>CM053786.1:834379237-835579237 GCA_028749045.1 Cupressus sempervirens | reverse complement strand
TTACATTCTAATCAATGTATTAATTGAATCTCTTAATAGAGTGGTCTTAATAGGCCTATTGTAAATATCCTAATAGATTACTCACTTAATTGTGAAGATAGATCCTTTTATAAAATTAGAGTTAATAGCCTTGTATACTTTTAGCATAGTAGACCCCTCACAGGGTAGATTATCAGAAGTGATAAAAATTTTAGCCCTAATAGGTACTTTTTTATTGTAGTAGTGAAGATTTTGTGGGTGTCATTCACTCTACAGTTTTACCTTCACCTTGGAGGGTTTTTGCAATACTAAATCTTCTGTCTAGTGTTGATTACTTGTTTATGTATTTTATCCATGCTAGTAGATGTTAGATCTAGTATTATATGTTAATATATGGTATTGCATGGTTGACTACACATAGCTTTAAGGTTAAGGTTAATAAGGTGTATAGTGAATTATGTTTGGTATGGATTATGTTTGAAGAAGTAAAAGTTTTTGGAGATCATGATTCACCCCCTCTCAACATCTCACTTTCCCATCAAATTTCTAACACTTATTTGGACAGTACATCTTTGTTGGTACTATGTGTATGTTTATAACTATGGTTACTATTAGTACTAGACATAGATTATGGATTGACAAGACTATTAATAACCTATGTCTTCCCAAGCCCAAGATTCACATAGATTATGCCTTATTCTAAAAACACTTATTTAGTACATATTGAAGGCTAAACAAGTTTTAGACTTCTTAAACCAATTTAATAGAGAGGGCACATCTAAGGACTTACGAGTTTCAAGCGCAGTATTCTCCTTCTATTGCTTCTTTGTATTGCACTCATTACTAACCACTCCCTTCAAGTAGATGTGTTTTAACAGGAAACACCAAACCAATATACCTCCATCCTTGTGTACGAGAAGGTTTCATGTAAGACCAATTCCATTTACAAGTAGATGTTTTGATATTCAGCTTTCTTATGTAGATACGTCACATGCATAGGTTCATGAATGTCCTCTATTTTCTTGTTTATTAAATCCTTATTTTAATTGGGAGGAATGACCCACACACCTATATGAAAAAGATTAATGAGAGAATTAGTGAGAAAAGAGTTATCCTGATTTCTCCTTTGACCGCTAACTCCCTTAGTGCACTTACTTTCTCTTTCAATCTGACTATTTAAAATAATTGGATTTGATGCAAAGACTAAGGAATTCAAAGTGAAAAACTTCATAATGTTTCAATATACATCTTAGTTTTGTAACACTAATATAAAGGAATGTTTCAAAAGGAATTCCATCTTATAATTTTTAATACAATTTGTTTATATTCATGACCTAAAAACTTATAGAATGTCTCTTAACACAACTTATTTTTACATCTTAACTATATTAGAAATCAGAAAGGCTTCTTACTATAAAAACTAAACCAAAATCTATTCGAAGATCACTAGACCTCCACCTTCCAATGGTTGATCATAAGCTATAGATAACTACCCAATTCAAAGGGCATTGCAACCATCTTTCTCTTCCTCATGAAACATCATGTGAAATGGAAAATAATTGACCTTTGAAGATCCTTCAAACAATATTGTCAATGTGTCACCTAATTACAACATCACAAATATTAAAATAGTGTACAATCCTTGAAGATACATAGGGAAAGAATATTTCATTGAACTATTGCTCCAATTATTAGACTCATAAGGGGATCTTAAACTACTCCTCTAATAGACTTCTCCAATATTTCAACACATTCTTCCATAAGGTACTTTATAACAAAATAAGAGATCCTACCTCCTTTAATCAAAAAAAAAAAAGAGATCTAAACTCTATATTCTTTATGAAAATGTAGATGTTGACAAATCACCACACATATGTCAATAGGAGAAGGGTTAAATCAAGTTTGAAAGCATTCTCACTTACATCCAACAAAATGGAATATCATTCGTATATAAGAGGTTTTGTTTTCTCTACTTTCCCTAACAACCTTTCCTTTCTTAGGACCAACAACATATAACATTAGACAAAGTAGCAAAGGCTCAATTTGAATTTTTAAATTAAACTTGAAGACATTCATGGAATGAAACTCAAATTTTGAAATACAAGATCTTTTAAAGACATGGGACACTAGGTGAGATTAGTTTTAGGTTGGGGAAAAAAAAAAGTAATGTGAACATTGGGTTTATAATTATTTTAGTAACATTTATTTTTATTTTTAATTGCTTCAAATCTCAAACTTATAATAAATAGTAATTTCAAATTTATTGACATTTTTTTTTTTTTTTAATTAAAAATTAATAATAAAATCAACACATTTTATAATTAACAAACTTTAGTAAAATTTATTTTTTAAAATAAAAATAAATTAAATACATATTATAAATATTTATTTCTCCACACTTATTAAAAAATTAATATGAGATTTCTAATTATATACTTTACAAATGATTATTTGGTTTAGCATTACTTGTAGAGAAGAATTTTTACTAGTTTTTTCTTATATATTTCCTTAATTGAAGTAGTTTTCTTCTTTGTAAATATTGTCATTTATTTTATAGATTTAACTTTTAATAATCAATTAACCTAAATCAACAAGAATTTTTTAAAGAATAATTACTGATAAATCCAAACTAATATTGATTTTAGATGGAAAACACAATTTTGGGATTCTTAATATATTCTTTTCTTATGTAAGGGATTGGACAAAATTTTAAGGTGTGAGACCTTTCTATTTGAAGTGTAACCTCTAATTATAGAGATACTTCTTTGGTTGAAATGTGACTTTATAGTGCTATGACTAAACACAACTATCCCTAAATATTACCAAGATAAATTGGATTTAAATTATTATCACATGGCACATTTTCAATTTCTTTTTTCAAAATATTCTATCTTTTCTAAAGATTCTCAAACCTTTAGACAAACTATCATAAAACTAGACAATGATAAGAAATAAAACAATTATTTGTATATTAATAAAAGTATCATTAATAACACTCATTCTAATGTGATAACATCAAGAAAAAAAGTTTTAAATAAATATAAACACGTTTCCTATGTGTTGGTTAAAGAGGGTTACAAAAGCTCTTACTATTAACAAATTACTTATTTGAAACGATTTTGTATAAACATGCTTATATTGTTACTATGTTGATAGGTTTTATATTGTCATGCGTGAAGGTTTAAACAAGTGGTGTGGGGATGGGGTCCCTCATTTGTGCTCTCCTTGATTCATAACATGAGGGGAAAAGTTTCTGATGACTAATCATCTTAAACTATTTACTAGGCATTTATGAAAGAAATAGCTTATATTTACTCCCAAAAGATGAATAAAATAATATTATATTAAAGTTCTTATATGCTGAATTACAAAATTGAGGAGAAATTAAAATTCTCAATTCATTAAACTACTTTTGTTTCAATACTTATGAACATGTCTAGTGATTTATTTATCATATTTGTTTTTTTATAACTAGATTTATTTATTGTTTACATTTTACAAGTTCATGTAGAAACTATATTTTTAACCATGTAATATTTGAGAAAAAAATTTAAAATATTTTTAATACATTTTTCATCTAAGACAACATATTGAAAATATAAAGATATATTTTCTTCAATTTGAATAAATAAAGTAATATGGTAGAATAGTTGAATAGTTAGTCTAATTGAAGATAAAATTAAGATATAAAATCATATTTTAGTTTAACATGTGATGTCAATTAACTTAACAATTTTTACAAAATTATTTATATATATAAAATCATAAACTTGCTATTAAGATTAACAAAGATTAGAAAATTTATTTTATTTTTCTTTAAGCAAAAGGCTAAGAGCCTATACAAAATATATATTAAAATAAAGAGTTTTAACAAAGGTATCGATGCCTACAAAATGCAGTGTTCTACTATTACAGCAGTGGTTTGCGAGATTGTTAGCCAATTTATTTCCCTCGCGATATGTGTGAGTGATAAGAAAAGTTGAACCAGAGATTAGAAAAGTTGAACCAAAGATAAAAACATTTCTACACATATCCAACACACCATATTTTTCATTCCTCTCAAATTTCTATAATGTTATGGTGTACTGAAAACAAGCACAAGAATAAATCCCACAATTACATTCATCTTTAAAGGACTAATAGAGATTGGCATATAAAGTTGACTTTAAGTAAACATGCAAAACACATCATCCTTGTTAGCAATGATCAGTTGTGATGTTAACTCTTAGCCTGAAATAAACATCTCCCTCATATGCATCACTATCAATTGTTGTGATTCCTTAGGCCATCAAGAATATCTCTAGTACTATCCACAATAGATAAATCTCTATACTTGACCACAATTGGATATGCTCCACTGAGGGTAATAATGCCCTTATAATCTATTGAATTCAACAGAAATGTGAAGGAAACCCAAACATAGTAATTAGTCTTCATGTTGTATAAACAAAATCCTCGCGCTCTACAAACAGGAGGAGAGTGCAAATTTTTGTCAAAAGTAATAAGATCATCAAACAAAGAAAGATCTTCAAAATTGAAAGGATCAATAAAAGAAGTGAGGTTACCCTAGGGCCAAAACTAGCATAGAAATTGCATTCTGGCCATTTTTCCATTGTAACGTATATCATAAAAGTGCCCTCTTAATCAAGCACCTCACTAACCCATGCACTAGTAGAGTATTTGGCAGGAGAGTTCAAAAATTGAATTCAAATTAAAGTTTAGTGGTGACTGTTACTCAAACTATTTAGAGTCAGTAAGGAGTCACATAACTGCTATGGAGAAGAGAATGAAAATGGAAATGTTTGAGGGCCCCACAACAACCACTCAAAGGGCCACCCTTAAACATCACACACTAAGGGAAGAATTAAGCTTGGGAAAAAAAAGTCAACTTTGACCATTTAACACTTTTGGTCTAGGAGTTAAGCTTAGTGTGTGATGTTTAAGCCATTCCCACTCGAAGCATCAATGCTTTGAGTGTGCCAGCTAAGCCAAGTCGTATATCTCCACATCATTGTGGACATGTGATTTCAATACTAGTGAAGATACTAAGGATGGCAAGAGATACTGATCTCTATAACATATCATGCCAATGTTGTGTAATCACATATTGTTATATAGTTTGGGTGACCATAGAACACCAACGAGTCAATTGTCCACATATCAAAAACATTTAGATTCTCATGAGAACTATATATAGTGAATAGTTTGTTCAACAACATTCTCCTTGTTTAGACCAGGCCTAGAATATGACCCTTGCACGTCATGTAATTTTTTTAATGATAGTTTAGTCATTTGTTGTCTAGTTTTCATTGAATAATTTAATAATACTTCAAAATTAAAATATTCTATCAATATAATATAAAGTAATATTTACAAAAATATTATGTCTTTAAATACACATGTTTAATAAAATAATATAAAATAATAAAAATTAACTATTTAAAATTAATATTAGTTGTCATTTTCTCTAATTTAGGAATAATGTAGTAATATTTTTAAATTGAAATATTCTATCAATATAATATAAGCAATAATGAGTAATTATTACAAAAATTTAATTTTCTAAATACATATTTTTAACAAAATAATATAAAAATATAAAAACTAATTATGAATTAGTAATATATAGAAAGTTTCTAAATTATTGTAGTGCATACTAATATTTAAATTTCTAAAACAAGTCTATATAATATTTTAAAAATATTAAAAATATTCACCATAATAAATATTGACGATAAACTAACAAGTTTAAGTGTAATATTGATAGTTTTACAAAAATTTAACTTGTTAAACCATACAGTACAAGAAAATTTATGCTTGTTATATATGACTTAAAACTCGAAAAATGGTCAACACAACCATCAAATTCCAGATCTGGTTTAGACTCATGGACTTTACCATCAATGGCATTAAACAATATATTTAGATACAAATTCCATTAGAGGCATAACTATATATGTAGATTAGACTTAGTATGTATGTACCTTTTGTGATTCTGTAATGGAAAGTTTCCATTAGAACCACAGTACTGCCTGCCAAAAATCACAACAATGTACCAATTGAGAACTAGGTCTATGAGTGCTTTCCAATAAATTTCATAGTGAAGTGATACATCTATGTGCATGTTGAGTTCAGTTTAGAGGGCATCATGAATGCTACTTGATCAATTGTTTATTTGCACTTGTTATCATTTCCAAAAACTAGCTTGATTTTGATGATATCAAAGCCAGAATAAAAATTGTCTATGATTATCTAAATCAAATCTTTAGAATTGAAATCATCTTACTTTCTATATTTGAGGTGTGCTAGGATTGAAGCATGCTCTAATATTATGTTAAAAATTGAGATTGGGGCAAATGTAATAGCATTGTCAATGTAATATGTGTGTTTCAAATCCAACAATCTCTCTTGCATTTCTATTTGGAAATGAGGGAAGGAGAGTCATGTCTCTTCATGGGACATGTTTATTCATTATGGTGAAATTAATTTAATAATAATTAATTTTGTAGCCACACACACACACACATATTTCTCCCAATTCTAATTTAGACATATTTGTATATATAAATATAAACATGTATATGTATATGTAAATGTGTGTGTGCATTCACACGTGTGTGTGTGTGTGTGTGTGTGTGTGTGTGTGTGTGTGTGTGTGTGTGTGTGTGTGTGTGTGTGTGTGTGTGTGTGTGTGACATAAGATATATATATATCTTCAATATTTTAGTCTCGTAGTATTTATCTAACAGAAGCTCCAAAACATCAATACTACGCCCTCTTGAAGCTTCCCCATCTTAACATTTTTTTAGCCCCCTCTTTGATTATAGCATCTGAAAACTCAATTTTAATCTTAAATTATAAAATTGCTCTCCTGAACATCAATAGTAATGAAATAAATCACTTGATTAATACATCTCTAGCCATTTATAGCAATCATTTGATATCTTGCATAAGACTACTTTGAATTGTGTGTTCTCTTAGAGAGAAACTTACCTTCCAAAGTATCATAGAATAATATGACATTAACATAATGCCTATTGAATCACTACTTCATAACACTTTCTCTATTGCATGAACCATCCAATATTAGAAAGAAGAAACAGTCTTCCACAACTTCCCTTTTAACAAAATTCTAACAAGTGTTTTCTTAGAGATTCTTTAGAAGTAAGAATAATATTATTGAAAACTATTAATAGTGCCTCTACATAACCACATATTTAAGTAACTACACACTCAATGTATTTTTTTTTTTTTTTTTTTTTAAAATTGAATAGTTACCTTTTCTATTAATAAAAACTCAATGTATTTTTCACAAGTTAATAATATTATTGAAAACCATTAATAGTGCCTCTACATGATAATCACTTATTTAAGTAACTACACACTCAATGTATTTTTCACAACTTCCAACACCTGATTTCTTTAGGCATAATTTTCAACACATCTATATCTCTTCAATGTAACAAAAAAATATCGATATTTGGTGTAGCATTTGAAAGAGTTGTATATTGTTAAATCCTGTTAAAATTTAATAATCATATTTATAGTGGTGTGCATCTTTGGTGCACCAATTAAACCACTCAAGTGAATCTTTGGCCTTTCAATCATGCGACAATAGAAAAATACGGTTTGTCTTTTTCAATTACTATGACAAAACGTTCAAGAGATAATTTGCAAATATGAGCGCTCGTCTAAGAATGAGATTGTCAAAGTATTTTGCGTTTCTCTTTCCAGTTTGAATGATTCTTAAGAATGACTCCTTTCATGCTGATCTGTCATTCACTGTATTCAAGCAGTAAATAAAGTCTCATGACTGAAAAAAAAACTGATCTATCATGCAATGAAGATAAAATAGAAGTGTCTGCGAAAATAAATGTTAAGTTGGGTTCAAGGAAAATCTGACTCCCAAATCGGGGGATATCTGATAGTATTAAAAAGGCTGCGGATGTGGTCTTTAATTTTTTAAATGGATTGAACAGATTAGAATAGCTGCCGGAGGAAAATGGATCGGCAATTTGTTAATGTGAATAGAAAATGGATCTTTTATGTTGCAATTGTGAATGGAAAATGGATCTCGAAATTTGCAAATGTGAATGGAATCCCAAATTGCGAATGGATGACAGAAACGTCTTAATATATCTTAACATATTTGTTGTTGTTTACTTGGAGTACAATGAGGCACATTAAAATAGAATATGGGAAGACCAATTGCAGATGATTTCTTTTGTAGGCTATTTTTAGATACGTCACTGGATGCCTCTTTTTGTTTTTCAGTTCGGGGGAAGACAACATCGTCAGACCCACAGGCGTGTATCCAACGCCTCTCTCCGTGGTTTTTGAAAGTCTGCTTCGTCTCATTCTTAGAAACTCACAAGTCTGTGGACCATTTGCATCCTGTCAGCCATGTTCCAGAGAAAATAAATTGCTATATAATAAAAGTTATATCAATTCACAAATTGAGGATTAGGTCTGAGCTAAATAAGTATAGTAAAAAAAATTAATAGCTTTGTTTTGTTATAAAGTGAGTAGAAAATTTAATATCTTTCTTTTTCTTATATGTAGAGTTGTTTATAGGAGTTTCATTTTGTCTTGTTAGAGCTGTATTTGGACTGGTTTGTATTATTTCTTGTACATGATTTTTATCTTGATTTGGAGATCATTTAAAGATATGATGTTGGCCCTACCAATATCAATAGATGCTTTCTACAATGCCATCTCTTTGAATTTATGTGTCATTATAGCCCATATTATTATGAATGATATGTGTCTTTGATATAATAAATATAGAGCCACCCACAACCAAAATCTTGTTTATCTTCATTTTAACAACTAACTAAGCTTTAGAAGTAAAGTTGATGACTATGTAATGTTATTGGTATCATTAGAAATATTTTTTGCTCTTGCAATAATAAGAAAGCTAAGACAATCTCTTATTTCTACACCAACCTAGGGCCCTTTGATCACCTTTAGAAGCTCCATCTAAATTATGCTTTAAAAATGGGTACTTGGATGGTTCATAATGATTTTTTTCACAATTAATTTTACGTTGATTGTAAAGAAAATATCACGAAAAGGAAGAGAAATATATTTTTAGGAATTAAGAACCAATGAATTCCTAGAGGAAAATGAAGAAGATGACTTTTCCATTTAAAAACAAAAGCTATAAATATTTCAGAGATGGTTAGCTTTATTGCCTGACTAACTTGTTCGATTGGGGATTCTTGTTTCCTAAAATACCATTTATTTTTTTTAGCCAAGTGTTCTAAATGGAAAAAGGAGGAGTTGTTACCCATATAGATACAAAAAAAAAAAAAAGGATTTACTATATAATATAGAAAAGATCAGAAATAGTTCAAGAAAACTATTCTACAAAGAGGAAAGCTAGCTTAGCTTGTTAATCACCCAAACCAAAGAAAAAAGGAGAAAGAATAGTTTAGTTTTTGGAATACAAACACCATTGGGGGGATGGAGTGGGTTAAATCAATAGTTACTTGAAACTTGTTCTTTTCAAACTTTTACAATTATAACATATGCATATGAAACATGAACAAAAGAAGCAAATCCTAAGTTTATACAACTACGACATATGCTTATGCTAGTAGCAGTAGATCTAGCTCTTAGGAAGATAGAATGATTGAAGAAGGAATTTCCTTGCCTATAAGGAGAGAACCAGACAGTAAGAAAATCTTTAAATGTTGGGCTTGTGATGAATTTGATCATTATCCTTCTAAATGTCCTAAAAGTGTGAAAAAGGTGTCAAAAAAATTTCAAGTCTCAAAGGCCTAGAGAATGTTTGTATGCAAATGAGGATGATGAGTTTGATGAGAGAGTGAGAGTGACATTGAGTTAGGTTTTTTGGCTATAAAAGAAGAGAATTTTGAAAAAAAAAGTTAGAGAAAAGAAAGCCCTAGTGTCACAGGTTGATAAGAAAGTTGATTGGATCATAGATAGTGGTTGTTCACATCATATGACTAGTGACACATGAATATTTTTTTTAAGTTCAAGAGTCATAATGGAAGAATTGTCAAAGTTGGTAACAATACAACTTGTCATATCAAGGGAATATGATCTATTACTCTTGATGGGAAAACTAACACATATGATGTTTACTTTGTTGATGCATCAATGAATAACCTATTGAGTGTTGGATAGTTGGTTGATAAGGGGTATCTGTTACAGTTCACAGAAAATATATGCATTATTAAAGAAAAATATGGTAAATTGATTGGCACTAGTATGAGATCTAAAGGTAATATTTTTTAGTTGAACCCTACTGAGATGACATGTTTAGTTGCAAAAGATGATAACAGTTGGATGTGGCATAGAATTATTTGTCATATAAATTTTGATAATATTGTGAAGGCAAGTAGTACATTTTTATTAGAGATTTACACAAATTTGTGAAGCCTACCAATATTGTCTGTAAGGAATGTATTATGTCTAAGTAGAAGAAAATATCTTTTCTTAGCAAGAAGTTCACTACTACAACAACAACATTGGAAACTATCCATACAGATTTGAGTGGTCCCACTAAGACAAGAGGATTCTACGATGAAAGATACTTCATGATTATTGTTGATGACTTTACTAGGATGATGTGGGTAGCTTTCTTTAAAGAAAAGTCTTAAGCATTTGAGAAGTTTAAGTTATTTAACAATAGAGTTGAGAACAAGTCTGGATTAAAGATTATTATTTTTAGATTTGATAAAGGTGGAGAATTTACCTTGAATGAGTTTAACACCTTTTGTGAAGTGAGTGAGATTAAGACATAGCAATCAGCTCCTAAGACTATTGAGCATAATGGAATTGCTGACAGAAGAAATAGGTCTATAACAGAAGCAATGAGCTATGATGTTTTAGAATAATGTATCAAAGAAATTTTGGAGAGAAGCAATCAATACACCAATATATACAATGAACATAGTGCAAATTAGAAAAGGTAAAAACAAGACAACTTATGAATTATGGTTTGGACATGCACCATCAATGAATTATTTCAGAATTTTTGGAAGTAAATGTTATATCAAGAAATATGATTGCATTGGTAAGTTTGATGCAAGAAGTGGTGAAGTTATGTTCCTTGGTTATTCATTGAAAAGAAAAGATTATAGATGTTTTAATCAGAGGACTAAGACTATTGTTGAGAATGCAAATGTAAAATTGGATGAGAAGTTTGGAGTTAAAGAAAGAATGCTTGACTATAATTTTGATAATGAAGAAGCTAATCCTAAGTCTATCCAAGCAAATTTTGAAACTTTCTATGAAACTAACAATGATTTGGAGAATGACATTAAAGTTGTGGAACACAGATAAGAACAAAGATCTGGGCATGGAGAAGAAGTGATGGTGTCAAGCCCAAGAATAGAATGGACACAACAGGAAAGGGAAAACTTTATTAACTATGAAAATATGTGAATACACTCAATACAGAGAAAAGAGACTCCAAAACAGGCCCTATGGGCTTACAACAGTATAAATCTAGAGATAATTTTTCCTTCCAGTACCTTCCCTCAAACTCCACTCCGAACTGCCTTTTAAAATGTCAGAAATGTCCTTAAATAGACCCCAAAGGGTTAAGGATTAGGAATAAATTCTAGAAAGTTCTAGTTGGCATCCACCACCAAAATAGAAGGCTCCAAAAGTTGCATTAGAAGTCGGCACAAAATTAGAAGAATCTAGAAATGATAGCCGAACTTCTGGGAGGCATAACTTTTGAATTGTAGCTCCGATTGACGAACCATTTACATTTTCAAAAAACTCTTAGAGTTCTCTATAGCCCTATGGATAGCTTTGTTGGTCCCCATTTTTTGGATCCGTATAATGTCATTTACATATGTTGTCATGAAATGTGTCGAGAGGGGTCATAGGTTAACTTATGACCCCTCTAGATCTATTCAAACCAACCAAATGCATCCCTATGGGCCCTAGGACCCCTAGGGACATATGTTGTCATTATATGCATCAAGAAAGGTCATAAGTTAACCTATGACCCCTGTCAACTCATTCTAACCAACCAAATGGGTCCCTAGGGGACCTAGGGCCCCTAGGGACATACTTTGTCATGAAATGCATTAAGAGGAGTCATAG
This sequence comes from Cupressus sempervirens, assembly GCA_028749045.1. Lineage (NCBI taxonomy): Eukaryota > Viridiplantae > Streptophyta > Pinopsida > Cupressales > Cupressaceae > Cupressus > Cupressus sempervirens. The sequence goes on along the minus strand of CM053786.1, from coordinate 835,567,171 downwards.
GTTAACCTATGACCTAGGCTCTCGACCCATTTGAACCAACCAAATGCATCCCTAGGGGTCTTAGGACCCCTATGGACATGCAATGTCATGAAATGTGTTGAGAGGGGTCATAAGTTATCCTATGACCCCTCTCGATGTATTCAAACCAACCAAATGGATCATAGGTCATAATAATAATATATATATTACTATACTATATTTAATAATTATAGTTAAAATCATAATAATATAACATAGTAATCATATATATTAAACATATATAACAATCAAATTTTTTTAACATTGCCCATAAAATTTGTTAACTTCCTTCCAAAATTTGGGAAGCAATTTTGAGTAAATGATCTCATATCAAGTATTAGGTCGGGTACCCAATATACTGGAATGCTTGTCCCAAATATTCCTTGTCATTGTAGACCCAACAATCACTCTTTTTGTGGGTCATTTTTATGGATTTGGAGAAAACTAACTTTTTGGGGCCCATACGATCGAAAAAGGTTCGTTAATATATGATTAGGTGTCTGATATTGTTTTCTGAATGGGGCACAGTAGTCATCAAAAGGCTAAATTTAAAAGGAAATTATTGAATGAAGACATTGCAACATATAGGGAAAGGGACAAGCTAAATCATTGAAGGAAGAGACAAGGTATGTTAAATGTGAGTCAAGTTGGTGATGTGTTGATCAAAGGTGAAATCATAGAGTCAAATAATGAATATGTGTAGTTGGGGAATGAAAATGTACTAGTTGATAATGATAATGTCAAGATTGAATATTTAGAGAATGAAAAATTGGAGAATGAAATGCTACCAGGTCATAATGTAAATTGCATGATTCACCATGTCAAAAATGACAATGCACAAGAACCTTAAATATCTCCTAGTTATAATTGACATGAAGGTTCTAGAACATCAAAATGGATAATTGAAATTGATGAAACAATTATTACCAATTTGGAAGGGAAAAAATCAGAAAGAACCATTCAGTTATGGACTTCAAGACTATATAAGATGTTTTTCAACAACAAGGTAGTGGTGGAGCAATGTCAACCTTTTATGAATTGATTAAAGATGAAAAAGATGAGACCTATGCTTTTCAAATTGAAGATTCATGTCAATAAAAAATTGGAAATAAATGCCATTATTATGAAGAATCTTTTCAATGCTCTCAATAACTTTGGAAAAAATAATAGGGAGAAGGATAAGAGAGCTGCTTGAAGGGTTATCACAACCTCTTTGGTAAGTCATCATCTAAGAAAGGGTAGATATACGAAACAAACTTGTATTGACTTGAACCTAAATTGTACTACTTTGAGAAGAGCACTTAGTAGATGAGAGAGAATTGATCATCCTCTTCAAAATGAAACATGGGCTTTTGGTGGGAGACTTCCATGTTTTGATAAGAAACTATCTAATGATGTGAAAGAAGAAATTATTAATTTTGGCACCCTAGCTCAAGAGCATCACCCAATTCTATAGACGAGTTAAAGTTGAGAATTGGCATCAGAGACTGCATGGCACATCCTAAACATTATTTGAAGGTAAGTCAAACTATGTTGTTCAAACAATTTAGAGAGAGTCATCCAAGATTTCATATATCATAAAGGGCTTTTGAATATTTGAAACCATTTTATTGTGTGTCACTTAAAATTTGAAATACATGTTTTTGCAAATATCATGTCAAGTTTTCTATGCACCATAAACTATTACACTCCATCCGTTCTACTTTGCTTAGTAAATAAATGTTGGAGAACTATTGTGCTAGTCATCTTCCAAAATCATCAAGAGATGTGCTACATCAATGTTTATGTCGTAGAGTTGATGGTTTTTTTTATTTATAGAAATGCCTACTTAAATGAGAAGTGTTCAAAATGTGGTGGCTTATCCAAGTTTGATACATGTTTCCATGAGGGGTGCGAACAAGATCTTGGGAAGAAAATAGTAAAAAAAAATGATATATGAAATAATGAAATACACATTGAAGAATGGGGTTGAGGGCTCTAGATGTGAATTGATTGTAAAATAAATCAATGTGGCTAGTTTTATTTCAAATTTCAATACAAATATTTTCTACAAGTATGCAAGACATAGACAGGTCTTAGTGGTTGAATCAATAATTTAGAATGTGTAAGGATACTTTTCCCATTGGCACTATTATATTAGTTGTTGACTTTGCTAAGAACTACACATTGTAGCCTCAAAATGAAACACAACCTTAGTATTACGATTCCATTCATATTTTTATTTTCATTCACATAACATATAGACATGCCCCTGATAATGTAGAAGATAATCAAAAGATTATGAGAGAGTACCATTTTATATGAGTCATGATAGATCTCACTCTCATGATTTTGTGCAAAATTATTTCAAGAATTATTTTGATTTCTTATAGGAGCTTACAATTGCTATGGATAGACATATCATTTGGTTAGATAATTGTATAGGTCAATTCAAGAATGCTCACATGTTTTATTGGTTGTGTAGGATGCACGTAGAGAGGGGGGTGACTCATGTTTGGAGTTTTCTTGAGTTCGACTATGGGAAAGGGGAACATGATGGAGCAGGGGCATGTGTAAAGAGAGCTCTAGTTAAGGAGAAATTGAAGATTTTAGGATTAGAGCTTCTTGATACACATAGCATTTTTGATTGGTGTATTTCAACATTATCATAGGCGAGGACTCTTGATTCAGTAGTACGCAGGTTGTTTTGGTTGGTTAAGGGTCCATAGGTGATAGATCAAATTGTTCTACAATGAGAGACTCATAACAAATGCATTCATTCTAGAGCTTTGATTCTAGTACATCGACCATTTGGACATGAGAACTAGCTTTCTTTAATCCTAGTTACTTTTAGTGTGATTGGGATCATTGTAAGTCGAGTGAGTGGGTGGACACATGGGCTCCACATTATCTTACTCCATTTTCTATCATACCCTCTATCAAAAATGATTACATGGAAAGTTCACTTGAGCATAACCATCTATCAGTTCTTCTTCAGCTAGGACATGTCTTTGCATTGGTTGCACTGCAGGAGAATGATGAGAAATCATATTATTGGCTAGCACATTGTGTAAGAGGTAAACAAAAGCTTGCACAACTAATCATAGATGATGACGGATTCACATATCCTACTAGTTCAGTGGTTGTCACTAGAACATGGCTATGGACATACATGCTTAGAAGGAATGGAATTCCTGCATTCAAAGACTATTAGAACCACAAAATAATTCTCATATATTTGCATCTTATTAAAGCAAAAAATGTAAAGTTGTTGAAACATCAAGGAAGACCAAAAGTAAAATAACTTTATACTATTACTAATGCTGATCATGAAGCCCTATTAGAGACCCTAAAATAGAGAGAGGACCCTACTAGAACACTCGACTAGGTATATTTACTTTTTATGTTATTTTGTTCATGATGATTTGGAAAATTGACGATTCTCTTGTTTAATACAATAAGTTACTAATATTTTTTATGATATTGGAATGCAGGTACATCATAAAGAGTAGCCATGCATGAAGATGAAAAACTAAATAAGGAGCAAAATGAAGAAAAATCTATTCTATTTTTGACACTACGATTTTTGACAATACTTTTATTGACATTATGATTTTTGACACTACTAGTTTTGACACTACAATTTTTGGTAATTGTGTATTGATGTAATAATGATGAAACACTTGAGATATTGTAAATGTAAATTTGTTGATTTAATGTAACAAAAAAAGATGATTTTACTTAATGAAATGTATATAGAGGGACCTAAAAAATGATAATTTTAATACATACTAACCCCAAACATGCATTGTACCCAATGCCAAAAACATAAGAGAGGTAAAAAGTAATGTTTTTGCTTAATACTAACCCTAGTGACACCCTTTTTTCGGCTATGGAGAGCCTCCATCATCCACAACCACCCCATCCCGGAGAGTCTCCAAGGTGATCTAAGTGCATGTCGAGGTCGATCTTCCAAGGGTTTTAAATTAGAGCTCATGGGGGCTATCGATGAAAATTCAAATGCTATAGGATGTTCATGGCAAGGCTTAAAATAACCTATCTCATTTTTGAGAGATCACATTCTGTTTGGATTCGGAATAGTGATCTCGCTTGATGCCAAAACTCGTAGTGTGTCTCAATTCATAGGTGCATCATAGCATAGCTTTGAAACCACTAATCTTGGCATCAAATCATCAATGCCATTAGCTCTAGATGGGTAGTGAACCCTAGTGTCATCTTTTTTCTAGCCACAGAGAGGCTTCATTGTCTGCAGCCACCCTATACCAAAGAGTCTCAAGGTGCTCTAAATGAATATCAAGGTTGATGTTTCGAGGGTTGTAACTTAGACGTGAGGGCTATCGATGAAAAATTAAATGCTACATGATGGCCATGTCAAGGCCTAAAATAACTTATCTTATTTTTAAGAGATCACATTCCATTTGGATTCGACACAATAATCTTGCTCAATACCAAAACTTGAAGTGTGCCTCAGTTCATAGGTGCCTCACAATGTAACTCTAAAACTATTGATCTTGGCATCAAATTGTTAGTTCCATCAGCTCCAGATGGGTGGGTGAACCCTAGTGACACCCTTGTTCTAGCCATGGAGAGCCTCCATCATCTACGACTGCCCCATACTGAAGAGTCTCCAAAATTCTCTAAGTACATGTCGAGGCCGACCTTATGAGGGTCATAATTTGGAGCTTGTAAGGGATATCAATGAAATTTTGAATGCTACATGCCGGTCATGCCAAGTCCTAAAATAACCTATCTCAGTTTTTATAGATCACATTCCATTTGGATTCAACACAACGATTTCGCTCAATGCCAAAACTTGTAGTGTGCCTCAGTTCATAGGTGCATCACAGTGTAACTTTGAAACTACTTATCTTGGCATTGAATCATCAGCACCATTAGCTTCAAATTGGTGGGTGAACCCTAGTGACATCCTTTTCTAGCCATGGAGATCCTTCATCATCTATGGCCACCTTGTACTAAAGAGTCTCTAAGGTGCTCTAAGTGCCTATCGAGGTTGATCTTTTGAGGATCGTAACTCAAAGCTCGTGAGGGCTATTGATGAAATTTCAAATACTACATGACAGTCATGCCATGGCTAAAAATAATATATCTCATTTTTGAGAGATCACATTTTGTTTGGATTCGGCATAATGGTCTCACTCGATGCCAAAACTCACAATGTGCCTCAATTCATAGGTGCATCACAATGTAACTTTAAAATGGTTGATCTTGGCATCGAATCGCTAGTGCCATTAGCTCTAAATGGGCAGGTGAACCCTAGTGACATCCTTGTTCTAGCCCTAGAGAGCCTCCATCATTCATGTCCAACCCATACCAAAGAGTCTCCAAGGTTCTCTAAGTGCTTATCGAGGTTGATCTTTCGAGGGATTAACTCAGAGCTCATGAGGACTATCGATGAAATGTCAAATGCTACATAATAGTCATGGTGAGACCTAAAATAACCTATCTCATTTTCAAGAGATAACATTTCATTTGGATTTAGCACAATGATCTCACTTAATGCCAAAGCTCATAATGTGCCTTAATTCATAGGTGCATCACCGTGTAACTTTGAAACCACTGATCTTGGAATCAAATTGTCAATTCCATTAGATCCAAATGCGTGGGTAAACCCTAGTGGCATCCTTTTTCTAGCCACAGAGAGCCTCCACCATCTATGGCCACCCCATACCAAAGAGTCTCGAAGGTGCTCTAAATGTGTATTGAGGTCGCTCTTTCAAGGGTCATAACTCGGAGCTCGTGAGGGCTATCAATGAAATGCCAAATGCTATATGATGGTCATACCAAGGTCTAAAATAAACTATCTTATTTTTTAGAGATCACATTCTATTTGGATTCATCACAGCGATCTCACTCGATGCCAAAACTTGCAATGTGCCTTAGTTCATAGGTGCATCACAGTGTAGCTTTGAAACTCCTTATCTTGGCATTAAATCATAAGCACTATTAGCTCCAAATGGGTGGGAAAACCCTAATGACACCCTTTTTCTAGCCATAGAGAGCCTCCATCATCCACAACCACCCCGTACTGAAGAGTCTCCAAGGTGCTCTAAGTGCATGTCTAGGTCGATCTTTCGAGGGTTGTAAATCAGAACTCATGAGGGCTATCAATGAAATGTCAAAATACTACATGACAATCTTGCCGAAGCCTAAAATAATATATCTCTCATTTTTGAGAGATCACATTTCATTTAGATTTGGAATAGAAAGCTCGCTCAATGCCAAAACTTGTAGTGTGCCTTAGCTCATAGGTGCATCAAAGCGTAACTTTGAAATCGTTGATCTTGGAATCAAATTGTCACCACCATTAGCTCTTGATGGGTGATTGAATACTAGTGACACCCTTGCCCTAGCCGTGGAGATCATTCATCATTTATGGCCACCCCATACCAAAGATTCTCCAAGGTGCTCTAAGTGTGTATCGAGGACAATCTTTTGAGGGTCGTAACTTAGAGTTCATGAGGGCTATGGATGAAACATCAAATGCTACATGATAGTCATGATGAAGCCTAAAATAACCAATCTCATTTTTGAGATATCACATTCCATTTGGATTAAACACAATAATCTCGCTCAATGCAAAAACTCATAGTGTACCTCAATTCATAGGTGCATCATAGCATAACTTTGAAATCGCTAATCTTGACATTGAATCATCAATGCCATTAGCTTTGAATACATAGGTGAACCCTAGTGTAGGATCACCTAGGTAGTCTTGTTTGTACCTAGTGGTTCTTTCTTGTCATTTTGGCTTGTAGTTATGCTAGCCACATAAGTAGTGGTTTTATAAGACCTCTTAGGTCCTTAGGTAAGGTTAACTTTTTTGCTAAATAGGTTTTTTCTCCTAGGTTGAGTTATGCTTATAAGTTGCTCAATAGAGGTTAGGTTGATTAAACTAGTAGAAAAGTTGACCAAGGGTCAAAAACCATCTTGGAATGTCTAAATAAACCTAATATGACCCCTTACCAAGTTTGGTGAACTCGTCTAATTAAGAATTTTAAGTTATAGTAAAATTTGATCAAAATTGCAAAAGTTGCAACTTTTGTAACTTTTTCTTGCAAAGTTGAAAATGAGTGCAAAGGTTTAGTTATTGGTTTGAGCACAACCATACAAGTTTGGAAACACCTATATAAGGTGTGAAATGACCTTGCTATGACTATGATTTTAATGTGCTAACAACAACATCTAGTTGAAATTTGGTTGAGATATTGATTTTTAGTTATTTTAGGGTTGTTAGTTGATCCAAACTCATACATATCAATGTCATGATGTTGATGGAAGCCTTGAACCTTTCTTTCATTTCCAACATGTCATGTTAGCTTGGTAAGCTGAATGTGTAGTAAAGTCTCATAATAGAAATTGTTCTCATTTTTCTTTGTAAAGTTGATGTACAAGGGTGAAGGAGATGGATTGCATAGATTATTTCAAATTAAACATATATGATAGCATTTCAAATTAAACATTGCATCAAAATTTTATAATAAAGGTTGTTAAAATGTTATTCACAAATTATTGCATTTGAATCAAATATAACAAACATAATCAAAATGAATGATATTACATAAACATGAACAATACACATGATCCACAATAAATTGAACAATACTGTACTAAATCAATATGTATATCATTGTGCACATAAATGGAAAAAATATATATTAAAATGCATGTATCCATAGACAAATTACACAAATATATATCAAAGTTCATGTATCCATAGACAAATTACACAAATATATATCAAAATACATAGATCCATATACAAAATGTGGTTGATCATGCCATCAGAATGTGTATAATATCAATGTTTCTATAAACAATGTGGCATATGCCATCTCAAAATGTCTCATGATGCATCTTATGACAACTATACTATCCTAGGCTATTGGTGGATGATCAAAATGTAGCCTTTTTGTTGCACTAGGTGGATTAGATACCTCCTACATAAACAAAAAAGGAAAACCCAAAGTTAGACTACTAAATTTATATGATTCTTTGTATCTAACATTGAATTACTAAAAAGCACAATTATCTTTTTTTAATGAAGATTTATAGTATTAAACTTTCATCATAGATAACTCTCTCGTCGACCTCCTATGTTGGTGAGGAGTTCTCTTATATGTCCTCAGCAATGCGTGTACCTCACTAATTGTGGCCTCTGTATGTTCAAATACATTTGTCAAATGAATCTACAAATTAAACTATAACATTATAATTCATAGCATGCTAAATTTATAACATATAATCAAGAATTCAAACTAAAACTTACCTGTGTCAACTCCTCCTTAGGATTAAATGGTAGCATCAACAAAGATACAAAACTCTTCCAACCAACCTCTTGTGCACTAGGTGTTTCCTATGTGATACAAAATACTAGTTATTAATATCACAAAAATCATTTTGAATTTATTTATGAAAATAAGGGGGAAAAAAATGATACTTATACATACAATGGGGCTCTTAGTACGAATGGAAATGCTAGAGCATCTATGACACGGAATCTGCATGGGCTCATCACCAGTAGCCACACCCTATACAATAAAGAATGTAATTAAATTTCATTACCACAAACATTTTACAATAATGCATCAATATTTAATGAAATAGAAAGCACCTAATTACATTTCCCTTGTTAGTGGGTCCTTCCTCATCCCCCACACACTGTCCACCATGGATAGGTGATACCTGTAAGAAAAAAGAAAGATTTGAAACCATATATGCTACAATATCAAATAGAAAAATAATTAGAATATGACATAATGTACTATAGATGTCTCAAGGCCAAATGAAATAGCTGAGAGTATGACATCATTAGCCTATTTGAGCTCCTCCTCAATCATCAACTAAACATGAATGAAGATCACATACATGTATAAGTCACTATGGGTTAAAAATTAAAAATTACTCTACTATAAATATTAAATTTAAATCACATATGTTGTAACAAAAAAATGTATACATGTACTGACACAAAAGGAGTCCATGCATCTACATGCCCCTCCTTTCTCGCATCAAGATGTGTAGCCTTTATATGCGCATTTGGTGTATTCTCATTGTTGGTACCCAATATGGACACATTTTTAAAAATTTTGTTTATGATCTCAAACTCCTTCGAACCATAGTTCAAGGAAGTTCGAAGTGGTTCAATGGTTTTGAAAGTTCTTTTTGTATTTCAAGAAAAATCAATTGTTTGATGTGACACAACTTATGTGTTCAGAAGATGGTACCTAGAATGTGCGAGACTATGGTGAGAACCTCAGGTTTAGTGAGTCATATTTCATTTCAAAGACTTCCTCACTCTATGATAGTGGTTCAATTAAAAAGTTCATAATGCAATTTCAAAATGCAGATTTAGTTTTCAAAAATTGGAATCCAAATTTCAAAATTTAGATACATTGGTTTGAAAGTTTAGAATCAGGGGATCAAGTTCCATAGATGTTTGTTCCAAGTTTAGAGGCACAAATGATCATTTAAAAATCTTGGTTCATAATTCAAATTGCATAAGAACTCATTATTTAATTTAAAATTAAGTTTGAGAGATCAAGATGCATGCTTCAGACTCAAATAGTCAAGATTCACCATTCAAGGTGTAATAAGGAAGAAAAGTTGAACAAACTTGATTCTATCGATAACACACCACATGATGGAAGTTGCAGGAATGTGGCAAAAAGGCAAGAATGATGTGATTTATCTTGACTAGTTTAGATGTTAACAAATTATCAAGCCAAAAAATAGCTATATGAAGGAGTCCTTACCTAGCAGTAGTAATAGAATCATGGTTTATTATAAGAGGGATTAAAAGATATATGCGTATGTGCAAGATCATAGCGTGCCAAAAAGTGGTGATCTAAAAAATCTGTAGTTCTGAAATATCTCAAACCATTTCAAAATCTATTCCAACTTTTTTCCCAACCACCCTAATACTAAATGAAAATAATTAATATCTATATAAGGTCTACTATATCATTTGATACCAAACCTATATGGTCAACTTTAAAAACATCCTAAAAATGTTGTTTTGCCCTATTTTTATGTGATTTTTACTTCAAACATATAGCTAATGACTTTTTTTTACCAAAATTTGATGAAATGAAAAGAGTTTCTTAAGACTATTCTTATATTTCCATAAATGTAAGGTTTTTCAAAATATGACTTTAGTAAATAACTATTACTTATTTTCTAATGGAGTTACGTATAAAGTGCTAACTGACACACTACTTGAAAAACAACTATAACTTTTAAATGGTGAAACATTTTTTAAATCCAAAAGATGCATCACATTTTATTTTTCTTCTACTATAAGGGGAAGAAAATGAAAAATTGAATTTTGCAGAGTTTTGAATTAGTTAAGGTGGCCAGACATGAGAATTTTTTAATTCCAAAAATACTAAAGTCAAAAATTTATTATTTATTATTTATTTAGAATAAAAATACCCAAAAATATGTGTCACATCTAGGTATGAATCTACTACTTATATCTAGAATATTATTAAAAAATATTATCATTTTATTTTGATTAAGATGGTCAGACATACATCTACTTCTTATTTTTGTTCTGAAATATTTGTGATATTGGTTTAAAATTCAAAATTTTGACCAATCAATTTTAATTTTTTTGAGATAAGTCCTACTAGTTTAGAAACTAGATTCAATTTGCTAGAGATTCTTTTCTCTCAAATTTTTGATATAAAGTTAATAACAAGTAGAAAATTGCACATCATAGAAACATGAACTTCTTCTAGTAAAGACTCCTCATTGCAAAGCAACTTTCTCATTGTGATGAATGGGAACACTATTAGAGACACACTATGTCATTATTAGGCATGTTCACCAATTGCTTGACAAGATACATCAAACCATGGCGCCTCAGCCTTTTCCATTTCTCATTGAAATAAGTTTGGGCCCTAATATCTCTAATGTAGAAGATTACAAATATAAGATGCTCACCCACTTTTCCATCAGGTTGTTTGATGTTACACTTAAAGCATATTACAAATTCACCCTTCATAATCCTGAAGCTAGTTCTAAGACCTCCATCCCAATAGTGAGGATGATACTATCATTGATCCCAAGTTTGAAATATAATCTCGCGGGGAAGCCACATGACATGCATCACAAATAGGTGATAAATGTATCATAGTTTATTGATTGAGATGTCACAAGAACGTGACTATGTTCATCTATTATGTGTAATATATCATGCAGGGTCCCATTGCCAAAATATTCATAAACAAGGAGACACTGGCCATGTTTTGTGCAATAACCCATAAGTTCAATGATGTTTGAATGTCATAGCCATGACATGTTTGAAATAATTTCAAGAAAGTCTTCATCTTTCTATATAGATAATGTTGAATTGCCATCTTTTTCACTGCCAAAATCTAACATTTCATATAGATGATGCATTAGTTTGCATTCTTCCAAATGGAGACCATAGGTTTTACAAAAATCATCACTTTACATGAGAAAAAAGAGGTTGGTTGTGAATCATTAACAAAATTCTCATGGCATACAAACATCAATGATAGCCAACCTAGACTAGCAAGTCATGTACTACCATTGAGGTCTTACTCTCCATCGACAATGGATAATTTAGTCACAAGACATGCTCTAAATCACAGATCTTGCAATCTGAGTGACACCATCCTCACCACAAGCCACGTGAAGAATCAAAAAAGGAAGATAATGGCATCTATCAAGCCATAACTCAAGCCCACACGTGTCAAAACTTCTGCATCTGTCATACTCATCTTTTGGCGTGCAAACTCAAAGCTCAATTTGCAAGAAAAGAAGAAGTGAAACCTGTATGCATCTCTTCTCCTACATTATGATCTATCTAGGTGAAATAGATAAAATCTTCATGCTTGGAGACATTGTAATAAATTCTCTAAGTTTTAGGTTGAAAGATCCATCTATTGATGTTTCTATGCAATCAGAGATAGAAAACCGATTCCAAGGTGATTTTGTGCAAATATCACATGTCGTGATGGAAGGATGAGGTAATCAAGTTCCATCATGAAGAAATGTGGAGAATGCAAATGATGTGTTTAAACATTATACTTGAATCATGTTAGCATGGTAGTACATCAATTTGGAAGGTTCTGCAAATTATTTGATGAGTTAACGGTAAGTCCATGTTAAGACTTAGATGTCGATGGGGAATAAAACACACAGGCATGCACTGATTTGAACCTTCATATGACATAACAAAATTGTGTACTAAAGGTACTACATCGGCATTGACTCCATGAAGATTCTACAAATACAGAAAGAAAGCAAAAAAGATTGAGAGCATAGTGCTCAGAGAGAAAAAGCACCACATTGGGCTTTTTGAAGAAGGTTACGGGTGTAGAGACACGCCATATTAAAAGACCTAAATGCAGAGGAAAGTCAATGGTGGTGAAAATTGAACCTTGATCAACAATTATTTGAATGTTTAGTGACTTTCATACATATTTACATTTGTCTTGCTCAACACATGTTAATAGTATCTTAGAGTAGGGGAGATCTAAATCAGTCTATCAAGCCTGATTGAATTACAACTTTAATGATGTCATAAGTTTAATATTTTCTTATTATGAAGAAGATAGACATTATGTTATTAAATATTGTGATGTCAAGAAAATAGTAAATAACATATTTCAAAGAATTAGCTACTCAAATTTAATTTAAACTGATAGGAGAAGAGATAAATATGCCATCTAAACATAGATTGTGGGTTCCACTTTTCTTTTCTGAAGGTAGACTTTGTGCTACAGCAGGAGGGGAAAGTTTCTCTAGATTTTTTAGTTCTTCTGAGGGAGAGAAAGTAGACATTAGAGGCTATGGGAAGAAGAGCTTTTGTTTATTTTCTTTTTCTAAACTGTGTTAGAAAATGGATAAATTTTGATTTGTTTTATGTAATGTAAGGGAAGAGTTTTCCTTTTTCTTCCTAACAGTGATTTAGATGCATATGTGTAATCAAGTCTGTGTTATCTTTTATACCTTAGAGAAGGGAGATTGGAAGATAATGGCACATCAAAACTTGGAGTTTGAGCAGTTTCTTCCCACTAATCATGATCTTTGCATAACTTTCAGTTTTCTCTAAAAAAGCATTTTAATGTCACTATTTTTTTATTATGTTTTCATTTCAAGATATCTTAAAAAGCTCTGATTCTCCACTTTATCAAGGAGATGGAAGATTCTTTCTTTGAGTTTGTTCTCTTTTCAATATAGCTTTTGGGCAGATGAACTTTGTGTTATTTGCTGCTCTTTTCTTTTTAGTTACTCAGTCTTTCCACATCTATGTTGTGTTTACAAATAGATGTTTGTTAACATTTTGTACTTTCAAGTTAAAATCATCCGTAGTCATAGTGTATTTGAATTCATTGTAAATCATGTATGGGGAGCTGTACCTAGATAAATTTAGAGGGCATTTACACTTTTTGATAGCAAAATGACCCAACTATTAGTGCATTTTCAGCCTTCTTATCTGGGCATCAGAGTTAATTTGTATGTATTTTCTTGGAAGACAATCTATTCACTAATAGATTTTTGATGACTCTATCGGGCATCCAAAAATGAAGATTTAGTGCCTAATATCTCCATGTGTAGGAGATTGGCGACTAAATGAAAACCGTGTTCGATATAAAAGCCATGAGAAATTCAAGGCCAAACCCTTCTCTTCTAGAATTTTATCAAATTGATGATAAAGTGTTACATGAATTTGTGGAAAGCTTCAAAGAAAGCATTTCTCAGCGTGTCCAAAATAATATAAGTCTCAAAGATGATTCCTCACCTTGGTTGCTATGGAAAAGCCTTTGCAAGAGATTTCACAAGTTGAAAGACTTGCAAGAGCTTGAGCAGAAAGTGTCTTAGTTGAGGATATATTTGGAGGTAGATGATGATGAAGCTCTAGTTATATCTTCACATTTTATCTCATCCAATTATTTAGTCTTGAGTGAGAAATAATTCCAAACAACTGACAATGGAGAAAGGGTAAACACTAATAATGAAACCTTGCCTCGAGTTTCTACTTCACCTCATGTAGAAAGTTTTACAGTTAACAATCATGATGATCATTCTTTTCTTAAAGATTCTATTGAAATTCTTTCTAGCAGTGTCTTATAAAAAAATAAATCTTTAAAAGTCACAAATGATAATGAGAATAATGATTCTTTCTATATGAATGCTAAAAAGGACCCTATTCTAGAATCTTTTCACTTTGGAAATAATGCAACAGTATATATTATCGATAATGCTGATTTTGACAATGGTGCCTCTAAATCTTTCTCTCCTCTAGCTTTAGAAAGTTTCAATTTTGAGACTGATAATGGTCATCTTGTTTTAGAGACTTCTGTCCCATGGCTTCTACTTTTAAAATTGCAAAAATTTAATTTTATCCTATAGTTTAAACTATATGATGAATCAAATTTCATTTAAAATTTTCTTACATGTCAAACCTCACAAAGACCTCTTAAGAAGAATAAAATAAATTTTATTTAGATCCTCTAAAGTTTTCGTTGCCCTTTCAATCTGGGTCAGAGTTAGTTTGACCATCCTTCCATGTGTCATCTTATTATTGGTCTAGGCCTGTACAACTGGGAGCCACATGTCACCACATTATTGGTCCTGCTTGCTGCTACATCATCACACCACCTAGATGCCACGTCATACTCGCTATGTCGCTATACTAATGAGTGAGCAACTTCCTCTTAGTGACATAGCGAGAACCCTCTGATCTACCACGTGGCATGATCTGGTGCGTCTCTAGACCTGCTCACCACATCACAACCTGCCTCAAAATCTGTGCCACATCTTCACTCCATGAGTCTGTTAGTTGCCACTTGGTGCTACCCAGTTTGCCATGTTTCCTAAGTGGGACCCACGTATCCTCTCACACTTTCCCCCAAAGTTTGAAGTTTTCTGGCTAGTCGCTATGTCGCTAGCCAAAATTTTTTGGTTTTTTCGGCTAGTGACATAGCGACTAGCTAGATTTTTTGACTTTTCTGGCACATTAATCCTTTGCAAACATCATCCATCTTTTTGTCACATGTTCCTCCAAAATATATGCCATGCTCACTTTCAACTAGCCAAATGGGCAAGCCCCATAGTCCATGGCTTTGCCTTTACAAAAGGCTTCCCTCTTTAATTCATTTCAATATCTATGTGCAAGAGTATTTAAACATCTAAAAACTCTAAACCACAATCAATGTGGGACAAAACTTCACTGTTTTCCTTCTGCCCTATGCAACAAAAATAGTGACTTTGACTTCCATGGTGGTAGATTTCCTTTTCTTTGGCATGTTCCTCTGTATATTGCATGAGCTGCTCTTTCTATTATGCAAGTGTTGACTGCGTAGATGCTTATTTTGTCTGTGAGCGTGGCCTTTTCTCTTGAGCAAGGTCTTCCTTTTTTAACGTAGGCGCCTTTCTTTCAAACTTGCATGGGTGCCTCTATGTGTTGCCCTTTGTTCAGGCCATGGGCTTTCTCTGACCTGCGTGAGAGATTGTGAGGCTATATTTTTTTATGCTCTTCTTCATTTAGTGCATGCTCTTGTTGTCTTTTGGTGCTAGTTGGTTTTTCCCTCTGCCCACTGGTCTGTGCCTTAGTTCCTCTTTTTTGAATGGGCATGAGCTTCATTCGTAGGGTATGAGCTTTTCTCAACTCGTGAGGCTCCTTGTTACTTCACTATGGGCATTTTCTCTTTTGTGGGCATCTTTTACAAACTGCCCCTACCTAACATGGATGGTGTTCTTTAGAGGCTGCGGCTTCTTTTTCTAACATGGGTGCATCTTTTATTCCTACGTGTGGCCCTTTGTGCCATGGATGTCCTCCTCTTAAGTCTACGGCTCCCATGGACTTCAAAATTGGCAGCTTTCCTTTTTGACTAGCAAAGACTACCTTTTTTATGGCATGGCTTCTCCCTGTGGGTCAGTGGTATCTTTGAAGCGGCACTTCCCTGTTCTTGCGTGAAATTGGATTTTAACTTGGTTGTTTGTTCCTCCTTTTCATTTTGCATGTGGAATCTTTGATTTGGTAGCTTCATTCCAGCAGCTTAGACTTTCAATGCGCGGGCATGTTTGAGTCTAACTAATGCTTCCTTCCTGGTCTTGGCGAGTTCTCCATGTGGGGTGCCCTTTGTTGTCATGGGAGCTCATTTTGAGTGGCTTCTTCCATTTGTATGCATGGTCTACAGAGAAAATAATGGGAACAGAAAGATTTTTATATCCTTCTCATAGTATAATCTTTCATAGTTAACTTATCAATGATTATATCATTGAATGGAGATGCAAAAGTAAGGTTAAGATAGCGCTTTCCATCAAATGCTTGGAAAAGAAAATCCTTTAGGGGGAATCCATAACCTATGGTAAAAGTGGCTTGTCAACCTCCAAACCTAGGTTATCAATTCAATTTCCAACTATGACTTTCTGGCTTATGTAGAATTGCAGAAGACTACTAGGCATGCAAGGGGATTTTACCATCTTCAACATAAAATGGAATCACCCATCACGAGCACATGTCATGGACTTTGCAAGAACATCTATCATGCAATATTAGTTCCTTTTATTCTCCCATCCATTCTTTAAACACAAGTGTACACATAAAGGAATCATAATGAGTTAAAGTCATTTCACTATTACTTTCAAGACTAGAGAAGAATCAATCCTAGTGGAATTAGTCAGGCCCCAAGTGGGTCCGACTAAAAAAAAAATTTCATTTCGAAACACCGTTAATCTACAACTTGTCAAATTTGCATAAGGAGGTTTTTTGATTGGCCTTAAAAATTGATCCAAACACCTGACCGAGCTCTAAAGTTGAACATATTGATTCTTTGTTTCGCAAACTTGCATCATGTCGAATCTCATCTCATGAAGAATCCACAGTCAAAAGATATTGACTGTCAAAGTTGACCTTTCAAAACTACTTGCAAGAAAACAAGTCAAAAAACAACAAATTGCATTTGGAATTAGTTTCAAAAACTGGGCAAATAGACACTTGGGAGGACGAAAACTATGGCATTGAATCTTTGTCATGAAGAAAGTATGGATCTACAAATTGAGCTTATGATGAATAACAAGATGCATTTGGCGAAGAGTCAAAATGGGCTACTTGGATTTTGTAGACTGGCAACAATGTCTGAAAAGCGATTTTTGCAAATGGAATTGACCTAGAAAAGTGTGCAGATGGATTCGTCAAGACTTAAAAATTGGCACACTTAAATTATTTTCAGAAGAAAACACAAAGGTACAATCCATTTGATCTTACCAATCATGGATCAAGAGATATAACATCATGAACAAGGGTTTTTACAAATCTACAAATACTGACACCAGTAAAAAGATAGAAATTGTGTTTGGAATTGCATTTGAAAATTGATCAAACAAATTCGTCATAAGCTAAAACTTGAAACATAATAAGTCTCTGATGTCTAAAAAGCAACACAAAAGGAATTTTATCATTTTGGTTAACTTGTCAAAAGTTATAACACATCAAACAAGGCTTCCCAGAAATGTGTGCAATTTGCAAATGTGTGAAAACAGTAAACTACCAACTTTGAGGGATTCAAAACCTAGTCAAATGAACTCGAAACGGCTTCAAATCTGAAACATAGGCTCTTAGTAATGGATACTAGACACTCCCAAGAGGTGAGTCCTAAAAAATTTCTGTGTACAAGCTATTCAATTGTAAACATAGCCTCCTATCTCTGTTTAACACTTAGGGTAAAATGCATATTTGACAAATGCTTAAAACGAAACCTCACAAAATGGCTTAGAATGGAAATTTAACTTCATGGAACAGGTAGACGCACTAAATGGAAGGTGTTAAAATCATTGAACACCTCTTAGGCCTCAAAAGTATAGCCAGGTACATAGGCATTTAAAAGCATTTATAGGGCTTGATTCTCTCAACAGTGCTCAAAATTTGAGCTACAATTTTGAGCGCCAACATAGCCTTTTATGCCATAGCCACACATCATCAAATTTAACAATAAGAAAAGTAGAATCTTCAATATCAAGGTAAAATAGATTACTCCAAGTTTGATCTCCCTTTCCTATCAGATTTCCATTTGTGTCATAAATCTTGGTAGTTTTGTTTCCAAATTTAACTTTGCAACCTATATTTCTTAGGTTTGATACACTCAATAGATTTTAATTCAATCCTTCAACATAATATGTATTATCACATGTGATCTTTTTTGTGTTCTTAATGGAACCTTTTCCTTTTATTAAACATGGAGCATCATTGCCAAATCTAATACTATTTCCATCATAATGAGTAAGTGAAGTGAACTTACCTTTATCTCCTCATGTGGTGTGAGCATCCATGATCAATGATCCATTTTTCATTCTTGTTCACATAGTTACAAGTACAGTTGTTTCATCTTCATTTGACTCATTCTTCATTGCAAGATAGACTACTTCTTCATCATTTTCATCTGAATCATCTTCTTCTACAATGTGGCACTCTTTTCCTTTGTCTTTGTACTCTCTGCTATCTTCACTTTTTCTTACTTGTCATTTCCTTTGTAGTTTATCTTCTCTAGACACCTAACAACAATATGTCCAACTTCATTGCAATTAAAAAAAATGATGGGCAGCTTACCTTTAAATTTGTCTTTTCCTCTGTGGAATCTTCTTGCTAGGAATGCTTCCAATTGTTCAACATCTTCCTCTTTAGCATCACTATCACTGGACACATTTTTTATCATTCTCTTCTTGCTTTGCTTCTTTTCATCAGAATCTTTTAGTAGCAACTTAGCCTTGAAAACAGATTCAAGACTTTTAGGCTTGTAATTGTCAAAGTTGGATAACTCAAATGCAGTGAGTCTTCCTACTAGACCTTCAATAGTTAAATTGTTCCTTGGAATGCATCTCAATTCTTGTATAGTAGATTCTCTAATAGCATAGATAGGAAGTAATTTTCTTAAGACTTTACTTAGAACAATATCATCATCAATATGACCAATTGCTCCTTTAATTGTACTAACAACATCTTTAATTCTAATGACATACTAAGCAATGTTCTCACCTTCTTCCATTTTCATGTCATCAATCTTACCTCTTAGGCTTTCTGACTTGGTTCTTTGTATATTCTTATCACCTCCATAGATGGTTTTTAGGGCTTCCCACATCTTGTATGCAGTTTTGCATCCCTTGATATCATCAAATTCTACATATCTAAGGGCAGAAGCAATATCTAACATTTTTTGATTGTGTTCCTTTTGCTTCATATCTTTAGTAGTAGGCACACCAACTAGATTATCATGTTCTACTATGATTGAGAATTGTGCATGATCTCCTATTCCTCCAAAATGCAATCTCATTAGGCTTTTCCATGCAGGGAAGTTGTCTTTGTTGAGCTTAGGTACTTCTCTCTTAGACATCTTGATCTTTTTTCTTCTAGTACCTTTAAACTAGTTCAATCATTAGATGTCTTCAATACCAATTGATTCCTAGTGAGACCATTTAACATTGATGCATCCAAGCTAATCTCCCTAAACTTGTAGGTTACTGATAAATCAACATGCAACAATAAAACATGAAAGATCAACACATAACATAGTGATTTACTTGGAAACCCAATTTGGGAAAAACCACCAGTAACATGCTACTCCTTTTTTTCACTCTTCTAAAGGGATGCCCTATGAAAGGCCAACCCTATTAAAGGTTACAACACACACTATTAAATGTGACCCGATTAAGGGATTTCAATCACCTTGTTAGAAGTGAGCTTGTTTAAAGGACTTTAGGACATTCACTTGGAATGTCACCCTATTAAAGGATTTTCCAGTGACTGTTAAGTGAACCTTAGTCCAAAGGATGTTACCTAACAGATACAATTGCTAGAGAGTAACAATAAAGGCTTTTGATCTGATATGACTTACAACTTAACTTGCTAGTTTTAGATCAGAGTTCAATTCACAAATCTACTTGGCATTCAGTCTCTGTAGCTTTGATAGCTTCTTCACTCTTCAAGCTTATGTCTCCTCAAGCTTCTTTCTTGTTATACCAATGCAGTCACTCTAGTGGTCCTTTAATGAAGCAGATCATGTATACTCTATTCTCCTAGGTCTTCTCTGTCCTTCTCAATGCCTTCTCCTTGACACCACTCTCCAACCACTAACCACTAACCACCTCACCTTATGACCAAACATTCCTTAAATACTATTTTAAAATACTTTTCCCACTCTAATTTCCATCATCAAAATTAGGGTTGAGATGGATTAGGTAAGATACAATGTATTTGTCACTTATTATGTTTCTTCTGGAAACTTCATGTTGAATCCACTTGAAGTCACCTAAAAATGGTTAACCTAGAATTCTGTACCACCATCTCATCATCCTTATCTTCCATGTAGTTCACAAAATTCAAGGTAACAAACTTATCAACTTAGATTTGGCCAATATTTGACTTTTCAAATAATACAACAGCTCGGCACTATTGATTTTTTGATGCTTGGCACATACTATGTTACTCGGCACTTGTTACATTTTCACTTGGCATCAACTACAATATACTAATGCTCAACACCTATTACATTTTACTTAGCACTAACTAACTTACTCATCACACACTAGAATTTTCTTTTACTTAGCACCAACTAATAATTTTCTCAACATGAACTAACTTGGCTTGGATCCTACTAACCTAATTAGTCAATCTTTGCAGATAGTATAAGTAATACTTATTTTTCTAAGATTTATAAATGTAGCCAATATTTGTATCTTCAAGTATATTATCAATATATAATTTCAACATTGTCTTAACTGATCTTTGTACTTCATTACAAAATCATAACTAAACCGTTCCTCTAGGTGCTATTGTTAAATCTCATTGATTAAATCCTCTTCATCAATCAACTAGGTGATAGTACTTCTATCTTATAAGAAATTGACTTCCCAACAAATAGTAGGTTTGACATCAATGAAAAAACAATGATTGAAACACACTTCTTCAACATTATTTCTTTCTCAACAATGATCTTATCAATTAGATTCCAATAGGAAGATGATTGTCATCGCTCATTGATAGGTTTATCCTCCATTTTTTAGCCCAAAAGTCATCATATTGTAACAAAAGGTTTCCCAAGGTGTGGTGAATGTTATTTTATGTTGATCCTCTTCTGCTATCTATATTTGATTATACCTAGAGAATCCATCCATAAGGGATAATAGTTTATGGCTAGATGTGAGATCTACAATCATGTCAATATTGGGCAAAGGTAAATCATTCATGGATAAGCTTTATTGAGCTCCCAAAAATCTATGTAGATTATGATATTACTAGAGGGTTTGATGATGTGACTAATAGAGTGACATTGGGATGCATCTTTTAGATTTTTTGCTTGACTGGCTTGACCCGTGAATCTAATGCCAAATGGTGTACCACTGATTTAGGATCCCATCCTAGCATGTCCTGATAAGACCATATGAATCAACCAATATTTTCCCAAATTATCTCAATGAGAAGTTCTACTTGTTCTTGTGGAAAATATGTTGTGATGTATGTAATCCTAGGTGTCTTTGTTAGATTGATGTTGACTAGTCTTGTAGCTTCAATTAGGATAGATGATAATTCTGACATGTAATCTTGTGGGGAAGCAACAAATCTCCATCTTTTGGTGCCTTAGAGAGGTTTTTACCATCATATGCATCCTTTATTTATCTTTTATTTTTTGATTGATGTAGTGGTGCTCTAAAGGCATTTTCACTAGGGAATACCTTTTTTGTTCCTTTTTTATTTTTATTACTTTTTTCTCATCATTTTTATGACTGTAGATTTCTTCCTCCCTGAAGTAACCTTTTAGGTCCAATGGTCACTTTGGTTTCTTGTGTGGTGTCTCGACCCCCATGAATCTTAGGAATACTTTCTCGGTAGGGAAATCCTCAATGTGGAGTATACTTGGTTGGTCCCAATCAATGAGTTTGGGATGGGTGAGGGGAAGGTCTATGAGGTTGATAAATAGTTCATAGAGAATAGAGGCTCCTAGAATAATTTCATCAAGGAAAATATCATCATAGGCTTTCTTTTCAACTTCTTCAAGGATGTTTTTAACTTCTATAAGCTCACTATAAATATTTAAGAAGGCATGACTATCCTTTGTAGTGCCCCAATTGGGGGGAGTCCAAAGCCTATACCTTTCTTCTTCTCCTTATATACTTGTACCAATTGTCTAATGCCTGAATCTTCATTTCATAGACCACCTCCTTGATAATCCCACTATTTGGTAGCAATTTGTTGTGAGCATGAATGTTTCTATTTGAAGTAGTCAAGGAGATGTTTATCTTTTCAAGGTTGGTCTTTATATAACCATGTGTTGATTTATGTGGCCATTTCTTTCCCATTAAGGATACATTTAGAAAAAAATGTGGTGGATCCAAGTTTCTAAAGTTGAGGAGATATATCTTTTTTTGGTCCTTGATAGGTTGGGTTCCCTCAAGTATGTGGGTCAAGAGGTAAAGAACCAACAACAAAGACATCTATGAGAATATAGTCACAAAACCATGGTAGTTGATTTCAATAGTTGAGAGTGTAGAGGCTAAGATAGTATTAGGATTATGGAAGGTATTGAAAGAGATAGCGATGGTGGTGCCAATCTCAATTCCAAGGAAATGATTATAATAGGATGCTTCTACTATATTTCAATATGCAAAGGGTTCTAGATCAACATAGATGGTTATCTCAGTGTTATGCTATAGAAATTTGATACATTGATAGTAAGTGGATGGAATAACCATCATAGCATGAATTCATGGTCAACTAAGGAGGATATTGAAGGGTGGGTTAAGATAAACTAAATGGAAAATTGTTTCTTAAGTAGCAAGCCCAATTTTGATAGGTAGCAAGATGGTTCCTTCAGTGATTTTCTCCAAGTTTTCATGGGATTTGAGGGTGATGAATTCATTTATGATTTCTACCCTAGTGTATTGATGAACTTTAATATAAATAGGTTTAAGGCCAATCTATTATCTATCATGGCCCTCTTCATGATGAAGTTAGAAACCATGATGACTATGTGGAGTGGAAGGATATGATTTGGTTTAGCTACTAGAATATCAAAGGGTTTGAAGGATAATACACATGAGGTAGAGAGATGACTACCACATATTGTGACTAAACAATTATTGTCAAGGCCCTCAATATTTAGCATATTAACTAAAGGTTCATCTTGGGATATACATTTGATCAAACTATGATAGTCAATGTATACTAAAGTGTAGTCTTGTGATTTGTCACAATTTTTACCTTGCTTGGGTTGGGTTTTGTTTGTTGTATTGTTGTTTCTAGTATTATCATTCTATATAGGTGCCTTGCTCATATTTTTGTTATTGTGTGGTGGGAATGCATTTTGATAGACCAATATTCTAACATTTGGAGAGGCATGTGCTCCCACCATGATTTCCTTACACTTGATTAGATCTTGCAGATAATCTTGAGTTGCATGCATCTGAGGGTGAGATGCCCTTTCATGTGATGAAATTTATAGAACTCAATCTCTTTATATCATGGTTCTTTAGGTTGGCTTGGGTCTAGTGGTTGTGTTTTTGGGTAGTGGATGAGGTTGCCGTGGGTTAGTTTGTCAAAAATAACATCAATTGGTTCCCCCAAGGGAGTGTATACATGGGGTGGTTTTTGGACCTTTAGTTTTTGTCAAACTATGATGGTGATAACATTGGTATGATTTTCTAGTCCTTGATAAGTGGACGTCGATGTGTTCTACTAATATTGATGTTGTAGAAGTTATTGATATGTTTGTTGATAGAATGAATTTGGTTGATATGATGGTTGTTGTTGGAAATTTTTTTGATGAGGGGTATTTGATGTACTGAGCATGGCACCAACTACATGGACATATTAGGTATCAGTGACACCATATGTTGTTGTGTTCTTCTTCTTGTTCCAATACCATGGTTTATCATTAGAGTGTCCTCACTCTTGGTTATTTTCTTTATGAATCTTTATGATTCCACCATTAATAAGCCCTCATTTGAGGCCCTTACCTTTCTCCTTGATCTCTTTATATGTTTGTAGGAAGTTCATGACCATTTGGTGAGACATTTTGACATGTGCATTGTCAATGAACATTTTGACAAGGTGGCAGTCTAGTATTTTGTAAGAGTTGCATGTTGCGAGAGTTTTTCCACCTTTGCAAGTAATCACTAAGCCTTTCACCCTCTTTCTATTTGGTGTTGACTACATCAACCATGAATGACTCAAATTCAACAAGATGGGAATATTGTGCCACAAAGGGTTATGAATATCAACAAAGGTGTTAACTATGCCCTAGGGTATTCGATAGAACCATTTGAGAGAAAGATTTCCCACACTTTTAGGAAAGCGGCACATGAGGAGTACATCATTGTAGGCCACTTCTTAGTGATGCATGTAAAATAACTTGAAATGTACAATTGGATCTCCTTTCTCCTTGAATTTATTAAATTTGGGGATCTCAAAGTGCTTGAGGAAGGGTGTCATTGTGATAGCTCTATTGAATGGGTATCGATAAACATCTTAAAACTTGAAGGTCTTGGATTTAGTTCCATCTTTGAGTTCCTTCAAAGCATTCTTCATTTCTTCCCATTTAGGGTTGACAGGTGTTTGTGCCCATATTCTTGGTGCCCCTAGTACAAGGTATATATCAAATGAAGCCTATCAATATTGATGATTTTGATGGGTGTACTATTGTGGGTGGAGTGTAGATTAAAATTCTCCTTGGATTGGATTTATTGATTTTTGGGCTGTTGGTTGGCCATATTGTTACACTTGCTAGGTGAATTGTTGATACTAACATTGCTACTATGGTAGATGAGTGTGGGATTGTTGTCTAGATGTATGATTCTACATGGGTGCTTACACATACTATTATTGTGGTGCTTGATACTAGAGGGGTGGTGGTGGACATGCTACTACTATGCTTTGAGATTGCACATTCTGCCCAATGTATGTTGGTTGTACTTCTACTTGAGAGGTCAACTAGGTGTTGAGGGGTGATAAATAGTTGATGCAAGGAACTACCCCCATAGCTAGTTTTTGTTGTTGTGTTATCATTTGGATACTCCCTAAGGCTGGCCTAGAAAAGTAATTGGTGATGGGTAGTAGTGGATTGGTTGGTGGTGGTGGTTGTGTATGTGATTAGAAGATTGGTATGAATAAATTACTAATTGGGAGGCTTGTGGTCCACCCCTATGATTGTCCAAAACTCCAATGACCAAGTAGAAATGAAGTGGTGGTGTTTGAAGTAGAAAAAAATGGATTAGGGTTGATGAGAGGTTTATTACTAGGCCCTAATGGTGGCATCCCTATAGTAAATTTTAATGTTAATCAGCCATTTTATTGGAATGTATTGGGTGCACTACTATTGGGTATGTATGAGGTGGAAGTAGCAATTTGGGAGGTGGAAGGTCCTAAAATGTTGAATGGAATGGATGTAATTTGTGAAGTAGTAGTACCAATAGTAATGGAAGTGGTTGTAGGTGTGGGTTTTATGATGATAAGTTGCTAAGGTGTTGCATGGATAATTGACTGTGTAATGGTGGGTTGGTTACTTTATAGGATAGGACCAACAAGTTGGGTAGAGGGTATATTTGGGTCCATGATTTCTAGTGTCACTATTTGATTTCCTCTTCTAGGTATGAAAAAGGAGTCATTCATATTATAGGGACCAATGGGTGGTGAGAGTTTGTCAAATAATGGATGTGCACAATTTATTATGTCCAAAGGTGGTGGTCTCCTAATGCCAAAGACACCAACATTATCTCTTTGAAAATTTTCCATGATGATTTCTCTATTTTTGTCTATCATAGAATTGACAAGGGTTGCATTCTTAGGTTGATTCATGAAAGCATCTATGTCTAATATTAAGGGATCCAAATCTTCTAAATTTTATGCTGGTGCTCATGTGTGATCATAGATATCATCAGGTCTGGCTATGCACTAGCTGAGCCACCACTAAGACTAGGGTTCATGTCATTTTTCTCCCATTTATTCTTACCTAAGTGTGTGGTAGGTGGCATGAATATGATAATTCTCATAAGGGTGAGATTCAAGATGGTATGATAATGGGTAAAACAATGCAAGGGGCTATTTTCAAAGCTTCCTAAGGATGTAATAACTATGATGCAAGGATTTTCTAGGATGTCAAGATGTATGATAGATGAAAAGGAGGAGGATGAAGGATCTTACTTATATGATATCTAGGGGACCTAAAGGATCACTGATATGATTTCAAAGTAAAAGAGAATTTTCCTTATGTGTAAGCTCAAGATATGATAATAATGTCAACTCTAGGATGGACTTATGCACCTTCAAAAGATAAGTGATGATCAAATGTGGAGCCCAACCTTTAGCTTAAGGTGATAAGGGACACAAATGAAAAATATAGACTACCCTAGATAATGCTTAGTCAAAGGGATAATCATGATAGTAGGATGGATGTAGGATGTATGATAGAAAACTCTAATAAAGTGACACCAAATACTTAAATATGAGAGGATGATAGAGGATTTTGATCTATGATAGGATTTGGATGGGGATGGATTTCTAAAGCATGATATACAAATTATAGATATAAAAATTGCTCAAGGGGATAATAAACTATATGATAACCCTAAGGGAAAAACCTATGATGTGATAAGTGCAAAGTGTGTATGGAAGAAGAGGGACCCAATCAAATAGGGTGTAGCTAGTATAGTTGATGAGGCTCTAATTGACTCCATGTCTTAAGGTCATGTTTTGAATTTTCTGATCTCACTTGGATTTTAGGGAAACCTCAATACCTTCTTTCTCAATTCTTTATATTTTAGCAAGTCTTGGATTAGGTGTGTGTTTCTTGCATTCTACTTGTATCTCTCTATATACTACTAGGTTCTTAAGTTTGACCTTTTTAAATTTTGGTTTTGGTTAGTATGACATGAGGTTTCCACTAATTGGCCCTTGATTTATCTCAACTTTGGTTCATGGTAGTGACTACACTAAGTATGCCTTTTACGTAGGTTAGAAAATATGAATCTTTGAAAAGAAAATGTGTCTAAATGGGAAAAAAAATATTTAATCAATGGATGATATAATAGCTTAGGTTAGAATTAAGAGGTAAAATGGAACAAACTAAACCTAGGGTTATTGTGAGTAGAATTGATGATAAACTTCTAGAAAATGATTGTAAGAATCTTTGATAATAGATATGATAGGTGAGAAAATAACCTTTTGAAGGACAAAGAAACTTTGAAAGAGACAACTAGATGATCTTATTAGAAAAAGGATTTAATAATAATCAATGTATATGTTTTTATAAAACTTTTTCACAAGGTCATCTTACATTTCAAATGATTCAAGCACACTTTATCCCTATGGTTAATTTAGTTTTAATGTGTTACTAATTAGGCCTACTAGGAGGATCCCATATTGATCTTTTCTGGATTTAGTGCAATATTTTTCTCTCAATCTAAGAGGTGAGTTGATACAATAGTCAATCAAAAACCTTGCACATAAAAGCTCCTTCAAGGTATGACAAATACAAGTCCCCCTTTTATAGGGACAATGACTCATAGGGATGAATTCCACGAGCCTTATGCTTCTACCAAGGAAAAAATATATGCCAAGTAACTTCAGAGTAGCCTTATAATGTCTTGCACCATGATTAACACACCAAGGATAAAAGGGTGGTTACTAATTGGTTCATAGTAAGATCGATGGAGTTGGGTAAAATTTTTGTTATGCACATGACTTACTTAAGAGTCTATTTTGACCATGTTGAAATCATGGGAAATTTTTCCTACCTTAGACTACCATCAGAAACACATCACCTGAACTTGTCTAGATGGAGAAAAAAGTTTACCTTTATTCTCATTTATTTATTGGCTAGACGGGTTTACTAGTTTGAGATTCTATCTAATGGGGAGACACTTTGCAGACGATGATGAACTCACTAGATGCACTCCTAGATTTTTTTGAATGATCTTTCTAATAAGTTTGATTCATGCATTAGGTATTTAATGTTTCTACTTTGCAAAACAAAACAAAAATGATAGCTCAAAGATGTGTTAAAAAATAAATCTTAAGACATGCAAGACACTTTGTTCCTTCCAACCTTGATGCCTTTAGGATTTTTATCTATGATTGAAGATACTTGTGATTAGCATGTATTGTTCTTTCCAACTCAACATCATATCATCAACATAAGAAATCGAGCCAATTTAGTAAATTGTTTGTGAAAGCTTTTTAAAGAGATGGGAATACAAGTGAATTATCTTTTAAGGCATTCAAGATTTTTTTGTGTTTAATTTAAGCCCAAATCAACCACATTTTTATTTTGCAATGTTCTTTTTAATTTTCCAAATAGAAGTGTTACATCACATTTATTTTTCACCTTTTAGTCATTCAAGAATGGACTTTGATCAACATTAAAACATTCACAATAGTTGTAAGATATATTCTTTTTAGGGCCCAAAAAATTAAGTGTGATGATTGTTTGATTTGTTTATTTTATGCACTCAAGAGTTGTGAAAAGGTTTTTTTTTAACCCAAATTAACAGTGTAAGGATAGATTTTAAATTAGACTTGGCAAGTCTTCAAGCTCCTTTCTTGAAAAGAGCTCACAAAATTGATTAGTATGAATGACAATGACCTCATAGAGGTCAACAGGTGATCCTGCTCCATAGGAATATAGTCACACTTGCAAGAATGTGGTCTAAAAATTGGTAAAGGAAACATGATAAACTGTAAGAAAATATAGTTCAAAGATGAATACTCAAAGCAATTTTGTGAAGCACCATTCTAGTGGGTTTGAGAAGTGTTCGGCCCGATGTGTCCACTCATGGGTTTGAGGAAATAAAATTAGTTATAATAGTTTGTCTTCAAGATTTACAAAGAGAAATCTTGCAAAATAGACACACAATCCTGCAATATCGTACAAGCATTCTTTTGGATATAAAAATTTATAGGGTGAAAACATAAGATATAGGCAAGAAGAAATGACCATGTGTTAGATATGACAAATTTTAATAGTTATCCAATATTTGTGGGTACGTGTTCCTACTAAGTATATTCCTTGAATTCACAATTGAGGGATTGTGAACAAACAATTCTTTTTGGTTTTGTAGTGTAAAAAAGGATGAGATGGTTGGAAGTGCACTATCCTCATTTGTACTTGTGACCTAAAAAAGAGTTAGAAAACCTAACACAAAATAATAAACACAATACATTCGGTTTTTGGATTAGTTAAAGAAAGCACAAAATGATTAAGAATGACCTGAATGTAGGGTCCCAGTGGGTGTGTCAAAATGTATAACCTACAAATAATTAGTTTTCAATTGAATATAATGGCTAAACAAAGTACCAAAAAACAAAAATAAGGTTAACACCCATGAATGGATAAAAGAAAATAAGGTAAAAGATAATGGAAACCACATGATCGACATTCCAAGCCTCCTTTGATGAGTACATGTGTCCAAGATGGTGATGTGTGTTCCAAGATTTCTTCAAGCCTTCAATGGATGAGAGCCTTTAATGGATAAGACATGGTGTATGAGGTGAGTATGGATTCTTGTAATGTAAGGGTGAGGTTTAATGATTTGTTCTCCAAAAGGGCATTATAAGTTTGCATAAGAGTTGGATATGAATTGTAAAGGGAGAGTGGTTCATTTATAGGCCAAGGGTATAAGGATGGAGGGCCAAGATGCAAGGATCGATAAAGGATGAGGGAAGGCTAAAATTCAAGGAGAGGGAAGCACATGGATTGTTCTTTTTCAAATACATAGCCTTGTGACAAGGGACTAGATGAGAGAGAATGACAAAAATAGAGGAAAAATGGATGGTCAAAGGAGCTATGAGGGAGATAATGTGTGTAAGAGGGATGTGAGAGGATTTAAATTATTATGTAAGAGCCTTTAAGTCCATGTAAGAGCCTTTAATGCATTTGGATAGGAATTTAAGAGGGATGGGATGGGAGTTTGACATTGCTTTGGCTTAGGAATTCTTAACCCTTGCTTAAAGTTGTGCATATGTTGAGGGAAACTATTAGGCTTATCTTAGGAGGGGATTTATGAGGCAAGTGGCGTGTTAGTATAATGAAAGTGGTTGGCATTAATGAGGTGGGTCAATCAGTTGGCTAAGCAAGGTTATCATGGGTGAATGGATTGGATTTAACTAATGATAGAGATTTAAGAATAGTTAAAGGCTGAGGATTGATTTATTAAATTATTTATTTAATAAAAGGGGATGTGGAATTAAATTAAATAAGCATAGTTCAACTATTTAATTTAATAGGAGAATAGGGATTTAATTGATAATTTAGACTTTTGATTGTATTTTAAATTTATCAATTAGACTACAATTGATTAAATAAATAAATTAAATAGGGGATGATGATAAATTTATTAAATATTTAACTAATTATGTCTTGTGAGATGACTAAATAGGATTACTTAAAATATGTAATTGTTGGAAATATAAGAGGAGTAACTAAGAAGGGAGGAGTGAATTAGTTACCACTAAAATAATTTTAGATCCCATAGATGTCAATAAAACCTTCTCATTAACTCAAATCATTGCACAATTTTTTTAGAACTAGATAATCACTATAACTCAATTTACAAAGAAATCATTGGATACTAATGTGAATTAACCTTTAGTGAATTAGTTGTAAAAGGATAAAGTAGTAAGTAAATAACATGAACAAAAGAGACACTAAGATTTAATGTGGAAACCCAATTTGGGAAAACCACCAATGCAACTAGTTACAACTTCCCACTCTTCTAATGCAAGTCTTGTTAGGAGCCAATCCTATTAAAGGTTACAAAATACACTATTAGGTGTGACCATGTTAAAGGATTTGAATCACCCTATTTGGAGTGACCTTGTTAGAGGTCTTAAGACACTTTAATCTAGAAATTCCACCTTGTTAGAGGATTTTCAAAATGACTATTAAGTCAACATATGTTAAGATACTTATTCATTGCTAGAATTGTTAGAGTAACAATGGTTGACTTGATTGATGAAGCAATAGGTTTACACATTTAGATCTTAGTTCTATTATATCCTCTAGATCCTCCTTGACTAGAATGTTCTTTGCATCTCCTTGGATATTCTACCCTTGATTAGAAGTCCTCTATTCGCATCTTATCTTGTTCCACAACTTTAAAAACAAAAAATTAAAATTTCAATCCACAACTTGACATTTCATTTATATGAGATACAAGGTCAAGTCATCTTGAATTCCCTTACAAATAAACAATTAACATCCATTGAGTCAGCTAACATAACCAAAATTATTCTATAGTAACTTGGCTTCAACTAAACTAGGTCACTTAGTTATCACTAAGTTTTTTTGGTAACTAAACTAACTTGTTTTTCTCTAAACTCCTTTGGTAACTGACCTGACTTGATTTACACAAGATTTCCTTTGTTGACTAACCTAGCTTGGTTTATACTTTATTACTAAGATTGGCTTCCTCTTGAACTTTTTCTCAGTTGACACTAGAGTCTTTTGAGCTTGGTTACAATGTGATATTTGTATAACATCAATGATAATCATACAATTGAATAATTAATTTAAACAATCTCCCTCTTTGTCATTGATGGAAATACAACATGTCATAAGAAAATAAATCTTAGAGAAAATAGAGTGATGTAAAATATCCTTAGTTTCATTCTGATTCTCCATCCATGAGAACTCCTTTTGAGATTCTCCCTCTAAGATCTTATCTTCAGACTCCCTTTGATTCATCAAACTCTACCAACTCTACTTCAATTCTTTTAATATGATATACTAAATCTCTCCCTCTTTGACATCAAATGACAAAGACTTTAGAGAATGAGTTTATTGATGTAACTAAGGTACTAATTCATGTGCAATGAGCCCTATTTAATGTTTGCATCAACTTGATAGATCTTCAATGTAGAATGGTTGATGCATTACTAATCTATAATCTAGTGAGAATTAGATAGAGGAATGACCCCTAGCTTACCTCTTAGAGACAAAAAATCATCCTTAGTTAATGAATTGGTATATATGTCAGCAACCTGCTCTTTTGTGTTAGCATATTCTAAATTTACTTCCTTGTCTTGAACTAATTCTCTCAAAAAATGATACTTGATTGAAATGTGTTTTATCTTTGTGTGCATTAATGGATTTTTGGATATTTTATTACACTTGTATTATCATAGTAGATAACCACATGATCCTTGACTTGTTCCTTGATTCCTAACAATAATTGCTTGATCCAAACTATTTTGGAACAATTAACTATTGCAACAACATATTCCACCTCTGCAGTAGACTGAGAGATGCAATTCTAGTTTTTGATTATCCATAATACTAACCTATTTCCAAGAAAGAATGCTCCTCTACTGGTCATTTTTCTATCATCAATGTTTCAAGCCCAATCAACATCAATAAAGGATTTTCACTCAAAGTTTTCTCCTTTATTGTACCATAGACCATAGTTTTGTGTGCCTTTTAAATATCTCATATTTCTCTTAATTGTCACCATATGATTTTCTCTAGGATTTGTAGGAAACTTTGCAACTGTACCAACAACTAAGGCTATATCATGTCTTTTGTGAACAACATACTTAAGTTTCCTAGTTGTAGATATGTTGGTAGTCTAATTTACCTCTTTTGAATCATCATTCTTGGATAGCTTGTGTCCAGTAGAAATAGGTGTAAGAAATGGTTTGGATTCTTCCATTCCAAAGGTCTTCAATATCTACTTGATGTATTTTGATTGAGTAATGTAGATGCCATCCTTCATTTGATGAACTTGTAAACCAACAAACAATTTTATCTCTCCAAACATTGACATTTCAAATTCTTTCCTCATTTCTTCAGCAAATGATTTACATAAATTATCATCTCTAGTGAATAATACACAAATTTTTATGCTAGAAATATCTAATTCTAATGTCTTTCTTTGATGTACAAACTATTATTATCATTTATTCTCTAAAAAATCAATATTTATCAAATATCCATGTAACCTTTCATACCATGCTTTGGAGCTTATTTCAGACCATACAAAGCTTTATGTAATTTCAAGACCATGTCTCCTTTGTTTGGATCAATGAAACCTTCAAGCTAATCAATTTAAACTTCTTCCTCTATAATTTCATTCAATAAAGCTGATTTTACATCCATTTGATACACTTTAAATCCTTTTAATGCAATATATACAAGTAGTGTTCTGACTCCTTCAAGTCTTGTGATAGGAGGAAATTTTTCTCCATAGTTTATTCCTTCTTCTTGTGTATATCCTTTACACACTATCCTTTCCTTATTTCTTGACACTTCTCCATTTTCATTTAAATTATTTCTAAATACCCATTTTGTACCAATTACATTTTTGCCCTTGGATCTGGGAACAAGAGTGTAGGTTTTGCTCCTTTCAATTTGTTCAACCTCTTCATTCATTGCATTGTGATTCTTCTTTTGTACCATTTGATCAATAGTCAAAGGATCAAGACGTGCCACATACTTGTTGTCTAGAAAATTTAGGCCCATGTGTCCAATATTTTCCAAGCGCAACTTCATGATTTCCTTCCATGCTTTGTTGTTATATCTATTCAACTTAGGAATCTCTCTTCTATAAGACACCTTGATCTTTAGCTTAGGTCCTTGAAACCTTAACTACAAGAACCAATAGTTCTGATACCAATTATTGGAAATATAAGAGGATTAAATGAGAGGGGAGGGCTGAATCAGTTACCACTAAAATAAATTTAGATCCCTTAGATTCTAATACAAACTTCTCATTAACTAAGATCCTTCTCATTAGGAAACCTAATGGTTCTCTTGGTCATCGTGTGTTTTGAAAGGTTACACACATTGATTTGTACATCCATTTATCCTCCCACCTCCACCCTAGACAAAAATTTGGCTTTCTTAAGACCCTTTCTTTAGACACAATGGCTATTCGCCCAAAAAAAATTGTGGGCGCTTAAGCATGCAGGCTTGTTCCATCTATCCTTATCTAATCCCAAACCTTCCCTCCCACTTAGGTTTTGAATGCCTCCCTCCCTTTTATGGAAGGCATCTCCCAACAAATATCTAAGACCTTGTCCAAAAAAGGTTTGCATGTAGCTTTTGAACCTCTCTCAAGGATCAAAAATTGGGTCCCTCCTAGTAAGGACAATAGAGATATTTATTCTAACTCAGGAGTTTACAAAGTTCCCTATTCTTGTGGCACGCCTTATATTGGTGAAATAGGACACTCATTCCACACTTAGATCAAATAACATGTTCCAATATTAGACATGATAGGGTCTACAAGTTGGCCTTAGCTGAGTATTCCTTTTTAACTAAACATCACATTTGCATGGAAAACATGAAAATACTTGCCAAAGACAACAAATTTTTTAAAAGAAAGCTTAAGGAAGCCATTGAAATCAACAACCATCCCATCAACCTCAGCCATGATGATGGTTGGGTCCTTAACCCTGTAGGGCATCCTATGCTTGCTTCCCAAGATTTTCTTGAGGGTTAATCTTTTCCCACCCCCTTTCCTATTGCTTTTGCACCTCCTCTCCATCTATAGGGATTTTCTTTGCTTTCTCTTTTTCCCCCTCCTCTTCCTAGTTGGTTCATGCTCCCTTCTACTATGGCATTGTCTCTTGCATGTCTAGTGTGTTCTACTTGGTCCTTTCTTGTTATTCGCATAGTGCATCTCTTCCATGTGTTGTGCCTTTGGTTTAGGGTCTAGGTCCTAGGCTTTGATTTTTTTTTGCATTGACTTCTACTCTCACTTTCCTCGTTTCTTAGTAATTTTTTTCTTTTTGTATTTTTTTTTGTTCTCTTTCATCTCTTTCCTTTTTATTTTAATAAATTTAGGCACGCGTGCGCACACACACACACACACACAGATACATTTAGACATATGTTTATGCATATGTATGTATGTATGTATGTATATTTGTGGGGTATTTATATTTACACTCACACGTATGTGTTTTTGTATATATACATAACCACACAAACACACATATATGTATATTTACATTACACACATACACACACACACACATATTTGGGTATTAGGTTCCTCTTTTAGCTTCTACATATATGCATATAAATATTTACATATGTTATGTGCCTATACAAGATTTTTCATATACGTATATGTTTTCACATATATGCATCCTCTTATATACATGTATATAGAATTGTATACATATATGCATATGTATGCATGTATATAAATTTTCTCATGCACACACACATTTTTTGACATTGAGTCAACTATTTTTTCTTTGTGTTCACCTCCTTCCCTCTTTTCATTTGGTTATTCTTGTTGATCATATTTTCTTGCTTAAGTTAACTTATTATTAGTTTTGACCTTCTCTCTTTGGTTTAGTTTTAACTTGTCGTTAATTATTGGGGATTTAACTCTAAAGCCTCTTATTCCCCAATGTCTATATATATATATATATATATATATATATATATATATATATAGACTCTTTTATATATTTATATATAGGTGTGTGTGTATATACCTCACTTCTTGGGCTTCTTTGAGTGGGAGTTTTCTTCGATTTTGTCTTTTGTCTTATTTATGCTTTTATTTATTATTTTATTTTACTTTAATTTATCTCTTATTCTTTTTGTTATTGATGTATTCATTTTCATTTTTATTTTTACTTTTAAGGTTTTTAGGATTTCCACCCTTGGTTTGTGTTCTTTTTCTCTCTCTGCAGTCCCCTATATCTTTGAAATTAGTCCCAATCTACAACTTACATTGTTTTGCAACACTTTCTCTCTCATCCTGATGATTAATCACATAGTGTGATTCAAAATGTTGATGTTAAAAATTTCAACACAATCTAATCCAAAAGAAATTGCCAACAATTTTAATGGATTGTGGAAATTTGATCTCTCTAATAGAACTAGATAATCACTATAACTCAGTTTACAAAGGAATCTAGAGATATTAATGTGAATTAACCTTTAATAACTTAGTAGCAGTAAGAAAAAATAGTAAGAAAAAAAACATGAACACAAGAGACCCCAAGATTTAATGTGGAAACTCAATTTGGGAAAACCACCAATGCAACTAGTTATAACTTTTCACTCCTCTTAAATGAGCCCTATTATGACCCAACCTTATTAAAGGTTACAAAATAGATTGTTAGGTTACAAAAGTTGACTATTAAATCAACTCTATTAAGAGATTTATTGACTGATATAATTGTTAGAGAGTAACAATGATTGACTTGATTGATGAAGCAACTAATTAGTAGATTCAAATCTCTATTATTTTCTATCATGTGGGTCCTCCTTGATTAGAATGTTCTTTGTAGCTCCTTGGATATTATGCTCTTAATCAAAATTTCTTTATTATTCACATCTTATCTTCTTCTTTGTATGTTGTAGGCCTTTGATCCTCACACACATTTTAACATGGTCTTTACTTGCACAATTATCCTAGAATAGACATTGAGTTGTTTATTGAAGAGGTCCGACAAAGTGACCTATTGCCTTCTAACTAGAAGGATTTTCCCTATTTTCTCTTAGATCAAGAAGTAGGCAACTAGAACTTATAGAATGAAAGATTTATGTAGCTAAATCCCAACATATTTAATCTAAATGAGAGATACAATTTAATCTAGGAATAAGAAAAAGATATTTAATCTAAATGTATACATTATATTAAGCTAAATGATATTTTAAATGCTAGGATGTGAAAAAATTGTGTATGTAATTCAACAATAATTTGATGCAATTCAAATTCCAACCTTTGTAATGAGGAATTAGAAGCCTCTTAAATAGAATTCCTAAAATCCACCTATAGTTGAGATTAATTCAGATCAATAGACAAGATTGAAGCTAAGATTCAGTCAAGATGGAAAATTCCTTGTATAGGTGTAGGTAACTAACTTAGATCATGAGTGTAATGAATAGTTAATTGAAATTTGCCTAAGTGTGAGAATGAGTGAATTAAGTCAATTCCAATTTGAGAGGTAGATAACTTAGAATTCCCATTCTTGAACTGAAGAGAAGATTTTAGAAATTTATTTAATTTAATAAAGTAAGGTATGAGCTCATAAATGCATATTTCATTTAATTGAATAATCGCATTCAATTAATTAAAGTGAGCATTATTAAATTAAATAAATTTAATTCCTTAGCACATTAGCCTTAGGGGATAATTTAATTTAATTAAAGTATAAACACTTTAAATTTAATTTAATTTAATTTAATCAATAGCTTTAAAGTAGCTAATCCAATTCAATACTTTAGGAATTAAATGAATAGTGTGATTAATGTAGATTAGGGTTTTCTACATTTGACAATTAAGTCAAGTAGCAACAATCAAAATGAGAATTGCCTAGTGAAATAAGACTTTAGGGTTGATCAAAATAGACCAAAATTGGTCATCATGGCAATGAGCCAATTTTGGGGTATTACATTTTTCCCCTCTTTGAATGAATGTGCAAGCAACACGTTCAATTCAAAGAAAATAAAAAAGCATGATATACAGATCAAGAAATGAGATTGTTCGAAGATTGATGATATAGAGACCAATTGATAAGCTTTTAAATGTTATCTCTAGAATGAAGCTTAACCTTGGGGGATCCAAATACAACACCTAGATATTGACATTGATAAGATTGGTTCCAAAATTAACAACACAGAGACCAATTGATAAGCTTTTAAAGATTATCTCTAGAATAGAGCTTAACCTTAAGGAATCTAGATAGAACACCTATATACCTAGATTGATAAGCTTTTTAAAATTATCTCTAGAATGGAGCTTAACCTTAAGGGATCTAGATATAACACCTAGATAATGAGATGATAAGCATTTATAGTTTATCTCTAGAATGGAGCTTAACCTTAAGAGATCCAAATAAAACACCTAGATACCTGAAGTGAATAAGCTTTTAAAGGTTATCTCTAGAATAGAGCTTAATCTTAAGGAATCTAGTTAGAACACCTAGATACCTAAGATTACAAGATCTAATCATGACTCATAGAATCATCCTCAGAATGGGGCCTTGATGCTCAGGAGTCAGCGTTTAGACTATCCCAATATATGTCCATTGAACTCTGATAAAGATTGTTATAAGATGTGATCAGCTAATGAAAAGGTGAGATAGATGGAAAAGATGCCAGATGGAGGGGAATAGGATGCCCCAAGTGATGAGATGCCCCAAGTGATGAGATACCCTAAGTGATGAAGATTCACATTGATTTGAAATTCAAGTTCAACGATGTAATCATCCTGCCCCCTGAGAGTAAAATCAAAAGATGACACACCAAAAATATAATGTAGAGTAGTATATTGAGGGATATTGAAGAAATGTGAGATTCAAAAAAATGTAGAAGAGATCAAAATGATCAAAAGAAAATTTAGAGCCGATTTGGAGTGATTGTGAGGTCTAGAAGACCAAGTTTGACCAAAAGTTTACCATAGTTGACTTTTCTAGAATTTTTAGAAAATTAGAAGAAATTGTGATTTGAAAAGATTCCAAGATTCACAAAGTATCAAAAAAATTAGACTATGCAATCATTTGATCGCATTGATCCCAAAAAAAATAATGTGATTTTGAGTTGTTTAAGTGTGTCAAATTTTGAATTTGATCCCAAAAATGGATTTAGAATAGTCAAATTAGCTAGTAGTAATTTTCATGCAAATCAGAGCACTTTGAATTTTTAAATTAGGTCAAAACCTATATAAGGGCCCAAAGGGTCATTTTTAAATCATTTTCACTTTTGTCTTTAGTGAAGAAGAGAGCTCTAAGGTGAAAATGGTGGTCCCTATGTCTTCTCATCATTTTGAGTGCTCCTGTTGACATAGTTGGTTGGCAGAGTGTGGACCTTTGATGAATAGTCGATAACCTTGGCCTAGATTTAATTTTTCATGTATTTTGATGTATTTTTAGCACATTTTAGTGATTTTTCATTTTTTCTCCATCGATCCTTGCATGGGGATCTTGTTCTTCATGCGAGGCTAATCTATCCTCACACAAAGATTCACCAATGCGGTGTTTCTTCATGTGCAATGGTGAGGTTTCTTGTGAGGGAGATACACACCTTTCACATGAAGTGCATGTATTTTTGGTGTATTTAACTTTTTTTATGGTCACTCCTCACATGAGGATATGTTTTCTCATGTGAAGACTTGAAATCTCAAACAAGAAAGTATGTTCTCACTCAAAAGTCTAGTGTCCTTTGCTAATTTCAAAGTTGAATTTTTTTCATTTTTTTTATATTTTTTGAGTGAAAAATGATCATTTTCTTATTTTCATTGGTTGTGTGTGGAGGTTATCTTCAATGGCATTAGATTTAGGTCCCACTACCTGCAATATGGAGCTCTATTTCAGAGCCTTGATACCACCGACATGGCACATTTATATAGGTTAGGATTATCACATTTATGCCAAATCCTAGTATTATTGGTGAATCATGGCTTATTGACTACATTGGTGGAGCATTTCTATTCGAAGATGAACACATTCCACTTGCCCCAAGGGGAGATAACTATCACTCCAAAGGACATATATAGGATCCTGCACATTCCCTTCCATTGGCCGAGAGTGGTTTATGACATCATACTTAGAGTGGGCATAGAGGAACTACAAGCCATTTTCCAACAGGATTTGATCATGGGATGGACCATCACATGGAACAAGCTTGTCCACACTTATGGTCCCACTCACAAGTTGGCTTCAGTTTTGGTGATCTTCATTAGTTGTTTCCTGGTGCCTGATAGAGGGCAGCATGGATTGGAGTGTGGTTGGGGTCAGATGCACTGGAGGATACTGGACGCATTAGAGAGATTTGTATAGGGTCATTGTATGCTCGTGCACATGTTCCATGAGATGCATGAGATTCTATATCATGAGTAGAGGAGCATGGCCATAGAGTATATGTACTAGAGATCTAGGCATGGGAGCATTTGCCAATAACACAACCCATTCTTGAGGATGAGAGGTAGCCAACAGAGCCATATATCTACAGATGCAAGGGCCAGTTTACCCAAATAGCTCTGGGGAATACTTAGTAGTGGAGGGCACATCTTGATGATGTGGTGTCTATGGTATGGTGACCCTAGAGAGAGACTAAGGATTTGGATGACCTACCCCATGAGTTGAGTCACATGTTTGTGTCATGAACACTGATAGGTTGATCTACACAAAAATTAGAGAGATTCCCACTTACATGTATGTGGCATTAGTATGGGCAGCCATAGGATATCTTGTAGGAGTACTACTCCTACGTGTGACTGGCGAGGGATGTGATCCAGGGGTGGTCATAGAGATTGGATCTTGGGAGATCCATGATCAATGTGTGCAACTTGGTTGCAACACAATGGGATTACTTACCAATAGTGGCAAATGTCAAGATGATGTCTACCTATCAAGCATATTTTGTGAACCATTCCTTCTCTTGTTTTACAGATCTAGTGAGGATGGCAACTCCTAGACAATAGGGACCACCCCAGGCAACACTATAGTAGCCAGCACAACAACGACCATAGTATCCACAATAGGGACCATAGTAAGTGAGACATTGGGTTAGACAAGTGCAAATTTCAACTCAGTAGATGGGGTCCAATCTAGGGGTAGGGGGCAATGGGACAAGGCAGATTCGATGGTAGGGACCTTGCATTTAGGAGCAGCAACTAGTTGAGCAACAGGCTAAGCAACTAGATGAAGAGATGCAGGACCAGCCTACTGCTAGGCCTAAGGATACATTGAGGAGAGCCAAAGAGGGATTATGACGAGCCTCTCAGTAGCTAGGAGAGCTACAAATCTAAGTAGCTATGCAGGATAGTTCAATAGGATTGTGAGATTTGCAAGCTACGAGAGTAGTTAGAGATGGTCAAGAGGAGAGAAGAGTAGCTACAGGATGAGGTTCAGTTATAGGCAACATGAGCAACCTATTATTTTGTCTCATATGTAGCAATTTTTCCAAATGAGGCTGAGCAGGTGCCTTGATATTCATAGTTTGCTTCAAAGTCAGGAGGTGCACACCTTGCAACTAGGTCAGATCTGTCTCTGCCTCCTCCTCCTCCTTCTTTAGGAGGTGAAGGTGCAAGGGAGTGTTTGATTTGATTTATCCCTAATTTTTTCATTTGGCTATGTATTGATTGGTATGTTAGCACCATTTTCTACCATTTTTGATCGACAACACTTGAGTAGCATCCATTTTTTGTAATGATGTATTCTTTTAATACTAATATATATACGAGATTTTGAGTCAAGTATCATGTGCATGTGTCATTGTCTATCTTTAACTTGATGTACATGAGATGTTTATGCTGTAATTATGAAATGCAAATATGATGTGATGTATGGATGCATATTTGATTTGATTTTATGTATGGATTATGAAATTATGTATGAAAGAC
Organism: Cupressus sempervirens; assembly: GCA_028749045.1. Taxonomy (NCBI): domain Eukaryota; kingdom Viridiplantae; phylum Streptophyta; class Pinopsida; order Cupressales; family Cupressaceae; genus Cupressus; species Cupressus sempervirens. Next base: position 835,525,804 of record CM053786.1, on the reverse strand, counting down.
AAATGTGAATGGACTAACATCTCATGTAGTATTCCATGTTTTTGCTTGATAGTGATAGGTATTTCCTTGAGGAGCAAGAGGATGAACCAAAGAACCAAATTCTTGTGTAGCCATGAAGAAACATGATACTTTGAAGAGACCAACAATCCCTCATCACAAAGGATGGAAGTAGATTTGCAATTGAATCATGTTCTTATACAAATGAAGTATGCAATGCAACCCTATGTCTAGTTACCAAACTTCTTCAATTTTTATCATTGACCATATAGCTAAACCCCATATGTCATTCAATTGCAACTGACATTGCAATCATGGAAATATGAATAGGACATATGCTCTATTTTTGTTGGGATTAAATGTAAGAATTTGAGGCACAAGAAATGAAAATGACCAAAACATTTGTCCCTTTTGATGTAGCAAGTTAACATAAGCATCAAAGCATAAATGCTAGGATGACTAGAATTTTTCTTGCATGTAGACACCCCAAACACATGAGAGATCCTTCTTATGCTAAGTAATTAGTAAGTATTTTGTCCACAATGACCCTTGTGTTCATAACCTGAGACAAAAGTGTGCTAAATATACTCGCAGTGACCCATATGTTCACTTAGTAGGATGAGCATCAATATTTACTATAGCATGATGATTTCACACCAAAAAGTAAGGAGAAGAACCAACCTTACTAATTTATCCATAGAAAAGGAGTCAAGGTACACACAGCCATCCACTATGAGATAGAGGATCTTATAGTGCACACCCCTCTTGTATGGATGCTTTAGATTATTTGAAACTAAACCACAAACAAAAAGAAAAGAAAAGATTATGCCCCTAGTCCTTGCTTCTCTAGTCAAAAATAACATCATTGAGCTTCTTGAGGAGGTATGACAAAGAGAAAATAATGAAAATAAAGAAAATCTCAATACATCTATACAAATTCATCATTTTGAGTTCAATTTTTGTTTTATAGGATTGATGTCAAGTGTCAATGTTTAGAACAATTTGAAAGAAATCTCTTTAGTAGGGTGATGGCACTAAATAGACATAGTGAAAACAACTAGTGACTAAATTCAAAGAGGAATCTTTAGTAAGAAGAACCTAAGTAGGACTAAGCAATAGTAAATAGACACAACTAGAACAACTAGTGACTGATGCAATAGAGATATTCCATGAGAGGAACCTCGGAAGTGACATGATCAATAGTAGGTAGACACATTTAGAACAACTAGTGACTATCATGAAAGGGGTTCTTTGAGGAAAACCTCAAAAAAGAGTGACACTAGTGACAATAGGTAGATGCAGTTGGAACAATTGGTGACTATCATGAAAGAGATTCTATGAGGAGAACCTCAAAAAACAAGTGACACTAGAAACAATAGGTAGACATAGTTGAAACAACTAGTGACTATCACCAAAGAGATTCTATGACACTATAGGGTGTTTCCCATGATGAGATTCAATCCATGGATACATGAGAAAAAAGTAGGAAACAAAATCATGAAAGTGACTATACAAGAAGCTATAATGTGCACTGCAAGATGAAGCATTGGGAACAAGAGGCCTCTGTTTACTAGGTTTTCACCTTCTTGGTAGAATTTTCTTCTTTTTGTGACCATGACACTTGTTTGCCAGGTTTTCATCAATGGCACTTTTTTTTGTTTTTTAATTTTTTTGTATTTTTCTCTTTTTTTATTTTTTTGGTATTACTAAGGTGCATATTACTAGGTTTTCAACAAGGTAACAATTTTTCAAGACTTTGCAATTTTTAGATTTTTCAAGACATATAAATATATACAGAGAGCTTCTAACATCAAATCAGTTGTAGAACCACTTCAGGTAAAGAGTGTTGATGGGCTCCTTGAGCACCTCTCCCTCGACTATAGAAAGTTGGTAAGCACCAGATCCAAACACTGTAGTAACTATATAAGGACCAACCTAGTTTGGTTTGAACTTCCCTTTTTGAATTGATTATTTTTTATTCTTAGGGTTTTCTCTGAGAATGAGATCACCCAATTCAAAGTCACATGGCTTAACTTTCTTATTGTAGCTTCTGGACATATGTTGTTGATAGGATCAGAGATGATCGCATGCCACTTGTCAATGTTCATCTAACAATACTAGCTCTTGAAGCTGAGATATTCTATAGTTATCATCAATAATGAGGCCCTTCATGGAGATTCTCAAAGTAGGAATCTCAACCTCTATTAGAAGCACAACATCCACTCCAAAGACCAAAGTAAAGGGTGTTGTACCCATTGGAGTTCTGATACTTGTTCTTTATGCCCATAAAGTAGGATTAATCTGAATGTGTTAGTCCTTTCCAAATTTATTAACCATCTAATGCAAGATCTTACAGATTGCCTCATTGGATTCCTCTACTTGACCATTACCCTAGGGGTAATAGATAGAAGAACAATGTTGCATTATTCTAAACTTTTTGCATAACTCCTTAAGATCCTTATTTTTAAACTATGGAAGGTACACCATACCTACATATGATGTGTTTGTGATTTAAAAAAGCTACAGTTTTGCCATTGGATATTGAAAGAGGTACTGCCTCAACCCACGTTGTGTAGTCTATAGCTATGATAATGAACTTATGTCCATTGAAAGAAGATGGGTGAATTTGACCCACTAGATCAAAGGCCCAATGGCCACAACATGATAGATGGAATTAACTCCCTAGCTAGAGCATTAATCAAATTCCCATGGAGCTAGCACTACTTGTAGGACTTAGTATATTTGATTTCCTCTTGCTCCATATTCAGCCAATAGTAACTAGCTCTATTAAGTTTATGAGCTAGTGTCAAGCCATTTGAGTGAGATCTACAAATGCCCTCATGGATGTCTATTAATGCATGTTTCAACTCTTTAGATTATAGACACTTAAGGGGTGTTTCATCAAGACCTCTCCTAAATAAGTCATCAACAACAATGACATATCATGAAGCATTACAAATGAGGTGACATTTTTCATTTTGGGTTAGACTATTTGGAATGGTTTGATGACATAGATAGGATTATATGTAGTGGTAGCGGGATGAATCTTTTCCTACAATAGAATAGATCATCCTAGATTCAAGGGTGTTATTGGTAGGGTACAGTAACATTTCTACCAGAAACTCATGTCAAAGATTATTCTCTAGCATCTATAACATGGAAGCAAGACTAGCCACAGCATCAACCACTTTGTTATCTACTCAATTAATTTAATGGAAAGTGATATGAGAAAAATATTTCTTCATGTCATCAACCATGCATTTTTAAGGTATCAATTTCTCATCCTTTTTCTACTATATATCATTAACCTAGTTGATGATGAGCTGAGAGTCTCCAAATATGTTCAATTGATCCATTCTCCATTTAGTTACAATCTTCATGCTGTTAATTAGAGCCTCATATTCTGCAATGTTTTTGGTACAAGGAAACAAATTCTTCTATGCCTAAGGTAGTGAATACCTTTGTGGTGTTATGAAGTGTAACCCTACACTAGGTCCTTGTTGTGTGAACGAACCATCAAAGAACATCACCCAAGTTTGGTGTGTGAGCATTAGAATTGATTCATCAAGAATATCAATGTTCAGTGGGAGAATACCTTGCATTGGTGCATCTACTAGCTTATTAGGAATTTCTTGTCCCTTGATAGCCTTTCATTCAACATACTAGATGTTAAATTCACTAAGTATGATGACCCACTTAGCTAATCCTCTTGTTAGAGCTACCTTACTGAGTAAGTACTTTAGTGGATCAATTTTAGCTACCAATTTAAGCATGTAGTGTCTTAGCTTTTGGAAAGAAAAGACAACTGCCAAGAAAGCTTTCTCAATGATACTATAATTCATTTCATAGGAGATTAGCATGTGACTCAGATAATAAATAGTTATTTCCTTGTTATCATTGTCTTCTTGAGCTAGTAAGATACCCAAAGATGTTTCTTTTCTTGAGATATACAAAATTAAAGGTTTCCCATAGATAGGAGGCATTAGGATTGGTAGAAATGTAAGATATTGTATTATCAGTGTCAAGCTTTGATCACAATCTTGCCTCTAGATATATTTCACACCCTTTATGCAAGGCCTTGGTAAAAGGTTGTGATCTATCTACCATTTGTGAGATGAATCTGTAAATAGATTGAAGTCTTTCCTGTAAGCCTCTAATTTGACTGATATTATGGGGTGGAGGCATATCCTTGATTACTTGAACTTTCTCTAGATCCACCTCAATTCCTTTTGTAGAGACAATGTATCCCAGTAAATTCCCTAATGTGATGCCAAATGTGCATTTCTTAGGATAAGCCTTAGACTATTTTTTTCCATGTGATCTATGATATGTCCCAAATCTTGAAGGTGAGTTGACATTTCATGCTCTTGACCAAAGTATCATCCGCATAGTCCTCCATGGTCTTATGCATCATGTTGTGGAAAATCATAGTGACTACTCTCTAGTTTGTAGCACTAGCATTTCTCAAACCAAATGGCATCAAAATTCCAATAGAAGGTTCCCCATGCATAAGTGAAAGTAGTCTTTTCTTGATATTCTACTGCAATTTTGATCTAATTATAACCAAAAAATATCTCCATAAGTGAGTACATCTCATATCCTGTTGTCATGTCCACTATCATATCAATATTAGGGAGTGGAAAACTATACGTAGGACATGCTAAGTTTAGATCCTAGAAGTTTGTACAAACTCTAATAGATTTGTCATGCTTGGATACTAGAATAGTGTTGGATATCTATTCAACATAATCAATAGTGTAGATGAAACTAGCTTTTAGGAGCTTCTGCAATTTAACTTTGATGAGCAATGCAACATTAGAATGCATTTTTTGTAATTTTTGTTTGAGTAGTTTAACTCCTAGTGCAATAGACAAGTGATGCATAATAAGATCAGGATCTAATCTTGGCATGTCTCAATATGTCCATGGAAATTTTATCTTTTTCTCTTGGAAGCAAGCTAAGAAATCCTCTTTTTCCTCTGAAGATAGTGACAGTGCAAAATGCATCATGTGAGGATGCTCCTCTATTCCCAAGTTGATTGGTTGTGTAGGCTCTATCAACACTAACGATCTCTCCTAAAAATGACTGGGAAGTGCATCAAATATCTCATCCACAAGCACCTCAAAGATATTTTCACCCTTGGATATGTCTGTTATTTTTACTTTTTTTGGTTCTAATACTACCACAATGTGGTTTTCACCATCAGACCACCTATTTTTTTTCTTTTTGATTGTGTGACTGAGATATTTGATGTTAGATTCATTCATGTTAATGCTTTGTTTGTTGGTTAAAGATATTAATAGTTCAATAGTCTTTAGATAGCAGGTGAGAGCATAGTCATTCTGGATTGTTGGGACTTCATTAGATGTATTAGAATTTAGTCTATAAGCTTAGGATATGTGAGTGAAAGAGATGTGGTAGGTTCGATTGCATTCATAGTATAATCATTAAATGCTTGGACAAGAAATTTGAGACCTAGAGAAGCTTCATCTATAAGTGTGTTCAAATGCCTTTGAGCTCTAATGTCATCAATCAAAGACTCAAGGACACTAGTTGGACCAAACTCATCTAACCTAACCCTAGATACTTCACCTATTTTGAGTTGGTCTTCATAAACATGAACTTGATCTATGTCTTTGTCTGTAGTGGCTTCTAAAATAGAGTCAAATTCATATTCCTTAGAACTAATGCTACACATCGACAGACTATGGAATTCCCCAATAGTGATAAGGACATATTCTCCTTCCTCACCTAGATTTTTGCAAAGGTACTCAATGTGTAAAGACTAACTAGATTCTCCTTGTTCTAGCTGAGTATGATGTGAGTTAGTAGTGTCTTTAGAAGAGTCACTAGTACTATCCATAGTGTTGATATGTGGTACAAATTCATCTGGTTTGATAAAGAATTTAGTAATATCATGAGGAATAGGATAAGGATAAGGATCCTCATCGTCAACATTTTCTTCCTAAACATCAAACTCATCTTGTGACTCATTTCTAGATGAACTCTCAGGTTCTAGTATGAATTTATTAATCCCTAAATTAAAGGGAATCTTCTTAAAGCCTAAACCAAATGTGTCTCTCTATTCCTTTGAGCTATTTCTTTCACAGGATCAATTAGACCATTGTTGTTGCATCCAATAGGACTAGTTCCTTTATAGCCAAGCACTTCATGAGTCTAAGACCAAAACCATATTTATCGGGAGTGTCTCACGAGCCTATTCTATGAGATGAACTGGCATCTCTTCTTTGTAAAGCCATACAAAAATGGCTCTATTTTCACTTTCATCCTCTAGGGGAATTGTAGCCTTGAAAAATGTACCATTATATTTGGTTTGAGGTGTTAACACAAATGGTCTGTTTTCTTCAGATAGTCTCCCATAATGATGGGGAAAATTAGGAAGAGAAGTCAATGATAGTACTAGTTCTATATGATACTCTCCCATTCTAATTTCTTTCAACTGGAGTTACTATTCAATTTTCTTCAACTTGATATCATGATAATTAGTAGATTCTCTATTGGTAGGTACAATGTTTTCAGCAGCTTTTAGCATATTACAGGTATAGCTAAAACTGGTAAGAACAGTGACCTCAAAGCCATGGAATGGAAATATTACACATTGGTGATAAGTAGATGGCACAACACACATTTCATGTATCTAGGTAAAATTATAGATCTGTGTCATCATTTATGATACCAAAACCTATTTTGGTCAAATTTCATTTCTCTATCAAAACTCAATTTTTTTTCAAAAACTAAAAATACCCTTTTATAGATCTCAAATTCAATATCATCATTATATAAATTTTTGATTGTTTTGATTAGTTATAATATGTTATAATCTCAAAATATTACAAGTTAATATTTCAACATTTCAAAAGATGCTCCCTCAAAAAAGGAAAAAAAAAATAGTAAAACATATCAAAAATATTAAAGAATTATATTTATCTCTAGAGGAGAGAATCCTCTTCACGACTATGTAATTTTTTTCAAAAATGTATAGATTTGATAGGGAAGTTTTGACGGGAGGAAAAATCTCTTGGATTTTGATAAGGTCAAACTTGATTACTTATACCAAGGAAAATATACATCAAAAATAATTATTTCTTTTTTTTGTTCACTAGCTATACATGTCATCTATAAGATATTTTCAAATCAAAACAAAAAAAGATAATTTGCATATACTTGTTTGACGGGAACTACACCCTGTATTTTTTACAGTTAAAAAAGGGACTTCAAAATAAAATAAAATGAATAAATTCTTACTCAAAAAAACTATAAAAATTATAGGCATAAAATTCATCCAATTCTACACATTTCATCAGTTTACATCATCTTCATATTTTAAACATAAATATCATTTTTTTGTGATTAATGTTGAACTATCACATTCCGATATCTTGTTTCTTTATAAAAGGTGACACATGTTTGTGATTTTGCCCATCCATGGTCTTCCTAGCAAGATATTGTAAGCCAAAGGGATGGTAGGAACTTGACAAGTAACATCCCTTTCTATAAAACCAACATGGAGAGGCAACACCACAAGACCTAAAGATTTTTTCTCAACTTCGTCATACGCTTTAATAGTGATCTTGTGATGAGGATCAATAGACTCCTTAGAATAGTCTAATTGTCTAAGTAGAGTAACAGAGATAATGTTTAGACTAGCTCCATTATCGATGAACACCAAACGAATATGTTTCTGATGTATCATGACCTCAATATATAGAGGTTGATTGTGTAGGTGACTCAGTGAATTGTCATCCTCCTCAGAGAAACACATATAATAAGGCAAGGTTAGATGACCTGCTATAGATTGGAATTGTTCAAGATCAAGATCTTGAGGAATGTTTGTCTCAGTGAGGGCTTTGGCAAGGATCTTCCTATGAGTAGGTGATATTTGGAGCAGCTCAAATATTATGATTTGAGCATTAGTTCATTATAATTGATCAAGAATACTATAGCTAGTAGCCATAAAAATTTTCACTATTTTTTCACCTTTTTTGGATGGACTGGCAATGGTTTTATCCTTATGTTGTTCTAGCTTAAGAGAAGAAGGTGCAGGGCCTTTGAGAACCAACTTAGCACGAGAATGTGTGATAGTATTAGCACAAGATTGCAATGGTTCATAGTCAGATGTATTGGAACTAGGGCCCCTTAAGACAAATGGTGTCATAGGTTTAGTGTTATTTTATTTTCCCTTGATAGTAATAACATTACAGTACTCAAAATCCATAGGTTCAACTATGTTAATCACATTGCCATCATTAGTGTACATGTAGTTGACCTTGTTGTGAGGTTTTTGTTTTGAGTTCTCTCCTTTTCCATAAGATGGGAATGGCTCCTTCAAAGCCTTGTGATCTATGTTCTTATTATGTCCATCCACCACAATGTCACCATCATCGATTAGGTCTTGGATCTTGTGACATAGGTTAATGTAGTTATTAATTTTGTAACCTTTTTTCTGGTGATATTCACAAAATGCTATTTCATTCCACCAATGTGGTCAAGGTTGACGATCATAAGGATAAGTGTTATCCAATAGAGAGATAAGTTTGTTTTGCAACAAAGTCTTGTAAACCACATCCAAAGGTTCACCCAAGCGTGTATATTCTCATTTAGGATATGAGACCCAAGATGAATTATTCAATTTTTTTCCACTTGTCTTATTGTCAGGAGGATACTTGTCAACATTCTTGGATTCTTTCAGGTTGTTTGTGAGATTGAACACTACCTTGCTAGGTTTAGGAGTAACATTATCAACAACTACATCATGTGCAACCTCTCAATTTTTACTCACGTACTTGGATTTGTCTTTGTTAGAGGTGGATCCTTGTTTCATGTCCTTTTGAAGTGTGAGTTCACCCTTTTTGACCATGAATTCCTCTGTGTGGATAGCTTGTGTAACCATATCTTCAAAGGCACGTGGATCTTAAAGATGGACTCTATATCCAAAATCAAGTAGGAGATTATCATTAAAAATGTCAAGCTTTTCTATTTCAGGATTCTTGCATGAATATTTAGTATACAATTGTCTCCACCTCTAGAGGAATGTGAGAAAAGGCTCTCCAACTCTCTATTTAAGATTACACAAATCTTGGATGTTAATAGGGTGTTGAATGTTATGAGAGTATTTTTGTACAAACAAGTTGGAAATCTCATCAAACGTTTTGATACCTATAGGCAAGTATGAAAACCACTCCATAGACTGACCACCTAGACTTCTAGGGAATAAATGTATGAGATATGTCTAATTGTACATAAATTTCATAGACAAGGCTCCAAATTCCCACAAGTGATCTTGGGGATTAGTAGTTCCAAAGTACTTATCATACTTAGGTAACTCAACTCCTCTTGGGAAAGGAGGCATGTCTATATTCTTGTCAAATGGGAATGGACAAAGAGTGTCTAGTGTGTATGTTTTCATGGGTTTTTCTTTGTTGCACATCATCTGAGCTAGTTGGTCTTGCATATTTTTAGTTGTTTTTGGAGTTTAGAATTTTTAGTTTCCTCTTTAGGTGTATGGTTTCAATGTTGAAGTGATGAGGCAACTTAGCTTCCTCTTATGCAAGTTTGAGAAAGTATTTCTCTTTCTCTTCATTGAGTAGGATTTCCATGAATTTTTGGAAATTCTTGTCCTTACAACATCTGTCAAGTTTTTTAGAGTTTATTCCTACCTCTTCCTCATCTTCATAAGTGAACAGGCCTTTCTGTTTTTCATTTCTAGTCTATTCTTGATCTCTACTATATTCACCAAATTTAGGTTCATGGTTAGCCATTGTCAGAATGTTAATAGTTTCAATGTGTTTTGATTGGAAAGGTCCTCTAAATAAGAATTCAATCATGTTGTTTGGAGATGTATAATCTTTGCTAGTCTTTAGATCCACTTGATACAAGTGGTTCCTATTTTGCTGCAAGTTTATAGAAAATGGTCTCTAAATGTGAGATGATCTGATAGGTGAAGGAGATCATGGAGACTCCTCACTAGGTGAACTAGATGTAGACCATGTACAAACTAGAAAGTGACCTCTACCATTATTATGAACCTTAGCTCCACCTCTTCTAAGTCTAAGGGGATAAAACATGTTTGCACTTCTTGTTTCCATAGTCATAGATGAGAACAAGAAGCAAAAACCTAGACAAGGATCACACTAGAACATAGTCTCAAAAGGATAAGATAAGAGTGTTATATACTAAGGTACGAGTAGTCAAAGTGAAGGCTATAATAGCCAAATATTATGACTATCATGAGATGGAGTATAACAAACACTAAAGGACAAGAACAAGATAACTAAAGGATGAGACTAGTCAAAGTGTGAATCAAAAGTCATCAGCTAAGCAGGATGCTTCTATTTGACATTGTTTATAGGTAGAAAGAGGTAAATTGTTACAAGAAACAAACCAAATTTAGAGTGCAGATAGCTCAGATAGACCAATTTTGACTAAAGACCCCATGCGAACATTCTCTGGGAACCTCATGAAAATGTGTACAAGACAAGGTAAAGATTTGAAACAATAATTTAAACTCGTGCAAGGACATATACCAAGCTACACAAAGAAGTGCTAAGATTGTCAAGTGAAACAAAATTTTGATAATAGGATAAGTTTGCAAGATCTCACACAGAGGTTCACATAGACTCATGCAAAAACTTGGATAGGGTTGCACAAAGAAATGATGACTCAAAAGGTACTCGTGCAAAGTTTTGCAAAACTATGCATGAAAATAGAGACCAGACTGACAACTAAAACTGGATGTTGAAGGGACTTTGAAGATTTTAGACTATTCTAGATAGATTGTTGATTTATTGGGTAGTTTTTAGACAAATAGCATGGTTGGTTTTCAAGGTTGTCAAATAGGATTTTGTTTTGAACAAGACAAGTGTTTTCAAAAAGACATGGGAAACAACCAGTAATCAAATACAATCCAACCTAGGACAAAGCAACTATGAGGGATGAGCGAGTTTTGACCTTCAATTTTTTTAGACATGTTTAAGACTTGATAACAAATATGCTTTATCCCTAAAACCAAAAATGGTAGAGAAGGAAAAACCTTTTTCCCACAACTTATGCACATGTGTGCACCTCATATAGCCATGTCACCCAACTAAAGGGTGCCCATGTTTTTGGTGTATTCAAAGGGCTCAATAACATATACACTAAATGAATACCCTTCTAGCAATGGTCAAGCATGTATATCACCTTCCAACACCTAGTAGCATGCCTCTAGTGAGTGTTATAGGAGAGATTCTTCCCCCTCCTTTGACAAAGATTATGCCCCCTTTTGGAGGTGAATTGGGTAGCAACTATCTAAAAGTTTTCACTTCGCTTCCATTTATATTAATCCCCAGTGGCTCCACAAGTGGCATTGAGACCAATAGCCCACACCAGCATCTAAAAGTGTACACATTGACTAGCAAGACTAAGGTCCACATCATCTAATACAATAGATAGAGCCTCCTCTTGATATGAGATATTAGAAATCAAGAGGAAGAAATTAATATGGCTTTGGAGTCTTTCACTCTACAAAGCTTCTTTATTATAGTGAGTTGGAATCTCTAGCGAAAGGAATGTGCTCACTTGGGTCATTCCCCGAGGTTGGATCACTCCTATAGGTCTCTAAGGGTTGAATCAGACTTGTGATCTGAATCTAAGGGTCCAAGCTTTTGATTTCCCTCAAGGGGAAGGAGCATACTCCTCTACCTTGCAGCTTGCCCAAACATGCATAAAAAATTAATCACCTAGTTAGCTTATTTGATCTAGAATTATCCCTTTCTCAAGATTCTAATCCCCTAAAAGGAAATCACCATCCCTTCATTGAAGAGGACTCACACTAGAGAACTACTAACTTCCTTGCCTCCCTCAGATGTCATCTTTTAGAGGCTTCTAGGTTTTTGATTTACCCTTGGTGATGACCTCCAACTGTTATAGATCATACTCCCCTATTCCCCTATCTTGCACCCTAAAAAGTTCACAAGCCCTAATTAGACTATAAATTTCACAAACCCTTTATGTGGGTTTTAAGGATTGATCTTTGACAATCATATCTTTGACAACATCCTACAAACACATAGTTAGTTCATGTTTGGAGAGTTTATGTAAAGGATTCTTCATCAATCATCTTGTAGACTATTGTTATGCTACAAAAAAATCAAAAACTGAAATAAAGATGCTTTTGAGAAGACACATTAGTCAAATGAAATGATAACAACATTCTAAAAAAATTGTATTTTATATATGTTGTTACAAGATTCTGTGCAAACTCTTACATAGGCCCATGCAAGAAAATGAGGTGTCATGTGAGAAACCATGCAATGGGGCACTTTTTCACATTAGAAAGTGCAAAGGAATAGGAAAAACCCTCAAATCTTTGTGCAAAAATGATATTTTCCACTCAAAAATCTAGAAATCTATACGTGTAGTTATGATAGAACCATTAAAATATCAGAAAATAAAGTGAATGAGGCCCAAAAAAAAAACTCAGCCCCAGGGCGGGTGCCAAAAATGTGTACGTGAAATGCAAGCCTCTGATCTTTACTTGCAAAATCATCCTGGAATAAACATTGAGTTGTTTATCCAAGAGGTTTAACTAAGCAACCTATTGCCTTCTAACTAGAAGGATTTTGCCTATTTTTCTCAGGTTGAGAAGTAAGCAACTAGACCTTATAGAATGAAGGATTTATGCAGCTAAATGCCAATGTATTTAATCTAAATGAGAGATACAATTTAATCTAGGAATAAGAAAAAGACATTTAATGTAAATGTATTCAATATATTAAAATAAATGATATTTTAAATGCTAGAATGCAAAAAAGTTGAGTATGCAATTTGATAGTAATTTGATGCAATTCAAATTCCAACCTCTGTAATGAGGAATTAGAAGCCTCTTAAATAGAATTTCCAAAATCTACCAATGGTTGAGATCAATTCAGATCAACGTTAGGATTGAAGCTAAGATTCAATTAAGATAGAAAATTCCTAGTATAGGTGCAGTTAACTAACTCAGATCCTGAGTGTAATAAATAGTTAAATGAAATCCACCTAAGTGTGAGAATGAGTGAATTAAGTAAATTCCAATTTGAGAGGTAGATAACTTGGAATTCCCATTCTTGAACTGAACAGAAGATTTTAGAAAGTTATTTAATTTAATAAAATGAGATATAACCTCATAAATTCATATTTCATTTAATTGAATAATCATATTCAATTAATTAAAGTGAGCATTATTAAATTAAATAAATTTAATTCCTTAGCACATTAGCCTTAGGGGATAATTTAATTTGATTAAAGTATAAACACTTTAAATTTAATTAAAGTTAATTAATAGGTTTAATGTAGCTAATTCAATTCAATACTTTAGGAATTAAATAAATAGTGTGATAAATGCAGATTAGGGTTTTTGGCATTTGACAATTAAGTCAAGTAGAAACAATCAAAATGAGAATTTCCTAGTGAAATAAGACTTTAAGGTTGATCAAAATAGACTAGAATTGGTCATCATGGAAATAAGCCAATTTTGGGGTATTACATCTTCCACAATTTTTTTTAATTAAAAAATTTCAATCCACAACTTGACCTTTCATATATATGAAATGCAAGGTCAAGTCAGCTTGAATTCCCTTGAAAATAATTAAAATCCACACAGTCAACTAACATAAACCAAAATAATAACCAAAAATTTTCTACAGTAACTTGGCTTTAACTGAAACTAGGTCACTCAATTACCACTAAGTTTTTTTGGTAATTGACTTGACTCGTTTTTTACTCAACTCCTTTGGTGACTGACTTGATTTGGTTTTTATAAGATTTCCTTTGGAAACTGACCTAGCTTGGTTTAAACTTGATAACTAAACTTGGCTTCCTCTGAAATGTTTTCTTGGTTGAAACTGGAGACTTCTAAGCTTGGTTATAATATGATATTTGTGTAACATCAATGACAATCATACAATTTAATAATTGAGTTCAATAGTAATTAGATTTAGGTGTCTACATTTTTCCCTCTTTGACATAGTGTTCAAACAACACTATTTTAAAGAAATTTATATATAGGCAATGCGAAGAATATTTTTAAAGCAACAAAGTTTCTCTAATCTCAAGCAGAAAGAGGAGAGAATAAACTATATGATGCTTCCTCAAGAAGGTGATGGGGAGAGAAGATGTTTCTTGCAGACTTATTGAAAAGTAAGAGAATCCAAGGTAAGGGGGAGGATGTTGATTAGCTAAGAGGAGTCAAGGGAATGGAACTCATACTCATACTATTGGAGTACAAAACATAGGAAACCAAGTATATAGATATAACCATGAATCAAGAGCTTAGGTAGGGGGTAGATTGAGTAAAAATGAATCCAAAGGGTTGGTGATGGTTGGATGAAGGGAGTTTGGAAACTTTGGATAATATTGGGACTAATTGATTTGTTGGATCATGATTGTAGGATCGATTGGATTGGATACTTGGATAGGATTTTCTCTTGGATATATGACAAGATTTAGAAAAGGAGCTTGAGGTTTGGTGGAATAGAGGGGGGATGGAATCCATTGAAGCTTGAGTGTGAGGTACTCTAAACAAGAGCACCACCATGTACTGGAGCACTTAGTTTGATATAGGAATAATGGAGACATGCCAAGGTTACAAAGAACATCAAAGCCTTTTCACCAATATTACATAGGACTGACACAAAAAAAAAAACACAAGAATTTCCCCAACATAACTCGTGAATCCTAAAGGAATCAAAGTGGAAATGATACTAAGTAAACCACACACAAATTATATTTCCCAAGTGGACCATGTAAGCACAAGTGATCATATGTTTGGAATATAAAAGGGTCACATCTAATTAACTAGTAAGAACAAAACAAAAAAGATGAAAGCTCATCAAGACCTTGCTCTTGAATTCACCCATTTGTAGCACACCATGATATAAAGGATTGTTGTGACCTAGAGGTGGGAGTAACCCAAATCACTTGGAAAAGATACTTTAAGGACCAAAATTGAAAACCCAAAAAGAAAATAAATTGAAAGAAAATGTAAAGCCATAAAAAGGGAACCTTTTGCCAAAGATATTGGCAGGACTGGATATTGATAGACCAAAGTTGGAAATGAAGAAGGATGCATCCTATAATCACCTAATGGTAGTATCTAGAACTATGATGATGTGAGATGGGATATAAAAAACTTTAGGATGAGACTTTGATGACAAGGGATCTTGCTAGAGGATTCACTAAAATACCTAACAAAGAGAGGTACAATTTGTGACTAGACATGAGCTAACACACAAAGCTAGGATATATATAATTGGACTAAGCAAAGGACTCACTCTAGAGGATTTACAACTAAGGGACCAAGGTATATGTAATGATCACAATACCAATCTTAGCATGATAGGATACTAGAATTGATATGATATAATACAATGTGAAAAAGCTTTGAATGAGAAGATATTAGATAAAAATCTTGGAATAAAGAGATAACGTATGAAAAGGTCACAATGAAGAGATAGTGTATGAAAAGCTCACGATGAAGAGATAGCATAAATAATAGGATATAGGGAACATATTTTAATAAAGGGGTATGATACAAAAATATGATACATGAATATGATACATAGATATGGTATAGGGATATGATACATGTGTTGTGTGATTATGATACAATGTAAAAATGAAAAGTTATAATACACATCTTTGATTCAGATTCCAAGCTTAGGAAGTGGGATAGTAAGTACATGTGCTCCTATCACTTGATGTTGAAACACCATGGGAACATGAGATAATGGAGGAGTGGAGTTGAGTGAGAGGGTGTGGATCATAGATAGAGAATGGGAAGACCTAGTACACATGGCACCTATTGCCAAGTTTTGACCAAGGTACATATCCAAGGTGCTTGAATTGCCATGTTTTTACCTTTGGATGATTATTTTTCTTTACTATTTTCTTTTTCTTTTTGGATATTTTGATTTTTTTCATCTTTTCTCAAGATTAGAAAGGTATAATGAGTTTCTTAGGTATAGAACTTCTTGAGTTGAATGATGTTGGTAGGATCATTCTAAGGTTTTCCTTCAAGACTTGATAGCTAATATGCTCGTGAGCCAAAAGATGTGGTGACAACATAGGGCCCTAGCTAGGTAGGCTTAAATTTTCCCTTCTTGTCTCAATCTATTTGTACTTTTAGGTGATCATAGGCCTATTGTCATTTTTCATCAAGTAGATTGAGTTGTATGAGTCTAGAAATTCTATAGTCCTGATCTTAGATTTGGTCCTATAGTGATATATGAAAATATAGGAGTTCAACCTCAATAGGTAGTACCACTTCAACACCATAGATTAGGGAATATGGAGTTATTCCTATGAATGTATGAAATGAAGTTCAATAGGCCCATAGGGTGAAATTGATTTGCAGATGCCAATCATGACCAGAATTAGTGACAACTTTCTTGAGTATTTTGAGTAGGGTTTTATTAGTTGCCTCAACTTGGCCATTACCTTTTGGGAAGTATGGGCTAGAGAAATAATGATGGATACAGAGGGAGGTGCACAATTCTTCCATGTTCAATTTCTCTAAGTTACTCCATGGTTTGTAAAAATGGTAGTAGGAATACCAAAGTGGCATATAATATGATAGAAGATGAATTTAGATACCTAAACTATTGTGACAATGACAAGCAGGGCTGCCTCAACCTGCTTGGTGAAATAATATGTAGCTATGATGATCCATTTGTGGCCTTATAAAGATAGGGGTACAATGACACTAACAAGATCATACTCCTAACATGAAAAGGGCCATGGTGGTGTGATAGGTTGGACATCTTGAGTTGGGGCTCATATCAAATTTGCATGATGCTGACATGGTAGACATCATTTGGCAAAGGCACATACATCATGTTCAATATTTGGCCATTAGTAGCCAGCTTTGAGTATTTTTCTAGTGAGGACT
Organism: Cupressus sempervirens; assembly: GCA_028749045.1. Lineage (NCBI taxonomy): Eukaryota > Viridiplantae > Streptophyta > Pinopsida > Cupressales > Cupressaceae > Cupressus > Cupressus sempervirens. The sequence goes on along the minus strand of CM053786.1, from coordinate 835,508,880 downwards.
ATATCACTCATGTGTGCACAAAGTCTGTCATGTACCTTCTTTAGGGCCATTGCAACCTAATTTTGGTCTAAACACTTAGAGATAATATCATGACAGCCTCAAAGATATAGGGTATTAGCCACAATAGTGTAGCAAGATGCTCTAAAAATAAATTTTTGGTGTTGAGTTCATGTGAAGTGGAGGGATATGATACAAACCTTTATGTAAGCATGAATCTCATGGTACCATGGGGATTGGGGACCAAAAAAATTCATGTTGATTCATCATTCTCATATGTAGGATCATGTAATTAATTGACCTATAATTCATATTTTGAGGCTTTTTGAGGGATTTCTATGAGCAAGTTGATAGTGGCCATTTCATTTGTAACCTTGGTACTTATGTGAATTAGATTTTGGAAAAATGTTTCTTTAATTGATCAACCAATTCTTTGTATGGTAGTAGCTTGGAATCCTTTATTTGGTATTCATCAAGCACCTGCTTCATAATTAATTGTGTCTCCAAAGACCTACAATTTAGTTGTGTTCCATTCTACTATTGTCTTGAGCCCTACAATTAGAGCTTTATTATTTGAGATGTTATTGGTGCATTGGAATTGTAGCTTGAATTCTTTGGGAATGTAGTCACCTAGAGGGGTAACCAATAATATTCTTTCTCTTGACCCATGGGAGGTATACGATCCATCAAAGTATAGCTTCCATGATAGTTGTTCTTCTATAATGTAGAGATGTTCATCTAGAAATTCCATAACTAGAGGATAGACATCAACTAATGGTGTATCAACCAAGTGATCTACAAGAGAATGTCATTTGATTGTCTTTCTATCAACATATTGGATGTCAAATCAATTGAGGAGAATTACCCATTTTCCTAGGAAACCTATGAGTTTGTGTGTGATAGAATGTATTTTAAAGGGTCAATCTTGGAGATGAGTTGCATAGTATGACTCAAAATGTAATAATGGAGCACTTGAGTGGAAAAAACCATGGCCAAACAAGGTTTTTCCATAGAGGAATAATTAAGCTCATAGCCAACTAGAGTGCAAATGATGTAGTATATGGATCTTTCTTTGCCTTTGTCATCAATTTGAGCTAGAAATGGGCCTAACACTAATGGAGTAGCTATTATGTAGAGTAAAAATGGTGGTACAAAAACTAGTAGAACTAAGATAGGTGGATTGGCCAAGTATTGTTTTATGTTCTCAAAGTTGTGTTGACATATATGGTCCCATTTGAAACTATGGTATTTCTTGAACAAATGTTTGAGTGGATACCATTTATTTTCTAGATGTGATATTAACCATCTTACTAATTATAATTTACCCTAGAGAGAATGAATTTTTCACAATGTCTTTGGATGAAGCATCTCCATGATGGATTTGACCTTCTGGTGGTCAAACTAAATGCCACACCATGATATAATAAATCCTAGGAGCTTCCCAGATGTGATGCCTAAGATGCATTTCTTAGGGTTAAGCATGGGGTGCTAATTTGCAAACCCATCAAACACTTCTTCAAGGTGAGACAGGTGATCCATGGCATCAATAGATTTGGCCAAGATGTCATCTACATAATCTTCAATGGTTTTATAGATGAGGTAATGGAAGATGACTATCATATCTTGTTGATAGGTTGATGCTATGTTCTTTAACCTGAAAGGCATCATGTTGTAACAAAATGTTTCCCAAGGGGTGGTGAATGTTTTTTTATGTTGATCCTCTTCTACTATTTGTATTTGATTATACCTAGATAATCCATTCATAAGGGATAAGAGTTTATGGTGAGCCATGATATCTATAATCATGTCAATATTGGACAAAGGGAAATTGTCCTTAGGGCAAGCTTTGTTGAGGTCTCCAAAATCTGTGTAGATTCTAATATCACCATGGGGATTGGTTACATGTACCATATTGGAGATCTAGTCATTTTGACAAATGATCTTTTCTTATAGCATCTTTTCTAATTCTTCTTTGAATAGCAAAGTAACCTTGGGATGCATCTTTTAGAGTTTTTACTTGACTAGCTTGACCTTTGGATATATTACCAAATGGTGTACCATTAATTTAGGATATAGTCTTGGCATGTCCTTATAAGACCATATGAATCAACCAATGTTTTCCTGAAGTACCTCAATGAGATGTTCTACTTGGTCTTATGGAAAAGATGTTACAATGTATGTGATCTTGAGTGTCTCTATCAGACTAATTTTGAATGATCTTTTCTCTTCAACTGGGATATATAATACTTCCAACCAATGATCTTTTGGGGGAAGGAAAAAATCTCCATCTTCAGGCACCTCAAAGAGGTTTGCACCATCATATGCATCCTTTATTTCTCTTTTATTTTTTGATTGATGTTGTGGTGCTCCAAAGGAGTTTTCATAGGGGATACCTTTTTTATTCCTTTTTAATTTTTATTTCTTTATTTCTCATCATTTTTTCACCTAGAGATTTCTTCCTCCCCAAAGTAACATTTTGGGTCCAATTTGTAGACATAAGTTGATGGTGGCTTTGGTTTCTTGTGTGGTGTCTTGACCCCCATGAATCTTAGGATTGATTCCTTGAAAGGAAACTCCTCAATGTGAGGTAAACCTAGTTGGTCCCAATCAATAAGTTTGGGATGGGTGATGGGAAGGTCTATGAGGTTGATGGATAGTTCACATAGCAAAGAGACTCCTAAAATAATTTCATCAAGGAAAATATCATCATAATCTTTCTTATCAACTTCTTTAGGGATGTCTTTAACTTTTAAAAGTTTATTCTAGATTTTTCAAATGGCATGACCACCTCAGTTGTGCCTTGAGTTGTGGGGAGTCCAAAACTTTACATTTATTATTCTCCTTCTTGTATTCTTCTATCAATTGTCTAATGTCCAAATCTTCACTTCATAGGCCAAATCCTTGATAATCCCACTATTTGGTAGCAAGTTGATGTGAGTGTGAACATTTCTATTTGAAGTAGCTGAGGAGGTGTTTATCTTTTGGAGGTGGGTTTTTGTATAACCATATGTTGATGTTTGAGGCCATTTATTTCCCATTAAGGATCCATTTGGAAAAAAATGTGGTTGATACAAGTTTCTTAAGTTGAGAAGATGAATCTTTTTGTGGTCCTTTATAGGTTGGGCACCCTCAAGTATGTGGGTCAAGAGGTAAAGCACCAACAACAAAGGTATCTGAGAAACTATATTCATCACAACCCTTGTAGTTTATTTTAATAGTGGAGAGTGTGGAGGCTGAGATGAATTTGGGATCATGGTAGGTACCAAAATGGATGGAGATGGTAGTGCCAATCTATATCCCATGGAAATGATTATGATAAGATGCTTCTACCACATTGCAATATTCAAAGGGTTCTGGATTGACATAAATGGTTATCTCAATGCCATGCTGCAAAAATTTAATGCACTAATGATAAGTGGATGGAATTACCTTCATAGCATGAAACCATGGTTGACTGAGGAGGATATTGAAAAACATGTTAAGATAAACTACATGGAAAACTATTTCTTAAGTGGAAAGCCTAATTTATATAGGAAACAAGATGGTTCCTTTAGTGTTTTTCTCCAAGTTTTCATAGGATTTGAGGGTGATGAATTCATTTATGATGTCTACATTAGTGCACCCTACTTGTTTGATGAACTTCAATGTACATAGGTTTAAGGCTGATCCATTATCTATCACAACCCTCTATGTGAGAACTAGCCTTGCTTCCACCTGATCTACCTCTAGGGATATCTTAGGTCTTTCTCTTGACCTAATAGGGTTATTCGATACCCTATTCTCCTTAGGATCCTAACAAGGAGATCCTAGGCCTTTAAACTAGTGCACACCAATGTAAGAACAATAAATCTACAATACTAAAACCAACCCCAAATGCTCATATGACACCCCAAATAGATAAATGGCCATCTAAGAAGGAATTTTGATCACTTTCAAGGTTTATAATTGTAATGAAACTTGGAACCCTAATCAAGTTCCAAAAATCATGCAAGATTTCTCAAAAATGCTCGAAATAGGGCTACAAGAAATTATACCTCCTAATGAAGGAAATCCCAAAAAACTTGAAAAAATACTTAATAGGAGTCAAATAAACCATTTATCTAGACATTATTTTTAGATAACTTAAGGATTTTGGTAATCTAGGGTTCTCAACCTGTCTGTATAGTACAAGCACAATTTTAGCCTTAAAATAAGGTTTTCAAGGGTTTAGAAGGCTACTTAATGAAAAAAATGGTTTTGCCTCCATAGACCTTCCACTAGTGTCTCCAATTGAAATTGGAACTTTATTACACATCCTCCTAATACTTTTCAAGATTTGGTTGAAGTATCTCAAATATTCAACCACTCCAAACACTTATGCTACACACTCCCTAGCCATGCATCAATGGCTCACTTAGGGCATCACCACACAAATAATTACTCATCTTTCTAGGACCCATCCTTCTCTATTCAATATGTACAAGTAGTCATATCCCAAATCCCAAGAGGATGTGTTGATCCTATGATGGAGAGGGAGTTATGACTACATTTTGTTCAAGCACTTGGTTTAGAACATCAGAATAACAAAAACCAAATCAATTTATTCAAGCAACACAAACTCCAAAAAAAAAAATAGCACTATACATAAATCAAAAACAAATTCCTTTAACCATTCAAGTAATAACAGTTCCTAATTTAACCCATTAAAAAGCCAATAATCCTCAAAAGCATCAAACTGTGATTATAACTTGTTGTCCAATCTGTACACCCAGAATTTACACCAAGTTCCAACCCTACCAAAAGGTTGAGGATGGCCTTATGAACACATCCTTTTAGGAATCCCAATAGCTTTAGGAAGTTACCAAGCTCCAACTAAAAATTTTCTTGATTGCAACAAAAAGTTCTCAATGTTATCAATGACAACATTGACAATTTTTGGAGCAACTTTTACATCTTTTGGAGTTTGACTCTCAAAATTTCTAAAAATATTCTCAAACCTCACCAAAATCCTTAAATGGTTATAAAAAATGTAATAAGGACCTTCAAACACTTTTTTGACCATTCTACCCTTCAAAACACCAAAAATGCTTTCTAGCCTAAGTAAGAAACTAGGAGCAGATAAGACCATAGGATCCTTCCACAAGTTAACTAACCTCAACCTAGGAATAGGTTAGGCCTATTATTTACCTAGTGATGTGGCTAGCACAAATACAACCAAAAATAACCTAGGACACCTAGGTCTTTCACGAGCCTACCTAGGTGCCCTAGGATCAACACTCTCGATAACAAAGTCAGAAACCACAATGACTATGTGGAGTGGAAGGATGTGATTTGGTTCAACCACTAGGATATTAAAGCATTTGAAGGATAATGAACATGAGGCAAAGAGATGACCTACCAAATTTTAATATTTTTTAGCATTAATACGAGTAGGGATGCAAGATTCATTAAGTGCACTATCAAGGATTTCTTTATAAAGCAGGCTAGCATGTAGAAGATCTAGGATGGAGATTTGGGCTAACTTGTTCCCAAGGTGTCTCAAAATATTGTATTTCATTACTAAAGGAGTGAGTGTAGGCATAGGTGGTCTCGTAACATTGAGTCGAGTCTATCATATTATAATTACACAATGATTGTATAGGCCCTTGATATTTAGCATATTAACTAAAGGTTAATCAAAGGACATACATCTGATCAAATTACCCTAATCAACCTATGTTGAGGTATAGTCTTGTGATCTATCACAATTTTCACCTTTCTTGGTTTGGATTTTTTTTTTCTCTATTATTGTTGATAGTATTATCATTCTGTATAGATACCTTGCTCATATTTTTATTATTATATGGTGGGAATTCATTTTTATAGATCAATAGTCTAATATTTTGGGAGGCTTGTGCTTCCACCATAATTTCCTTATAGTTGATTAGATCTTACACATAATATTGAGTTGCATGTGTCTAAGGGTGAGATTCCTTTTCACATGATGAAATTCATAGAACTCATTCTCTTTGTAACATGGTGCTTTGGGTTGGGTTGGGTCTAGTGTTTTTTTTTTTCAGTAGTAGATGAGGTTATCATAGGCTAGTTTGTCAAAAATAAAATTGAGTGGTTCCCCTAAGAAAGTGTATATACTGGGTGGTTTTTGGACCTTTAGTCTTGTCCAACTACAATGGTGATAACACTAGTCCAATTTACTAGTCCTTGATAAGTGTGTGCTAGTGTGTTTAGCTAATATTGATGTTGTGGAGGTTATTGATATGTTTGTTGATAACTCGTGTTTGGTTGATATGATGGTTATTGTTGGAATGTTTATTGATGATTTGGTATTTGATGTACAAGGTGTGGCACCAAATGCATGGACATATTGGGTATTAATAACACCATCTATTACTATGTTCTTCTTTTTGTTCCGATACTGTGTTTTATCATTAGAGTGTCCTCACTCTTGGTTATTTTCTTTATGAATTTGTATGATTCCACTGTTAATAAGCCCTTATTCAAGGCCCATACCTTTCTCCTTGATCTCTTTGTATGTTTTTAGGAAGTTCATGACAATATGGTGAGAGAGTCTAGGATGTACATTGTCAATGTACATTTTGATAAGGTGATGTTCTGGTATTTTGGAAGAGATGTGTGATGTGATATTTTTCCACCTTTACAAGTAATCAATGAAGCTTTCACCCTCTTTTAGTTTGGTTTAGACTAAACTGACCATGAATGACTCAATTTCAACAAGATGGAAATATTGTGTCACAAAGGCTTCTAAAATATCCATAATGGTGTTAACTATGTCCTAAAGTATTTGACAAAACTATTTGAGAGTGAGACCTTGTAGACTTTTAGGAAAGAGGCACATGAAGAATATGTCATTATAGGCCACTTCTTGGAAATTCATGTAAAATTCCTTGACATGTGTGATTGGATCTCCTTTCCCCTTGAATTTATAAAATTTGGGGATCTCAGAGTGCTTAGGGATGGGTGTCGTGATGATAGCTCTATCGAATGGGTATGGAACAACATCTTCAAATTTGAAGGTCTTGGATTTAGTTCAATCTTTGAGTGCCTTCAAAATATTCTTCATTTCTTTGCACTTAGGGTTGATAGGTGTTAGTGCCCCTATTCTCAATGTTCCCAGTGCAAGTTATGCATCAAATGAAGCTAGTGAATATGGATGATTTTTTTGGGCATACTATTGTGGGTGAAGTATAGATTAAACTACTTCTTTGATGGGATTTATTAGTTGTTGGGGTGGTGGTTGGATGTACTATTGCACTTTCTTGATGAATTATTGATATTGAGTTTACTATTGTGGTGGATAGTTTTGGGATTGTCGAACAATCTATATGCAAGATATAATATGTCTAAAGGTGGTGGTCTCCTAAAGCCAAAGGAACCAACATTATCTCTTTAAAAATTTATATTGATGGTTTCTCTATTTTTTTCTATGATAACATTGACAAGGCTTGCATGCCTAGGTTGATTCATAAAGGTATCTATGTATGATAGTCAGAGACCCCAAATCTTCTAAATTTTTTGGTAGTGGTCATGTGTGATCAGGGCTACCATGAGGTCTGACTATGTGCCACTACTAAGACTAGGGTCCATGTACTTTTGCTTCCAATTCTTCATGTTTAAATGTGTGGTAGGTAGCATGAATATGATAATTCTTGTAAGGGTGAGATGCAAGATGCTATGATATGGGTGTAACTATGCAAGGGACTATTTTCAAAGCTTCCTAAGGATGTGACAACTATGATGCAAGGATTTTTTAGGATCTAGAGATGCATGATAGATGCAAAGGATGATGATGAAGGATATTACTTCTAAATATAATATATCTAAGGAACTTAAAGGATTATTGATGTGATGTCAAAGTAAAAGAGATGATGCCTTTTGTGTAAGATCAAGATTTGATGATAATGTCAACTCTAGAGTAGATTTATGACCCTTTAGAAGACAAGTGATGATCAAATGTGGATCCCAACCTTTAGCTCAAGGTGATGAGGGACACAAATGACAAAGATAGACTGACCTAGAAAATGCTTAGACAAAAGGATAATCATGATAGTATGATGGATGTAGGATGTAGGATAGACAAATCTAAAAAAGTCACACCAAATACCTAAGGATGATGAGGATGATGGATGATTTTTATCTATGATAGGATTTGGATGGGGATGGGCTTCTAAAGCATGATCTAAGTATTATGGATCTAAAAATGTCTAAGAGAGATAATAACCTATATAATAACCCTAAGGGAAAAATATATGATTTGATAAATGCAAAATGTGTGTGGAAGAAGAGGGACCTAATCAAATTGGGTGTAGCTAGTGTAGTTGATGAGGCTCTGATTGACCCCATGTCTTAAGCTTGTGTTTTAAATTTATTGATCCAACTTGGATTGTAGGGAAACCTCAATACCTTCTTTATCAATTCTATCCATTTTAGCAAGTCCTAGATTAGGTGTGTGTTTATTGTGTTCTTCTTGTATCTCTCTATCTACAACTAGTTGCTTAAGTTTGACCTTTTTAAATTTTGGTTTTGGTTGGTATGGCATGAGGTTTCCACTAATTAGCCCTAGTTTTATCTTAACTTTTGTTTAAGTGACTGCACTAAGTATACCTTTCACTTAGGTCAAAAAATATGAATATTTAGATAGAAAATGTGTCCAAGTGGGAAATAAATGATTTTACTAGTAAATGATATAATAGCTTAGGTTAGACTTAAGAGGTAAAATGGAACAAACTAAACTAGGGTTGTTGTGGATAGAATTACTAACAAACTTCTAGAAAATGATGGTAAGACTCTCTAATAATAGATATTATAGGTGAGAAAATAATCTTTTGAAGGAAAAAGAAACTTTGAACCTTCTTGGTTCTCATCTCTAAATCCCCAAGGGCTGACTCTTTTGACCAGTTGAGGCCAATCAGTTTGTGCAACTCTTTCTACAAGATTATCTCTAAAGTTCTCACTTCCAGAATGCTTAAAATCCTCCATCTGATCATTTCATAACAACAATCGAGCTTTGTTCCTAGGAGACAAATCTTGGACTCGGTGTTGATGGTTCATGAGGTTATTCATTCTTTAGAAGCTTCCAAGTGGGAAGGTATGTTGCTCAAACTAGATCTTTCAAAAGCCTATGATCGGGTGGACTGGTCCTTTCTTGGAAAGGTCCTTCAGGCCTTTGGTTTTGACAATAAAGTGTGTAAACTCATTTCTCAATTGGTGCCTACCACCTCTCTTGTTGTTTTGATTAATGGAGCCCCCTCTGAGTTCTTTAAACCTTACAGAGGTCTCAAGTAGGGAGAGCCCCTATCACCTATCCTCTTCATTATTTTAGCTGACTGCATTGGGAGGCTTATTGATCATAAAAAGTCTGATGGAAGTCTTATAGGGATTAAGCCTTCTTTGAGAAATGACCCCTTCACTCACCAGAAATTTGTGGATGACACTATAATGGGGGGGAAGCTTCTGTGAAAGAATCTAAGACTTTGAAAGAGGTTCTTGATACTTACTCTAGAGGGACTGGTCAGCTAATTAATTGGAACAAAAGCTCGACCTTCTTTGTTAACACCCCTAAAGTAAGACAAAGGAAAATTGCCAGAATCCTTGGTTGTGGGGTGGGCTCTCTCCCTTCATCTTATCTAGGACTCCCCTTGGGCTCTTCTCCCCCTGACTCTCTCTAGAATGGTATTCTAGACAAATTCAACAAGAAGATGGTTGGATGGAAAGGTGCCTCTCTCAGCCAGGCTAGGAAATGTCTGCTGGTCAAATCCACTCTTCAAAACCTTCTCATTTATGCTCTGAGCCTTTTTGGAATTCTTGTGAAATTTGCAAAGAAAATGGAGAAAATCCAAAGAGACTTTCTATGGACTGGACTAGAAGGAAAGAAAAGGTACCCTCTTGTTGCCTGGGAGAAGGTCTGCCTCCCTAAGAGGTATGGAGGTCTGGGCATCAGAAAGCTTACCCATCTCAATAAGGCACTTCTTGCAAAACAAATCTGGTGTATCTTCAATAACACTGGTGAATGGAGAGACATTCTGGAAAATAAATACCTCAGAAGACCCTCTCTTCATTTTACTTTATTCAATGAGGACATCTCTAAAGGGTTGACGATGGTATCTTGAAGGCCAGGGACCTGGCAAAGGCTAGGGTCTCTTGGAAACTAGGCAATGGGGATGATATTCAATTTTAGTTTGACAGGTGGTTATGTCAAGGCCCACTTTCTAGCAACCCAATTTTTGAGAGAAGGGTGCAAGAATGCACGGAGCTATATGGGTTTAAAGTAAGCAATTATAGGGTTGGTTAGGAATGGAGAAACCTTTCCCTCATTTCTGAGGACTTGAAACCAATAATGACTATGCTTAACGCTTTGATCCCTAGTAATAATAAGGATGAGATGGTCTGGAGGGATAATCCCAATGGAAGTTATTCTGTTGCTTTTGGGTACAACTCTCTCTGGGGTTTAAAGGAGAAACCCCCTTGGGCAGATGCCTGGCTCTCGGGCCTCACTCCTGAGATCAACATATTTTATTGGTTGGCCCTTTAGAACAAAATTCTAATGCAAGATAACCTCATGAAGAGAGGCCATGTTATGCCCAGCAGATGCCCGCTCTGTAAAAACCAGTCTGAGTCAAGAAATCATATCTTCATTCAATGTGACTTTGCTAGGGAGGTATGGAATTCTCTTAATCAGGAAATGCAGATTCTTTGGTGCTGGCTGGATAACCTTATCAAATTTTTTAGTCATTGGAAAAGCCTCTGTAAAATTGCAGGCCAGCAAGATAATTATGCCTGGTTTTTGCCTTACTTCTGCTGGAGTATCTGGAAGGAAAGGAACAATAGAATTTTTAGGGATAGAGAGAAACCAGCTATAATTCTAGGAAGGAAGATTTTGGAAAACATAAAAGAAAACCTTCAATTGATGAAGGAGGGGGAAGTTGATATAGGGGATAGGAAGATAGTTAAAGAAAAAGACAGGATGCCAGATGGATTCTACCCCTGAAAGGATGGTTAAAAGCCAACTTTGATGGCACTTCTAAGGGCAACCCTGGCCCCTCTGGAAGCAATGCAATTATAAGAAATAGTTTTGGGGAGGGGATTGTGGCCTTTGCTCTGTCACTTGGAACCCAGACCAACCATTTGGCTGAAGCCAGAGTCGCGTGCAGTGTGGTAAAGATGGCTTTTGAAGCTGGAGTTTCCAAACTTTGGCTTAAAGGGGACTCCAAAAACATAATTAACAATATTAATGGTATCTCCCCTCCCTCGTGGTCGATTGCAAATATAATTGATGAGACACATGCCACCCTCATAAAATTTGAGAAGGTCCACATCACTCATGTGTTTAGAGAGGCAAACCCAGTTGCTGACTGGTTTGCTAACAAAGGGGTGGGAGCAGACAAAGAGATGATCTGGCATTTCAGAAAAGATATTCTGATGGAGGCTAAGTCACTAATCAAGATGGAGAAAATCCATGAAAGTACGGGTCAATCTAACTGTAATCATGTTTAATAAATAAAGAATGGATGTTGGTATGAGAAATAATATGTTTCTTGGTTTTATTAATCTCAAGGGATTTTCTCTATATTTTTGACATGTTTGGAGGATCATTATCATTTTTACTCACTATTGTATCAAAGAGGTGAACGATCATGAACCCAATAATAGAAATAGAGCCAAAATCTTGGCTAGAAAAAATTTGCAGAGATTGGGGCTCATGAGAATTGTTGAAGAAAAAATGGATATCATGACTGGAGAACGGAGCAGAAAGGAGTTGGCGAGTGAAGTGGAGAAGTTGAAGAATATGGGCAAAGTCTGGAAAAAAATTGGAAAAGGGCGGAGTTGCGAATTTTTTTGAGAAACTCCATGGTTTTGACCCTGAGGTCACCAACAGCATGGTGAACTCGTAGAATAACGAAAAGGTCAAGGTGAATGAGGTTTCTTTCCAAATCACAGAGGAGGTGGTTGTGAAGGTCACTGGTATCCCTATGGAGGGTTTCAAATTCTATAGGGACAAGAAACTTTCGTCCAATGCAGTCAAGGAGTTCGTGAAAAATTCTGCAGAGATGAACAAGCTAGAAAAGAAAGAGTCTTTCTATGTGACGGAGACTATAAAGAAGTTTTGGAGGTATGTTTTATATGCCCTCATTGATTATATTACCCTAGACCCTAGGTTTGATGGGGTCAGAACTCACCATTTTGTGATTTTAAATCATTTTTTCATAAGAAAAGAATTTTCATTCCCTTTTACCTTCTCACTTCTATGAATAAGGAATTCTCTAGTTTCAAAAAGAAAGCCACTGTTAATCGTTCTTTGCATGAGGTATTATTGCTCCTCATCTTATGAGCATTTCAAAGCTTAGTCTATATGCAAGAACCCTCCTCATGTTGAGGATGTTAATGAAGGCAACTCCAACTTTTCTTCTGACTCTAATGACATTAAGAGCATTAGCTTAGAGAAGGAGAATGTTTCCTTAGGAAAGAAGAAAAAGGGTCAAGCCAAGAAACTATCCACTACTACAACTCCCAGTAGGAAAAGCCCTAGGGATCATGGCCAAGCTCAAGGAAAAGAGGGTTATGATGAGGAGGAGGAGGAAATGGATAAGAAAGATTCTGACAAAGTGTCAGAGGAGGAGGTGAAAGAGGAGAAACTTGGGGAAAATGGAAGAGGGAGGTTGTGAGAGTTGAGGAGACTAGAAAACAGAGGATGGATGCTATTCCTCTTCCCCTCTCCCCTGTCCAGTCTCAGCCTCCTTCAGAGGAAAAAGTGAATGTCATCACTGGTGAGAACAAGGGAGAAGTGCAGGTCAAAAATAGGATAAAGGCCTGGAAAAATTTCAATGTGATGACTGCTACTATGGGGATTTTTAGTGAACCTATGAACCCTTAGATCTTGGTGGACAACCTAGAGTAGCCTAGGCTCAATGAGCTCATAAACCCATCTATCCTGGCCATCTCAGACAATGCAAGGGAGACTGGAATGAACCTTCTAAATAATGCCCGTAGTAGTATGATTGACAACTTTAGATCAATCAAATGGCTCTTCCATGAGCTGGAGGAAGTTAGAGAAAGGGTATCCTAGATGGAAAGTATTAAGAATAAGATAGGTAATGACAACTAGGAGGACCAAGAAAATAGAGAAAGCTTAAATGAAAGGAGATTAAGAATTCTTGAAAACTACAACCACAACCTGGCAAGTTAGATGATTTCTCTCCTAAGTTTAATGAATGACAACATCCAATTCCTTGCTAGTAAACTTAAGGATAGGGGCTTGCTGGTGGAGGAGGGAGGATAGAATAGGGATACGGCCAGGTCAGATGATGACAAGGCCACAATCAATACTCTCACTAGTATGGATCAGGGCATGGAGAAGGTCTAGGATCAAATGGCAAAGGAGCAGCAAAAGATAATCGAGGCAGCTTAGACTATGCAAGAAATGGAGAAGATAACTAAAGACTAGTTTTCTTGTCTTTTGTCTTTTTGTCTTCCTGGCTTTTGGCTTTTCGACAGGTTTTCTGTAGTCTATTTTAGTTTTTTTTTTTTTTGGCCTTTCAGTGGGCCTCTGTTTTGGGCTAGGCCTTCGAGCTTTTTTTCAACTATTGGACCTCTTTTTTGGTTGGGCTTCTTTGGCTTATTATTAGCCTTGTTTTTGTAAAACTTATGGGTTTCAGGATCCCTTAAAACCTATTTTTCTTATCAAAAACTTTGAAGGAGATAAGTAGGTTCTCTCTTTAGAAAAAAGATTTGATAATAATTCGCATGTATGTCTTTCTAAAAAAAAATCATGAGGTCATTTCTCAATGTAGACAATTCGAGCACACTTTATCCCTATGGTCTATTTGGTTTCAATGTGTTACTCACTAGGCCTGCTAGGAGGATCCCATCTTGACATTTTCTAGATTTAGTGCATTATTTCCCTCTCAATCTAAGAGTTGAGTCAATACAAGAGTTGATCAAAAAACTTACATGCCAATGCTCCTTCAAGGTATGTTAAATAGAAGTCCCCCTTTTGTAAGGAAAATGTGACATAGGGATAGCATAGAAAGAACTAGGGCCAAAGGCACACCCAGTGATCCAAACCAACCTTGTAGAGTTAACTCAATAGAAGTAAAAACACAAAGATAACAACACCATACAGAGAGAGAGAGAGAGAGAGAGAGAGAGAGAGAGAGAGAGAACAATATTCTTTTATTTATTTAACAAATGATCAGCATACATGTCCAACTATAAGGCCTTCTGTGTTATGACCAAATACAATATACATTCAAGATCTAAGACCCAACACCAAATTCACACTTTCCAATTCTGCTCCCAATCGATCTCCCAAAAATCTCTCTCTTCAAAAATTTTCCTTACTCTAAGCCTAAACACTCTATTTATAGTTGCCAAAATAGCTTATGGAATGTTCTAGATCATTGCAAAGGAGGAAGGCCAAACCAACAATAGTCTGGACACATCCAAGGAAAAAATCTTATCATAAATGTCATGATCAAAATAAATCTTGTAAGTTAGCTCACACCAAAAATACATCTAAATTACTGATGCTAGGCATAAATAGGCTAACTCGTCATATGAAGGGTCACTTGACATACACTATGTAACTTCACACATGAAGAATAGCTCAACACACATTGTGGAACTTAGCATACATTGCAGAGTGAGATGGGATAATATGATGATCTAAATGTAAACATGATATGGGATAACCTCAACTTGACTTAAACTACAAAATTACTGGCACTCGACAATTGTTGCAACTTAGCAATGACTATAACTCGGTAACAATTGGCAGAATGAACACAAATGAGAAGGATAACACATCAACCTACTAGGGTAGAAAGAAACGATTCTACTAAATCATGCAAGTGTCACAACCTATGCTAAATCCAACTCAGATTAAGAAATCCATGTAACATCTTCAACTAGTCTATTCTTCTACTTTACCAAATATTCATAGTAGTCCTTTCCTCTTATGATTTTGCTAAATTTTTGTTCCAATATTTATTCAACCTCTTCAATCTACTTCTTAGGAAAATCATCAAGTACAACAAACTCATCATGTGACTCATGATACTTATATAGATCAGCAACATTGAATATAGGAGATATATCCATGTCATCAGGTAACTCAACTTCATATGCATTTTCAATTTCAAACTTCTTCAAGATCTTACAAGATCTAAACTTCTTCATCTTTAGCTTACTATATGTTCTAACTAAAAATCTTCCTTTTTTCAAATGAACCATCACCTCATCACCAACTTCAAAATTATGATTTCTTCTAGACTAATCAGCATTCTCCTTATACCTCTAATTACTTTGTTCCAATTTCAGCTTCACTTCCTTATGCAAAGACTCCATAAAATCAAAAAATTCTTCTCCTACAACACTTCTTTTCTCTTCACCATAAATATCTTTTAAATCTAATACTCCTCTAGGCTTCATTCTAGTAAAAATCTTAAAAGGTGTCTTCCTTATACTCCTATTCATAGAATTATTATATGAAAAATCAGCTTGTGCCAATACCATCTCTCAATTATGTGTTTCATCTCCAACTAAGAATCTCAAAAAATTACCCAAGCTTCTATTCACAACCTCTATCTATCCATTAGTCTGCAAATGGAATGTAGAACTTTCATCTCAGTACTCATCTTCTTCCACAAGTTTCTCCAGAAATAATCAACAAACTTACTATCTCTGTCTAAAATAATGCTTCTTGGTAATCCATGTAATCTAATAATCTCTTTGAATAAAATTTAAGCAACATGTTGAACATCTCATGTCTTTTTACTCATATAAAATGAGCCATCTTATAAAATCTATCCACAACAACAAATATCGAATCATACCCCATTGTTATTTTAAGAAATCTAAGAACAAAATCCATACTAATGTCACTCCAAGGTTTCTCAGGAATATAAATAGGTGTATACAATCTAGTATTTTAACTTACTAATTTTGCAACTTGATGAATTCCACAACTCTTCACAATTTCTTGAACATCCTTATATATCTATGGCCAATAATACTTCTCTTTCAACAAACTCAATGTCTTGTCAATTCCAAAATGTCTAGCTAATCTACCACTATGATTTTTCTTAATCAAATTCAACCTCATAGAACTTCTAGTGATACACAATTGAATACCTTTGAACAACATACCTTCTTGAATAGAATATTCATCATACTTACTGATGTGATCTATCAAATTTGGTGCTCTGCACTCTCTCCACACCTTAAAAAAATTAGGACCAACATCATACAACTCTTTCATTTCATCAAAACCAAGAGGTTCAACCTTCATTTTAGTCAACAAAGAACATCTTCTACTCAATGCATCAGCAACTCTATTAGTAACTCCACTCTTATGCTTAATCACAAATGTAAAACTTTGTAAATAATCAACCCACTTCATATGTCTTTGGTTCAATTTATGTTGACTTCCCAAGTATTGTAAAGCTTTATGATCAGCATACAACACAAACTCCTTAGGAATCAAATAATGTCTCAATCTTTTCAAATATTTAACAATAGCATAAAAGTCTTGATCATGCATAGAATATTTCCTTTTAGAATCATTCAACTTCTCAGTAAAGAAAGAAATAGGTTTACCTTCTTGACTTAATACATCTCCTACTACACTACCACTTGCATCACATTCAACTTGAAATACCTTATTGAAATTAGGAAAATTCAATATAGGTAACTCAACAACCTTTTTTTTCAAAGTCTCAAGACTCTTATCAGCTCCATGTGTCCACTTGAATTCTATTTTATCTTCTCTCATTGTTTCAATCATAACATTACAAACAACACATACATAAGTTATAAAAATTTTGTAAAACCTAACCAAACTATGAAATCATCTTACCTCACCTACATTCTTAGGTGTAGGCTATTTTAAAATTGCTTTAACCTTCTTTGGATCCATCCTCAAACCATCATTTAAAATTACAAATCCAAAATACACAATCTCCTCTTGCATAAAACACTTTTTCAGATTAATCATCAACTTCTCCTCTTTCAACCTCTGCAATACTTGTCTAACATGCTCAAGATGTCCTTCCTTAGTCTTACTAGAGTTCAAAATATCACCCAAATAAATAATCACAAACTTATCCAAAAACCTTTTTAGAACTTCATTCATTAACCTCATGAAAGTACTAGGTGCATTAGTCAAACCAAAAGGCGTAACCAACCATTCATACAAACCATATTTTGTCTTGAAAGAAGTCTTCCATTCATCACCTTCTTTGATTCTAATCTAATCATAGCCACTCTTTAAATCAATCTAGGTAAAATACTTTTCTCAACTCAAATAAATCCATTATGTCATTCATCTTGGGCATAGGAAACCTATATTTCACTATGATCTTGTTAATAGCTCTAGAATTAGTACATGTTTTCTATTCTCCATTCTTCTTAGGTGTTAATAAAATAGGTACAACACATGGACTCAAAATTTCTTTGATTGATCCTTTCTATAGAAATTTGTGTACTTTTCTATTAAGTTCTTCATTCTCTATAGGTGTCAATCTATATGGTGCTTGGTTTTGAAAACTAGCTCTAGGAATCAAATTCATATAATAACTTATACTTCTTACTAGTGGTAAACCATCAAGAATATCTTCAACAAAAATATCCTTATATTCATTAAATAATTCTATAATTTCTTTTGGTACTTGGCTACCACTATCTACTATCACTTGGTCATTATCCACTTCTACTACTTGGTCATTACTACCAACACTTGGTCCTCTAGGAATTATGGTAAAAAAAACTTGATTCTTCTTTACTTCTTTTTCAAATTCTTTTCCACCAACCATGCAAAATTTTATTGCAGTACAACTAACCTCATCTGGACTTTCAATCAAAGGCAATAATATTTAGTTCTTCCCATTCACCCAAAGAGTATATTGATTCAATTTCCATCATGTACAACATATCTATCATATTGCGAGGTCTACCCAAAAAAATATGACAACAATCCATAAGCATAATATCACACTGAACTTCATCAAAATAATGTCCAATCTTGACCTTTACAATAATTTCTCACTTAGAAATATCTTATTCCCATCTATGATCCATGAAACATGATAGGGTTTAGGATGTTTTGGCTTTTGCAACTACAACTTTGTAACTAGCTCTTTAAATGCCAAATTCATAGAACTTCCACTATCAATGATCACCTTGTAGCATTTTCTAGCCATCTTACATCTGGTCTTGACAAGATTTCTCCTCAAAATAAGTTCGTCATCACTTCTTTTATTACATAAGGTTCTTCTCACCAATAGATTTTATCTAGCATCCGATCCCCTCAATCAACTCTTAGTGTCTCCTTGAATCACAACATTTCTATTACATTAACACCTTTAGAGGACCTACATTCAAAACATATATGCCCTTCTTTACCACATTTGAAACAATTACCATGGAAACCACCTCTAGGATACAAATTACCTCTTCCTCAATAAGAACCAGTACCCCCTCAGTATCAACTACCACCTTTCCACATGGTCTTGTCTTTGTCATCATTCTTCCATTTAAATTTGGCTTTATCCTACACAATACTATAATATCTTCCTCTTTATTTTTGGAATCTACCACCTCTACCTCTTTGTCTTTGTTTATGCTTCTTTGTCAAGATCTCCTCAGCTTTCAATGCATATTGATATGCTTCTTCCACACTTTCCAATTTCAAAAAAATTATGTCATCTTGAATTTTAGATCTTAATCCATTTATGTACCTTACATTTTTCTCAACATCATCATCCACATGTCTAGATCTGATGCCCAATCTATAGAATTCCTCAGTATACTCTTTCATAGTCATTTCCTTTTGTCTAAATTTTGCATCTTTCTCAACAAGCTAACTTGGTAATCAGCAAGAAGAAATTTGTTCTTTACCTTATTCAACATCTTCAACCAAGTCTTGATATTCTCCTTTCCTCTCCTTTGTCTATTAGTTTTTAAATGATCCCATCATAGTGAAGCATGACCTTTCAGCCTAGTAACTACAATCTTTAGCTTTATATTATTAGGAGTGTTTTCATACTCAAAGAACTTATCCATATCAGAGATCCAATTCAACACAACATTCATGTCCAACTTTCCATCATAAGGATTAACTTCTATAGGAGGCTTCAAATGTGCCCTAGATAATACTCTTTGCAATCTTTCCTTATCTTGATCTTCTTCCAATTTTAAATTAGGGTTTAGTGCTACTACTACATCATCACTAACATCCTCAAAATGCACTCTTCTCCTCTAGGTTGCCTCCATAGCATCTAATATAGCTATAATTTGTCTCAATGCATCTAACACAATATTATTAGAATTTCCTCTACCATAAACCATCTTTAAAAATCAAGTTCTAGCAAGATCATAACTCTCTGCAAGTTATAGGTCAAATCCATAGATCTACAATCCTACAACCAAATTAGAATTAGAGTTCTACATGATCCAAAGTCTTGGTACAAACTATCTCACACTTCAATGTTTTTCTTTCACATTTAGGAACAACTACATTTGGATACCACCTAATGCAAGGAGAGCATAGAAAGAATTAGGGCCAAAGGCATACCCAACATTCCAAACCAACATGTAAAGTTAACACAATGAAAGAAAACACACAAAGAGAACAACACCACAGAGAGAGAATAATATTATTTTATTGATTCAACAAGTGATCATCATACATGCCCAGTTGTAAGGCCTTCTAGGTTATGGCTAGATAAAATTTACATTCAAAATCTAAGACCCAACTTCAAATTTTCACTTTCTAGTTCTACTCCCAATTGATCTCCTCAAAATCTCTCTCTTCAAAAAAATCCCTAACTCTAAGGCTAAACACTCTATTTATACCTATGAAATGTTCTAGTCCATGTGTTGTACCTACCATATTAGCACCTAAAAAGAATGGAGAATGGAGAATGTGTGCTAATTTTATAGCTATTAACAAAATTATAGTGAAATATAGGTTTCTTATGTTGAGGATGGATGACATAATTGATGGTTTGAGTGGAGAAAAGTATTTTACCAAGATTTATTTGAAGAGTGGATATCATCAAATCAAAATAAGAGAAGGTGATGAATGGAAGATTTCTTTCAAGACAAAAGATGGTTTGTATGAATGGGTGGTTATGCCTTTTGGTTTGACTAATGCACCTAGGACTTTCATGAGGTTGATGAATGAAATTTTGAAAAGATTATTGAGTAAGTTTGTGAATTTTTATTTGGATGATATTTTTATATTTAGCAAGACTAAGGAAGAACATCTGAAGCATATTAGACAAGTATTGCAAAGATTGAAAGAGGAAAAGTTGCTGATTAATCTGAGAAAGTGTTCTTTTATGCAAGAGGAGATTGTGTATTTGGGATTTGTGATTTTAGTTCATGGATTGAAGATGGATCCTTAGAAGGTTAAAGAAATTTTGGAATGGCCTACACCTAAGAATGTGGGTGAGGTAAGTTCATTTCATGGTTTGGCTAGTTTTTATAGAAATTTTATAAAGAATTTCAGTTCTATTTGTAATGCTATGACTAAGACAATGAGGGGAGATAAAAAGGAAATCAAGTGGACAGATTGAGTTGATAAGAGTTTTGAGAATTTGAAACAAAATTTTTTTGAATTACTTATATTGGCTTTACCTAATTTCAACAAAGTATATTAAATTGAATGTGATGCAAGTGGTAATGTAATAGGAGTTGCATTAAGTCAAGAAGGTTAACCTATTGCTTTCTTTAGTGAAAAGTTGAATGATGCTAAAAGGAAGCATTTTTTGTATGATTAAGAATTTTATGTTATTGTTCAAGCATTAAATAACTGAAGACGTTATTTGATTCCTAAGGAGTTTGTGTTGTATACTAGTCATAAAGCTTTACAATACTTGGGAAGTTAGCATAAATTGAATCAAAGACATATGAAGTGGGTTGAGTAGTTGCAACATTTAAAATTTGTAATTGAGCATATGAGTGGACTTACTAATAGAATTTATGATGTATTGAGTATAAGATGTTCTTTTTTGACTAAAATGAAGGTTGAAGTTCTTGGTTTTGATGAAATGAAAGAGTTGTATGATGTTGATCCTAATTTTTCTGAAGCATGTAGAGAGTGTAGAGCACCAAATATAATAGATCACATAACTAAGTATGATGAGTATTTCATTCAAGAATGTATGTTGTTCAAATTTATTTAGTTGTGTCTTCCTAGAAGTTCTATGATGTTGAATCTAATTAAGGAAAATTATAGTGGTGAATTGGCTGGACATTTTGGAATTGATAAGACATTGAGTTAACTAAAAGACAAGTATTATTGGCCATAAATGTATAAAGATGTTCAAAAAAATTTAAAGAGTTTTGGAGTTTTTCAAGTTACAAAAGGAGTGAGTGAAAATACTGGTTTGTATACACCTATTGTTTTTCTTGAGAAACCTTGGAGTGACATTAGCATGGATTTTGTTATTGGATTACCTAAGACAATGAAGGGGTATGATTCCATATTTATTGTAGTGGATAGATTTTCTAAGATGACTCATTTCATACCATGTAAGAAGACATAAAATTCTGAGCATATTGCTAAACTTTTCTTTAAAGAGATTGTGAGATTGCATGGATTGCCAAGAAGTATTATTTCTGACAGAGAAAGTAAGTTTGTTGGTTATGTTTGGAAAACTTTGTGGAAGAAGATGGGTACTGAGTTGAAGTTTAGTTCTACATTCCATCCATAGACAAATGGATAGACAAAGATTATGAATAGGAGCATCCTAGGTTGCACTACTATCCTACATATTTTACATTTTTACCTTATTGTTGAAACTATGTTTTCTAATTTCTAGGTGCCTATTATAGACCATGTAACTAATTTTAAATAATGCATGAGAGAATAAAATTTTTAGTAATTGAAGAGGGCCTAGAGAAATTCCTTATATCAAAGGTGCAAGTTCTAATTCCTCTTCAGTTTGGAGATATGGCATTTTTCCCAGAGTATCAATTTCTGGCAGTTATGCACAATAGTTTTCTATGCTTGAATTTCAGGATCGAAACACACTTATCCTTAGTGAATCAGCCTTTAAGACTCTAATATCTTGTAAAGGACTTAAATTATTACCTGCACTTCAAAGAAAGTGTTATAATTCAATCGAAGCTAGGAGATATTGCTATTTTGATCGAACATCAATTTCTAGACATTTAATTGTTATTGGGGGCCAATTTGTGGCTCTTCAAGTATTTTTTTTTGGTTTTTAGCATTCTAGGACAACTTGTGGCTTAGATTAGTATAATTAGGGGTCTTGGGTAGAGTCTTAATCATAATTGAGGGTAGATTATTGATGGAAATATGCACTTGAAGTTGAATCTTACATTTGAATGTATTTGTATCTAGCCGTAACCTAGAAGGCCTTATAGCTAGGCATGTATGATGATATTTTCATGAATCAATAAAGAATATTGTTCTCTCTCTCTCTATGGTGCTATTCACTTTTGTGTTTTCTTCCATTATGTTAACTCTAACATGGTAGTTTGGGTAGCTGACTATGCCAATTGGTCGTAGTTACTCCTGACCTATCCTGCATCAATTTTGACCATGTTAAAGTCATGGGAAAGTTTTCCCTCCTCAAACTACCATCATAAACACATCACCAAAAATTTTCTAGATGGAGTAAAAAATTTTACCTCTCTTCTCATTTATATGTCAGCCATAGGGGTTTACTATTTTGAGATTCTATCTAAAGGGGTGATGCTTCTAAAAAGATGATGAACTCACTAGAGACACTCCTAGGTTGTTGTCAATGATCTTGCTAATAAATTTGGTACATGTGTCAGGTATTTAATGGTTCTACTCTGCAAAAAAAGAAAGATAGCTCAAATATGTGTTAAAAAACACATGTTAAGATACACCAGACACTTTGTTCATTTCAACCTTGTTGTCTTTAGATTTTTTATCTATGATTGAAGACACTTGTAATTAGCATGTATTTTTCTTTCCAACTAGACATCATATTGTCAACATAAGAAATCAAGTCAACGTAAATCATTCGTGAAAGCTTTCGAAAGAGATGTGAATAAGAGAGAATTATCTTTTAAGTCATTCAAGATTTGTATATATTCATTTTAAGCCCAAATCAAATGCATTTTGATTTTACAATCTTCTTTTTTATTTCCCAAATTGAATTGTTGCATCAAATTAATTTTTCACCTTTTACTCATTCAAGAGTGTATTTTGATCAACTTTAAAACATTCACAATAGTTTGTGAGATATATTATTTTGAGTACCCAAAAATTGAAGTGTGATAAATATTTGATTTGTCTTTTTTTATGCATTCAAGGGTTGTGAAAAAGTTAATTATAAATCCAAATTTATAGTTTGAGGATAAATTATAAATTAGACTTGGTAAGTCTTTAAGTTCCTTTCTTGGAAAATCCTCGCAAAATTTATTAGTATGAAAGACAACAATTCCACAGAGGTCAAAAAGAAATCCCACACTATGAGAATATGGTCACACTTTTAGGAACATGGTCTACAAATTGGTTAAGGAAACATGATAAAACTTTAAGAAAACATAGGCTACAAATGAAAACTCAGAGTTATTCCATGAATCAGAGTTACAATGGGTTTGAGGAGCATTCCCTAATGTGTCTACTTGTGGATTTAAGGACATAAAACTAGTTATAATACTTTATCTTCAAGTTTTACATAGAGTGATCTTGCAAGATGGACATTTGATCCTGCAATATCATACAAGCATTCTCACTGATGTAAAAATTTAGAGGCAAAAAACATAAGATATATGCAAGAAGAAATGGCCACATGTCAAACATGACATATTTTAACAATGATCCAATATTTGTGGGTATCTGTTCACACTAAGTATTTCCCTCAAATTCATGGCTATAGGATTGTGAACAAACAAAATTTTTGGGTTTTGTACTGTAAAAAATGATGAGATGGTTGGAAGCTTGTTATCCTAATTCATACTTGTGATCTATAAACAAATTTAGAAAACCTAACACACAAAACAATAAACACAATACATTAGGTTTTTGGATTAGTTAAAGAAAGAAAAAAATGATTAAGAATGGCTCAAATGTGGGGTCTCAAGAGATGTGTCAAAATATATCACCTACAAATAATTAGTTGTCAATCAAATACAATGGATAAACAAAACACTCAACAAGAAAAATAAGTTTAACAACCATGAATGGATAAAAGGAAACAAGGTAAAAGAGAATGCAAATCATATGATCAAAATTGCAAGCCTTCTTTGATGAGTAGATGTGTCCAACATGGTGATGTGTGCTCCAAGCTTTCTTCAAGCCTTCAATGGATGAGAGCCTTTAGGCAATGAAACATGGGGTATGAAGTGAGTATGGATTCCTACATGGTAAGGGTGAGGTTTAGTGATTTTTTCTACAAAGGGGAATTAAAAGTTTGCATAAGAGTTGGATATGAATTTTAAAGGGAGAGGAGTTCATTTATAGGATAAGGATTTGAGGATGGAGGGCCAAGATGCAAGGATGGATGAAGGATGAAGGAAGGCTAGAATTCAAAGAGAGGGAAGTGCATGGATTTTGCTTTCTCAAAACCATAGCCTTGTGACAAGTGTTACAAGGGGATTAGATGAGAGAGGATGGGGAAAATAGAGGGAAAATGGATGGAAAAAGGAGTTATGAGGGAGATGGAATGTGTAAGAGGGATGTAAGAGACTTTAAATATTTATGTAAGAGTCTTTAAGTCCATGTAAGATCTGTTAAGTGCATTTAAGAGCCTTTTATGCATTTGGATAGGAATGGAAGAGGGATGGGATGGAAGTTTGAATTTTCTTTGGCTTAGGAATTCTTAACCCTTGCTTAAAGTTGTGCACATATTTAGGGAAAGGATTAGGAGGGGATTTACAAGGCAAGTGACATGCTAATAGAATGCAAGTGGGTGGCATTAATGAGGTGGGTTAATTAGTTGCATAAGCAAGGTTAACATGGGTAAATAAGTTGGATTTAGATAATGATAGGGATTTAGGAATAGTTATAGGTTGGGGATTGATTTATTAAATGATTTATTTAATAAAAGAAGATGTGTAAAAAATTTAAATAGCCATAGTACAATTATTTAATTTAATAGGAGAATTGAGATTTAATTTGTAATTTAGACTTTTTATTGTCTTTTAAATTTATCAATTGGTATACAGTTACCTAACTAAATTAATTATCTAGGGGATGCCAATAAACTAATTAAATGTTAAATAATGCATGATGTCTTGGGAGATGACTAAATAGGATTACTTAAATTATGTAATTAGATTTAGGTGTCTATGATAACATTAGAAGTGATATGACAGTGTTGGACACTTGTATAAAAGAAATGAGAAAATGTATTTTAGAAGGGAAGAATTTGTATGTTCATTGTGCTTTAGCACAAAAGTACACTTTTGGCACCACAAATGTTATAAAATAGAAAGATCGAGAAATGGAAAATATGATTGAAGATCAGAAGAATAATGACATGAAACTAATTGAGTTTGATCATAATATTGGCAAAGTAAGTGATGAACTCATAATATTGCATCATGATAAGGAAAGAGTATTGAAGAAATTCAATCTACTCAAAGATCATTGGACACCTAAGCTAGATTTGATTCAGAAAAAACTAGATACAAGTTTGGCAACAAAATCATCTTATGAGAAGTTTGCATGTACTAATATGATTATAATAGAACTTGAAACCTATGGCTTATGTAGAGTTATCAGTGTTGTAGAAGAAGTGAAAACTTCATGGGATGGGGATTTCAAACACGTAAATACAATTTTTTTGATTGTATAATTGTTTTTTGGAATAAATCAGTTTGAAGACATAAGAAGGTACCAAAATTTGGTCATGTACATAGTTCTTTGACTCACCTTTGTTATTGATGTCAAAGGGGGAGTGGTGGGTAAGAAAAAATGTGCGTATCATGAATATTGTAAAGATTTTAAAGGGAGATATAGGAGCATAGTATAAGGGGGAGTACAATATGTATGTAGAAGAAGGTATATTAATAAATATTATCCACATTTTGAAGTTTTGTTTTGGCCACCAATTTTAAATTTTTGTTACTTAGCCAAATTTTCCCATATGTTTCCATCAATGCCAAAGGGGGAGATTGTTGGAAATTTGGAAAATATAATGTATTAGGGTTTTTATTAATAGAAACATATAATGTGATTTGAGATGACATAAGCTAATATGGAGTTTGAAGTACAAAATTATGTCAGTGCGATGAAGGGAAATTGTGATCAAGAAGAGGTGTTTGTTTGATGAGATTTAATCTAAGCACTTGAAGACTTATGCACTTGAAGGAAAGTAGTACATGTAGTATATGACACATATGAAAGACCACTAAATGTAATATCAAGTTTTTTCTAAGTTATTAAAAAATTATAATTAATAGGTTAACAAGTATGAACAAAGTATAATATAGTATAGTGAATAATTGGTTAAGGGATTACTTTAGTTTATAAAATAATAGCTTAACAAGGTTGGGACAAAATCCTAGATGTTAACCCACACGTGAAAAATTTTAATTTGAAGATTTGGTAATGTGCAAGGCAATACAAGACCAACTTATTAAGAGTTTTGGTAAAAGGAAAAAAAAAATTTAGCAAAGAATGACATTGTATTGTAATGATATAATGTTTATTTTAGCATGTTGTATTATTTAAAGAAAGATGCAAATTTGATGTCATAGTAGAGTAGGGAATTTGTATGCATAGTTTTGAAGAAGAACTACAAAGATCAATCAAATATAGAAGATATTATCATAATAAAATGTTTTTGGATCCATAGTATAGATAAGATTTGTATAGTTGTATATGCATGTTTGAGCAGATTGATCATCATGCCTTTTTGTATTGTAATTAAAAATCCTAACAAAGCTAAGGATTCTAACAAGGCCTAGTCCACTAACAAGGGTACATACACTATACATATTTAATAGATTCCTAACAAGGTCAATATAGTTTGCAAGATACTTTTGATTAGGGGATCATTTTGTGGGTACCATCCCCACAAGGGTTTTAACTTGGTCAGGGTTTCCCTAATTAATAAATGATGGTGTTATGAGTTTAATTGTTATGATTATGTTTAATTTTTAGTTTGATAATATATGAAAGTTTAAAATTTTTTAATAATATCCATAGTTGGACAAAAGTCTCTAGAACACCAATTCACATCCTCCCCCCACTCACTATTCCCTATTTCTAACAATTCTTACTTCACTTAGCATAATTCCATCTAGATGGATATTCTCTATCATCACCTCTACTAGGCATGTACTTCACTTTTCTCTAATCACCCTTATGAATAAGAGTCACACACACACAAGATTAATGTTCCTTGTCGGTCATGGCTCTATATCGGTCTTGGCTCCTTCTTACACCTTGACATCATTGACAACATCATCATAACTGAATGAACTAATCATTCTTTGAGATTTGAGATAGTTATTCCAAAAAAAAATTGCTATGCCTAAAATTTATACTAATAATAAGGTTCTCATTCTTATTAAACCTTATAACTATGAGAAAAATTAAGAAGTGTGAAAAATTGCAAAATGCCAGACACACATAACACATGATTTGTGTGGAAAAAATTGGTAAAACTATATTAATAAAAAACCATGAGCCAATGTCTCTCAAGTTTATTCATCACTAATTTTCACAATTACAACAAACTTCAAAACATATGAACAATCATGACTTTGAGTTGTATATAACAACTGAGTTGTAAATTTTAATTTATAGACCTCTTACTAAGCTTAGTAAATGTGACTTGTACAACTAAATTTAATACACTTATTGAAATTGCTATTTTTGATAAGTCACAAAAGTCACCAAAAATACTTACTATTTATAGTAAGCCAATTTTTATAAACTTTCTAATTATAGTAAACCTTAAAAGTGCACCTTCAATGTATTTGCCTTATGATAAACACCTTAATGATAGACTACATGAGCATCTATGATGAATCATCTTAATCTAATGACTCAACCATAACTAGATGATATCTATGATGTCTTCAAATTCCACTAATAATAAGAGTAGGGGTCAAAAGATAGCCCTAATGGATAGATAGTGTGGTAATATTTTTAACTATTTTGAGGTTTTAGAGCCCTTACATGAGGAAAAATGAACTAGTTGAATTATCCTATGGTTCTAAACTACTATAAGTGACATCAAAATAGAACAAAGGAAGTGACAATTAGAACTTATCTATAACTATTTGACAAAATGAGTAGATGGAAACAAAATTACCTCCTAAGATTCTTGATGTGTTAAATCCTAATGGGTATTTTGTCATGAAAGATAGTTTAGCATTGGTAGCTTCAGTCTCAATCCAATAAAGGAGACCTTGGAATCTAGGAAGAGTAATAATATATCATTTTTTGAGGAAGCTTCAAGGAGTGGGTAGAAAATAGAAAAAATGAAAATTAAGATAATTGGGGATTACTTTATTATTAAATGGATGAGGAGTTTGAACAACATCTTTAGGGAAGAGTTTGTTCAAGATTTGATTAATTTTCATTTTCCTAACATTGTCTTTATTCAAAAAACTAGATTGACACTATAGGTATGAGAAATTGAGCTCCTAGACTTTTGTCTCATGGATTCTGCCAATGTGTTCGAGCACATGGTAGTTTAAATGGAATGGATTATTACAATCCTAGGAAGGTTGTCCCTCATTAGTATATTTCAAGTTGTTCTTTCATTTTTATGGTTTCCTTTTCTTCAAATTTGGGTGAAACCTATATTATTTCTAATGTTTATGCTCTTATTTCTTTAGTAGGTAAGTCACAAATTTGAGACCATATTAGATTTATTTTCACCATCTAAGATATTTTCTCCCATGGATTATGGTTGGTGACTTTAGTGGAGTCTACATCTTAAAGGAAAAAAAGAGGTCCTAACTAAGGATTTAGATCTCTCTTCCCTTCTCCTTAGTAACAATATTAAGATCTTGAATTTAATTGATATAAGGACAAATACTAACATATTTAAGTTGAATAATAATATAAGTGAAGAGGATGTGATATCAAATAGATTGGAAAAATTCCATGTCTCTTACTCTTGGATGGGGTGATAGATTGAATACTAGCTCAAAGATCTTGGATTGGAGAGGCTTTGATCATAGTTTTATTTTTGTCGTTATGGGACCATTAATTTAGTCATTGATTAGTGGAGTGAAGGGAATAATTCTCATTATAGGGCTATTTTTAGTGTAAATAATTAATTACTATTTACACATTACCTAAGTTTACTTAGGTTAATGTATTATTATATTAGTTGTCATGTAGACACCTAGGAGTATGCATAGTCATATGAGTTGTCTTGTTGACAACACTGGAGTTAGCAACATATTTAAGCATATGGTGTTTACAACATCTCTTCACAAGATAAAACTATCTAAGCTTATCCTCCCATCATTACACAAAATCCTATGCTCAATGGAGGATAATCCACTTCTAGTAGATGTGTCCTTAGTTGTCATGCTTATCACTTTGCTGACTCCTAGTCATTTTAGATGTGTTTATATATAAGCTCTGCTTGTGTGTTTTCATCAGATATTCTTTCTCATCTTGTTATTATGATCATAAATTTTTTGGTCCATATTGTGTTAAGCTCTGGAGCTTCTTGATCTTGGTGTCATTTTTTCCTAAGGAAAATTCTTACATGGTATCAGAGCTAAGGGAGCTTCATTTCATAGCCATTGGAGACCATTTTTGCTTCACCTCTTAGAGGGTCATGATTCAGATCCAAAGTATCTATAATTATTGAGGGCATCTAGAGCCAAAGTCAACCTCACCATTATGTCTAGAGTGTCAATTCGGTGAATTTTAACTATACATTTTCCTACCCTAGCTCATAGTCAAATCTACGGGAAAAGTTTTTGCAAACTGGAACCTGAAGTCCCAATTTTTGAAATTAGTGATCTATTCAGACCTATGCAATTAACTTTTAGATTGACTTTTTTATTTGCATCTCTGAAATTATTTTGGATTTGCATTTTTTTTCCCCAAAAAATTTGGCCTTTTAGGCACGTAGGAGAGCAATTTTTATTGCAGAAAAATTGGGCAATCAAACCTCAGTAGCCCATGACCAAAATATACCACAAACTAATGGTACATTACATACTGGTATTCTCTTCCAAACCCCCACTGACTTCCAAATGACACCAACTGGCGGCATTCACAACACATCATAGTAAACATCAACAATTGATGACTTCCAAGCTACTTCAACTCCCATCACCTTGTTGTTTTAAATAATTGTGTTCTTACTTGCATGGTGCATGTGGGATTAATATCCCACACCACCCGTCAGTAGCACCACCCATTGACTTCATTCCTCTATCAATGATTAACACCAATGACTAACCTCCCACATCTAACCTATGATTGTCGATGACTTCCCACCAATAGCTTCAACTCCCACCAGCCAAACACTTTCTAGCATAGGATGACCACTTTCTATCACCATGTCATAGCCCTTGGACATGTCATCACTACCAATGTTGTAGTCTACAATATACCCTAGCACAGTGAGCATTGCCACACTAGCATTGACAAGTCAGTGTCACACTAGTAGGAAAAATTACTATATAGATCTGACACATCAACACTATACAACATAGTCATCCATTTGTACTACCACGTCAGCTAGTCAAGTTGTTTTTTGCTGATGTCATCATTTTATGAGCTAAATCTTAACTCATGTTTGATTGTCTTTAGTAGGCCCAATTTAACTACTAAGATGAGCATTTGGAAATCAAATTTAGCATAACAATTTCCTAATGTCATCAAGGAAAACCCCTTAGCATATGCAATTTTGATTTGATAGTCCAACTTTGAGAGACTGTATCTCAGTCATCCCAATACCAAATCAAGTGTATTTTTTTTAATTTGGGCTAGAATTTCTTGAAGTTTTTAGTGGTGCTATTATTTTCTAGTTTTGGTGCATTAGTTTGTTAGAAATTTTAGTTTTTTGCAACTATACTTATCCAATCCTACATTTTGCAACTCTAAATGCTCCGTACAGGATCATCTAGACACATAATCAAGTTCATTCTTTTGAAAGTACATAATTTTTTGTCTACTTTCCATATCTACAATCATATTATAGGCTTGTGTGGACATAAATAAAACTTTTAGAAATAGGTCCTTTTTTGCATTATATTGCTTTGATCAAACTTCAATTTTTTTGTATATCTAAGCTACATTGCTAAGCATTATATTTGAATTCCAAGAGGAGGTTGTAACCAACAAAATTAAAAGTCCACTTAGGCCCTAAATTGGAAAGTGGCTATTGTAATTGCACTAAATATAAATTTCCTAAAGAATTCATTTGGGGGGGAGAGGGGGGTTGATTGAGTAAAAGTGGGGAGGTGTCTCTTGGTGTTGTTTTCCTCTTCTCTTTCTATTATCTTTCTTTCCTTGCATAGTGGGAAACATTAAGGTTCCAAAGCTAACACTACATAATTATGCCACATGGTCAGTTAAAAAATGGTGTGAATTAATGAGTGAAGAATTTTCTCAATATAGATGGATATTTCCCTAAAATAATAGGTGATCAAGTACCTTAAAGTGAAATTTGTGCTTGGGAATTGACAGATAGGAAATCCTTAAGACTCATTAGGTTAGGGGTTTATGACAAGATCCTCTATCAGATCATAAAATATAATACATCCAAGGAAACTTGGGATTCCCTTAAGAACCTATATGGGAAAGTGACTAAGGGGGATGTCTACAAGATTGAAGATGAACTTATCTCCCTAGATCCTAAGAGCTTTGATTCTACCTAGGATTTTATCATTAAGCTGAATGAGTTGAGAACAAAACTTAATGTTTGTGGTAGTCCCATTAAGGATGACAAGTTGATTTATCTAATTCACAATAAGCTACCATCAGAATACTCCACATTTGTTTCTTCTTTCAACACCACAAAAGATACCTTAGGGGCTTCTTATAATAAAATCACTTGTGATGACTATACCCAGTTGTTAAAGGATGAACAAGCTAAGTTGATAACAATGGGGATTATCAAGTCTTCAAATTCTAAGGCATTGGTGGCTAACAATGAGAACTCTAAAAATTTGACTGGTGAAAGTTCAAACAAAGGCAAGGGGAAAAAGAAGAAGTGGAAAGATAACACACAATGGGACATAGAAAATTCACCACCTAAATAAAATCAATAACTAGAAAAGTCTTCTCCTAGTATCAAAAATAAGGGGGACAATAATTAGGAAAGGAAGAAGTGTGCCTACTGTAAAGAACTGGTGATTATGAACATCAATGTTATCACAAGTAGATTCATGAATTGAAAAACATCATGAAGAAGCACAATGTTCCATTTCCTAATGCTTATAAGGAAAAGGGGTCTTCATCTTTAGATTCTAAGAGAAAAGGGAAAGCTTTACTTACAAACATTGTTATTCAAGGGGAATGGATCATTGACTCAAGTGCCACACATTACATGGGTTCTTCAAAGAGAGATTCTTCTTCCATGACACTTGTAGAGGTAGATCACATCTTTGTAGAGGATGATACTAAAGTGGAAGTTGAAGGAAAAGGTGAAGTTGAGATGGAAATGGAGTATTCAAGGATTTTCTCTATGTTCCTCATCTTACCTCCAACCTTCTTTCAGTTTACCAAATCACTCACTATGGAGGTGGAAATAAGGTTGAATTTCTTCCAGATTAAGTGACAGTGAAAAGCATCAAAGATGATTCTATGGTTGCAATAGGAGAAGCTAATCATGATTCAAGGCTTTACACTTTCTCTTCCTTTGTACCTAAATCTAATACACAAGACTTGTTAATCCATTAAAATATAGAAAGAAAACTATGGCATGAGAGGTTTGGACATCTCAACTACAGGTATCTTCAATAGCTTAGCAATGAGAATATGGTTCATGGTCTACGTCAAGTTGAGATTTTAGATGGTGTTTGTTCAGGTTGTTTACTTGGGAAGCATCTAGAGAAAATATTTGACATGAGGAAGTCTTGGAGAGCACAATGTGTTCTTGAATTAGTTCATAGTGATGTGGCGGGCCCATTTCCAGTGCCATAATTTGGAAAGTGTTTATATTCACTCACTTTCATTGATGACTACTCTTGCTATACTTGGGTATTCTTCATGGCTCATAAGAGTGAAGTGTTTCAATGATTTCTCAGCTTCAAGGATCAAGTAGAAAAGAAATTAGAAAAAGCCATCAAAGTTTTTCAAACAAATAATGGAGGGGAGTATGTGAACTCATGAATTATAGGCTTTTGTACTCAAGACGAAGTTGACCTTTAGCATTTAGTACCATACACTCCACAATAGAATGGTGTTGCTGAAAGAAAGAACATAACCTTCAAGGAGATGACCACTTGCATGCTACTACATCAGCCTCTTGATCAAGTCCTTTTGGATGAAGCAATAAATTGTACAAATTAAATCTAGAATAGAAGTCCTCATAAAGCTTTGGATGGTGTAACTATTTTTTAAGTTTGGAATTGAAGGAAACCTTTTGTAAAGAAATTTAGTGTCTTTGGTTGTCCAGCATGGGCATGAATACCTCAATATAAATGCAAGGCATTTGAACCTCAAAGTAAACCTTGCATCTTTGTTAGTTATGTAGAATCTCATAAAGCCTACAATTTGATGGATCTAGAGATACGCAATATTTTCTATGAGAAGAGTGTACACTTTGAAGAAATTTGTCCAAGCTTTACTTCTTCAACTCCTCCTTCTTCCTCCTTCATTAAAGAGAGTGATAGTAATGACAATGACGTGGAATATGTTCATCCATGACCCAAATAGAGCTAGCAGATAGATGAGGTTGAGGATATCCCTTCTACTTTTACATCTTCTTCCACCAGACCTAAATGGGCTCAACAAACATTAGATGAAGCAAGACCATTAGCAGGGAACCCTTCAAACATTAGGAGGAAAAGATCACAACACAACTCACGTTCTCATGCTTATATTAAAATTACTTCTAATCCTCAATCATTCAAAGAAGCTTCAAGAGTTCTAGAATAGGATAAAGAAATGGAGGAAGAATACAATTCTCTTATGAGAAACAACACATGGGACTCAGTGTAAGTGGATCTATTAGACCATGTTTGTAGCAGATGGAAGTGTTGAGAAGTATAAGGCTAGGCTTGTTGCAAAAGGTTTCTCTTAGGTGCCTAGCATTGACTACATTGAGACCTTTACACTAGTTGCAAAAATGAACTCCATTTGTTTGACACTACCTATAGCTATAGCTCAAAAATGGGTTGTTCATCATATGGATGTGAAGAGCACATTTTTTAATGGTGATTTTTATGAGGATATTTATATGGAGCAGCCATAGGGGTTAATTTAGGACTCTACCTTGGTTTGCAAGTTGAAAAAGTCTAACTATGGTCTAAAACAAGCTCCAAGAGCTTGGTAGACCAAGATGGATCCTTTCCTTCTCTCAATAGAATTCACTAGATGCCATTCAAATTTAAATGTCTACATTCTTTAGTGGGATGATTCTCACCTGCTACTTGTACTTTATGTTGATGACTTGATCATTATAGGGAGTACAACGTCCATCATTGATAGTGTCAAGTCTACTTTGTAGGAAAAATATTCGATCATAGACTTGGGTCTACTTTATTATTTCCTTGGTACTGAGATACAATAGTCTTCATCAAGGATCACTCTATCAAAACCCAAGTATGCTCTTGATATACATGCTTGATTTCACTTGAGTGGCTACAAGACTACATCTACTCCATTTCTTTTAGGTGTTAAGTTAGAAGCAAAGTGTTCCACTCCACTTGTTGGTGCTACTTTGTATAAAAAATTGGTTGGAAGCCTCATCTACTTGACACATACATGCCCTAACATATCATTTTCAATTGGCATGGTTTCTCACTTCATGCAAGAGACCCATGAACTTCACTAGAAGGTAGCCAAATGCATCTTACACTATATCTAGGGTACACATACATATCGGATATGCTATGAAGCTAGTACTAGACTACAGTTAGTGGGTTATACAAATTCAAACTATGCAAGGCATCTTGATTCCTACAAAAGCACTTTAGGATACATGTTTCATCTCATCTCAAGCCCCATTTTTTAGCAAAGTAAAATATAGAACACTATTGCTCTTTCATCAATTGAGGCTGAGTATCAAGGAGTTGTCACTGTAGCTACAAAGGCTATTTGGTTATGACAAATTTTGAATGATTTTAGTTTTGAAATACCTAGACACATGGTCATATACTGTGATAATCAAACTGCCATTGAAATCTCAAAAACATCTAGTGTAGCATCAACACACAAAACACATTGAGGTTCATATGCACTACATCAAAGATCTAATTCATGAGTAGGTCATTGCAATGCAATATTATCCTATAGAGTAGTAGATTGCAGACATCTTCCCCAAGCCCTTTATTGAGGTCAAGTATCTTCATTTGTGAAATCTCTTGTGGCTATAGGATTTTTTACTAGGGGGTCATATGACTCTTCTCTTCTTTATTGTAATTATCTCTCTTTTGGGGGGGAAGGGTTTTTCCCATGATATTTTCCCTCTTTCTCCATTTTTAGAGAGATTGCATTGCATCACATTGTATGTACATCATTGCATTTGTACATTGGTACCTAATATGGCCTAGTATTTGGGACCCATCATAGCGTTTGTGAGCTCAAGTACATTTCCCTAAGTTGCACTTAAGAAGGGGTGTTAGTGTAAATAATTAATTAGTATTTACACTTTATTTAAGTTTACTTAGGTTAATGTATTATTATATTAGTTGTCATGTAGACACCTAGGAGTATGTGTACTCATATGAGTTGTTGACAACACTAGAGTTAGAAACTTTTTTAAGCACATGGTGTCTACAACATCTCTTCTCAAGATACACCTATGTAATCTTATCCTCTCATCATCGCACAAACTCTTATGCTCAATGGAGGATAATCCACTTTTGGTCGATATGTTCTTAGTTGTCATTGTTATCACTTTGCTAACTCCTAGTCATTCTAAATGCCTTTATATACAAGTACTTCTAATGTGTATTCATTATATATTCATTCTTATATTTTTATTATGATCATACATTAGTTGTTCTATATTGTGCTAAGTTCTTGAGCTTCTTGATCTTGGTGTCATTTTTCCCTAAGGAAACTTCTTTCAGCTATGTATTTTATTTTTAAATGATTACAATATGTATAATAGGAGCTTCACAAATAGAATAGGCAATATTTTGGAAACCTACACTACAATAAAAAGGCAACCCAAACTCTATGATATTGTTATCAAAATTATATATTTTTCCCAAATATAATTTGGGAGGCCATGTGATGTAGGAGAATCTTGAGTCTTAAGACATCTTGCATCATCCAAAAATATTTCTTGTTTTGTGTACTTGTTAGTTATTTACAAAGTAGTCATTGTTACTTTTGGTTTCTCTTTGTGTGTACTTGATATCATATTTAGGACCTACCCTAGATCCTTTTCCAAGTGTGCAAGTTTTAATGTTTCATAGTTCTTGAGTTCTATGCCATTATTTGTGATCTGTGTTTCCCTATTGTTTTCATCTAGAAATGTGTGTTATTTAATTTGGCATGGTTTCCTATGGTTACATGGAATCTTGCACACTTTGGAGTTGACTCCTAACACATGTGTAATCTAGCTCTATGTGTTCATGGTTTAATGTTGTTCTTTTCTTGGATTTTGGTTTACTCTTCCAAGATTGGAACTATATTATAATCAAACTTTCAACAAGACAACTTGTGGCTTAGCTAGATATATAAGAATCTTTCTTAGATGTAAGAATGTAGCTTAGTAGAATTCTTAGAGGACAAAAGATAGAAGATGTGAGCTTTTACTCTGAATTGTGATTCTTGATTTTGTATAAGATCACAATCCAAAAGGCCTCAATTTTTACATGTTACTATGTTATAGGTGAAGTTAAATAATTATAGCTAATAATATGATACATCTAGCTTTGTGTTATTTGTTGATTATTTGAATTATATATAAAGCTTCTGAATGTGGTTTTGAGAAGGGGATATTGGAAGGTTTTAAGTTTAGTTTATTCTACATATTTCATGCACCCTCCTTATCTCTATGTTAGATGGTATTAGAGTTCTTTCTTTCTTCAGGATTGGATCATAGAGAACCTTGTTGAATGTGGTTGTAGGGTGGAAGATCTTAATTATAACCTATAACTTGTAGAAGGTAATGATCTTACAAGAACTATTGTCAAGATGGTTTGTGGTAGAGGAAATGTTGATAATGCTATTATGAACATGTTGAGATAGATTGCAACAAGACTTGAATTTGTTGAGACAATATAGAGAAGAGGTGTAAATTTTGAAGATTTTAGTGATGATAAAGAGAAAACACCTAACCCTGACCATGAACCTAAGGCTGAGCAATATGATGAAAGGTGTTTGAGATTTTGTTTTAGGGTGAATGCTAGATCTTCTATTGATGTTTCTTTCTATGATGGAAGACTTGAGACAAATGCTATATTGGATTGGATCTCTAAGATGGATAAATAATTTGAGTATGAAGGTAGTCTTGATAATAAGAAGGTTAAGATAATAGTCATAAAGTTAATGGGCCATGCTTCCATTTGGTGGGATCATTTGCAATCTAAAAGATATAAAATGAGAAAATAAAATATCAAGACATGGGAAATATGAACAAGAAGTTTATCCCTATTGATTACCAAGTGAACTTGTCAAGGAAAATGAAAATTTTGAAGCAAAAGGACATTTGTGTAAAAGAATATACTAATAAATTCTAGAAATTGGATTTCAAATCAAGATATGTGGATGATGAAGTTGAGAAAGTGGCTAGATACCTGAATAGCTTGCAGACATCAAAGATGAGATTAGTTATGTAAAGATGGAGAGTGTAGAAGAGGCATATAAATATGCTCTAAAGGCTGAAAAAATATTGGGAAAGAAACATGATCAAAGAAAAAGAGGAATAGGTGGAAGATTTCAAAGAAAAAAATGCATAACCATTGGAGAAAGTAGAAAATTTCAAGTACAAGAGAAAGGAAATTCTAATAAGAAGGATGACTATGCTAGAGAGAGAGGTAAAGAAACTAGAGGTAGCTATACTAGTTACGAGACAATAATAAGGGAAAAAGGGATGAAATATCTTTATTTAAAGGTAGATCTTATAAATGTGGTGAAGGAAATATATATTTTAAATGTACTAATTTAGGTAAGAAGGTTGGAGGAAGTAGCATAAATGTTTTTTTCTTGTGAAGAAGTTGTTGCAACACCTAATGAACATGAGAATGGTGAGAATATATTGATAAGAAGGTGGAATGAAAAGTTAGATAAAGGACCTTTTTTTAGGAGAATTCCATTAAAAAACAAGCATAAAATTGATGCTAAATATTGTAAAGTGATCATGTATAGTGGCAATTTAGATAATTTCGATTCTAAAAGATTGGTTAAAAAAAAGTTGAAGTTGTAGAGGTTGAGATATCTAAACCCTTATCATGTTGCTTAGATTTAGGATGAACATAAATTATTTGTAAGTGAAAGACAACTTGTGAAATTCAAAATTGGGAATTACTATGATGAAGTCTTATGTGATAGTATACTTATGGATTGTTGTCATATTTTGTTGTGTAGACCTTGGTAGTATGATAGACAAGCATTGCATGATGGTAGATTGAATCAATATACTATCTAAGAAAATAGAAAGAAGAAATTTTTGTTACATTTGATCGAGGAACTTGATATGAAGCATTTTAATATAGCAATATTTTTATTGGTAAATAGAAATCAATTTGGTAAAGATATGAAGGAACATAACATATGCCTTGACTCGATTCCTAGGAAGACAAAAAAACAAGATGAATGAACATGAACCTAAGATAAGAGTTTTGTTAGATGGATTTCAAGATGTTATTTCTAAGGATGTACATGAGGTATTGCCACTTATGAGAAGTACTAGTCACTAAATGGATTTGATAGATGGAGCTAGCTTTCCTAATAAAGCACCACATAGACTGACCTTTATAGATAGACAAGTGCAAGAGTTGCTTGAGAGAGGGTTAATAAGACAAATTTTGAGTCCTTGAGTAGTACCTGTAGGCACCTAAATTTGATTACACCACTTTAGTAATCCTATTTAGTTATCCCTAAAGGCATCATTAATTAAATTCTTATTTAATTAATCCTTTATCATCCCCTAGCTAATTAATTTAATTAATCATCTATAGTCCTAATTGATAAATCAAATAGCCTATCATTTATCAATTAAATCCTTTTTTCTTATCTAATTCCAAAAATCCCCATTTATTAAATAAATCTATTTGATAAATAAAATCTTCAAATATAAAAATCCCTAATCTATCCCTAATCCTCCACTTAGCCTAATCCACACCATCCACCCATACTAACCTAGCTTAGCCACTAACTCACCCAACCTCATTAATGCCATCTAGTTGCACATCTCTAACATCCTTAATCTAATCCTAAACCCAAGCCTAATCCACCCCCTAATGTTGTCACATTCCCTAAAAAAGTTTAAGACTTTCCTAAACCAAATCAAAGTCCCCTCTCCAAAATATCCCAACCACCAAGCCATGAGTGCTCTTACAAACCATAAAAGACTCTTACAAGCCCTCTCATGACTCTTACATCCCTCTTCCATACTCAACCTCACTCATCATGCCTTTAACCAACCCCTTATCCTTTCCTCTCACACTCATCCTCCTTGTGACAAGTGTCACTTTCCCATTGGTGCTAAACAAGCACAATCCATGTGCTCCTCTTTGAGTGCATCTTAGCCCTCCTTAACCATCTCTCCATCCTTGCATCTTAGCCCTCCATCCCTCTACCCCTTGGCCTATAAATTGAATCCCCTCCCAAGCCATTTCATCACAACCATTTGAGTAAAGTTATCATGCCCTTTTGAGAGCCAAAATCCATACCCATACCCTTATAATGCCAAATTGAGAGCTCACAAAGCTACCAATTTTCCATTACCCATATCCATTGAAGCCATTTTGAGCACTTGAGCATACATCCCCAATCCATAAATAGATACATCCCAAAAATAAGAGAACAATCTCATTGAGAGAGCCTATCCATGGCTCACATTCTCATTTGAGTTTCTCTTCTCTTTGTCTCTCATATATGTTATGTTAGTTTAATGTGTAAATGCTTTTATTGAGTCAGCATTTCTAGCATATTAGATTAGTGTATACATTTTAGCATGCCCGGTGGGACCCCGCTATGGATAATTTTTTTAATCCATTTCAATCTATATTTTTCTTTTACAAACTAACAATCTAATGGTTTGTTGTTGTTTGAGAGGGTGCAAGGTGTTTTTGTTTGTTTTTGCAGGTTGAAGGATGCACTAGAGAGAAAGACATACCCTTTAAAATCCAAAAATAACCAAGAAAACAAAAAAATTCTGAAAAAAACCTACGCCCGTCGGTTCACTTTGCACAGTGTCATCTTCGCAGATTGGCGTCTTTGCCTGTCGTCTCTGCAGAATGTCATCTGCGAAAGCTCAACCGTCATCTCTACCAACTCAAACTGTCATCTACAAATTTTAGCATCTCTGCCTATTTCTCGACAGCCTGCGTCGTCAAACTCAAACTGTCATCTACGAGTTTCAGCATCTCCGCCTATTTTTTGATAGTCTGCTCTGCTTCTTTCTCTGTCATCTCCACTGACTGGCGTCTATGCAATTCAGCATCTCCACAGATTGGCATCTCTACCAAATACTCTGTCGTCTCCATCGCCACCTCTCCTATTCTGTCATCTCCGTTGCCGCCAATCTAAACTATCGTCTCTACAAATCAGTGTCTCCGCTTGTCTCCTATTTTTTGCACCACCAAATTGACCTATCATCTTCGCTTCTCTCTCTATTGTCTTCGTAGATCAGCATCTCTAAATTTTGGTGTCTCCACCTGATGAACTGTCGTCTCTGCCTGTTTTTGTTGTATTTCTATTTTAGCATCTCAATTCTTGCACTTTTTATTTAAAAAATAAAAAATAAAAATAAAAAAGAGAGTATAAATCAAATTTTAACTTTTGGTGATTCCATAGAGTAGAGGTTTTTCTAAGCATTTTTATGCCTAGGAAAACTTTTTTTTTGTCTCATTACAGGTTGGAGCACATATGAAACTACTAAGCATATTTCTTGCAGGTTCTCATGTTGCTAAAAATGAACTTGAATGTTTAATCATTTGTCTTTGAATGCATGTTGCTAAAATGAACTTGAATGTTTAATCATTGGTCTTTGAATGCATGTTGCTAAAATCACTCTTGAGTGCCATGGATTAAAATCATTTTTTTCTTGAATGTATGATTAAAACAACAAATCCAATCTTGAATGCAAAGGGTCAATTAATCATTACAATACATCACACTTCATCTTTTGGGGCATAAACAGAATCCACATTTTAGAAATTTTTTAAGTTACAAAAACTAATTAAAAACACTTTGAGTGAGTTTTTAGTTGGACTCACCCTCTTTAATCAACCATCAATTTAACCATTGGTTGCAATCTCAGTGCCATCTATGGCGATGGGTCCACCTAAGAGGGTGTTAAGTGCTCCACAAAGATCAAACTTCACTTACTTGTGTTTCTATTAGCTTTTCTAACTTAAAAAATTTATTGAATGTAATTAGGCTCGCTAACACTTCATTTGGACATTAAAATTGAACAACTCTTGATGTGGAGGGCCTTTGGGCGCGTGCTTGACAATTGAATCTCACACACTTTTTTTTTGGGCTTAAAACAAACTCACACTCAATCTTGAATGCCTTAAAGAAAAATTAATCGATA
The DNA here is from genome assembly GCA_028749045.1 of Cupressus sempervirens. Classification (NCBI taxonomy): domain Eukaryota; kingdom Viridiplantae; phylum Streptophyta; class Pinopsida; order Cupressales; family Cupressaceae; genus Cupressus; species Cupressus sempervirens. The sequence continues at coordinate 835,467,070 of CM053786.1, read as the reverse complement.
CTTGACATGGAGGGCCTCTGGGCGCACGAGTTTACTTTTGTTGACCCTAAATCTTCTTGGTGTATGCATTCTTCGATCCATTTTACTTTTTTTGGCGCATTTTAAAGTTGGAATTGAATATTTGCATCTTAAACATGAGTGCTTGCAAAGTCTAGATCAACACGCATAAGATTCAATTGGTAAAAGAACAAGCATGTTTTTTAGCCCAAGGTTATCCAAGTCTTCTCTCCCCTTGTCATCTTTCGAGGCCATCTTGGCTGCATAAGATTAGGATCCAAAACCTTGTTTCTTTTTAGGAGGCCTGCTTGGGGATTTTATCACCCCTTGGACGACCTCAACTCCAACGTTTCAACGGAGTATAAGAACCGGGAGGTGAATCGAAAGACACCTCTCTTGGGATCAAGATTTTGTCACTTGAGATAAGCCTCAAAGAACTTTATACCCTTGAGAAGTGAAAGAGGAGAAGTGGGTTACCGCTCCTCTCGGTTGTGTGACATATTTTTGGTCTCATCTATGGATTTGGGTCTCACGTACCTTGGGTATATCAAGGAATCCCTAGCTAAACCAACTGTCAGCCTTGCAGACAACCATCTAGGATGTTAATGTGTTTGAAGTGACTGATCAAAACATTTGTAGAACATACACACTCCTCGGCACAATTATCACATTCTGAGAACCACAAACTTCTATCTGGGTGTTCCTATCTATTGCTTGATTTTATTTTACTTGTTGAATGAATGTTTACCAAACTTGGTGAATCCTAGCTCAGGGCACACTTAGCATAGTCACTGGCTATTTTAGAAGTTGAACAAGTTGAAGCAAAACAATTAGAATCTCCCAAAGCCAAGAAGATTTAGGAATTTATGTCGGAACAACCCAAACCCAAACAAACGTTTCACAAAGTCAAACTCAAGCCATCTCGGGTATACCGAGAAATTGCAGCCAAGAAAAAGGAAATAACACCAAGCCCTCGAATTTCCAAACTCCACAAAATAGAGGATAAAGCTACCGACGAAGCCCTTCAAGAGGCCTGATTAGATCGTACTATCAAATTTAGCCAACATCTAGGAGTTAACCCTACTTATGCCTTACCAACTAGGCATGATTTCTATGATTAGACCCCCTTGTTTCCCCACATCTTCTTGCATAGGCTTCACTATTGCATTAGAGTCATCTTTGAAGGAAAGCCAGCCATTCTAAGTCATCCCCTTAAACATTTTAGTTTGCCATCTCATTTAGATCTTTGCCTTGGAACCAAACCAATACCAAAAGCCTAAACCTCGTACCCAAGCCTTCAAATTTGTTGTCACTTTGCCAAAAGTTTGCCATTCCTAATATCTTCCAAATCTACCAATCTCACCAAGGTTATCCCTTTGACAGAGCTTTGTCTAGGGCAATCTAGCTTTGTCACTTGTTATCCATCATCACCTTGAGCTAAAGGTTGGGATCCACAAGTGGTCAATCTCGTGTTCTTCCTAAAGGATCATCAGTCTATCCTTAAGTTGACACAATCACCACCAATCTTGCACATAGGAAAGCAGACCTTTCATGCTTTGGAAACATATCTTTGAAGTTAGAATCCCCAACCCAATCCTCCTTAGGTTTTTTCATACAACTTTGCCTCAACTTAGGAGATCATTTGCATAGAAAAGCCTTCCCCCTTTGCATCCACCAGCATTTTTGCATCTCATCCCTAGGAGCATTTTCATGCCACCCATCACTTGCTTAGCCAAGAAGAAGAAGGAAACAATGGAGCCCTATCATCTGGATCAAATAGCATCACTCCCCTTGAGCACTCAGCCATCCTTTAGCCCAAAAAAAGCCACACCACCACCTACTGACATTGAAGCTTTCATGAACCAACCAGGAAATGCAGTATTGTTGAATGCCATTATAGACAAGAACAAAGAGACAATCATGGCTAATTTTAGAAGGGACAATGTAGGAACCTTTGACTTTGGAAGACCTCCTCCATTATCAGATCCATCTCACCCATTGTTTGGGTAGCTGCCCCCACCCATAGGCTCTTACGATCCAAATTATCCTCAATATGTGCCAAAAGAAAAGCCTCAAGCCAATCCGTTCGATCCAACAGACCCAAACATACCATCCTTCACCCAAGTCAAAATCTCCATTTCGCAAGCCAATCCAGCCACCACCACGTCATCCGTGGTTCATACCTCTCCGTTCAAAACCCCCTTTACCCAAAACACCTCACCATTCACTCCCTTCACTATTGTTATTGCTACTCCCCAACCCAGCCTTCCAAATCCACCCATCTCCCAAATCAATGCTAGCATCTTTGGCCAACCTTAGCAATATACAATAGGGATGCCACCCATGGGGCCAAGTAATAAACCTTTCATCCCCCCTAGCCTATTTACCTCAGCTCAAAGCATAATTCCATCATTTCCACTAGGTCTTGGGAGCTCAATACCATCAGCCACAAATCCACAAGCTACTACCTTCACTCTACAAACCTATTGAATCCCACGAGCTACTACCAATTTTCTGCCAAGGTCCCAAGTGACCCCAGCTCTCGCCACCACTCTACCAAGCTTCCAAATCCAGCCACAAAGCTATCAAACCCCATCAGTTCCATTCCCACCACCTCCACCACCAACTAATCCATTACCTCCTATTACCAACTACTTTTCAATGCCACTTCTAGGAGGAAATCCACCACCCTAGCCAACCACCAATTATTTGCAGATACCATCCCAAATGGGGGCACAGCCCACATACCTTGGTCAAACCCCACAAGCCCCCTGATCCTTTCCCCAAGCCTCACAAGCATCCTATACCTTACCTCCACAAAGCAATCCATTTATCCCATAGCTAGCTTATGTTCCTCAATCCCTATCCCAAATCCCATACCCGCAGCAAGCCTCGCAACACATGCAGCACTATGTGCCACCTCCACCTCAGCAACCCATTACCCACCATTTAGTTTCCCAAGCCATGTACAATCCCTACCAACCCATACCTCAAAGCCATCCATATTCCATTGCCCCATCTACCACATACCTACCTCAGGTCACTCCTACATTGGGGGCACCCCAGCCATCACCAATTAATTTAGAATGGGAAGCCATGAAGATAGCTTTGAAGAACATCCACGAAGGAAATGATCCAAAAACCTTCAAGTTTGAGAATGTGTGTCCTTACCCATTTGAGAGAGCCATTACCATGACACCATTTCCCAAACACTTTGAGGTACCCAAATTTGACAAATTTAGAGGAAAAGGAGACCCTATCACACATATCAAAGAATTTTACATGCACTGCCAAGAACTGGCATACAATGATGTCTTCCTCTTGTGCCTTTTTCCCAAAAGCTTGGTTGGACCAGCTCTTGAATGGTTTTATAGAATCCCTTATGGCACAATTAAAAACTTTGCTGAATTGTTTGAGGCATTTGTAGCCCAATATGCCCACCTTGTTGAAACAGAGCTATCAGTAGTTGATCTTGTCCACACTAAGAAAAAAGGTGGAGAAAGCCTTCCTGAATATCTGCAAAGGTGGAAAACCCTTACCACCCACAGATCTTGCACCTTTCGAAAGTGCCATTTGGTGAAAATGTTTATTGATAATGCCCATCCCAGCTTGGCTCACCACATGACCATGAACTATTTGCAGAACTACAAAGATATCAAAGAGAAAGGAATGATCCTTGAGCAAGGACTCATTAAAGATGGTGTGGTCAAGATTTACAAAGAGGCCAACCAAAATCAATCACATTCCAATGACAAGTCTAGGTATTGGAATAAAAAAAAGCATGTTGTAACAAATGGGGTTACTGACACCAAACATGTGAATATTGTTGGTCCTTCCCAAAATCATTCTAACCCACCATATCAACCAAACAATCAACAAGCTATCAACTACCAACAGCAGAATAACCAAAGCTATCAAAACCACAATCCAAGACCCAACTTTCAAGGGTCTAACAATCAAGTTAATTCCATCAATGTAGCTACAAGGCAAAAACCCAGATTCCAACCCGCACCTAGAAACTATACACCCCTTGGTGAGCCATTGGATGTCATTTTTGAAAAATTGGCTAAGGAAAACCTCATCAAATTTCCTCCTACCCAGCAAATTGACCCAAGCCAATCCAAATCTGCATGGTACAAAGACAATGAGTACTGCAAATTTCATAGGATAAAAGGTCACACCGCCCTCAAATGCATGAAACTGAAAGATTATGTGTAGGACCTCATTGATCAGAAAGAAATCACTCTTGGTGCCCAAACCTTGCCCAATGCAGGCTTACAGATCTACCAAAATTCTTTTCCTCCTCACAACAACCAAAATCTTGGAAAAACACCTATCCAAACCAACAACAACAACAACCCCAACAACTGCCAGCCAAACCAACAGCATGGGAAGAACAATGACAACACTTCATCCTATATAGACTATGGTAGCCTTATAGGTTGTATATCTAAGAAAGAGCCTTCCATCAATATCATCAATATCTGAGGACCAGATAATGAGTGTGTTGTCACCACTCGAAGAGCATGATTTAACATCCCAGACCCACCAGTTTCACCAGCCCCGTCAGCTCTATCAAAAAGCTGGTACAATATCTTGGAACACCTTGGGAACATGCCAGCCCAAATCTCCATTTTAGACCTTCTCTGCACTAGTCTTGTGTACAAAGACATCCTTGATAGTGCTCTCATAGAATCTCGTGTCCTTTCAGATATCAATGCTATTGATATTCATAATCTTGTTGGACACCTTTCATCCTCATGTGCCCTATCTTTCAAACCCACTGGCATACCCGTGGTCGAGCCAGATCACACCCTTCCGCTTCACATAGCCATCATGGTATCCAATTTTTCTGTGAAAAGAGTAATGATAGATAATGGATTAGCCTTGAATATTTGCATCCTAAAATTCATAAAAAAAGCTAGGTATACTGAGGTAAATATCATCAGTGAGGTTATCAACATCAAAGCTTATGACAACTTAGAAAGAACCACAGAAGGAACTATTTTGTTACCAATCAAGGTTGGGCCAGTCATCCAATAAATAGTCTGCCATGTTATTGATCTAAACCTACCATTTAACATCCTCCTTGATCGCCCATTGATTCATGCCATGAAAGCCATTCCATCCACTTACCATCAATGCATCAAATTTTTGCATCAGGGCACTGAGGTAACTATCCATGTCAATCCAGAACCCTTTGCTTATTGCAATGCAGTTGAAGCTTCATATACAAACCATTACCCTAGAATTGATATCGGCACATCCATCGCCAGCTCATCGCACACTTGTAATGACCCAAAAACCATCCTTGTCTCCACCCTATCTACTATGAAGATGAATAACAAAGGTTGTGGAGAGTATAGTCTGTCAGATGCATTTGTTGTCGAGGCACTCCCACTTGATCCACAGGCCCATGGATGACCGACATATCACAAAGATAAGGAGATTCCATCTCCTCGATATAAATAGTTTGGCCCAACAACCTTTGTATCCTCAAAAATCCCTCTTCATGAGGAGCTCACTCCAGATATCAACAATTGGTTACATAAGGATGCACCTCAAAGAAATCAAGCACGCCTTGATCACTTCAGCCAGAAGTATCCCCAAGAACATAAGCTCATCACTGACAAATGGAACTATCAAGGTGGTGGTCTAGGACTAGAAAAAAGAGGCATGCAGTGCCCCATCGATGCACACAAGTGGGAATCAAAGTCAGGTCTTGGCTTTGGCATACCCACAACTGGGGGCACCAATGAGAATGGTCATGCTTTTTCGAACATTCACTGTGACCTTGTCAAAATTGAAGACATTCTTGAGGAAGTTGAAAAGAGAGCCTACGATGATATCCTAGACCAAATCTCCCTTGGAGACTCTGTTCTCCAAGAACTATCCATCCATTTCATTGACCTACCACTCGCCTATCCACAACTCATAGATTGGGACCAACCAAGCGTCATACACATTGATGAGTTCACATCAGAGGAAGAACTTATAAGATTCATGGGAGCCAAAACTCCTCACAAGAAAACAAAGCCAGATTCTGCCTATATCTATATGCTAGATCCCAAGGGGTATTTTGGAGAAAATCCCCAACCTAGTTCTGATACACCCAAAATTGGAACTAGGGTGAATCTGAGACTAGCTAAGGCAGGGAAGAAATACCCTCAGCAAGAAAATCTAGAGTCACAAGCAGAACATGAGGATTTAACATTGCCTCCTCAAGATAATCGACCAGAGGTGTCTTTTATTCTAATTGAGGATACTAGAGAAGTCAACATCGATTCTTTAGAGATCCCCAGACTTGTTCACATTGTTGCATCCCTATCACAAGACCAAGTCGGCCTCCTCTTTGAGGTCTTAAGAGAGAATATTTTCTGATTTGCATGGTCATATCAATAAATGCTAGGGCTTGATCCAAAGCTTGTAGTTCATCATCTTGCAGTCGATCCAAAGATCAAGCTCATTAGACAAAAGCTTAGGAAAATGCACCCCAAGGTGGCATTACTAGTCAAAGCTAAATTAGAAAGAATGTTAGCTGCTAAGGTTATCTGACCTATCGACTACTCAAAGTGGATCTCCAACATGGTCCCCGTCACTAAACCTTCCGGTGACATCAGAATCTACACTGATTTTAGAGATCTTAACAAAGCTTGTCCAAAAGATGATTTTCCCTTGCCCAACATAGATGTGATTGTAGATCTTATAGCTGGACATGAAATTTTGTCCCTCATGGATGGACTTTCTAGGTATAATCAAATCAAGATTGCAGAAGAGAATTAGCATAAGTCAGCATTCACTACCCCTTGGGGAACCTTTTGCTAAAACATGATGCCTTTTAGCCTAAAGAATGCTGGGGCTACCTATCAAAGAGCTATGACAGCCATTTTTCATGATCTCATCCATAGCATTTTGGAGGATTATGTGGATGATATCTTGGTCAAGTCTCATACCTTCATGGATCATCTTGCTGACCTATAGGAAGTCTTTGATAGGTTAGCCAAATATCATCTCATACTGAATCCCAAGAAATGTGTCTTTGGGGTCACATCTGGCAAGATCCTAGGATTTATAGTTTCTAAATGAGGTATAAAGATCAACCCCAAGAAGTTCAAGGTTATCTTAGACATGCCTCCTCCCCAAACACTGCAACAGCTTCGCTCTCTTCAGGGAAAGCTTCAATCCATCTAGTGCTTCATCTCCCAGCTTGTAGATAAGTGTACACTATTTTCACATTTATTAAAGAAGGATGAGAACTTCAAGTGGGATCCGTTATGTCAGCGCAGCTTTGATCAGCTCAAGCAGTATCTCACCAATCCCCCTATCTTGGTTCCACCAGTTCCTAGTCATCCCCTAATTTTGTACATATCAGCAACACCTACTACTCTAGGGGCACTTCTAGCACATCTCGATGACTACGGCAAAGAAAGAGCCATCTACTACATCAGTAGAACCCTAGTTGGTTATGAACTCAATTACACTCCTATGGAAAAAGCTTTTTTGGCAGTTGTTTTCTCAACTCAAAAGCTTCGCCACTACATGCTAAGTCATACCATCCAACTAGTCTCCAAGATTGACCCTCTCAAGTATATGCTCTCCAGAACAACACTTATAGGCCGTTTGGCCAAATGGGTTATGCTCCTTAGTGAATTTGACATCTAGTATGTGGACAGAAAGGAAATCAAAGGGCAAGCTATAGAAAATCACCTAGTTGATGCACCTCTAATAGAGCTTATCCTTTAATCACAGAATTTCCAAATGAGCATATCTATCTAATTGAAGAACAGCCCCCATGGAAACTTTATTTTGATGGCTCACACACATCTCATGGATCAGAGGCAGGAATATTATTGGTCACACCTCAAGGAGATTATATTCCAAAAGCCTTCAAGCTACAATTCCCTAGCACCAACAATATAGCTAAATATGAGGCTCTCATAGCAGGATTAAAGATAGCTAAAGAATGGAACATCACTGAGTTACAAATCTTTGGTGATTCTTAGCTCATCATCAAGCAAGTCCTAAATGAATATCAAACCAAAGATGAAAAGTTTTTACCCTACAAAGAGCTAGTTGATTAGCTAACCCGACATTTTACAAAGCTTCAGTTTACACAAGTGCCTCAAATGCAGAACAAAGAAGCAAAGCAGTAGATGCTATGGCTACTATCGGCTCACTCTTGGAAATTCTCCAAGCAGCTACACAGTATGATTTTTTAGTCGAGTAGCTCTTCACACCCGCCTATGCGAATGAGGATTCAAATCATGTTTGTATCTTGGTTGGTCCCCAATCTTCTTGGTACCATGAGAATCATGCTTACCTTAACAATGGTATCATATCCCCTCACCTCACACGTACCCAATGCCAGAACCTTATCTAAAAATTGTCCCACTATGTTATCATAGAAAATACCCTATATCGTCAGGGTTATCACGATACTCTCTCTCGATGTTTAGATGAAAATGAGGTTGCGATGGCATTAAAAGAAGTACACTCTGAACTTTTCGGTGCCCACATGAGTGGTATTGTCCTAGCACAACAAATCCTTAGAGCAGGTTACTATTGGCCTACCATTGAAGAAGACTCCTATGATTTTTCAGAAAGTGTCTCCCATGTCAGCAGCATGCAAATCTTGTGCACGCTCCAGCACAAGATCTACTACCTATTGCACCACCTTGGCCTTTTTCTTGTTGGGGCCTTGATTTAGTTGGAACCATCACACCTCTCTCATCTAATGGACATAAATGGATAATAATGGCTATAGACTATTTCACTAAATGGGTGGAACCAGTCCCCCTAGTCTTAGCTACAGGAGTTCAGGTCTCCAAGTTCATCTTGTACCACATTGTTTGTCGCTTCGGCATTCCATCCACCATCTTCACTAACAAGTAACTTTGAAAATCTCAACATGGAAGAATTATGCACTTCCCTCCACATCCATCATTGCTTTTCTAGCCCATATTTCCCACAAGGTAACAGCCAGGCAGAGGCAACTAACAAAACCCTCCTCAAAATCCTAAAAAAAGTTGTCAATGATTCCAGCCACAATTGGCACCTACAAGTAAATCCAACTCTATGGGCCTATCGAACCTCCTTTCGTACATCCATAGGAATAACTCCATACTCCTTAGTCTATGGTGCCGAAGTGGTACTACCCATAGAGGTTGAACTTCCCTCATTGCACATATCTTTGCAAGGGCAAATATCAGATAAAGAATAAAGAGTAGCTTGGCTCACCTAGCTAGATCTCTTAGACGAGAAGTGACAACAAGCTTATGATCATCTCATAGTCTATCAAACTCGTCTCAAAAGGAATTTCAACAAGAAGGTGCTTCCACAACACTTTCAGCCAGGTGACATGGTCCTCAAAGAAAAAATGAAAGTCCAAGCAGATCGAGAAAATAAAGGCAAGTTTGAACCTACCTGGCTTGGTCCTTATGTTGTCACTGCCTTCTTTGGCTCTGGAGCCTATCAGCTATCTACAACAGAAGGGTAAATCTTGAATGAACCTACTAACATCATTCATCTCAAGAAGTTCTATGCTTGAAGATCCTTGGTATACCCAGCTTTTGAAAAATACAAAAAAATAGTAAAGAGAAATAAGCGTCCAATGGTGAAAACTTTGCAATTCAAGTGCCTTGGATAGGTACCTTGGTGAAAACTATCTATCACTATCTTATCCCTCATCCATTCACCCACCATCCCATAACACATTTGCTTGTTCCCTTAGTGTTCGAACCAAATATCCAAAATTTGATGAAGCTTGTAAATATCTCCTGTACAGCTTGTAAATCTTATACCTCAGCTTGTAAATTTTGTACCAAAGCTTGTATTATACCTTGTAAATATTTTACCCCAGCTTGTAAATCTTTTATCATCCCTCGTATCATAGCTTGTATATCCAAATCTTCTCCAAATCTTGTACCATTTTCCAACTTGTAAATAATCTTGTATCCTAGCTTGTATCCTATCACATGCACACAAAGAACCCCATTTTCACTTAAGCTTTTCACAAACCATCTACCTATCCACCTATCAACTATTATAGACATCCCACCCTTCACAAACATTTCCATCTCACAAAAACAAAAACATGAACAAAACCTTGTACATGTGTAATATATCTTGGTTCGTTAGCTTGTACATCCTCTTTAGCTTAGTACCATTGTATCTATCTAGCTTTCATGTTAGTTCCTCCTTGATTAGCATCTTGCACACATCACACATCTTGGTTAGCTATTCCAATGCATCCTTTAGCTAGATCTCCTATCACCAAAGTGTTATCCTTCTTAGTTCAGCTTGCCAGATGCATCACTCATCCAGATCCATCAGCATAGGTGCTCGTTGATAGAACCTTGCAGGATATAGCTTTCCTCATGTCTGATCTTGGTCCATTAGTACCTCATCCTACCCATCTCATTGGAAAATGGCTCTCTTTTGGATTTTCACTTTCTTTTGATTTGGAATCTTCCCTTTTGGGTCTTGAAATATCTTTTCCAAGCAATCTTTTGTTCCCTCCTCAAGGTTGCCACGATCTTCCATATCATGGTATACTGTGAATGGGGAAATTTGAGCGTTAGGTCTTGATCATGTCTTTTGCTTGTTTTCTTTTTTGCTTGTGGGTTACCTAGTGTCATTTCCATGCTGCTTCCTCTGGGATTCATGTGTGATACTGGGGCAATCCTTGCATGTTTTTTTTGAATCAGTTCGTCAGTCCTCTAGATGGTTGGTGAAAAGGCCTTGATATTCTTGGTAGCCTTGGCAATTAACCAATAGTCCTATAACAAATATAGTGCTCAACTACATGGTGGTACTTCTCTTTGAAGTATCCCCCCCACTTAAAAAAGCTTCAATGGATTCCCTTCATCTCCATTATCCCCCATCCATCTCTAGCATCTATCACTCCTCCCCTAGCTTATGCATTAGTATCTCTTTGAATCACTCCTCACACTTACCTTTAGGGATCCACAATCCTAGTCTTTGGGATCCACCAATCAAATCAATCCAGCAAGCCTCATCTTTCGAGATCCACAATCCTAGTCCTAGGGATCTCTGAAACTCATCTTCCACAAATCTGACTCTTTGAAATCCTGTTGCATCAGCTTTATCATTCCATCATCCATCTCCCTACCATGGATTCCTTTTATAGTGCTCTACTCCTCCATCCTCCCCCCCAATCTTGGAAATTCTTAAGCTTGCTTTACTATTGTGCCTTTGGTTCTCCTTTATCATTCTCTCGTAGTGAGAGTTTGAGCTAATTCAGCCCCTCCTCTTTGCCAATCTGTGTCTCTGCTCATCTCGATTTCTTGTACTTTTCAAGAAGCTGTCGAGCCTCATTTCTCTCTCTACCACCTTATTGAGGGGGCATCATCTAAGTCTAGTCTCTCCTCTTCTTATCCGAGACTGGGGCAACCTTGTTGCTAAAATATCTTTCTCATGTCATCTGCACTCAAACTTCTTTGAAATAGTGTTGTCTCAACGCTATGTCAAAGAGGGGAAAAATGTAGACACCTAAATTCGATTACACCGCTTTAGTAATCCTATTTAGTTATCCCTAAAGGCATCATTAATTAATTTCTTATTTAATTAATCTGTTATCATCCCCTAGCTGATTAATTTAATTAATCATCTATAGTCCTAATTGATAAATCAAATAACCTATCATTTATCAATTAAATCCTTTTTTCCTATCTAATTCCAAAAATCCCCATTTATTAAATAAATCTATTTGATAAATAAAATCCTCAAATCTAAAAACCCCTAACCTATCCCTAATCCTCCACTTAGCCTAATCCACTCCATCCACCCATACTAACCTAGCTTAGCCACTAACTCACCCAACCTCATTAATGCCATCCACTTGCACATCTCTAACATCCTTAATCTAATCCTAAACCCAAGCCTAATCCACCCCCTAATTTTTTCACATTCCCTAAACAAGTTTAAGACTTTCCTAAACCAAATCAAAGTCCCCTCTCCAAAATATCCCAACCACCAAGCCATGAGTGCTCTTACAAACCATAAAAGACTCTTACAAGCCCACTCATGACTCTTACATCTCTCTTCCATACTCAACCTCACTCATCATGCCTTTAACCAACCCCTTATCCTTTCCTCTCATACTCATCCTCCTTCTAAAAAGTGTCACCTTCCCATTGGTGCTAAACAAGCACAATCCATGTGCTCCCCTTTGAGTGCATCTTAGCCCTCCTTAACCATCTCTCCATCCTTGCATCTTAGCCCTCCATCCCTCTACCCCTTGGCCTATAAATTGAATCCTCTCCCAAGCCATTTTATCACAACCATTTGAGTAAAGTTATCATGCCCTTTTGAGAGCCAAAATCCATACCCATACCCTTATAATGCCAAATTGAGAGCTCACAAAGCTACCAATTTGCCATTACCCATATCCATTGAAGCCATTTTGAGCACTTGAGCATACATCCCCAATCCATAAATAGACACATCCCAAAAAAAAGAGAACAATCTCATTGAGAGAGCCTATCCATGGCTCACATTCTCATTTGAGTTTTTCTTCTCTTTGTCTCTCATATATGTTATGTTAGTTTAATGTGTAAATGCTTTTATTGAGTCAGTATTTCTAGCATATTAGATTAGTGTATACAGTGCTTACTATATTGGAACCTAAGTAGAATGGAGAATGGATAATGGATAATGGAGAATGTATAGTAATTCTAGAGCTATAAATAATATCATAGTAAAGTATAGGTTTCCTTTGCCTAGCATCAATGACATTATTGATTGTTTGAGTGGAGCTAGATACTTTATCAAAATTGATTTTAAAAGTGGATATCATTAGATCATAATCAAAGAAGGAGATGAATGGAAAAAAAATTTAATTAAGCTCTGATTGAATGGTTAGTTATGCCTTTTGGTTTAACTAATGCACCTAGTACTTTCATGAAATTGATGAATAAATTTTTTAAGAGAATTTTGGGCAAAATTGTGATTGTATAACTTGATGACATGTTAATTTTTTGTAAGAATAAAGAGGAACATCTTGAGAATATCAGACAAATGTTACCAATATTGAAGGAGGAAAGATTATTAATTAAAACTTGAAGAAATGTTCTTTTATGAAAGAGGAGCTAGTATATCTTGGTTTTGTGATTTCAGCTAAAGGTTTAAATATGGATCATGAGAAGGTTAAAGCTACACTAGAATGGCCTACAGTTGGGACTATTGGAGAAGTTAGATAATTTCATGGGTTGGTTAGCTTTTATAGAAATTTTATCAAACATTTCAATTTAGTGTGTGATGCTATTACATAAACTATGAGAGGAGAGACAAAATTGACATGAGGAGAAAATAATATTTTTGAAACACTGAAGAAAAAGGTTGTAGAGTTACTTACACTTGCTTTTCCTTATTTCACTAAGGTTTTTCAAGTAGATTATGATGTTAGTGGGACTACAATGGAGCTATTTTTGGTCATGAAGGAAGCCCTATACCTTTCTTTAGTGAGGAATTGAATGATGTTAGAAGGAAATACTTATTTAATGATCAAGAATTCTATGCTATTGTTCAATATTTGAAGAAGTGGAGACACTATTTGATGCCTAAGAAATTTGAATTGTATATAGATCATAAGGCCTTCCATTACATCAGAAGTCAGAAAAACACTAAATTAGAGACATATAAAATGGGTAGAATATTTGTAGAATTTCACCTTTATGTTGAAACATAGAAGTGGAAAATGAAACAAAGTTGTTGATGCTTCGAGTAGAAGGAGGAGTTTACTAATAGAAATGAAGGTTGAACTACTAGGTTTTGATGACTTGAACACTTTGCATGAAACTAATTTTTATTTTGTATAACCTTGCAAAGCTTGTAAGTACCATTTGATAGATGTACAAGATAAGTGCATTAATAAATTCATTCAAAATGACAAGTTGTTTAAAGGAATTTAAATTTTTATACCTAGAGGATCTATGAGAAGTAACATCATTAAAGAGAAGGAATGACAGGCGTTGAAAAAGATTGACACCTACTATGTCCTCGACTCCATGAAGAAGTGGTGGAGGTATGTTCTAAAAGTTGTTATCAAGTACATTAAAATAATGGGTTACCAATTATATCATGAAGCTACATGGATTCGATCAGGAGGTGACCAAAAGCATGGTGGCATCCTAGAAGGATGGCAGGGTGAAGGTGAATGGTATCTACTTCCGAATAATGGAGGAGGTGATTGCGGTTGTCACCAAAATCCCTATCGAGGGTTTTAAATTCTTTAGGGATAAGAAGCTCTCAGCCAATGTGGTTAGGGACTTTGTGGAGAGTGAGAAGGAATTGAACGTGTTGAAAAATATTGACACCTACTATGTCCCCGACTCCATGAAGAAGTAGTGGAGGTATGTTCTGAAAGCTATTATCGAGTACACTACTTTGGACCCTAGGTTTGATAGAGCCTGAACCCACCACTTTGTCATTCTAAATCATTTCTAAAATAATGCCAAAATTTCTTTTCCTTATTATCTGTTAACCTCAATGAGCAAGGTAGTGGATAGCTTCAAAAAGAAGCCCATCGTAAACCCAGCTTTGCATGAGGGGCTGTTGCTACTTATCTACGAGCACTTCAAAGCTCAGACTATAAGAATCACCCCCCCTCAGATAGAGAATGTGGAGTCTAGTAGTTCTAGTTACTCCTCTGACTCAAATGATATTCAGAGCCTTAGCTCTGAGAAAGGAGGGATCTCTTCTTCAAGGAAAGCAGTGACTTACCTTGCTAAAAAATCACCCTCCCCCATAACCCCTAGCAAAAAAATCCCTAGGGATCTCGGGCAGAAGCCTCCGAAGAAGGTAGAGGAGGGAGACAACAATAATGAGGAGGAACTGAAGTCTAAGGAGGTGGTTAAGAAGATACAGGAGGAAATTAAGGAGGAAGGTGGAAGGAAGAAATGCAAGAGGGAGAGTTTGGAGGAAGTGCACTCTCAATTTGAGGAGGCATCTATAGTGCCCCTTTCTCCTATCCATCTCCATCCTGAGGAGCAGATAGAGGAGAAAGATGGGTATGCGGAAGGGGAAGTGCAAACTAATGATAGGAGGAAAGCATGGATCAACTTCAATGTCAAGACTTCCAAGATGGGCATCTTCAGGGAGGCCATGAATCCACAAATCCTCATGGATAATCAAGAAGAACAGCGGCTGGAAGAACTCATTAATCTAGTGATATTGGCTTTTTCAGACAGAGCCAGGGAGATAGGGATGAACCTCTTAAATAATGCTCATAATAGTATGATTGATAATTTTAGATCAATCAAATGGCTTTTCCACGAGCTCGAGGAGGTCAAAGATCAGGTGAAACATATTGAGGCAACAAGGAAAGGGATGGATGCCAACAGGAGGACAGATTCAGTTGATAGGCTCAGTCTAGCAGAAAAAAGGATTCACAACCTGGAAAACTACAATCACAACCTTGTGAATTAGATGTTCTCCTTGTTAAGCTCCATTAATAACAACATCATCTCTCTCATGGGCTAGATCAGAGACAGAGAAATGCACGAAGATGAGAATGGTAAAGATAGGGATAAGGCCAAAATGAAGGATGACTCTGCAAAGGACAACTCCATTCTTGATTAGGACTAGGGGAACCAAAGGGCGCAATAGATGGAAGTAGAGGAGAATTAACTAACCTTTGAGGCTGCTCAGGTTATGCAGGATCTAGAGTGAAAGAACGAGGAATAACTCTCGCCTATTCTTTTGTTTATCATTGTCTTTTGGCTTTTTGTTCTGGCTTTTGTCCATGGCTTTGCTTGTCTTTTTTATTGGTCTTTTCTCAAAACTCTTTCCTTTGGCTGGGCTTAATGCTTATTTTCAGCCTATGAACTTAAACTTTTTTGGTTGGGCTTTCACGCTTATTATTAGCCTTTTTTTTGTTTTAACTATTGGGTTTTAAGTTCCCTGTAAAACTTGTTTATCTAATCAAAAACATCATTAAAAAGAAACATAATGGTAGAATTGCTAGACATTTTGAGATTGATAAGATACTAAAGTTGATTTCGAAAAGATACCATTGGTTGCAGCTATATAAGGATGTTCATAAATTTTTAATAAATTGTGGATTTTTTCTAGCAACAAAAGGAACTAGCAAGAAATTGGGTTTGTATTCACCTTTGCCTATTCTTGGCAGACCTTATAAGGATATAAGCATGGATTTTATACCTGTATTACCAAAAAATAGAGAGATTTTCATTCTATATTTGTGGTGGTGGACATATTTTCTACAATGGTTCATTTTATACCTTGCAAGAAAACATCTAATGTAGTACATATAACAAATATACTTTTCAAATAAATAGTGAGGTTACATGGATTTTTGAAGATAATTATTTTAGACAAAGATACAAAGTTCAGTGGATAATTTTGGAAGACACTTTGGAAGAAGTTAGATACTAAACTTTAGTTCTAAATTTCACACTCGGGTTGATGACAAACTAAAGTTGTAAATAGAAGCTTGGGCAATTTTTTGAGATTCTTGGTTGGAAGTAAGCCTATGAATTGGGACTTGGTCTTGACACAAGCTATTCTGCATACAAAAGCTCTATGAAAAAATTACTAAGAAGACACCTTTTGATATCATAAATGGACTACACCATAGAGGAACTATAGCACTAAGAAAATTAAGGAAGAAAGAGTAGTGTTGATGCTAAATATTTTGTAAGTTTCATAAATTATTTTCATGATGATGTAAGAGACACTTTGCAGAATAGTACTCTTAAATATAAACAATGAGCCGATCAAAAGAGAAGACATAAATATTTCAATGAAGGTGATCAGATAATGGTTCATTCAAGAAAAATGGATTTCTATTTGGAACCTATCACAAATTAAAAATGAATTAAGTTTGGACCTTGTAAAAGTCTAAGAAAACATGATAGTTGAAATACTCTTGAATTAGAGTTGCCTAAAGATATGGATATTTCACCCATATATAACATTTTTGATATCATCAAGCACCAATTATCTTGAAACTGAGTTGACTGATAATCTAAATTTTCCCAAGAAAAAAGAGGAGGCATTGAACAAACCTTGAATACCAAAATAAATAGAAGCACCAGAAGCAAGGATTACATTGAATACCTTGTTCAATGGAAAGGAAAACTAGTTGAAGATAACTCATGGATATTATAGGATTAATTGGATCTATATGATTCAAGTTAGAATGCTCTTGAGTCTTGATTTGGACAACAGTTCTCTTCTTACCCTAGGTGTCTGATGTAGGATCATCTTGGGTCTTAAGAAATCTTGCATCAACCAACAATATTTATTTTTCTCTATACCTCTCTATTATTGACAAAGTAGCTATTTCTCCTTTTGGTTTCTATTTCTATGCAGCTGATATCATGAAGAGGGCCTACCCTAGATCCTTATCCTAAGTGTGCAGGTTTTAACATTTCATAGTTCTTGAGTTATGTGTCATTATTTGTGATCCATATTTTTCTGCTATTCTCATCTATAAAGACATGTTCTTTTATTTGGTGTGGTTTATTATGCTTATGTGGTGTCTCACATAGTTGAAGATGATTCCTAACATAGTGTGGACCTATCTCTATGTGTGTATGGTTTAATGTTTTCCTTTTCTTTGGTTTTGGTTTACTCTTCCAAGATTGGACATATATTATAATTAAATGCTTGACAAGATGACTTGTGGCTTAGCTTGTTATATAAGAAGCCTTCTTAGATGTAGGAAAAAAAATTAGTGGAATTCTTAAAGGATAGGAGATAGAAGATGCGAGCTTGGGCTTTGAATTGTGATTCTTGATTTTGTATAAGGTTGCAACCTGGAAGGCCTCATAATCAGTCATGTTGCTATTTTATATGAAAAATTAAATAATTAAACCTAATAATATGCTACATCTAGCCTTGAGTTCTCTATTGATTATTTGAATTTTGTATAAAGCTTCCATGTGCGACTTTGAGTAGGGTATATTGGAAGGTTTTAATTTGATTTTATTCTACATTTTTCATAAGCCCTCATCATCCCTACATCACTATGGTTGTTAAGGAGTTGAAGGAATTGGAACTTTTTAAGGAGATTTTTTAGAAAATTTGAATTCTAGAGTTAATTTGTTGTGAGAAAATGATAAGAATACTACTTTTTATTAATTTTGTTAATGAAAGAATAAAATACAAATATCATTACTTCTCTAGTATTTGGAAGGTATCTCACTTCCCTCAATGACAAATCTATCTTAGGGATCATTTTAGTATTTTCCTACCCAATTTATAAAATATTTATGTGGTCTACACCAATGATACAAATGCATATCTAAGCGAGCATAGGGTGAATACCAAGAACAATAATCTAATCTAAGTTCTATCTTTCTATCTTGAGAGAATGTGTTCCAAAAATTTATATTCTTGTTTAACACAATCATACAACATGTAAAGGAGACTATGTTTTGGTATCACATATGAGGTCATAGCTAAGCACCTTCTTTGAAATATTTTTCTCTTCCAAATCTCTCACTTAAACATTAAGTCATAAGTTTATTTCCTCCATAGAAAATTAGTGAAGATATTCATTGATTAAATAAAAGAGAATAATATGTTTTTAAAATAATATTATTATTATTACATGTTTTATCATCTTAAAATGGAAGAACTTCCATGTTAAGAGAATTTAGCCCATCAAGTAAGTATTTTGGGGTCATGTCAAGCACCTTGAATAGATCATTGCATGGATTTTCCCCCTTTTCTACTTCTCTCTCTCTATTTCCAACTTATTTATGATAATTTTCTCTATGAAATTGAGGACCTTGACTTGCTAGGTCAAGGATGAATGAAGGGTCAAGGCTGACCTCAACCCTAACCTAGGTCAAGGATGACCTCATCCCTAACCTAAGGTAGGTTTGACCTCATCCCTAACCCTAGGTCCAAATTTTAATTTCTAGAGGTTTCAGAATATTAGGCTTTGGAAAGTTTCATTTTCCTGATTCTAGGTTGACTGTTTAGGGTTTTAGAATGCTACATTCTTAAATTGTATGTAATCTAGGTCCATTTCTAGGGTTTAAGGTTAATTGGGATTTAATTCTTTAATGCCAGTCTTCTCTAAATGGTTGTGCCCTAGATTTCTATATAAGGAAGCCTTCTTCCCTCATTTGACATTCACCTATTATGAAGTTTATGCACACAAGAGAGATATTAGATGAAAAATTATTCTATGAAGTGAAGATCTACTATTAATCAAGTGTTCAAGCATTCAAGCATTCAAGTGTTTAAGCATCCAATTCATCAAGGAGATCCATTGTTAGCTATTGAAGGATTAAATCTTTGTGGAACCCTCTTGTTGCAGATTTCTCTATCCACATCCATATCCATCCAAGCCTTTTTCCAATGCAAAGATCCATTCAAGATTGTGTTGAGGATCTAATTCCATTGATTTGAGACATCCTACATACATTCCTACATTCATTTGGATCATCCATACTTGTGGATTCAAGGATTTGAATCCTCTACAAGGATTTCAATATAAGCAAGGTGAATAGTTCCATTTACTTTTTTTATTAATATCGCAATTTCAATTATATTTCAAGGTTGATTCCAAAGTAGGGTTTGACCAAAGAAAATCCCCCATCCAAACAACAAAATTATTTTTCTTGTAGATACAAGTGTTGAACAACAAAATAAAGTGTAGATTTGGATACCCTTTTTGTCAAACTTGTGGGATCTATGAACAAAAAATAATTTAGAGTAGTGTAGATCAAGGTCAACTTTTTGGGGCACAATTGTGCCCTTCCAAAGGACAAATTTTTTCTAGATTTTCTCCTTCGCAATATTTCTAGTCTAGAACAGGTTGTAGAATTCTCTGAAACTATACACAAACACTAGAAACTAACATTTTCTAGAATTCCCCTACATTGAGGTTAGTATTTGTCTTTCATTCATTCAAGGTTTCAATTACTTACTTTCTACAGTAGATTATATGATTTCTTCCTTTCTTCATATTCTCCATTGTTTGATCTATTTGTGCATTGATCACTTCTTTGTAATTGATCCATTTGGATCATTCCTTTTAGGAATTTAGGTTAAGGATAGCTCCTATATTCCCCTCACATCATATTTCTTTCTATAATCCATATTTTACTCTATTCATTAAGGTGAGCACATTTTCACCTTATTCATTTTTGTGCACCTGACACACTTACCCTCTTTTCTTTTTTGGTATTAGATGCCCTATTGTGTTTTGTAGTGTTACGTTTCATTTCATATTTGTTAAGTCTTTTCTTGCATTAAGTTAGATTTACTTTATGCTCTTTCATTTTAGAATTCAAAAATACAAAAAATTGCAAAATCTCTTTCAAAATACAAAAATATTCATGTTTTATATTTTCTATTTATATTTCATTGGTTTATGGGTTTTATTACTTCTAGTCCTACTTCTAATCTTCCAGTTAGACAAAGTCATGGAACTATGGGTATCTTGGAGCCAAATTCTTCTTCTCATTTTCTTAGGATCCTGGATGACAATTTGATTCTTCCTTATTCTAATCCTATTATGGAGAAAAACTCTTCTCACTCATCTCATGATGAGGATGATGCTTTAATAGTTCCTCCTAAACAAATCCAAAAAAATTCTACTAAATTTGATAAAATAGGTAATTGGCTTATTCAAAATAATCATAATCAATATTCTATTCAAGCTATAGAGGTTCTTAAGAAAATACTTCATGATAGTTATCAAGGTGTTAATATCTTGCATGATATTACTCACCTTGGGCATTCCAATGTTAAACCTTTAGCTTAAGAAGCTCAAGATTTAGGGTTGTTTCCACTTGTCACTAGTGTAGAACCTTCTTCTATTCCTTTACCTAGTGTTCCTTCTTTGGTGACTATGAAGGTTCCCTCTATGAGTGTTCCTCCCATGTCCCTTCCTATATCAACCTTCTTATCATAATGTTCCTTTTACTTATTCCAATCCTCTGCCAACTATAGTTCCTAGTGTTCCTTTAATTGTGTCTTCTATTCCTATAGATTCATATACTTTACCTAGTGTTTCTAAAGTTACTATTTCTCCTATTTCTTCTAATTATTCAACAATGATTTGTTTGGCTCAAATTGTATAATTTGTGCAACAACAACTTGCTACCTTAACTCAAAAAAAGTTTGGTATTCCTACTTGTGACAAGGGAAGTCCTTTGTCTCAAGATATTATTCGTACTCTCATTCCTAGTAAGATAGTATGCCTTGTCTTAAGAAATACAATTTTAAGGGAGATCCTATTCATCATATTAAAATATTTCAAATTCTTTTTAGTGATTATGCTCATGATCATAGGATTTTAGCCAAGTTGGTTGCTTGAACTTTTCATGAAATGGCTTTACAATGATTTTTTTCCTTGACTCCCTATTATATTAATTAATTTCCACAACTTTCCAATGATTTTATGCAACACTTTCAAAATAATATTGGTCCAAAAGTGTCTTTGACTGATTTGGTGCATTGCCAACAAAGTTCAAAAGGAAAAATTGACTAAATTTATTGGTAGATTTAAGCATTTTTATGCTCATATTTCCTTTCATATTCTTGATATTTATATTCAACATATTTTTATCTTAAATTTGCAAAAGTATTTTAGAGATAAGATTCTTTTTACTAAATTTACCTCTTGTCAACAACTTTGTGCAGTGCTTCATCATTATCAATTACAAGTGAGTCATTTTGAGAGCAACACTCCAATGGCTCTTGTTCTTGTTGATAAAAGTTATTTTGCTCCTCATTCGGATATAGTTAAAAAATTTAAAAACTATGTCAAGATAAACAAACAAGAAAATACAAATCCTGATCAAGTTGTTGTTGCATCTCATAATGCTACTTCTACATCCACCACTTTTTGATTAAATTTTAGATTTACTCCTCTTTCTAAATCTTTACATTCTATTATGAATAGGTTGTTAACTACTAATATGATTACTTTATTGCCTATTTGACCTCTTTTACCTACTATGATGTATCTAAATCTTTTGAAACTAAAGATTTTTGTCAATATCATCATCAGAATGGTCATGATATTGAGAAATTTTATTCTTTAAAACATAAGGCTTAGGACTCAATTGATTCTAATTCTTTATCTATGGATAATTTTGATGGTAGTGGGAATGAATCTATTTCTCTTACTAATCAAAATCTGTAAATCTATATGAATCATCTACCTACACATGATACTAATAATATTGCTTAGCAATCTTCTATAGATATTGTGTATGATTCAAAGATGGATGATCTTAATCATGTTGATAATCAAGTGGAGCATGTTGTTCAATCCATATCTCCACCTCAACCTCAACTTCAATCTCAAGTTCTAGTTCAACCTCAACTAAAACCTAACCCTAAATTGAAGCCTCAACCTAAGCCTTGCCAACAACCAAAGAATAAAATACCTTGGGAAATTTTTATTACCTTCAATGATTCTGAGACTACTAAAGCTCCCGATGGTCCCCATTATATTTATTCTATGATTTCTTAGATACCTACTCATGGTTTTCTAGTTGATCCTACATCCTTAGTCAATATTATTACTAAAGAAAACATTTTTTATGAAAAGATTGCAATGCTATTTTCATAATACATCAGATATGTGGATTAAAACTTGTAATGATTTTCCTTATCCATCATTTGGTTCTATTGATTTACCAATTGAACTTTGTGGAAAAATTGTGAAAACTACTTTTGTTGTTGTTCCTACTTCTGATCAGTTTCAAGTTAAGCTTAGTTTGTCATGCTTAAATGTTATGCATGTTATTGCTTCACCTATTCATAAATGTCTTAAATTTTTTCATGATGAAGAAGTGAATAAATTAAGTCATAGTTTATATCACCCTTCTAGGCCCATGGATTGACTTCTTTTGGCCTTCATTACCTAACTCATGTTCTTCTTGACTTGATAATATTTTCTCCTCATAAAAAGCCTATAAGTATCATAAGATTCTCAAGTTAAATTTACCTCCTATGGATCTTAATCGTGATCTTTTGCCTACACCTTCCATAACTCCTTTATCTATGCATTCTACATCTGTTAATCAAGATCCTCCTCTTGCTTGTCAGTCTACTAATAATCCTATTAATCCTCCTATAGAAACTATGAAGGATCCAATAATTGCTCCTCCTAGTTCTTAGCACATTTCAAACAAGACAAAACATAATCGATCTACCAATGAATGTTGTAAGAAGTATGGTACTCAAGCTAAAGCTCATAACTCTATTCTTCAAAAATCTTTACCTTCTTTGGATACAACTGTGTAATGTGTTAGAGGAAGTTTTACAAATAATAATGTTAAGATGCATGATTTTGATGATTCTATTCATATCTTAGATCCTATTTTGATTAATCTAGATGAAGAAGATACTCTTGCTGATATTGATAATATTAATGATGACTATGAAACTATTGACATTGACATTGATTTTGTTGGTGTAAATAGGTATTTACTATTTACACTTTACTTAAGTTTACTTAGGTTAGTGCATTATTTTATTATTTTTCATTATTTTATTATTTTTCTTTATGAGACACTTAGGAGTTTGTGCATCTTCTAGAGTTTTCATATAGACAACACAGAAGTGTGCGACTCTGATTATGCACATGGTGTCTACACCACAAGAGTTTGCATCATTCACTGAGTTGTCATGTAGACAACATAGTTTTTTGCACTCCTAATTTAGCACATGCTGTCTACAACACTAATGGGTGTGTTTCACCTTTGTAGGCTTATCCTTACTTTCGTGCACAATGGAGGATAACCCATATCTGGTGGACATGTGCCTGGTTGTTGGACTTATCATGATGCTAATTCTAAGGCATTCTAGATGCATCTCAAAGGCCTTTATATTGAGGTACCCCTAGTGTACTTGTACATAGAATTGAATACTATACAGTTATTCTAGTCATACTCTAGTCTAATTTGTGCTTGTGTTTTGAGTTCCTTGGTCTTGGGTAAATTCTTCCCTAAGGTAGATTCTTACATGGTATCAGAGCTG
Source organism: Cupressus sempervirens (assembly GCA_028749045.1). NCBI lineage: Eukaryota > Viridiplantae > Streptophyta > Pinopsida > Cupressales > Cupressaceae > Cupressus > Cupressus sempervirens. The sequence goes on along the minus strand of CM053786.1, from coordinate 835,443,076 downwards.
AGGGAGATACTCATCACATGGCCATTGGAGACCTCGTTGCTTCATCTCTTTAAGAGACCTGATTTAGATCTAAAGCATTAGCTGCAATTGGGAGCATCTAGAGCCAAAGTAGACCTTGCCATTACATTTGGAGTGATGATTCGGTGAAGATTCACTATAAATTTGCCTATTTTAGGCCATAGTCAACTAGGAGGCAAAAATATTTTGCAAATCAAAACCCAAAGGCCCAATTTTCAAATCTCAGTATGGTCTTATTTTGATCTATTAAATTCATTTTCAGATCTGATTAATTCTACAATTTATTTCTCTATATTTTTCAAAAATATTTTTTCAAAATTATTCTTTTCCCAGTCGTGCGTACAGAGGAAAAATTATTGTAGCACACAGGCTAGACCTATATGTTGAATATTCCATAAGGAATATTCCTTTTTATCTGCAAGCTTTTGAGGGGTTTTCGAAGTTACCCAGGTGGATAGAAATTTTCAAATTCTGGTGCATCTATCTTTTTGAGCAAGTGCAAATTGACATATGACAACTGCACACGCAAAATGTGCCCTGCGCTCAACTTCGTTTAAACAGGAGCAGCGCTTTGTTTATAAATAAGCACTATCCTAGAGCACAGTGCATGTGGGATAATACCCATTGCCCCCCACTACCATAAAAATTTTGCAGCACCCATGAAGTAGAAACTGGCACTCGATGAATAACACAGACCCTCAAACAGCAACCATGTAGCATGCCTTGGTAACGCCACGCATCTACAGTTGTGCTCACTACCAACATGTTGGTCCCAAAGGCATACGATGCAGACAAATAATTACACAACACATGGCCCAGTAACACGTCACTGCATAGTCATTGCTCCATGCAAGCTATCAAAGAAGACGCACAATAAGCACTAATGTAAGCATCTAGTTGTCAACCACATCACTGCACACTCACAGAATCTATATAGGGCACGTCATCATCTGTACTGGGTGACATCATCATAAACTTGAGTAGAACTGACATCATCAAGAATGTACCTTAAATTGACATCCATTTGACCATCATTTCAGGGCTTTTTGAACTACTGAGACGGTCGTTTGGACATCAAATTTAACGTTTGGACATCAAATTTAACATAGTGTTTTCCTCTGTAGATCCCTCTTCATTTGCAGTTTTGATTTTGGAGCTCAATTTCAAATGGCCATAACTCGGTCATATGGACTCCAAATCAGGTGTAATTTTGTTTTGGTGAACATATTTCTTAGTATAGGCATTTTTTGGTGACTATACCTAGCTAATCCTACTTTTTGCAAATTTAAAGGCATCGTACGGGCTCATCTAGACTCCTTTTCAGGTTCCATTTTTTTTAAAGTGTATATTTTTTTGTCTAGTTTTTTGATCTATAGCCAGATTGTAGTCTTATTTGGACAAAAGTATCACTTTCAAAGATAGGTCTTGTTTTGCATTGTAATGCTACATAATTGATGTAATTTTTAGCTACATTGTAATAGTCCAGATTTGTACTCTATACAAAGGTTGTAATCAGCAAAATTAGAAAGCCCACTTTGTCCATTTTGGCAAGTGGCCCATTGTAAAAGCACTATATATAAAGTGTCAAAATCATTTATTTGGGGGGGGATTTTTTGATTGAGTGAAAAAGGGGGGGTGTGTACTATGTACTATGTCTCCTTTATCTTGTGTTCTTTCATTATGGGTTCTTTTTCAAAGTTAACTCCACATAATTATTCTACTTGGAAAGAAAACATTAAAGAGCATTTGGTAGAAAAAGGTTTATGGTGTTATGTCACTAGTGCAGCCACGAAACCTCCTATTGATGCTAATGAAGCTCATAAAGAAGACTGGGAATCCAAACAAGAGATGGCCTTAGGAACCTTGTTGAAAAATATCTCTAATCCTATCAAATTTCACATTAGGAAGCTTACAAATCCAATAGATGTTTGGGATAAACTAGAAGCTTTGTATGGAACAGTAGATGAAGAGATGGCTTACACAATAGAGGATAAACTTCTCAAGTTGGATCTTAGAAATTTTGACATAATTAAAGACTATCTTACCCAAGTAGAAATGTATAGGAAATAGCTAAAGGATTGTGTTGAACCCATTAAAGATGGAAAAATGATCAAACACATTATGACTCATCTTCTACTTGAATATGCTCCTTTTGTTTCTAGCTTTAATACACACAAATTAACCATGGGTAGTGCCTATGTTAAGCCTTCATTCGAGAAATTATCAAAAATGTTGATCCTTGAACATGACAATCTAGTGGGTATGGGAATTCTCAAGTCTTCCAAAACTAAAGCCTTGGTAGCAAATGGAGGTAATTTAAGTGGTAAAAACTCAAAGAAGAAGTAGAAGCAATGGAAGGCTAAGCCACAAGATGACACACAACAATCCTCCTCAAAACAAAAATCTTCCACAAGTCAATCTTCTTCCACTCAACATTCTTCTTCTCAACAAGGAAAGTCTTCTTCAAAGAACAATCAAAAGGGGAACAATTCCACCAAGAAGGAGAAGAAAACATGTTCCTATTGTAAGAAGAATGAACATGAAGAACATGAGTGCAAAGATAAGTAGATTGATGAATTGGTAAACATTATGAGGAAACACAAAATTAATGTTCCTAATACATACAAAGACAAGGGTTCTTCAACCACTTCAAAGGGCAAGGGCCAAGTTTTCATTGCAAGTACTAATAATGTGGAGGAATGGGTTCTAGATTCAAAATCATCTCATCACATGGGTGCTTCAAGGGAGCATTTTTCCTCTTTAAAACCTTCAAATGTACCTTACATCTATGTGGGCAATGATACTCAAATTGAAGTAGAAGGTAAAGGGAATTTTGACTTAGAGAAGGGCAACACCAACCTTCTCTCCATCTATCAAATCACTCATTATGGATGTGGCAACAAAGTAGAGTTCCTCCTCGACATAGTAGTAGTGAAAAATATAAAAGATGATTCAATGGTGGTGATTGGAAAGGAAAACCATGAGACTAGACTTTATTCTTTCTCACATTTTGTGCCTAAGTCCATGTCTCTTGCCTTATTGACTCATTCAAACACTCAAAGTAAATTATGGCATGAAATATTTGGACACCTTAATTATCGCTACCTTCAACAATTAAGCAGCAAGGAAATGGTCATTGGTCTACCTCAAGTCAAGTTTTCAGAGGGAGTATGTCTAGGTTGTGAAGCAAGTAAACATCCCAAAAAGAAATATGACAAGGGGAAGTCTTGGAAGGAAACTATTGTTCTAGAATTGGTACATAGTGATGTAGTTGGCCCCTTTCCAGTACCTTCATTTGGTAAGGCCTGCTATGTTCTCACATTTATTGATGACTTTTCAAGGTACACTTGGGTCTTTTTCCTTGGTCATAAGAGTGAAGTCTTTGACAACTTTATCACATTCAAAGCTCAAGTTGAGAAAAATTTTGGGAAAGCCATCAAAATACTAAGGATAGACAATGGCAGAGAATATGTCAACTCCAGACTTATAGACTATTACACACATGAGGGGATAGATCTTCAACATTCAGTTGCATAGATGCCATAGTAGAATGGTGTAGCTAAAAGAAAGAATAGAACCCTTAAGGAAATGACTACTTGCATGCTTCAACACAAGTCTCTCGATCAAGTATTTTGGGCTGAAGCCATGTGTTGTGCCAACTATATTCAAAACCAAAGTCTGCATAAGGCCTTAGATGGAATAACACCTTTTGAGGTATGGTGTGGCAAGAAATCAAGTGTTAAGCACTTCAAAGTTTTTGGTTGTCCAGCATGGGCTAGGATACCTCCACAAAAGTGAAATGCATTAGAACCACAAAGAAAACCATGCATATTTGTTGGATGTCCTAATTATCTCAAGGCATATAAATTAATGGATCTAGAGACTCACAAAATCTTCTATGAGAGGAGTGTTCATTTTGAAGAGACATGTCCAAGTTTGGCTTCTTCAACTCATCCTTCTTCCTCCTATGTTGATAATGATCATAGTGATGAAAGTGACTCAGAAGATGAAATTCCTCCAACCTTGACTCACAGGACACCACCTTCGCAAGGTCAACAAATAGTTGAGGACATTCCTTCATCTTCTTCTACTAAACCTCATTGGGTACAACAAACTCTTGATGCAGAAGGTTCATTGGTGGGAAATCCTTCAAACATTTAGAGAACAAGGTCACAGCACAATTCATTTCCACATGCATACATAGCCATTGCTTCAGATCAATAGTCTTTTAAGGAAGCATCAGGGATTCTAGAATGGGATAAAGCTATGGAGGAAGAATACAATTCTTTGATGAAAAATAACACATGGGACTTAATCCCTCTTCCTAAGGGAAGAAAAATGGTTTGATGCAAGTGGATCTATCAAACCAAATTTGCAGTGGATGGAAGTGTTGAAAAACATAAGGCTAGACTAGTTGCCAAAGGTTTCTCACAAGTTCTAGGTATTGACTATACAGAGACTTTTGCACTGGTTGCCAAAATGAACTCCATTCGCCTAACACTAGCAATTGATGCAGCTCAAGGATGGGTTGTACACCAAATGGATGTTAAGAGCACATTTTTAAATGGTGACCTTCATGAGGATATTTATATGGAGCAACCAAAAGGGTTTGTACAAGATTCTACTATGGTTTATAGATTAAAGAAGTCTATTTATGGTTTAAAGCAGGCTCCTTGGGCTTGGTATGCCAAAATGGATTCATTTCTCCTCTCAGCAGGTTTCACAAGATGTCATTTTAACTCAAATGTTTACATTCTTTAGCAAGATGACTCTCACTTGATCTTAGTGCTTTATGTCAATGAATTGATCATTACAGGGAGCATTGCATCCATCATAGCTAGTGTCAAGACCTCTCTTCAGGACGGATTTTCCATGACTGACTTGGGGTTGCCACACTACTTCCTTGGCATTGAGATCATATAGTCTTCAGTAGGGATTTCACTTTCATAGCCCAAGTATGCTCTTGACTTGCTTTCTCAATTTCACATGACTAACTACAAGCCTACTCCTACTCCCTTCCTATTAGGTGTTAAGCTAGAGGCTAAGTGCACAACTCCACTTGTTGATACAACATTATACAGATAGTTAGTTAGGAGCCTTATATACTTGACACACACATGCCCTAATATTGCCTTTGCAGTTGGTATGGTTTCATGCTTTATGCAAGAACCTCGTGAGCTTCATTGGAAGGCTGCCAAATGCATTTTTCACTATATCAAGGGTACACATACACATGGGATTCATTATGCAGTAGGTACAGTGCTTTAGTTGATTGGATACACAGATTCGGACTATGCAGGAGACTTAGATTCTCAAAAGTCTACTTCAGGGTACACATTTCACCTTGGTTTTGGCCCTATTTGTTGGAAAAGTAAGAAGCAAAACAATGTTTCTCTTTCTTCCATAGAGGCTGAGTATCGAGGGGCTATCAATGCAGCTACAGAGGCTCTTTGGTTATAGCATATCCTGGAGGAGTTTGGATTCAATCTACCTAAGCCAACAGTTATTCATTATAACAATCAAAGTGCCATTGAAATCTCTAAGCATCCAGTTTAGCATCAGTGGACAAAGCACATTGAGGTTCACATGCACTATATGAGAGAGCTAATACATGAGCAGATCATTGAACTTTAGTACTATCCTACAGTAGAGAAAATCACTAATATTTTCACCAAACCCTTCACCAAGGTCTAGTATACTCATTTGCGGGATCTCTTGGGGGTGTGAGATGTTGTAGATAGAAAAGTCCCTTGACTTCTCTCTTCTTCTTCTTCTAGGAGGTATTTTTTCCTCTTATGAGGTCTTCTTCTCTCTCTTTCTCTATTGTACTTATCTCTCCTTTTGGAGGAGTGTTTTTCCCATGTGGTTTTCCCTCTTTCTCTGCTTTACGAGAGATTGCATCACATCATTTTAGCATTTCTTTTGTACATGGGTACCTAACATGGCCTTGTAGTTGGGACCCATTATGCATTAGTGAGCTTAAGTGCATTCCCCTAAGTTGTATTTAAGGGGGGTGTTGGTGTAAATAGGTATTTACTATTTACACTTTACTTAAGTTTACTTAGTTTAGTGCATTATTTTATTATTTTTCATTATTTTATTATTTCTCTTTATGAGACACTTAGGAGTTTGTGCATCTTCTAGAGTTGTCATGTAGACAACATAGAAGTACACAACTCTAATTATGCACATGGTGTCTACACCATAGGAGTTTACATCATTCACTGAGTTGTCATGTAGACAACACAGTTTTTCACACTCCTAATTTAGCACATGTTGTCTACAACACTAATGTGCGTGTTTCACCTTTGTAGGATTATTCTCTCATCATCACACTTACTTTCATGCATAATGGAGGATAACTCATATATGATGGACATGTGCCTAGTTCTTGGACTTATCATGATGCTAATTCTGAGGCATTCTAGATGCATCTCAGAGGCCTTTATATTGAGGCACTCCTAGTGTACTTGTACATAGAATTGAATACTATACAATTATTTTGATCATACTCTGGTCTAATTTGTGCTTGTGTTTTGAGTTCCTTGGTCTTGGGTAAATTCTACCCTAAGGCAGATTCTTACAGATTTACCTAATATAATTTCATCACAATTAACACTTACACCTAGTATTAAACATTGTGATTCTCAAGAGGATCCTTGTTTGGAAATGGATATCATTCCTACTATGTTAGATATAGTCCCTCTTGGAAGTTACACACCTTCCTTAAATAATATACATCAAGATGCTAGGGAGAGTAGGAAACATGCTTGATTGGCTAGTTATTCATGGTAGTCTTTTGTGTGTTTGTGTTTCTCATGTATTGTGTTTTATAAATGTTAGATTCTTTTATATGATCCTCATCGCTTTATTCATGCAAGATGATAAAAGAATTGAACCTATTGTATCATTCCTATATATGTATCTCTATTCTTCCATATGTTGTTTAATGTTATGTTGTACCTGGGTAAGTGCACAAAGTTGTGGTGCCAAAAGGGGGGTATAAGTGGACACCTTTTTCCTGAAATCAGCAAATTCTAGACTTCAACAAGAATTTGAAGATAGTTACGCTCAAAATTTTAAGATATGACAAAAAAAAAAGTCGTAGTCCTTTGAATCTAGTTTCTAAACCACTAATTTTTTTTCAAAATGGTTTAGTTTTAGGTCCTCCAAAAAGGGGGCCATAGAAAGTTGTATTGTTTATTCCAAAAAAACATAACATAGTACAAAGTGTGGCCCCCCTAAAATTTTAACTTTTTTTTTGAAATTCTTTAATCGCTCTGGTCAAAAGTTACCTAACACTATGTAGTTTATCCCAAATTTTTCGAGTAATTTTATAATGTGTATTTTTTTTTAATGAATTTTTTAATTAGACCCATCCCAAAAATGTGAAATATCTGTGTGCTCCCCCTAGAAATGGTTGAAACTAATCTAAAATCAAAACTTCTTTTTTTCAAAGTGTGTAGAATGGAGTCTAGTTTCTAAAAAACTAAGTTGTTACAAAATTTGATGAATGAGCTAAAATCTATAGCCCAATTAGTACATGGTGGTTTTTGACAAAAAATGAACATACATTCAAAAGAAATTATAGATGAAAGACTTAAAATAGTTCAAATTAAAAATAAATTATATGGTTAGATAGCTAACACAAAGACCTATAATGTTATGTAACCTGATCTTATCGATACCCAACCACAAGGAATCTTGAAGGGGAGCACACAAGAAAAACCAATCATTTTTTGTATGTTTGCTGGAAAACATGTCTCAGACCTATTTATAAACTCCAAATCTTTGGGTTGGATCTCCAAGGCAAAACCAAGCCTTAGGCTTGGTTTTAATGCAAAGCTTTGAATAGCATGTGCGCCCTATAGCGCGCACGTGCTATTAAAACACTATTGAATTCAAGGTAGTGCACACACGCTATATTGCACACGCGCTATTGAGACCTAAATTACAAACCAAAACCAAGAGAGAGCTAGGGGGGTGGGGCGAGGGAATGGCTATTTGTGTGTGTGAGAGAGATAGAGAGAAAGTAGGGGATGGGAGAGGGGAGAGAGGAAGTGAGAAAGAGTAGGGGTGGCAGAGAGAGTATAGGATGGGAGATAGAGGAAATGTGAGAGATTATGGGTGGCAAAGAGAGTACAAGATGCAAGAGAGAGGAAGTGTGAGAGAGAGAGTAGAGGTGGCAAAGAGAGAGTACGGGATGGGGGAGAGAGATTGAAAGTAGGGGATGGGAGAGAGAGGAAGTGTGAGAGAGAGTACAAGTTAGGAGAGAGAGAGTAGGTGGTGGGAGATGGAGTGGGAGAGGAAGAGAGAGAGAGAGGAGGATGGGAGTGCATGTGTGTGAAAGAGAGAGAGAGTAGGGAATGGGAGAGGGGGAAGATAGAGTAGCTTGACAGAGAGTAGGGGATGTAAGAGAGAGTAGGGGATGGAAGAGAGAGTAGGTGATGGGAGAGGGAGTGGGAGAGGGAGAGAGAGAGGGGGGATGGAAATGTGTGTAAGAGAGAAAGAGAGAGAGTGTGAAAATGTGAGAGAGGGTAGGGGGTAGCAGAGAGAGAGTAGAGAGGGAGAGAGTGAGAGTGAGAGAGAGAGAGAGAAAGAGTGTGAGAGAGAGTGAGAGTAGGCAATGGGAGAGGGAGAGTGAGTGAGAGAAAAAGTAGAGGATGGGAGAGGAGAGAGGGGGGATGGGTGTGTGTGAAAGAGAGAGAGTAGGGAATGAGAGAGGGGAGAGAGAGATAGAGAGAGTAGGGGATGGGATAGAAAGAGAGTAGGAAATGGCAGAGGGAGTGGGAGAGGGAGAGAGAGGGTGGATGGAAGAGAAAGAGATTACGCAATGGCAGAGGAAGTGGGAGAGGGAGAGAGAAGGGGGATGGAAGTGTGTGTAAGAGAGAAAGTAGGGGATGGGAGAGAGTGTGAGAGTGTGAGAGAGAGTGGGGGTGGCAAAGAGAGAGAGTGAGAGTAGGGGATGGGAGAGAGAGGGAGAGAGTGAGAGAGAGAGATAGTAGGCGATGGGAGAGGGAGTGGGAGGGAGAGAGAGAGGGGGAATGTAAGTGTGTAAGAGAGATAGAGTTTGAGATGGGAGAGAGTAGGCAATGGGAGAGGGAGTGTGAGAGAGAGAGAGGGGGGGGATGGGAATGTGTATAAGATAGATAGAGTAGGGGATGGGAGAGAGTGTGAGAGTTTGAGAGAGAGTAGGGGGTGGTAGAGAGAGCTTGTACAGGATGGGGTGAGAGAGAGAGAGAGTAGGGGATGGGAGAGAGTGTGAGAGAGAGTAGGGGATGGAAGAGAGAGAGTGAGAGTAGGGGATGGGAGAGAGAAAGTAAAGAGGGAAAGAGAGTACTTGAGAGAGAGAGAGATAGTAGGTGGTGCAAGAGGGAGTGGGAGAGGGAGAGAGAGGGGGGATGGGAGTGTGTGTGACAAATCTAGAGAGTAGGGGATGGGAGAGGAGAGAGAGAGGGGGGATGGGAGTGTGTGTCTATGAAAGAGAGAGAGTAGGGGATGGGAGAGGGGAGAGAGAGAGTAGGGGATGGGGGAGAGAAAGTAGGCAGTGGGAGAGGGAGTGGGAGAGGGAGAGAGAGAGAGGGGGAATGGGAATGTGTGTAAGAGAGATAGAGTAGGGGATGGGAGAGAGTGTGAGAGTGTGAGAGAGAGTAGGTGGTGGCGGAGAGAGCTCGTACGGGATGGGAGAGAGAGTGAGATTAGGGGATGGGAGTGTGAGAGAGAGTAGGGGATGGGAGAGAGAGAGAGTGAGAGTAAGGGATGGGATGGGAGAGAGAGAGAGAGTAGAGAGGGAGAGGGAGAGATCTAGTAGGCGATAGGAGAGGGAGAGGGAGAGAGATAGGGGGGATGGGAGTGTGCGTGACAGATGTAGAGAGTAGGGGATGCGAGAGAAGAGAGTGGGGGGATAAGAGTGTGTGTTTCTGTGAAAGAGAGAGAGTAGGGGATGGGAGAGAGTGTGAGAGTGTGAGAGAGAGTAAGGGGTGGCAAAGAGAGAGTACGAAATGGGAGAGACAAAGTAAAAGGATGGGAGAGATAGAGTGAAAGGATGGGAGAGAGTGAGAGAGAGAGAGAGTAGGGGGCGGCAAAGAGAGAGTACGGGATGGGAGAGACAGAGTCAAAGGATGGGAGAGAGTGTGAGAGAGAGTATGGGATGGGAGAAAGTGTGAGTGAGAGTTGGGAATGGGAGAGAGAGAGAGTAAGAGTAGGGGATGGGAGAGAGAGAGTAGAGAGGGAGAGAGAGAACTTGAGAGAGAGAGATAGTAGGTGACCTAGGAGAGGGAGTGGGAGAGGAGGAGAGAGAGGGATGGGAGTGCGTGTGACAAATCTAGAGAGTAGGGGATGGGAGAGAAGAGAGAGGGGGGATGGGAGTGTGAGTGTGTGTGTGTGTGTGTGTGTGTGTGCGTGTCTATGAAAGAGAGAGAGTAGGGGATAGGAGAGAGTGTGAGAGTGTGAGAGAGAGTAGGGGGTGGCAAAGAGAGAGTACGAGATGGGAGAGACAGAGTGAAAGGATGGGAAAGAGTGTGAGAGAGAGTAGGAGGTGGCAGAGAGAGAGAGTACGAGATGAGAGAGACAGAGTGAAAGGATGAGAGAGAGTAGGGGATGGGAGAGAGTGTGAGAGAGAGTTGGGGATTGGAGAGAGAGAGAGAGAGAGTAAGAGTAGGGGATGGGAGAGAGAGAGTATAGAGAGGGAGAGAGAGAACTTGAGAGAGACAGATAGTAGGTGGTGGGAGAGGGAGTGGGAGAGGAGGAGAGAGAGGGATGGGAGTGTGTGTGAGCGATCTAGAGAGTAAGGGATGGGAGAGGGGAGAGAGAGGGGGGATGGGAGTGTGTATCTGCAAAAGAGAGAGTTTAGGGGATGGGAGAGGGGAGAGAGAGAGTATCCCAAGAGAGAGAGAGAGAGTAGTGGATGGGAGAGAGGGGCGGATGGGAGTGTGTGTAAGAGAGAGTAGGGGATGGGAGAGAGTGTGAGAGAGAGTAGGAGGTGGCAGAGAGAGAATGGGATGAGGGGGAGAGAGAGAGTGAGAGTAGGGGATGGGAGAGAGTGAGAGAGAGAGAGTAGGGGATGGGAGAGAGTGTGAGAGAGTAGGGAGAGGGAGATAGAGAGAGGGGGATAGGAGTGCATGTGACAAATCTAGAGAGTAGGGGATGGGAGAGAAGAGAGAGGGGGGATGGGAGTGTGTGTGTGTGTGTGTGTGTCTATGAAAGAGAGAGAGTAGGGGATGGGAGAGAGTGTGAGAGTGTGAGAGAGAGTAGGGGGTGGAAAAGAGAGAGTATGATATGGGAGAGGCAGAGTGAAAGGATGGGAAAGAGTGTGAGAGAGAGTAGGAGGCGGTAGAGAGAGAGAGAGAGAGTACGAGATGAGAGAGATAGAGTAAAAGGATGAGAGAGAGTGTGAGAGAGAGTTGGGGATGGGAGAGAGTGCAAGAGAGAGTTGGGGATTGGAGAGAGAGAGCGAGAGTAAGAGTAGGGGATGGGAGAGAGAGAGTAGAGAGGGAGAGAGAGAGATAGTAAGTGGTGGGAGAGGGGAGAGAGAGAGAGAGAGAGAGCAGCCCAAGAGAGAGAGAGAGTAGCAGATGGAAGAGAGGGGCGGATGGGAGTGTGTGTAAGCGAGAGTAGGGGATGGGAGAGAGTGAGAGAGAGAGTAGGACATGGCAGAGAGAGAGAATGGGATGGGAGAGAGAGAGAGTGAGAGTAGGGGATGGGAGAGAGTGTGTAAGAGAGAGTAGGGGATGGGAGAGAGAGAGTAGAGAGTAGGGGATGGGAGAGGAGAGAGAGAGGGGGATGGGAGTGTGTATCTATAAAAGAGAGAATTTAGGGGATGGGAGAGAGAGAGTAGCAGATGTGAGAGTGTGAGAGAGAGTAGGGAGATGGGGGAGAGAGAGAGAGAGAGAGAGAGAGTAAGAAGTGGGAGAGGGAGGATGGGAGTGTGTGAGAGAGATCTAAAGAGTAGGGGATGGGAGAGGAGAGAGGGTGAGAGAGATAGAGAGAGTAGGCGGTGGGAGAGGGAGAGCGAGAGAGAGTAAAGGATGGGAGAGGGGAGAGAGAGAGTGTGTAGGGGATGGGAGAGGGGAGAGAGAGTAGGAAGAGAGAGAGAGTAGGGAGAGAGAGAGATAGAGTAGGGAGGGTCGAGAGTGATGTGTTCTCACATAGTGCGTACATGCTATAGTGCGTATGTGCTATAGTGCGTACGCGCTATGTGAAATCACCTAAAAATGGTCAAAAAGCAACTTTGGGGCCCATTTCATTCATTCTTTGCTTTTGTTCTATTCTGCACTCTTTTATCCCGATAGAAATTGCGAGTTTAAACACAGAAAACACTCTTTCAAGGTGGCCAACACTATTTCAAGCTAACAAACACTATTTGAAGGTGGCAAACACTTTTGGAAGCTAGCAAACACCAAATTCAATCATTGGATACATGATTTGAAGACTTTTTGAATATTCCTTGTATAGAAAAGGTTAGTGCAATCTATTTTAAATATTGTTTGTTGATATATAGATACAAATTTGATTATAATTTCACATGTTATTTAATATATAGTGAATTCATTGAAATTTGTATGTTTCAATGAAATGTTATTTCGAAATGGTTAGAAATTTGACAAGTCATTTTATATATATATTGTGTATTCATTCAAATAATTATAATTTTTATATGTATTTGAATAATTTGTAATTTACACATTTTAAGTAATTCAAATATTTGAATAATTTGACATGTAGAAATCATCATCATGCCAAGGAAGAAACCAAAAAATCAAACAAATGAAGATAGGGAGAGAGATTTGGCAATTAAAAGAGATAAAATGAAATTACTACGTGAGCAAAGAAAATTGCAAAGAAATAATGAAGAATTGACTTTCAAAGAGGATCAAGAACCATCGGTACCAAGAAACAAAGAGGAATAATTGGAAAGACAAAGAGAACGAATGAGACTAATACGCTCAAGAAGACAATTGAATTGTGAAGCTACACCATCTTCTAATGTTGGAGTCATATCATCCACTACACCATCTTCTAATGTTGAATTTATATCGTCCTCTCATGTTGAAGAGACACAAATTTGTAGATCCGACAATATACACACTCCATCATGTCATGTTGAAGGCACAACATCAACACATCAAGTAGGTGATATTCTATCTTTTGCATCTTATTGCCAAGGCACATCATCTTCGGTTCAAGGTACGCAATACACTCAACCTAATGTTGATGTTCAAAATGTTGAGAGAATTGAAGAGATTATAACACCTTCTAGAATTCATTTTAGAAGACCAAAATATTTGATTTATATTGATAGTAACATTTTGAAATCAATGCCTGACAAGATTAGCAAGCGTACTTGTCAAAGAAAAGTTAATCGTATGTGGAGATTATTTTTTGATGAATTAAATATTACAGGTCAATGCCAATTATTTGTTGAAATGATGAGGAATTTAAAATTTAGGCCTATCATGAAGATTCTTGGGCTAAGAATGATGGATGATTCAAATGAAAAAAACATTGTAAAGAATCTAATGAATGCTTATGACAAAGTGGGTTCTAAATCACGCACCAAAGATAGTAATATCGCAAGACGAGTACTTACATCGACAATAGTAAGTAACCAAATGAAGAAAGCTCAACTCATGAGAAAAACAAGCAAAACATTAAAAATTGGTAGAGGTATTCTAAGGAGAGCCTTGTAAGGCGTGAGAGATTGGAAGATCCAACAAAAAATGAGTTATGGACATTTAACGATAGACTACCGCGAAAGGATAAAGAAATTAGTGAAGCCTTGAAATCATTGATCAAAGATTTTTGGAAAAATAACAAACGTGTTTCCCCTAATCAAAGAGATGTTGTAAGAAGGAGGATTGGTAGCCAAAATCGCGAGCCACATGCGAAACATTTTTTGGACACAACTCAGACACAATTTTTTGCAAAATTTATTGCTATGTATCCTCAAATTCAAATAAGTCAAAGATTTTTTGAGATGGGTAAACCTTTTTATGTGAAGATAAATCACACGTGCACAACTTGTTGTTGTAGGACACATATTGAATTTTCTAACCATTTTGATGTTTTTAAGCATAAATGCATAATTTTGCATTCTCAGATTGTTTTGCAGGATTGTGACATAAATGAGCCACCAAGATCTTCAAGGGAATTCATATCCAACATTTTATGTGAAATAAGAGATGGCCAACAATTTTACAAGACATCATTCTTGGAAGGTACATGCTTATTTTGTGGTTCTTTGCAACTTTTATCAACTTGTCAACATATGGATAGTACACATGCAATTGGAAATGAAATAGTAGATTACAAAAAATTTAAGACAGTGACATATGCCCTAAAAGATGGGAAACATGGTAAAAGATGTGATTTAGTCATTGAAAAGATTCCAATGTATGAGTTCATGAAGATTTTTTGTGAAAATATTATTTACGAGTATGCAAGGCATACCCATAGAGCTCGATGGCTGGATTTTCAATTCAAGTTGTGCAAGGATACGTTTCCACTGGATACCATTGTTTCAGTTGTAGATTTTGCAGAGAACTACACACTACAACCACAAAATGAGGTGCAAGCAAAGTATTATACTTCTCAACAAGTTTTCATATTTGTTCACATAACATTCATGCATTCACCTACAAGTACAGAGGATGACAGGAAGATTTTGAGGGAGTACCATTTTTACATCATCGATGATCGATCACATTCTACAGAGTTCGTACATGGTTGTTTTCAACTATTTTATGGAGATTTGGCTAACAGGGGCATCACATATCGTCAACACATTATTTGGTCAAACAATTGTGCATCTCAATTCAAGAATGTACGGATGTTCTATTGGTTGAGCAGGATGCACAAGTTGTGTAGAATTCAATACATGTGTAATTTCATAGAGGCTGGTCATGGAAAGGGAGAGCACAATGGTGCAGGCACATGCATCAAAAGAGCCTTAGCTCGTGAAGAACTAAAGTACAAAGATGGAGCAATATTGACAGATGCAAAATCCATCGTCTAGTGGTGTAACACTACAATGGGTCCAGGTAAGGAAGGTGAGTCTATGGTTCGTAGATTTTTTTGGTTGATAGATAATACTAACATTGCACCATATCAGGATTGTTGCACACTAATAGGATCCAGTGAGTTGCACTCTTTTAGAAGCTCTGATGTAGGTTCATGGAGTATCCACACACAAAAAATGGCATGCTATTGTCCATCATGTGCAGAGAAAAATTGGGATGACTGTGAGTCGACTGAATGGGTGGACAAATGGGATATATGAGTTTTGGACCCAATTGACACCTATCATCCCCCACAAGCACTGGAAATGGTACAGATGGAATCATCTATTGACTTTGACTGCTTGTCTGATCTAGTGCAACCTGGTAATATATATATATATATTTATATATCTTTGTAATTTCAATATGTAACTTTATAACTTTTACGCAAGTATTTTCTGAATTAATGACTTCATTTTGTACATTTGTCACTGCAGGCCATGTTTTTGCTATTATTGCACCTGAAGACAATGAAGAAAGGACAGATTATTATTTGTGTCGTTGTGTTCAAGCCAAACAAAAATTGGATCACTCAGTTATAGATGGTGAACGTTTAGAGTACCATGTCGATGTAGTAGTTGTAATTGGCACATGGCTTAGACGATATTCTATGAAAAACCCTAACTTGTGGTTATTCGAGGATTGGCAAACAGAGAGGAAGATTCTTCATTATTCAAATCTTGTTGTCGCATCAAATGTCCACTTGATAAAATATGGTGGAAAACCACATAATAAGAATCTTTGGAAAGTTCGCGAGTCAGACCATGAGGCAATACTTGAGACATTAAAATGTCAAGCGGATCCAGTTGGCTCATTAGATTGAATACAGAGAGAGGGAGAGAGAGAAAGAGTGATCAACTAGATCCAAATACATTGTTGCAACCTCTTTCCCAAGACTGTCCACATGACTAAGGTGGACCGTATTGTTATGATGCGTAAGTGACGAGATTTTTTTTAAATCATAGATTTTATGTTTTGATTTGTTTAGAATCTAGATTTTATGTTTTGATGTCTCCAATTTGTTTAAAGCTAGAACAATATTTTTTATATTTTCTTATTGTGACGATATTTTTCTTTCATTGCATGTTCTCTTGGATGACAGGAGGGAGAGAAGAAAAATAAGTAGATTTCCAAATAGCCAACCACCCTTCTTCATGTAATTTATTCATTTAAGGTAAAAGTCCCATTTCCTTTGTTTGGCTTTGGTATTTGGTTATTTAAAGTCATTATTCTAGTTGGACCTTCGTATGTTTGAATTTGGGATTTTTTAGTGTCTATTTGTTATGATTATACTGAATTATTAATTCTATGATGTTTCTATTATTTAATTATTCAAAATAAATTAAAACTTTTTGTATAAAATTATTATTTTTTATTTCTATCTATTTGTTATGATTATTTCTATTATTTAAAATAAATTAATTCTATAATATCTCTATGATGAACTATTTATATTTCTAAACTTTAAATATTTTAAATTAAATATCTCTCGACTTAATTTACCAAAAAAATTAATTAAAATTTTAGGTATGCTAGTAGAACACCATGACCAACAATCAAACTATTATAACAATACAAATACATTTAAATAGTAATGTAAGAATGGTTTAGTTCACATTAAAAATAAGTCTATCTTAGATATTCTAAATACATCACAAAACTTTATCGCTTCAAAAAAATTGGAATTTCTCCCATCTACTTGAGTTCCCATCAATTGTCCATAAAACTGGGAAAGGGAATAGGTGCTATGCTCCCAATCCCAAAACCCTCCTATCCACTACTAGGAGATGTGTGTAATGTAGGATTCAGCTCCATCAACTTAGTCATTTTTTTCACTAGTTGATTGGGACTCTCTCCATTTGTTGCCAACTATGGTGACAATGCTTGGGGTTACACTTATTAAGTAAGAATATTTCCTAATCTAGGGATTAGAGCATTGAACATATCAGAATGTGATTTATTCTATGGGAGAAGAGGTATGTTGGGCATTAGCCTCAAATATTTCTTCATGTAAAGGTATATCAGAATATTTCCTTCATGTAAAGTGCATTAGCCTCAAATAACTTCTTAGTCTCTCTTGTTCCTTAGAATTTTGTATCCTTTTCTTTGGTAGCTATAGGAATCTACTGGGTAAACCACTATGTTGTTTTCTGTCTAGTGGCATGTAATGTATAAAATCAACATCTCCATCATAGTCATTTTGGGCCTGGGTATCAAAAAATTGTTAACTATTTATTTCATCATGGTTGCCACCATTTGCAAAGCATTAGATGACGTCCTTGGGGTCAACATGTGGTGGGGATGGAATTAAAAGGGAAACATTTTCATCCCCACAAGTATTTGGTTACCCAAGGTTTGTGACAACCTCCTACAACCAATCTGGTTGTGAATCTTGCATTAGCAAGCTTAATCTAATATCAATGTTTTTTGTATGCTCAAGGTTTTATCTCTTATAATAGTCCACTAGCTAGTTCAGGTTTTCTGGTTGGGTATTTTTAGGTGTAATTGTACCTAGTCCCTTCATATTTTGTCCATAACTCCTCAACAAAGTGTTAATTGGTTCATCTAATAAGCCATTGATTTTTAGGAAGGATTCAATAATGATTTCCTCCCCCTCGCTTTACAACTCATCAATATTTGCATCATCTACAGTAGTTATTTCTTCTGATCCACTACTTGTGGGTTGTGGTTTAGATCCCTATTTTCCATCCTCATCAACAATGAAGCACTTTCTTGGGCCTATATCATTCACTAAAACCTCCCTATTCAAAGACCATATCCCTATCCTATGGAAACCACTCATTATATTATTGGGTGTAAGTGCCAAATTGGAGGCTTTGCTAAATAACATTCCTAACTCCTCACGACCAATATTGATTTGAGGGTTCCTAGCCAACCACACATTCCAAATATGTTTTAAGTAAGATTTTAATGTTGAGAAAAAACTAACATCCAATGATTGACACCTATAGATGGTATACGCTCAAGTGACATACAATCTATGCCCAACTTCTTTGCTTTATCAATTATTTTCCATGTCATATGGATTCCATGATCATCAAATACTAGAAGACACCTTTTTGAGAGAAACACCCCACATGGAATTGTTCTTACAAAGTGGTCTAGCCAATTCAAGAATAATTATTTCATCATCCATCCATGTACTTGGACTGCCATGCAGGCCTTGAGATCATAATTGAAAATGTAGTTTTTTATATGTCTCTTAGCCTTGAACAAATAAAAATTGGAATTCTCTAACCAACAGTAATGTAAGGAGACCCACCCTGCTAGTTTAGGCCACTATGCCCAAACTAACCAATGACTTCTTCTAATCCTATAGGGTTTCTTCCTGACCCTATTCCCAAGAGGATATCTCCCAACTATCCCCTTCCCTAGGATCTATGCACACCAATTGACTATGTCAACTTCAATCACCCCAATATTCAAATGAAGGCATTTTCTCTCTACTAGGAAAAATTGGGCACAAACCCCAATGCAATATCTAGGGTTATTATATGGTCCTCAACTTGATATTTCCAAACTCTCCTAATCATCACAAGACTCCACTCACCAACCCAAATCATAGATGTCCTTTTCTTTCTTACTTGACCTACTAGGTCTAGAGCCCCAATTAGGCCAAAATTTTCAAACTCACTAGGTGCTCTTGCACCATTCTCCCCATGTGACAAAGAACTCATGGTGGATAAATCTAAAGGAATTTTGTAGGAATACCTTTCTTTCCAAAATCACTCTCATCTATCCATGTTACTTCAGATTCTGGTTGATCCTTCCATTTGATAAGATGCTCCATATAGGTGCCATGACAAGTCTTCTTCTTGATTCTTGAATCCATAACCTTTTCAGCTTTTTGCTGAGATTATAATGGGATAATGACTTCTTCAGCCTTTGATTTTGTTTGTCTTCTATGAATGTAGGCCCTTTATATTGAACTTAGTCCTTGACATTAAAGATAAGGTAAATTTCCAAGTTTGGTGGGAGTTCTATTTTGTCAGCATTAGAACCATAATTTGCAAGTACCTTACAAGGTCCTATCCTATGCATTTGTAGCTTGGTTGGAACACCCTATGCAAGTACCAAAACTCATCCTTGGCATCCTATTTGACAAGCTTTCCATAGACATTTCTTTTCCATACTAAGTATTTTTGAAAACATATTTGAGTAGAAGGACTGCAGTAGATACTACATGATGTTTTAACAAATAAAGTAATGGGTTAAAGACTATTATTTCCAAGGTATTATGTCATAGTATTTTAATTGTAATGATCTTAGACTAATGATATTCTTGAAGGTAACTTCGACATGTAGCAAGAAGGACAACCTACAGCCAAGGCTATATTGTGCCTACAACCAAAGCCATAAATGCTCACAGCCAAAGCCACTAGTGCACATAGCCAAAGCCATGGATGCTTATAGCCAAAGTTAAAAGTGTTCACAGCCAAAGCCATGAGTACATGAAGTCAATGATCATAATTGTTTACAACTATTCACCAGAAACAACTTCTTTGCAGTTTTTGAGAAATACTAATAAAGCAAAAAAGAACATCTACTAGTTGGTAGACATAATGGCAACTCTCTAGCAATTGAATTTAATTTCATACGTCCACATATCTAATTTAATTTCATACACAAACATATGTAATTTAACGTCATACATGAACAAACATATAATATAAAATGATAACCAATAATGTCATATACATTAACAAACACATAATATATTATGATAACCAATAATGTTGTATATGAACAAACATATCATATATTAACCAATAATGTCATACATCACATATGTCATACATCAAATATAGAATGTCATATCTACATCAAATGTGTATCGAATATGTCTCTCAAATGCCTATATATATATATATATATATATATATATACATGGGGAAGGAAACAAGTCTCTATATATATGTAGCAAATATCTCAACTACATCTTTTCCTTCCCATGAGGGGAAGGAAACAAGTCTCTCAACGTCCTCTATCGTCGTGTGGAGGGAGACAGTGGAGATGATGGGGCCCTCCTAACACGCTCACTTGACCTCTTGTTGACGCTCTTCTCCAGGTCCAACTGATACAAAGAAAGTAGATATGAATCAATATTTATTATACGTTGAAATCAAATATATGTACTAACAAAATCAATTATTTTCTTACCACCAACAAATAGTCACTCTGTAAGTCCACCTCAAATGCTCGTGGATGATCAGGCATGACAAGACCCTACAACAATTCAATAAATACAATCACTTATAAATAAAATTAGATATTTTGAGATTAACTATTATAAACAACAACTAAAACAAAGAAAATTCTTTCATACCTCCGTCAGTGGCTGTGAGCTAGCCACAGCTGCAGCCACTCCACTATCAACAAACTGTCGCAGATGAGGTGTGTCCGACATCATGAGCTGCATGTCATACAATACATGTTATATCTAACATGAAACATGGAATAAATATAATCAAATGAATTAAATTAACATGAAACAACTGTACCTGTGTGAAGCTCATATGATGTCTATGCTCTGTGTCTGTGGTAAAGGTTGAGGGTCCTATGGAGAACTGATGCACATGCATATTTTTTTTGGTCAATCCTTAATATGATTATGTAATAAATATATGTATTAATTAAAATGATTAAATTGATACATACCTCAGGACTCGTTGAAGGGACAAAAAATGGGCCTGGAGGATCGCTGCTTGGCCCAGGAACACTTTGACCCTAAATTTTGAACAATGTCAATAAATCCTAATTAATTAATCATTCACTATACATATGAAATGTGATCAAATTAGTAATTTACCTGTGTGTCAATGCCAAATGTCTCATTCAAGAACTGATCGGTGACAAGCCCATCATCTGCCAAATGTGCATAGGGATCTGCATGAAGTGCACATGTGACCATGACGTATAAAAGGCTCCCCCTCAACTAATGGGCTCATGGAATCGATGAGGGTCTGCGTCAAAGCATTAATGGTCCCTAGAGTGTTGGCCTCTACATGTTCCTTCACAACTGAAGGAATAATCACATGCTCGCATTGTAGATGGACCACGGCTGCCCTAACTACATTAGGGTCACGATGTGCTCCTGGCCTCTCAAGTGATGACCCCCCACCTCTACCCTAGGAGTCTAACATATCAAAATAATTGGGGATCTCCCCAAGTACAAACTCACAATATAATTTCTCCAAAAATACATGGGGACCTCGTGATTGTTGCAAGGAGGGGCATCAAAAACCATCCACCATCTATCCCAAAAATTATTTCTAATAGCATCATGTATGCACCAATGGATGGGGAATCGTTTAGTACCCTCTCTAACAGTATTTTTCTCACTGGATTTTCTAAATAATGCACATATACTACCTTTTGGTATTTCCTTTTTTCTAACATCTTCATATGACAATTTATTTGCATAAAATATTTTTTGTTCATCCCTCTTAGCCCGCCAAATATCTAATTGACCACTAACTGAGGCTATCTGAGTGTTAATGGATTCGAGGGATGATGCCAATTGAGCCCTCATTGGATTGGTTTGTCCGAATTCTTTCAACCGAGTAATGATTCCTTCTAATTCAGTTTTGCCTCTCTCTATTTCATTTCTTATATTTTCTTATGTGCCTGGTGGAGGTCTTGCAATTGGTTCGGGTTGTGGAATTTGTTCTTCTTCTTGAGGAGGGTTTTGGTTTTGGGGTTCTTGAGGGTTTTGATGTTCTTATGGATTTTCTGGTTGATTATGAACATTTCCTGATAAAAAATCAATTGAAATTCAAATAAATAAACAAATCTAAATGAAATTTGTAAAAACCCTATAAAAGAATATAAAAAACTTACAAAACAATATGAAAAATATATCAAACAATGCAAAGTTAGGTTTATATCACTTGCGGCATCGTCATGGGTGCGCTTGTGGTCTTGGATTTTGTCGATGAGGAGGCATTTTGGCAAATGGTGGTGCAAATGTTGAGTCTTCAACTCGCGTATGCACTGCTCGCTATAGGAGTAGAAGAAAATGCTGATGAAAATGATGGGCTGCGGGTTTGCAGCCCATCATATATAATTTTTATTTTTTTAAAGTGCGTACGTGCTTTTTAAAATAGGAAAAAAAAATTTCCTTGTCACCTTTTTGGCACCACAACTCAGTGCATATGCCCACCTATGCTATTGTTCATACATGTTTCCTTGTGTAATTTGCTTAGATCTGCAACTTGGTAGCACTGATTCTTTTTGGTCTCTAGGTCATGTTTTGAAAAGATTCTTTGTATCTCTTATGTGATCTTTCCTACTTTGTCATTATAGTTCTACTTTATTTGGGGAATGATTTCAATTCATTTGGAGTAATATCTTATGATCATACTAACCCCACAATAAGTAGATCTCTTATGTGTTCTTTGTATGTTTATGTGGTATTTCCCTTGATTTTTCTTTATCTAGGGGCATCTTGTAGTGGAAACATATTTAGTGGAGTTATTTATGTTTATGTTAAAGTCATTGCTCTTGTTAAAGTATTAGCAATGACTTTAAGGTGAGGGCATACACTCTGCTCACCTATCGCACACACACACACACACTTCAATACACATATATTATTTTTCATGATACTTTTTTTCCCCTTTTGGATTAGTAACTAATTCTTAAAGCAAGGATTTATATTTTAGGATCTCTTGACCCCTCTAGTTTAAAATATTTTTTATCCCTTAAGATTGAAGGTGTCCTTAAGATTGGATCTCTTTTTCTTTTTAGTTTTACTCTTATAGAATAGAATATTCTTAAGAGTGAATCCTTGATGGGTTGACTAGTGAATAGCCACATTCACTAGGTGGTTCAATTTCATCTTTCCAATTGTGCAGTTTCCTTGTGTGGTTCACAATGGGACATAAGTTTGAATTGAGTGAGATAATCACACTCTTTCTCTTTTTCTAGAGATGTCTCTCTTATTGTGATCTTGGAGTTGACAAAGACTTGAGTCTTTAGGGGCTTAAGAATCTCTTTTTCTCATTGATTTTAATAAGATATTCTTTTCATTATGATCTAGTTGACCAAGAGTTTTCATCAAGTCCATACTCTTTCTAAAGTGGGGGCTTAATGTCTCATCTTAAAATGGAAGAATTTCCATGTTAAGAGAATTTAACCCTCTGAGTAAGTAGTCTTGGGTTATTTCAAGTGCCTTGAATAGGCCTTTTCATGGATCTGGCTATTTTCCCCCTGTTCTGCTTCTCTCTCTCTATTTCCAGCCTATTTCTGACAAATTTCTCTATGAAAAAAAGGATTTTGACTTTCTCGATCAAGGATGACCTAAAGGGTTAAGGTAGACCTCAACCTTAATCTAGGTCAAGGATGACCTTGACCTTTACCTAGGGTAGAGTTGACCTCATCCCTAAACCCACGTACAATTTTTAATTTCTAGAGGTTTTGGGATATCAAGCTTTGGAAAGTTAATATCTACCTCCATTTCTAAGGGTTAAGGTTAATTGAGATTTAATTCTCTAATGTCAACCTTCTAGAAGCTTGTGCACTAGATCTCAATATAAGGAAGCCTTCTTCCCTCATTTTGACATCCACCTATTATGAAGTTTATCCACACAAGATAGATATTAGATAAAAGATTATTCTATGGAGTGAAATTGTACTATACATCAAGTGTTCATGCATTGAACCATTCAAGTGTTCAAGCATCCAATTCATCAAGGAAATCCATTGTTAGCTATTGAAGGACTCAATATCTATGGAGCCCTCTTGTTGAAGATTTCTCCATCCACATCCATATTCATCAAAGCCTTTTTCCTATGAAAGTATTCATTCAAGATTGGTGTTTTCGCTACCCACTTAGGTGTTCCTCAATCCTTTGGCATTGCATTTTGAATGAAGGATGTTTGATTTGAATTTAGTTGTGCATCTTTTGTAGTTTGTCATTTTTGTTTGTTTGTGGCATTTGGAGATTTTTTGGTTTCCCAAATTATCGGTGAAGTCTTTCATTTTGATCCTTGTGATCCTTGTATAATGTTTTCATGTGCATTCATACTTGTTTTAAAAAAAATCTTGGCTTGAATTGAATCCTTGTTCTAAGGATCTCTATGTGGGACATTACATATGGTATTGTATCCCATGTTCAAACATCAGGATCTTTGTGTATATGTTTCTCATATGGTTGATGTTGCATTGTGTGGGTATGAGTATCTTGATGAGGGTTCGTGATCCTTGTTGCTTTGGTATCTATGTGGGATGGACTTACTTGTCTAGTAGATGCAACTAGAGCACTATGAGGAGAAGCAAGAAAGTCTTCCTGGCTTTCTCAACGGAATTGATATGCCTTATTTGGTTGGTTGTGTGTGTGTGATTTTTTTTAGATGGAACCATTGATTGGTGTCCATGTGTTGGCCTTGAGTTCCTATTTTGTTCTCCTTGTGGAGTAAGGTGTATAACTTTCCTATTTTATCCTAATTGTAAGTAAATACATGAATCTTAATTGTTTTTTTGTGTTTTGTCATTATAGTAATGAAATGGTTCCCTTCATCAAAAAATGAGTGTTTATTGTGAATCATTGCAATAAAGTGTTGTATTAGATCCTTTGGGTTAATTACTTAAGTCCCCAATCTGATTGCTTCATAAGATTATGCAAATTTTATTAAATTGATGGATATCTAAATGTTGCATTTCATGGAAATTAATTTTAAAAATTAATTGTAGTCTGCATATGCATGGGGTTATTGATGGTATATTTCTTGATGTGTGTGAGTATGTTCTCTAATGCATCTAGGATGATGTATTCCTTAGTATTGTGTGGTAATTTATCCCTCTTGTGTGACTATTCCTAGTCATCGCATGTAATGTGACTTGATTGATGCCTTGTTTTATTTGGTTGGAGGTACTTTCCTCATGTTGTTGGGCAAGCATTAGTTTTCAGTATTTTCCTTTCTTGGACTAGTCATCAAACTTTATCTATCACTCTCTTTGTGGATGTTGTCACACTTGAATTATTGTTGAAATGAGTTATTTTCTAATTTACTATTGAATTTGACAATTTCCCCATCTAGGCCTTTTGATTATGTTTCATGATGACTATTCTGAATGTGTTTTACTGCTACCCAGTTGTGTGTTGTAACTTTATCATGTTTATCTTGAACCTCTAGTAGTACGAACAAGGGATAATATCATAGATACCATGCTCATGTGCTTGTAGTAAATGTAAAGTTGTTAAATTAATTGGATGTTTTAAATGGTGATTAAACTTAATGTTGTTCTGGAATGAAAATTGAAAAGATAGGTACTTGTTTTATGGTAAGTGACTCTTGGACCCTTGCTTTGAAAACCTTTTAGTTTAATTATGAATTAATGATTATGTTGTGTTTGATGAAATTATTAAAGATAAATAATGATGGTTTCAATGTGTGAATAACCTTTCTTTTCATGCCTTATGTCATTTTGGTCTTGTATGCTCTTTGGTTATTTTGGACATTTTGTCCATTGCTTGTCTTGGCAACAGAGATAATATGACTCCCCTATGATGTTTTATCTTGAGTTGTTATTAAAAGTCTTAGGTTTTAGGACTCCCTAATCTACAACATGTCTTAGGCCTTGTTGATATATTTATGATGATTTTCAAATAAACTTAATCTAAGTTTGAATGTAAAAGTTATGGCCTCCAGAGTGAAGGCAATTTTGTGCTAATTTGAAATTTTGTGCAAGAAACTAGTGATCATGCACTTTCTCACCTAGTTCATTGCACTTTCTTGCCCAGTTTGATAAACTTCATGTGAGATTATGCTAATGCAAAAAATTTCCTAGGGAGCAACAAGCATCTCTTTCGCACTTCTAAAGGTGCAGAATGATGTTCTAAGTACCCTTTATTGAATAGAAGCCAATTCAATCATGAAATATCACATTTATGGTTGATGGAGAAGTTTAACCCTTCATGTTATTCTTAGGAAGGTGTTAAAAAATCTTCGTAATCTACTAGGTACTTGTTGGGATTTGTGCTTGGGTTAGTGTGTTTCCTATACTGACACACCCTTGTGAGGTAAAATTTTGTATGTGAGTGTTCCTTGTTGTGGTGGATGTTACCTTGTCATTTGAGAGTGACTAAGTCTTTTGATGAGTATAGATATGCCTTTTGGATGTTGACTTTGGTGCATCTATGTATCCTTTTCTCTCTTGATAAAGTAAGCTAGCATGGCTATGCCATTAGCAAGTTAGTGTTGTTGGAGTATGTTGGTGGTTGGTGGAATTGTAAATCTTCCCTAACCCATCTTGGGCTGATTTAGTGCAAAGGTTGAGAGAGACTCCCTCTCGGTCCTAATATTCTATAGTTTACTTCTCCCTAAGCTTTCTTCTTCAAGTGGATTGTCTCAGTCGAGTTTTCTCATTAACCATGGACTTGAGGTTGGAGATTGAGTTTAGTGGTAGGTTGGGTGTAGTATTCCCAGCATGTTTTTGGAGGGACATGGTACCATTGGACACATGTTACCATATTATGAGTTAGCATGAATATTTTACATGATTGTGTCCATTGACAAAAGTACCTAGTTGGAATATGTAGCCCTACTCCCAGTGATAGTTGAGCTTTTGTACCATAATGA
This sequence comes from Cupressus sempervirens, assembly GCA_028749045.1. Classification (NCBI taxonomy): domain Eukaryota; kingdom Viridiplantae; phylum Streptophyta; class Pinopsida; order Cupressales; family Cupressaceae; genus Cupressus; species Cupressus sempervirens. The sequence continues at coordinate 835,416,399 of CM053786.1, read as the reverse complement.
TTTTATGCTCCTATTCTTGGTGGTTAGTAGTGGTAAGTATCCTTTAGTGTGCAATTTTTTTGTAATCCATCATCCTCTATGTTCAAAGGGTGAGTTTACATGGCTTCAAGGATGCTCGTATGTGACAGATAGTATTCTTGGAAATTTTGGGATGGTTATTCTCCATGATTCCAACTCTTGTTGGTAGTGCATTATGTTTTGACCTATTTTGTGGTCACATGGTAGGTGGATATTTTTTGGGAACCCATTGATGAGCTAGAGTGGATTTTTTCCTTACCTTGCATTGTTGACTTTATGGCTAGATGGGTTTTTTCCTAGCACATAGGAAGTTCCTTGTTGGAGGACCTTGTGTATGTGTGACACCTCTTCTCTTTTGGTTGACCTATTTGGGGGTTGACATGATGGTTTGAGAATGTTTGATTGATTTGGTTGCACTTGTGAAGAAGTTGGTGAGTCATCCCTATTGCTCAAATTTGATTTTACTCTTGGTGTGTTCGATTTTTATTCTTAGATTGTTGGCTTCTAGGAGTAAGCTTAGTCTTTGGGGGGGAAGATGTAGTGCCTCTCCCATTTTACTTCTATAAGTAATCTAGATGGAAGCAACCTTGTTTATCTTTCATTGTGATGGATTGTGATTGGGACTGTGAGTGGTCTACATTGTTGAGGTGATTGTATTTATGTTACTATTTTAGTTTCTTTTATTACGCTTATGGCTGATTATGAGATTATGACGTGATTTATTGTTCACTAAGGTTTGTGCTAGTGGTTATCAGGGTCAATGTGGTATTATGATGTTTCATGATTACCCTGACATGTGTGCTAAGATTGCACTATTTATTATCACCATGCTACACTGGACTAGGTTCCTATAGTAGTGGTTAGCCATGTTTATGATTGTGCTTCCTTATATCTTTTAAGTGCCTTTTTATGTTATGAAAACTACCATTTTTAAATGCTTAAATAATATAAAATGGATTTTCCATGTTGGATTCATTGGTTTTGTGCTATGGATATTTACCTTGTTATATTTTGATCCAAGAGATACTTGTTACTCATCTTATGTTTTACATTTGAGATGACCTAAGGGTTAGATGTTATACTTTGATTTCACTATCATAGATGATAGATTACTATACTATTCAGTTGATCATATCACATGATGATGCTATTTTGAGATGACATTGTGTTTTGTGATGATATATGGTTATCTGGTATTCGAAAATATCTTCGATTATGTTATGTGATAGATTTAATGCTGTGGTTATTTACTTCATTCATGCATTGTTATGCTTTATAAAAACATGAGTCATGTAAATGGATTATTTCAATATAATTTAAAAAATGGTTAATGTAGGTGATTTAATGCATTTATTGCTTCAACTATGTTATTATACGCAATTGCACTTGGACGTGTTGTTTAGTGTGCAGGATTTATATCCTTCGTAGTGGCACATGGAGTTAGCGATTCAACCATTCATATTTTACCAATCTCATATTGGTATGGTTGACGTATCCTTATTTTAAGTGTTTAGTTAAACCTTTAAGTGATTATTAAATTTGAACTCATGTACACTATGTGGTTGGACCAATGAGTGTGTCTGTGCATTTAGAGATTCGCATTGTCGCAAAAGTTGTTAAGGAAATTTATGTGTTTTTGGGTTTTTGGGATTTTAATCAATTTATTTTAATTTTTGATAGCTTTTCCATTGATGAATTCCTATTACTAGGAATAACCTTTTTTTTTGGGTTGATTCAGGGTTTAACTAGGTTTGCTGGTTATTATCCCTAATCGGTTAATAAGTATCCGAAAAGGAATTTAATTCCTCACTTCCACTTTTGAATTAGAAAGTTGGAGAGTAAAACTCAAAAACCTCTTCATGAGGATTTACTATTTTTTTTATTGGTGGAGCTACAAGCATGGGATCATTACGAGATCGAGCTTATTGGATCCACCTTGGGGAGTCCTTGGATTGTTGCATTTTTTGGCTACTTTTGCGAGCTTTTTATTTTATGGTTTAGATTCCTATTTTTCCCTTTTGGCTTTGAGATAGGATTCTCCTATTTTATTATTTATGCTCTATTTTAGCTTCTATTTTTGGTAGCCTCTTGTTAGGTGGATGAGAACTAGTGTTCCCCTTCATTTTTGTATGCTAGCTCTACCTAGTTGGGTGAGTATGAGAATTTTCCTATTTTTTAGGTTAAGGGTTTGGGGTTTTGCACCATTATGCTAGCCATTTTTGCATACAGACTCCAAACATAGATTTTATTTGATTTTTGTGGCTTTTGTGCCCTAAGACCAAATGGGTTTTAATTTCAAAATTTTTGAGTTTTGAGATTTTTTGCCTCAATTTGTGTGCCACCCACTTTTCTCAAGTTTTATAGGCATGATGTTAGTCATGGACTTGGATTATCTATAGGATGTTAGTCAAAATATTGTTTCACTTTTATGTTGCACTAGGTGCATGTCACATCCATACTTATGATGTCAGGTTTAGTTGAGTGATTTTATACCTATTGTTTTGGTTTCTTTTAAAGCTTTGTTCTTATTTTGTGGACACTTGAATTTGTGTAGAATCCATACTCTTAGATTGAGATCGATTGAGTAAGTTCATGATATTTATTTGTGTTGCATCACTAGGATTTGTGTAGAATCTATACTCCTAGATTGAGGGCGATCGAGTAATTTCATGATGTATGGTTTTATTGTTAATTGGGATTCGTGTATAATTTGTCCTCTCAAGTTTTTTTTCAATTGAATTATATTTTTCTTGTGTTCTCATCTAGTTCTTGTGTTATGATCTTCATGAGGGTGGTGCACCAAACACAAGTACGTGTACATACATTTGTCGAGTGACTTGTGAGTCCTAACTTTTTGTGGTATTTTTGAAAGCTATTATCATTTGGGTTGCATTGAGAATATGCATGCCTATAGGCACTCATCATTGGATGATCATGGGTAGCTTCAATTGGCTATTATAACCACTTTTTGGAAATGTCAGCTTCTGATCTATAGCTATAGAATTTGGAAAGCACCCTTCAGTTGAGTTTTTAGACCTCATCTAGGCACTCTAAGGCCTCCAACAATGAGCCTAAAGGTTTTTCTACAAATATTTCCCCCAAACATCTGCAATAACTTCTCTGATCCTTAAGTTGGAGTAGGGTATTTTTATGGTATCCTTCTAACTCTGAAATGAACCTTCCTATAGAAAATGAGAATATTTTGAGCTCATATGACAAACTTACTAAAAATAGATAGTTCCCATAAATAGTAACCACCCTGTCTATTAGTCCTTATTAAAATAGAAAAGACTAAAAAGAAGATTTTTGGATGATGCAAGATTACTCTTACACCTAGGATGCTCCTACATCAAACACTTGGGGTAATTTGAGAAGCGACCCTATCACATCTCAAGTGTTCAGAGGAAAACCAAGACAGTTAACTTCCTCCTTTGCTAGCCATGATGAAACCTCTATTAACCTCCCTTTCCATTTGACCAAATATTCCTCATATGTTTTGTTCCTAGTACTTTTACCAACATGACTATCCAATATCTCCTCAATCTCTTTTGTAGCCAAACTATCTATTGGAATACTCCACTACACTTCTGCAACTTCATCTCCATCATCTCCTTCATAATACTATCAAATTTGAAATATTAAATACTTGTAAAATATTCAATTTAGCAAGCAATTCCACTTCATAAGCATTGCCAAAAGAATACCTTTGCACTATCTTGTATGATTCAAACTTCATTTTTAGCTTATTATATGTACCTATTGGAAAATGCTCCTTTCTCAAATGAACCATGACTTCATCTCCAATCTAAAATTCCTTATACCTCCTTTTTACATCTACCTTAGCCTTATACTATGTATTCATCTTTATGATGTGCTTCCTTACCTTCTCATGGATGTTCTTCAAATGTTTAGCAAATTCTTCTACTTTAGCACTATTTATCTCTCCTTTATCCAACTTCCTTACTTCAGAAGCATTTTTGGGACTACTTCCATATAAAATCTAAAATTTTGATTTACCAATACTCCTATTGATGGAATTATTATATGCAAATTCTTCCTATGGTAAAATCATATTTCATCCTTTTCGCTTATCTCCAACCAAACATCTTAGCAAGTTTCCTAAATTGTGATTCACAACTTCTATTTGTCCATTAGTCTATGGATGATGTGATGAATTGAATTTGAAATCTATCTTCAATGTCTTTCATAATGTATGCTTAAAGTACCCAAAAATTTTGGTATCACAATCTAAAACTATAGTCTTTGGCAAACCATGTATCACAATCTAAAACTATAGTCTTTGGCTTACCACTTCTCCAAAAAATAACTCTGCTGCATGAATAGCATCACTAGTCTTCTTGCAAGGAATAAAATGTGTCATCTTTGAAAACATGTCAACCACCACAAAAATAGAATCATGCCCACACTAGGTCCTCAGTAATCCAAGAATAAAATCCATGCTGACATCCTCCCATGGCTTCTCTAGTATAGGTAATGGTTGATACAACCCTATATTCTGCTTCACTCCTTTCTCCATCTGACATATTATGCAACTTTGTACAAAAATCTTCACATCTTGTTGTAATTGTGGCTAGTAATAATTCTTAGCAACCAAATAAATGGTCTTATCTTTTCCAAAATTTCTAGCCAATCCTTGAGTATGCTTCTCCTTGATGAGATTCTCTCTCATTGAACTTCTAGGAATGCACAACTAGCTTCCTTTAAACAACATACTATCCTAGATCATGAAAACCAACCACTTTGTCCTATCAAGTGTAACAAGTTCTATACAAGCCTTTCATGCTTCACCAAAACTAGGATCATCTAGATACAAAGTACTAAGTTCCTTGAACCCAACCACCTCTATCTATATTTCTATCAACAAAAGTTATCTTCTACTAAGAGCATCTACAACTTTGTTAGACTTCCCACTCCTATGTTTCAAAAAAAATGTATAACTCTACAAAAACTCAACCCACTTTAAATGCCTTTGGTTAAATTTTCCTTGACTATTCAAATATTGCAAATCTTAATGATCTACTTTCTTGGCTCATAATAGCTCCTATTGTAGTACCACTAGCATAATAATCTACTTGAAACACCTTGTTAAAATTAGGAATTGCTAAAATAGGTTGCTTAGTAGCTTTCTATTTCAATAGATTAAAACTCTTATTTGCTCATATAATCTATTTAAACTCTTTTCTATCCTCTCTCATTGTTTCAACCAAGGGTCCACAAATATTGCTAAAACATCTTGTGAACTTTCTATAAAAACTAACCAATCCATAAAAAAATTTACCTCTATCACAGTCCTTGGATTATGCCATTCAAGGATAGCCTTTGCTTTATCTAGGTCCATTTTCAAACCTTTTGTTGAAAATACAAATTCCAAGTACACCAAATCCTTCTTTACAAAATTGGCTTATTCATTTTATCAGCAACTTTTCTTCCCTCAACATGTCAAACACCTTGCAAATATGGAAAAAATGCTCCTCCAATGTCTTAATAAAGATCAAAATATCATCTAGGTAAACAATTACAAAGTTACCCAAAAACTCCTTCAGTACCTCGTTCATGAGGTAAATGAAAGTGCTCGGTGCATTGGTTAGTTCAAAATGCATGATTAACCACTTGTATAGTCCCTTTTTTGTCTTGAAAGAAGTATTACACTTATCACCTTCTCTAATACAAATTTGATGGTACCCACTCTTCAGATCTATCTTTGTGAAATACTCAACTCCCCTCAAATAGTCGATAATATCATCCATCCTTGGCAATGGAAATCTATACTTGATTATGATCTTATTGATAGTGTGAGAATCTATGCACATCCTCCATTCTCCTTTCTTCTTTGGTGCTAATACTACTAGTATTACACATGGACTCAGACTCTCTTGAATTAACTCCTTCTACAACAACTCATGAACTTGTTTGTTCAACTCTTCACTTTCTGTTGTTGTCATTATGTGTGCTACCTTGTTTGGAAAAATGGCTCCTAGAACTAAACCCATCTGGTGACTGATCTTCCTCATTGAGGGCAACCCATTAGGTACATTATCTGATATAATATCATAAAATTCTCCCAACATATCTGTAACTTCTCCAGGCACTTCCTCTACTTCTTATTTAGTATCTTTAGGAATTATAGCAAAAAACATATGCTCATGCTTCATAACTTTGAGAAACTCTTTTCCATCGACAAAACATACCTTTTCTTCTTTCTCCTTCAATGGCTTCAACTTATGTTTCACTCCATCCTTGGTTAGAGTGTAGGTATTTGCTCACCCATCATATATAGTATATCTATCAAACTACCACAGCCTACCTAGCAACATATGACATATGCCCATAGGTATGATATCACAAAGTACCTCATCCTAGTAGCTTCCAATCTTGAACTTCACTAAGTACTGCTCATTAACCATGACCTTGTGGTCATCTTGCACCCAAGCAATATAATATGGATGTGATTGTTTCTACCTATTTAGCTTCAACTTGGTGACCATCATTTTTGACACCAAATTGTTAGTACTTCCACCATCAATGATCACATCACAACACTTATCTTTACATCTACACCTTGTGTGAAACAAGTTCCTTCTTTGATCAAGTTCATTCTCACCACTTAATTGGACTCTTCTTTTAACTAGGACTTCTCTTTTAGCATCTCTAGAATGTGAGGATCTGGCATCTTCATCAACATGTGTAACTTTGGCCTAGCCTTTTGTTCTTTATTCTATCCTTCCTTAGCACTAGGAACATTCAAATGTTCTATGCCCTTCTTCACCATAGTGAAAACATTTCCAATAGAAGCTTCCTCTTCTATACCTTCTTTCATTGCCTCTTCCTCTCTAATCTCTATTTTTATGATCATGGAAATGATTGGGATTGTTTCCCCTCTAGTTTTGACTACTACTTCCAGCCTTATCCTTATTCTTCTGATCATCATTATGGTCTCCGTAAGATTATCTACTAGATCTTCTATCGTGACCTCTTCTACTATTCTTATTCTCAAACTTCTTGCTCAGTTTCTCCTCAAATCTTAGAAAAAATTGGTATGCCTCCTTAATATTGTTCATTCAAACCAAACTCATCTCATCCTAAATACTTGGCCTTAACCCATGAACATAATGAGCCACTTTCTCCTTATCAGCTTCAACATGGTTGATTCTAATGAGAACTTGGTAGAACTCTTTGGTATACTCTTGAACAAATTTTTTCACATGTTTTAACCCTTGCATTTTCTTCAATAGATCAAGCTCATAATCCATAGGAATGAATTGTCACTTTAGTTTAGCTATCATTCAATCTAATCTAGTGATTTTGTCCTTTCCCTTTCTATTTTGCTCCAACTGAACCTCTTGCCACCAAATCTTTGCATGTCCCTTCTATTTTTCCTTAGCAAACTTGATCCTATCAGGATCCCCAATATCTTCATACTCAAAATACTCCTATAGTTCATTGATCATCTCCTATATGTTAAGGTTTCTCAAAAATGTGAGCTTCAAACTTATGTCTTTTTTCAATCTTGAAGCTGGCCCTAAAAATCCTTTCTACCTCTAGGTTTAGAACTACCTCTGCTTTGGCATTTTCCTCTACTTCATCCTCATCCTCACTTTCATCTCTTATGGAAATATTTTTTCCTCTATGCATTTTTTCTTCCAATGTTTGCATTTTTCTTTGGAGAGCTTAGAAACCCTTTGGTGTAACACCTACAACTCTTCTACCACACTCTCTTTGTGGAGGCATTTTTGTGCTTCTGTTGAAACCCTATTGCAAACTACCTCACAATCAGTGATCTATCTACACACTCAGCCCAAACCATGGTCATAGTGTAAACTGCCTCATAGCTGACAATCTGTCCACATACTCAAAAATTCTAGCTCTAATACCACTTAATGAAGGGTTCTCCCCTTAATACCATAACCACATAAAAGAAACAAAGAACAATTGAAAATCGAGAACAAAATATGGACTTCTCATTTATAGCACAAATGAAAAATTACTAAATTCACAAGTGCAATATGCTAACCCACATGGGTGTCTTCATTATAGTAATCTACAAGACAAGTTGTGAACTATCACCCAAAGTCGTCCTAGAAAATGTTTGAGCCTTTCTTAAATAGGCAATTTTATGCCACCCAAGAAGGTTCTAGACATTGAAACTTAATACCTAGGGTTGATACACCCTAACATAACATATAGAGTCATCCATATACATTTTTGACAATTATTTTAGATATTTTAGTTAGCCCAACTTTGGAAGGCCATAACACTCAAACCATTGCTCTAATTGGCTATTATAACCACTTTTCAAAAATGCTAGCTCTTGATCTACAAGCTCAAAATTGTTCAAGCACCCTTCCTTTGAGTTTTGATACCTCATTTAGGCACTATAATGCCTCCAACAATGAGCCTAAATATTTTTCTACAAATTTTTCAACCAAAAATCCATAGTAACTTCTCTGATACTTAAGTTGGAGCAATGAGATTTTTATGATAGCCTTCTAACTCTAAAATGAACCTTCCTATAGAAAATGAGAATATTCTGAGCCCATATGACAAACTTACTAAAAATAGTAGGTTTCCAATAAAAAGTAACCACCCTATCTACTAGTCCTTATTAAAATATAAAAGACTAAAAAGAAGATATTTTTGGGTGATGCAAGATTTCTCTTACACCCAAGATGCTCCTACATCGCTATCAAAATAGAAATAACACTTTTTAGATCTAGGTTAAAGGCCATTTTACAACTTATAAATTATTGTGACTATTGAACTTTCAAATCCCTTGTAGTAGTTCACTTATTGTGAGGTCTTTCCCTGACCCATCATAGCACATTTGATATATTTTTATTTTGATACATTATGACTCGATATGTCAAGACATTGTCAAATGGACTAGAAATTACTATGTTATTTTATATCATGTGATGCTTTATTTTAAAATGCTTAATCATGTTATTTGATATTTTAGAAGCATGCATAATAACGATGTAGTATAGTAAATGAATATAGGATTAGGAATATGAGTAGTGCTTTAATTATGCAATTTATAATGGTTAAATATATGAGTAGAAATGAGATAATAGTTATTTAAATGAAAGATTGATGTTTTGAATAATGTAGTTACCTAGATGAGTTTTAATTATATACATGTGATTTTTATCGAGCTATAGATATATGAATTCAATGTGTAGGATTATTAGCCAAAAACTTAACAGAGAACCGATAATCAACCCTATGTATAATCTGTGAAACCCAGGGTTGAGTCTAATGAAAGATGCAGACCCTATTGTTCCATATATTATTGTATCATAATCTAAATGTGTGTAACATTTTGTAATCATAAAGTTTTTGATAATAGTAAATCTTATGGTGTCACTTGACACTCATAATTTGAATATGTATATCAGCATGATAATTAGGGTTAGTTGAGTAACCTAATAATTTGAGATGGACTAGGTTAGTAACCTAAGACTAATTAGTTGGTAACCTAGATTAATTACCCTACTTAGGGTTTAGTGATAAATTGCATTCCTAAGGCTTTTAGAAAGTTCAAATATTTCAAGCCAATTAATAGGTTCAAAAATAATCCTAGAGGCAAAAATTAATAAAAACCAAGTTCCTAGGGGGTATGTGTATGGTTTGGGGGCATTCTCCACCCCTCTAGACCTTTTTATTGACTCTTATGACCACCGAAATATCTCATTTTTCCTTTAGTGCGAAAATTGAACTTTTCCATGAGTTTTTCAAGTTTAAACTCCACCATACTGGTTTCCTTAATGATAGGATCAAGTTGGAAGACCCTAGAAGTCCTTAGTCAACTCTAGAGTTATAGCAATTTTCAGTAGGTGAGTTAGAAGCCTATTTAGTTCCAAATTTAAGGGTTGAAGAGTTTTCACCCAATCTCTACATTTAGAGAGAGTAAAGACAAGATTGAAGGAGGAAGAAGGATTAGCTCTTCTCAAAATTTTAGTTTTCCATACCTATTTGTGAAGGTAGTAATTCTTCATAGTCTTGTTCTTCCTACTATTTTTTCATTTTCTTAAATAGTCCTTTTACATAGGTATGTGTTAATATGTATGATGTAACATGTATGGGATGGGTTGTTATGGGTTTCTTAATTATATTTCTTTCATGTTCTATATTTTGAATTGTGAGGGAAACTATAAGAATTGTGTTGGCATTACTCACCCTTAGATAGGGTAGAAGTGACCATGTACAAGGGGAGGGCCTCAGCTGGACTCTAGGTTAGTGCAGAGTCTCTCCTCATGATGAGGAAAGGGAGAGAGTAGGGTAATATGGGCTCCTACTCATCAATAAAAACTATTTTGTGTTTGATAAATTAAGAAGTAAAAGAATGGAAATTATTGTAATTATTAGCCTCAGAAGAGGCATTTTTTTCGGTGTTGTGATTGACTTCTCGTACTCTAAAAAACTCTACCTTCTCCCTAGTCCTGGTTTGATAAAAAACCTGTTGTGAAAACCTGGGATGGGAGTAATTGGTTGAATGTGTCTTTTTATTGAATCAAATTGTCTCCCAGTAAGTTTTGATTCTCCATGGTTACCTTGATGTAAATTGTGGATTTCATAATTGCTACCCTGTTATGGAGCCAAACTGGATTCAAAGTTTTTGTGTTTTGATTCAAAAAAATTTGAGATTTCTCGTTAGGATAATGATCCTAATCTAAAAAATTATTGTTAACCTTATTTTTGAAACAACTATGATATTAGGTTTTCTTCCCTGGTTCTTTCCCGATAGAGTCCTTGAATTAGGTGTTTTAAATAAAATGAATAAGAAGTGGCTAGCCCACATCTGTCGAAAAAAATAGGCAAGTCCCTTCCATATGGAATTATTCATGATTCAAATTTGTATTTATATGTTTAATGGTGATTATATGTAATGATGTTATATAAAGTAATGAAATTTGATTATTAACATGTGTTAAGGAAATTTGATTTAAATGGTGGTTATTTCATTATTGCATTACAGTGACTATTGAAAAATATATATACTCCTACTTTAGTGCATAAATATATCAAGGGACTATGCTATAATTCATCTTAGAAAATGGACAAAAAAAATCCTCTTTTGCCATGTTTAAAAAAATTTGCATGAGAAAATTTAACATTTGAAAAAAAAATGATCCTTAAGAAATTTATTTTTCTAGAGCAAAAATGCTCTCTAGAAATTTGTAATCCTCCTTTAAATAGAGAATATTCTAGAAAATTTCTTTCTTTAAAAAAAAATCCTTCATATAAATTCAAGTATTAGTTTTTTGCAATTATAAAATGCATGAAAATAGATTATAGAATAAATCATTTAAATACAATCTACATATAAATCCTATTTTCTACATTATCCTCCCCCACCTAATGAACTTTGCAACATAACTTTTCAAAAAAAATCCCTTGATGTGATCAAGTTGGATGAGGACAGGGCATCATCATCCACCCACTTAGCATTATTCCTATCCCCAAGTGAATTATGCATCCATGCCATTGGATAGATAAGTCAACTAATTCCTCCATAATCAATGCAAGTTAAAGGACAATCGAATATTGTTTCCAACATGCCTAAACACAACCCCCCATGTGAATCTATATGTAGACTTGGATGGATGTTGAGGGATTGTTTAAAACAATGAAATATGTTTCTCTCCCTCCCATGTGTACTAGGCTAGGTAACCTATCTTGTTTTGGGTTAGAAATTGCATAATGGCCCAACCAATAATCCCCCTGTCACCATTTTTGACGATCCCTTCCATTCAATTTTCATATATACCATGGAAGAGAGGATTGTGATCCTTGCTTGAGGCAATGTGGGTAGCTTGAGTAGTGTGCCCATGTGGGCTTTCTTGGAGCTGCCATGTTCTTGAAGATAGGGAAGGTTAAGTGATACAGTAGATTACTATGTGTAAGATTAGGTAGAGTTAGTCACTTGTTAGGTTAGTTAGGGATTCTTAGTTAGTAATAGTTAGATGATAGTTAATTTTAATTAATTTTTTAATGTGTGTATGGAAATAGTTTTATGTATTTGGCAGTAGTGTCAAAATTTACTAATAAAGTAAATATTATTAATGTTATTTTAGATATTAGTTATTAGTTATTTAAGCTTTTAGTTTTGGTAATTAAGATTATAAATTAGATAGTATTAAATTTTAGTAGATTATAATTATTATTAATTTAAAAATAATAATTATTAATTAAATGGTGTTAGGATTTTAGCAAATTAAGTGATAGATAATGTTAGTGCTATTAGTTAGATAGTATATGTGGTTGATTTTAGTTTAGTTAATATCAATGTAATGTGTTATGATAGGGATAAGCATATCAAGTATTTAAGAATAAAAATAGATTTTTAAATTTTTCTATTATAAAGTATTTTTAGTAGGTTCTGAATTTGGCTAAGGGGATTGAGTATAGGCATTAGGAGTATATGGTAAGTAATTAAGTATGTTGGGTAGATTTAAGATTAGGGTCGGTTCATCATGTGGAATTAAATTGTTTTACTTAGGAAAGAATTTTAAATAATTTCTTATTCTGAAATTATACATTTAATTATGAATTTATTTCATTCAAATTTCTAATGAATAGGTTGAGGGGGCTCTAAAAAAAAGAGGTCTTATATAGTCAACTCGATAGTGGTACATGATTATTTTTTAAAAGAGCAATGGCACAATGTAAATGAATTAAGGAAACCTAAATGCTTCTCAGATATGATGTGGTACTTTAATTATGGTTCAAACAATCAACTTAATCAAACTAAACTAAGTGTTCCTATATCATTTAATCCCTTGTTTGAACCAATGTAGTTATTGGATACCAACTCTACATCCATCTGTAATGTTGTCAAAACTCAATAATATCATACACTATTATTAATATTCAAATGCTACCTAAACCTTGTGTCTTGAACTCACTTTAGTAGGAATTCAATGTTAGTATGCATTTTACATAGTTATCACCACTTTAAAAAACATTTGTTGGCGTATTTTTGCCCCATTATTTTGGTCATGACACTTACACATTGCACATTGCATTGATAAAAATAATGATAATAAATAAGAGTATATGTCCCACTCTATCATTTTGAAAATAGGGAAAAACTTAAATGTATGTTTGAGAAGGGTATTTTTCAACTATTTTGAGGAAGGACACCTGAGTTGTAGATTTAGCGGAGATTGATGAACATTGTATAGCAACATGGTACCTTTTGTTGTTGTTACAATTTATATTTAATGTTATCTATTAGATGAAACTTTTTCACTTCCCCTATATCTATGAACCCTTATTTACCAATGTAGTTTCCTTTCCAAAGATTCAAAGACCAATAGGTGAAGGGTTATCATGAAATCAACAATTAGGAAAATATAGTTTGGTAGTTCAACTAAAACCTCTCTACCCTATGTCTATGTATCATAAATTAGTGTAGAAAGTGTAGAACTATAGACAAGGCATGTGAACTATTTGACAAAATATCTCACACATAACTAGCATTTAGACTTTTTGTTTGTCTTTTTTATTTTCAATGAAAACTTTTCTCATGAAGTTCAATATAAATAAGGCCAAAGATTAGATGATCTAGGATTATCTAGGAAAGGAGAAATGCCATCATTACATTCTATGAATATAGTAACCCTTATCGCATTTGAGAAGAATAATTTGGTGTCAATCTTTTCAGGATGACTTCCTACCATCACTAGGTTGCAACACAAATGCAACCCCTAGAACCAAACAAATTACCAGCATGTTATGGAATTGGTGCCTGCACATTAAAAAAGTATTGAAGAAGCTACATTAATTAATATAGTAGTGGTTAACTCTCTATAATATATTTATCTAAATTGTACTACAAATATATCAATTTTACCAATATCTAACTCACTCTTGAACTTGAGAACTGGGAAGGTGTTGGTTTTCATTGTCAATTGTATTGCCCATAGATATCTATTTAGGACTAGAAAACAACATAAATTTACCTTTTACTCTTCAATTTTTCTATATGTCTATGGGCGAGGAGGTAAGTTCTACCACAATCCTATTTTGTTACCCTATTACTTTCAGACTAGGGAGTTGTCTTTACTGATGTAGAGGTCTTGCCCTATATAGTAATGATGTATCTCCTCTAAGTAAGTGGTATGAGGGGGCATTTTATCTTATCCCACTTGATCTTGGACTCCTACATCTCCCCCATCACCCAAGTCTTATCTCATTTGACTAAAGATAGTAAATGTTGAGATGTTTAGAGATACCCACATTTCTTTTTTCTCGCTCATTGTCTGCCCCCATGTTATGATATCACCTGCCTAACCTAAAATGAGATTTCCTACCTTAATCTATTATATTTTGTTGCCCCCTCCATTTGAGTGGTTATTCCCCAAGTAGCATGATAACTAGATGTGAGGGGATTGTTTCATTTGTTGAGATTAAAATATGAGGTGAGTTGAGTTGAATGATCAATACATCACATCACATGTAGGAAGCCTCACCCTTTGAACGTAACCTCCTATTCCATTTTAACCTCCTATATTATATATGTTGGTATTGAAAAAAATCCTCTAAAACCCTCTTGTATAGAGGTAGGGGTGACCTAGAGGGGGCCATCACCCTAATTTTCATGTACTCATAAGGAATTCTAGAAAACTAGGGATATTAGCACAAGTTGTGGTTGGAATTTTCATCTTTGTATTAGTAGGTTGGTTTTTTCAATTTTATTTTATAATTCCATTAGGAGGAAGGATATCCCACTCACCTATCCTATCCCATAACCTATCCCATTCCATCACCCATTCCCACACCTATCTCCCTAGAGAACTACCTTATAACTGCTCCATCAACATGGCATATGACAAGAATAATAGAATAGTAGGACCCGCCTCTACAATAATATATACTGGCTATAACTAGATTAGCAGTCAGGGCCCACTTAGAATAATCTTTTGAGGAACCCCCCTTCATATTATTGTAGGCCCCTACCTAAAATAGATTATTGCAGATGGTTGAATATCTTCCCTAGGTATCTCATGAGATGAAATTTCTTGGAGCCATGATGTCAAACAATTTAGGAAAATATTGGCTATAATATTGTTTCTACAACCAAAAGCATCTTCTTGAAAGTTTCTAAATCATCTTCAATAGATCTATTTTGTATTGAATCTACCTTCCATTTCTCTAAGTAAGTTTTTCAAAAGGTCTAATTAAGCACATCAAATGATATTAGTTAAATTTCTTTATTCTATAAATTCTTGACAGCCTTCATTTACCAAATTGATTTATCCAAGTCTATAAAGAGATGATAATGGCAAAGGTTGTTGAATTTGGTGGTATGACTGAGAGTTGTACTTTCTTGAGAATTTCAAAAGTTGTTTCAATAAATTACACTTCTTTAAATCTTAAAATTGTTGCATGCAATGAAATAGCATCCAAAACCATTCAGATGATCTATTTAAACTTTCACTCTTCATGTTCTTTTCTAAAAATGAGTTTTTTTAGCAAAAATCTCAAATGCAAACCTTCTCAACATCATGCTTTACTATGTGTTCTTTCCCTCTCTATGAGCTTCAATTTGGCATAGGTGGAGAGAGTAATGGAAAAAGTTTTCAAGTAGTGTCTAGAATCTGAAAATTATCTTTTCTTTAATTTTTCTAAAGCCTCTTCAACAAATATAGTTTCTAGAAATAAGTAGCCACAAATTCTATGAGAAAATGTATACTTGAGACAAGCTAGAAAATAGATGATGCACCTAGTCTCTCTTCTTAAGGTTTTCCAAAGCATAAAGCCTGGCAAAAATCTCCCTTTGAGGGTGGTTTGTTGCTTGTTTAGATGCTCTTGCAAAGATAGGGAGATCACTAGCAAGGGTTGTGGAATGTGGTTTCACACCTATTTAAGTCTATTATTTGAAATCTTAGCCTTATCAACAATTACAAATCCATTTGTTTGAAATTAGTATTTTTCATATTGAAAATGTTAAATTACTTGCTTACAATGAAGTTTTGTTCTATGTGAGGGACATAAAACCCCTACATTTCTACCATTCAACCAAATTTAAGTGTTTGGATATGAACCTATAGATGTCATGTAAACTCTATTATAAAGGGATCAATGTAGGAATTTGATTAGATGACATAACTTTCTCAAAACATGTTGTAAAAATTACTTGTATTGAATGTCTACACAGTTTTCTTGGAGTAACAACATGCACACTAGTTATGCTCTTCTAGTTCTTTTGAAATAAGTAAATGCAATAAGATATAATTATAGACTAACAAATCTGAATTTGTAGCCTGAAGAGTATTTCATAAATATTCTCTAGTTGATCATTATCAATCATAACTATATTAAATGTATATAATTACTAACCAAGAATAGTATCATCATTCTAATATAACTATTCTAGACTTTTTGGATACCAACTAAAGATTTATTCTAATAATATGTCCTATCTTGAATTGAGTTGCCTTAAGTTAGATTAGACCCAATCATTACACAACAATATTAGATATGAGAAAGTGACATAGAACATGCATTTATGTTGTTTGTTTCCTTTCCAACACTATCTCAAGACATGACAAACAATTAGTTAGGTAAACTTTTCAACTTTGCAAGTATGCCATGTCAACTTTTCCTTCATATGAAATTAGATCATGTCCTTCATAGGGACCTTGGAAATATTTATTATTTCAAATAACTTCAAACCTTTCTCCCACAACTAAACTACTTTCATGTCTTCAATCCAATCTTGAAGGCAATTAATGTTGACTCAAGAACCTTTAACAAAGCATAATGAGCTCAACTGGCACTAACCAATTTCAATTTCTTGAAATGAATCTAAAGATTTTTTAGTTCATCTACACACATGTAGTTTTTTGGATGCCTTCATAAATAAATCTAAGATGATAAAATTCTTTTCACCTTTTAACGGAGGCATATACTCTATTTCTATGCTTCCAATATTTTTTGGACATCATTATAATGCAAACTTTTTTCAGCTTGTTTTAGTTAGCATCACCATTAGTATCAAAGTCTTCCTTTAGCATGTGGTTCTGCATGATTTGAAGTGGTTTTAATTTCCTCTTGTTAAACCTACATCAGTTCTTGAATATCAAACACAATCCAAGTTTACAATGTTAGAATATGTTTTAGAATTCTTCATTAATATGAATCTTTTAAAATATTCACTCTTAACTCCACTTTGTGCATATTCTACAATTATTTCATTTCATTCATTGAGGTAACATCTCTTGATAAATTGTGTCAAATGCTTCAAATGTTTTGCCTTAGCTTCTAGACTTCGCATCTCTTTGTTTATGTCATGTTGTGAAGACATCTCTTGAATTTCTTTTCTTTTCTTTTCTCAATTAATTCAACACTTTGTTTGATCTCCTACCTTATACATTCTTGTCTATAAGAGCATCTCCATCTATAATATTTAATAGTCTCATCCTATTTGTATGCTTTTGATGAATGTTCACAAGAAGCTCCCAATCTTCTCTTCTAAGTTCCAAAAATAATTGGAAAAGGTTGTGGTGTTTGGTTCTATCTCTACCAATTTTACTTGTCCATTTTGCATGAATGTTTACCAATAAAATATCTAATATATGACAAGGATCTTCTCTAATATGCTTTCCTATATATTTATAACCCTTTCCAAAGCTCCCACATTATCACAAGTTGTAGTTAGAATTTTCAGCTTTTTATTAGTTAGTGTATTATCTTGATTTTTTTTGAAAATTCCATATCTGCCATGGGTGTCTCATGAGCTAACTTTTCTTGGAGCCATGATGTCAAAAAATTTAGGAAAATATTGGCTATGAAACTTTTTCCATAGCCAAAATCATCTTCTTAAAAGTTTTGTAAACCATGTTCAATAAATATATTCCATCCCAAACTTGCTACCATTTCTCTAAATGAGTTTTTTTTTTAGCAATTTTTTAGATGTTTTGATTTTGTCCTTTATTTTTTTATGGTTTCACTATAGTATAATTGTATGGATGAATGACTTTATGCTCAGTTGTGTACATGTCAAGGGCTACGATGAAGAGGTTGTATTTGACCATTTACATGCAACTGTATTCCAATACAATCCTTTGGGAAGAATAATTTTAGGAACTACAAAAAATATCAAGACAATTACAAAATTGCATCTGTAGCAGTACATTTCCACTCATTAGACAACTCCTAGAATGGTAAGATGGTTTTGATTTTATCACTGTCGCATGTTGTTAGTGTGGGAGAATTTACAACTAGCTGTGTTTGCTACTTTTAAGGAGGGCTTAAAATTTTCTTATATATTCTTTAAGTTCTACCAATTTCAAGGTTAGCTACCTTAAAAATTTTGAAATGATGAAAACATATTTATAGATGACAAGGTAGGCCCAAAGATTATAATTTTAAAGGCTATGAATTTATATAGGTGGGGGATATGACACTATTTTATTTTAACCTTTACATTATTGTTTAAAGTTTGAAGTCCTTGTAACCCTATTATCAATAGGTATATTATAATTTTCTTCAAGTAGTTCTTTTTTTGTTATACCCTTAATTTTTATTTCAATTCTTTGAAGCAAAATAATAATAAAAACTAGGCCAACAAAAAGAGAAAAAAAGCAATGTCTTTTATGTGATCTCATTTTATTATTCTTGTGATGAATCTCCTTTGTTATCCATGAATTTCTTCACACTTTGACCTATAATCCTAATTTGCTCCAGCTTCTTGGGTGAGATCTACATGACTATTGACAATAGTATAATGTATTTCAAATTTAACTTATTCAAAAGGTTATGAATATGTTCTAGCAATTTTGGGGTTAACAACCACCAAAAGTGTTATTCTACTCTACCTCTTTGAATCTGCTCTAATCTATCTTCTTAACCAAATGTTCTATCTATTTTAGGTTATGAATTTTAAATAGCACCTTCTACCCACTTTTACTTTCTTTCCTAGCCTTTCTTTTTTAAATTTGTTAATTACTTTGTCCTACATTGAAAATCTTGACACCTATAAGAGTGAGCAGGTATGGGCCTTGAGTGAGAATATCTCTTACTAGAAGAAGCCTTACACATAAACTCATTGTTGGATGAACTCATTTTATTTTTTTGTATTTAAATTTTAAACACTACTTGTTATTTTACTTTTTATCCTTAGATGGTCTAAAGAAGAAAGGTACTAGACAACTAGATTTACCTAGCATATGTTGGAAATCTGATTGAAAAGCTCATTGTTGAAGATCAAAGAAGCAGATTGTTGCAAAGAAGGAAGATTGTTGTTTTCAATTACTATTTTGTCATTTATTTCAAACCTGCTAGTTGTAGGGATGACATTTTCTTATAAGATCCAAGTACTATCACTTAGTTGATTGATGAAGAGGATTTGATCAACAAGTGTAACAAGAGAACCTGATGGAAAGGTTGAGTTATGATGTTGGAATGAAGTAAAAGGATCAGTTAGGACAATGGTTAAATAATGTATTGATAGCATACTCAAAGATACATAGGTTGGTCACACTTAGAAACATTGGAGTAAGAAGTTTAAACAAGGTGGAATGCAAAGCTTAAACTAAGATCATTAGAGGGTGCCAAGAAAGCTAGTTGAAGCCAAGAAAATTCTTAGTAGGAGCCAAGTAATAGTAAAATTCTAGTGTGTTCCAAGTGATCTTTAGGTACCAAGTGAAGATATGGTGCTAAGCATCAAAAAATCTTAGTTGGTGCCGAGTAATTTTTAGGTGTCGAACATTAGGAAAAACACAATTGATGTCGAGTAACATAGTATGTGCCAAGCACCAGTATTTCAATAGTGTCAAGCTGCTACATTATTTTAAATGACAAAGATTCATCAAATCTAAGCTAACAAAGTGGTTACCTTTAATTTTGTGAACGAGTTAGAAGATAAGAATGATGAGCTGGTGGCATAGAATTCTATGAAAACCATTTTTGGGCAAATTCTAAAGAATTATTCAAGAAGTTTCTAGAAGAAAAAAAATATGGGTTAGATGTAATGAATCCTACCTAATCCATATATATTGAAATTAAATAAGGGAAAAATCAATTAGGAAAGGAACTCCAAGACTTCTATTTAAGGAGCCATAGACCAAGAAGCAAATGTTGCTGATACTATTGCTACTGAAGAGCCAAACTATGAAGTATTTGGAAAGGTGTCAAGGAGAAGACATCTAGGAGAAAGAAGAGCACAGAGGCTTTGCTTCTACAAGTGGTCATGAAGATATGATTGCACTAGTACATTGAGCATGGAGACTCAAGGAGACTAAGCTTGAAAGGAGGGCAAGTTGTCAGAGTTGCAGTGGTTGAAGGCTAGGCAACGGTATGAGCTGAGAAGTGATCTGAAATCTAGAAGATAAGTTGTATGTTGTAGTCAAGTCAAGATTTTCTAATACTCTCTAGCAATTGTATTAGATCTAAAAAAATCCTATAGACTTAGGTTGGTTTTGCATCCATTTGTAAATCCTTTAACAGGGTGGCATTCCAAGTGAATGTTCTAAAGTCCACTAACTAGGCTCACTTCTAATAGGGTGGTTAAATCCTCTAACAAGGTCACATTTGGTAGTGTGTTGTAAGCCTTTCACAGGGAAAGCCTTTCATAAGGCATCACTTTAGAAGAGTGAGAATGGAGTAGCATGTTACTAATGGTTTTTCCCAAATTGTCTTTCCACATAAATCATTATGTTATGTGTTGATCTCTTATGTGTTATACTTTCATGTTTATTTACAATAGCTAGCTAATTAGAAAAGTTAAAGCTTGGATTAATGAATAGTTGAATGGGCTCACTACATTTAGTGAAAATTTTGAATAGGAAATTTGGACCTTGAATAACTGATTCACCCCCCCTCTCAGTTTTTCTAAAGCAATTCTAACAATTGGTATCAGAGCCATCTACTGATTTAATTTCAAGTTTCTAGAAGTAGGAAGATGAAGATGTACAAGAGAGAAGTTCCCAAGCTCAGCAAAGACAACTTTGCTACATGGAAAAGTCTAATGAAATTGCACCTTGGATCAATAGGTGACTATGCACAAACCTCAATTGGAACAAAACATATAAATCTAGTAGGACCTCTTATTGCAGATGATTTGAACAAAAAGAAGGAGCACAATTAAGCAATACTAGAGATTGCCTCTACACTTAATTATGTAGAATATGATGACATCAAAGACTGTGACACTAAATTCAAGATGTGGAAACCTTATCAGAGATCTATGGAGGAGATCAAAATGTCTAGAGAGCAAAAAGAGAAAGCCTAAGAGGAAAGTTTGATGACATGAAAATGGAGGAAGGTGAAAATGCTACTCAGTATGCTACAAGAATGAAAGAAGTGGTAAGTGCAATTAGAAGTCTAGTTGGTCAATTGAAAGAAGAAATTGCCATCAGCAAATGCTTAAGAACTCTTCTCCCTATCTATGCTATTAGAGTTTCAGCCATTCAAGTGTTGAGGTGTGTGCAAGGAAACACACTAACCTTTAAAGGAATAGTGGGAAGACTTACTACATTTGAGCTATATAATTTTGATAATTATAGACCGGAGAACCTTGAATCTACTTTCAAGGCCAAGATGAAAATAAAATACACTAAGGAGGAGACATCAAACAAGAAGAGAAGAAAAAGAAAATATGCATCTAGTGATACCAGCGCAGATAAGGAAGATGTGGAACAGTTAGAAGCACTACTAGCTAGAAGATTCCATAGAGGAAAAGGTAAATTCAAAGGTAAGCTCCCTATCATATGTTTCAATTGCAATGAAGTAGGCCATATAGTTTCAAGATATATATAGAAAAAGAACTACAAAGAAGGAAACAAGTACAAGAAAAAGAGGGAAGATGATAGCAAAGACTACAAGGAGAAAGGAAAAAGATGCTACATTGTTGAAGAAGATTTTGATGAGAATGATGATGAAGTAGTGTATGTGGCCATGAAAGATGAATTAGATGAAGATGAAGCAATAGAATTGGTCACTTGAGTGAACAAGAATGACAAGTGGATCATAGATAGTGGATGCTCACATCACATGATAGGAGATAAAAGTAAGTTCATTACCTTTACTCAATATGATGGAAATAGTATTAGATTTGGTAATGATGACCCATATCAAATCAAAGGAAAAGGCTCTATTAAAATCATAGAGAAAATTTCATGTGATAATGCATACTATGTTGAAGAATTGAACTACAACTTATTGAGTGTATCATAGTTAGGCAATGTAGGTTGCAAAGTTGAATTTGGAAAAAAAAATTCTAAGATCTATGACATTGATGGAAATATAATAGGAAAAGGTGAACAAACTAGGAGTAATCTATTTTACCTAGATATGGAAGATGCAACATGTCTTTCTATTAGACTTGATGATGTGTGGTTGTGGCATAAAAGGTTGTGTCATGTTAATTTTGATAATCCGATTAGCATTAGCAAGAAGAAGAAGGTCAGAGGGTTGCCCAAGTTGAAGAAACCTAAAAACACAATGTCCAAACAATGTCAACTAGGGAAGATGACTAAGTCTAGTTTCAAAAGAAAAACATCCATTTCTAAGGAAGTACTAGAGTTAGTCCATACAGACTTACATGGTCCAATAGAAGTGCAAAAATAGCTAGGAGATAGATACATAATGCTATTTGTAGATGACTATTCCAAGATGATGACTTCTATGTTTTTAAAGAAAAAATTTAATGCATTTCAAATGTTTAAGTGGTATTTGGCCAGAGTTGAGAAGGAAACAAGAAAGAATCTAAAATGCCTAAGGTCAGACAGAGGAGGTGAGTTCACATCAAAAGAATTTGAAATATTTTGCAATGAAAAAGGTATCAAAAGACAAACATTAGCCCCAAGAACTCCACCAAAAAATGGTATTTCTAACAAGAGGAATGGGTTAGTGATTGATTGTGCTAAAACCTTAATGATGGAGAAAAATGTTGCACTAAAATACTGGAGAGAAGCTATAAGCAGTGTAGTCTACACAATGAATAGAGTTCAAGTCAAGAAAGGTACAAATTCAACACCCTTTGAATTATGGTATGCTCACTCGCCCAATGTTAAACATTTCAAAGTATTCGGTTGTAAATGTTATATTCTTAAAGATACTAGAAATGGCAAGTTTGATGCAAAAAGTGATGAAGGCATATTCCTTGGATACTCCACTAGAAACAAGGCATATAAGTGTTTGAACATTAACACTAACAAGATTGTGGAGAGTGCAAATATAAATTTTGATGAGCATGCAGAAGTTCAAGTTGATGAGTCTAAGAAAGTTGAGGATTATAACTCCTTTGTATACTTCTATGAAGGAATGAATATTGAAGACAATGCTACAAATCAAGTTGGGAATCAGCAACAAATTTTAGTATTTGTTGAGTCTCATCCTGTGAATGTCGAGCTGCATTTAGAAGTCAAGCTATAGAATGAATAAAATGTACATTATGACTCTAAAAATAGTATACATGAAAGAAATGATGAAGTGCTAGATGAAGAAGAGAAAAATTACTCTGAAGCTAAAGGATCAAACATGGAAAGAAGGACATAACCAAGATTAGCCAAGTATGTGAGAAGACATCACCCTGCAAAAGAAATCATTGGTGACAAGGATGCCAGACCAATGATAAAGAATAGACTAAAGAATGAATCGTGTCTACTGAGCAAGGTTGAACCTAAAATAGTGAAAGATGCACTACAAGATGATGACTAGTATAAAGCCATGGAAGAGGAGATAGATCAGATTAAGAAGAACAAAACATGGTCTCTAGTTCCTAGACCAGCTGATAAGAATGTAATTGGTACCAAATGTGTGTTTAGAAATAAACTTGATGAGAATGGTGTGATAAGAAGAAACAAAGCCAGACTAGTTTGCAAAGGCTATACATAAGAAGAAGGATCAGATTATGGGGAAACTTTTGCCCCTATTGCAAGAATGGAAGGAGTAAGAACATTACTTGCATATGCTACATATAAAAGTTTCAAAGTGTACCAAATGAATGTTCAATCTACTTTTCTGAATGCTATACTAGAAGAGGAAGTCTACATAGAACAACTAGAGGGATTTGTAGATGAGAACAACAAGGACATGGTCTACAAACTGCACAAATCACTTTATGGATTGAAGCAAGCACCTAGAGCATGGTATGAGAGACTATACAAATATCTTGTGAAGATAGGATTTGAGAGAATAGATGACAATAGCAACTTGTACATCAAAGCTGAAAAAGGTAAAGACATTTTGATATTAGAAATCTTTGTTGATGATATAATATTTGGAGGAAAAGATGTTCTATGCAATGATTTTGCTAATCAAATGAAGCATGAATTTGAGATGTCAATGTTTGGAGAAATCAAATTATTTGTTGGATTACAAGTACATCAATTGAAACATGGCATATTTGTGACCCAATCCAAATACATCAAGGAGATACTCAAAACATTTGGGTTAGAAGAGTCAAAACCAGTCAACACACCAATGGCAACTAGAAATAAGCTATCCAAGAATGATGAGTTTGTAGAAGTGAATTAGACATTGTATAGATCAATGCTACAATATGTTGTACATTGTAGACTAGACATTGTATTAGTTGTTGGAATAGTAGCAAGATTTTATGAAAATCCAAGGGAAAATCACTTAATGGTAGTAAAGAGAATACTAAGGTACCTGAAAGTAACCGATGACTTTGGTTTGTATTACAAGAAAAGTGAAAAGTTTGAACTGAGAGCCTACACTAATGCAGATTGGGGAGGTAACATTAATGATAGAAAAAGCACCAGTGGAGGAGCACTTTTCTTGGGTAAAAGGTTGATTACATGGACCAGCAAAAAGAAAAGTTGCACCTCACAGTCCACTGCTAAAGCTAAATATGTTGCAACTACTATAAATTGCACCAATATTGTATGGATCAAACATTTGTTGCAATGTATGAAGGAAGAGGTAATTAAGCCTATGATACTTCATTGTGACAATACAAGTGCTATCAACATATCAAAGAATCTAGTAATGCATGCTAAAACCAAGCACATTGCAATCAAGTATCACTATGTAATAGAGTTGGTGGAAGACAAACAAGTGAAGATGGCATATGTTAGCTTAAAGAAACAAATTGTTGATATCTTCACAAAAGCACTACCTAAAGATGCTTTTGAGTATCTTATAGGTAAGTTAGGGGTGATACCCCTAGCTAAGGCTACTTGAGGCAAAAATAAGACTACCCTACATCAAATGAGCTGATTATAGAAGATTTTACACATTGATGTAGAGGATGTTTACTTTGGGATTCATGCCTAAAGTAGTAGATGAGATGAAGTTCCAAATCAATCACAAGTAAGGTGATAGAGGGAAACATTGAATGAACCTGTAAAAGCTACACTTGCATACTAATATGCAAATATGTCTTTAGCATTGTCGTCAAAGAGGGAGAAATAGCAAAAAACTTATCAACAATTGTTGAAGATAAAGAATCAAAAAAGAGGGAGAAGTTGTGAGAAACTAATTACACGTTGATGATCTGGTGATCAAATGAAGATAGAGGGAGATGTTGATCAAAATAGTAGAAGATAAGCAATATAGAGGGAGAAAGACAAAGAACAAGGAGGTAGCAACAAAGAGGGAGAAGCTGAAATGAAGCAATCAAAATAGTAGAAGGAGATGTGAAGCTACAATTTATTTTTTGGCATTTGACTTACTGTTTTAATCTAGTTAGTTTGAGGATGAATAGTTTAGTATGATGGTTGATCAGTTTGGTTTGCCATCAATGCCAAAGAGGGAGATTATTGGAAATCTAATTAAAAAGCTCATTGTTGAAGATCAAAGAAGGAAGATTGTTGTTTTCAATCATTATTTTATCATTGATGTCAAACCTTCTAGTTGTAGGGATGACATTTTCTTATAAGATCTAAGTATTATCACTTAGTTGATTGATGAAGAGGATTTGATCAACAAGATGTAACAAGAGAACCTAAGGGAAAGGTTGAGTTATGATGTTGGAATGAAGTACAAGGATCAGTTAAGACAATGGTTAAATAATGTATTGATAGCATACTCAAAGATATAGAGGTTGGTCATACTTAGAAACATTGGAGGAAGAAGTTGAAACAAGGTGGAATGAAAAGCTTAAACTAAGATCATTAGTGGGTGTCAAGCAAGTTAGTTGAAGCTGAGAAATTATCAATAGGAGCTAAGTAATAGTAAAATTCTAGTGTGTACTGAGTGATCTTTAGGTTCTGAGTGAAGATTATGTGTTGAGCATTAGAAAATTTTAGTTGGTGCCGAGTAATTTTTAGGTACCCAACATCAGGAAAAACATAGTTGATGCCAAGTAACACAGAATGTGTTAAGCACCAGTATTTCAATAGTGTTGAGCTACTACATTATTTTAAATGACAAAGATTTTCCAAATCTAAGCCAAAAAAGTGGTTACCTTGAATTTTTTGAATGAGTTGGAAGATAAGAATGATGAACTAGTGGCACAGAATTCTATGAAAATCATTGTTGGGAAAATTCTAAAGGATTATTCAAGAAGTTTATAGAGGAAAAAAAATATGGTTTAGATGCAATGAATCCTACCTAATCCATATGAAATGAAATTAAAGAATGGAAGAATTGAGTGGGAAAGGAACTCCAAGACTTCTATTTAAGGAGCCATTGACCAAGAAGAAAATATTGTTGATACTATTGTTGCTGAAGAGCCAAACTGCAATGTAGTTGGAAGGGTGTCAAGGAGAAGAAATTTAGGAGAAGGAAGAGCACAAAGGCTCTACTTCTACAAGTTTTCATGAAGAGATGATTGCACTGGTACATTGAGCATGGAGACTCAAGGAGACTAAGCTTGAAAGGAGGGCAAGCTGTTAAAGTTGTAGTGATTAAAGGCTAGGAAAGAGTATGAGTTGAGAAGTGATCTGAGATCTACAAGATAGTTAGGTCTGTTGGATACAATTGTTAATTGAATGTTGTCTTTGATGTTACACAAATGCCATATCAATCATCAATTAGCTTCTACCGAGATCACTCGGTCAACAAAGGAAAGTTAGCTTCTACCGAGTTCACTCGGTCAGCAAAGGAAAGCTAGTGTCTACCGAGCTCACTCGGTCATCAAAGAAAATATGCTAGGAAGTTAACTTCCACCGAGTTCACTAGGATAGAAAAGGAAAGTCAGTGCTCACCGATTTCACTTGATCTCCAAAGGAATTTTGCAAGATTTTGCAGTATTTATCGAGCTTCACTTGGTTAACACTAGAAAACATTCTGAAGCAGTGTTTACCGAGCTTCACTTGGTTAACACTAGAAAACATTCTGAAGCAGTTTTTACCGAGCTTCACTAGGTTAACACTAGATTACTAAGTTGAGTCGACCAGAAAAGGATTTTATTATTTTGATTGTTTCATGGAATTAATGTAGCCAACTAATTTTTTTTTTTGTTATTGTAACTTATATTTGAGCTAACTTGATAAATCTGAAAGGTATGTATATAGATATTCAAGTTGTGGAATAGTGTGTGTGTGAAAAAGTGAATGGAAGAGCGAATTCTAATGAAGGATTAGATATCCTGGAGGTGTTGAAAAGTCATATTCGATCAGTAAGGACTCAAAAGAGCAGAACATAGATTTGTAATCAGCAAGAGATAAGTTGCATATCATTCAGGTCATTTCATTGTTGCTTTCTTATCATTGTAATAGTGAATTCAGAATCTCTTTACAGAGTTATTTTAATAGCCATTTTCTAAATCCTCTAACAAGGTGATAGTTCAGTTGAATTGTTCTAAAGACCTCTAACCAGCCCACTCCTAACAGGGTGATTAAATCCTATAACAAGGTCACACCTAACAGTGTGTATTGTAACCTTTAATAGGGTTGGCTCCTAACAGGCCTCACTTCAGAAGAGTGAAAATTGGTGACTAGTTACTTGGTTTTTTTTCCCATATTGGGTTTCCACATTAAATTCGGTGTCTCTTGTGTTCATTTAGTTAATCTTTGCATGCATATTAATAACTTTGAATGCTAGATGAACAGTAACTAGTTAACTTACCAAGTAAAAGTATTTCTATAATATTTATCGAGTATCAGTAGTAAATAAACATTTGGGACATCTAAGGGATTTTTCAGACTTATTTTATGGTAACTAATTCACCCCTCCCCTCTCAGTTATTTCATCTATATTTCCAACAATTGGTATCAGAGCTTTTGGTGCTTTCAGGAAAAGATTTCAAGGATCTAAGCTAAAGATCAGGATGTCTTACAAAAGGGAAATTCCTAAACTCAATAGGAACAACTTCTCTACATGGCAAGGACTAATGAGACTTCACCTAGCATCCATTGGTGATACAAGACTGAAGTACCTTGATGAAAAATATGAAGAACCTGTTGGTACACTATCTGTTAATGATATTGCTGAAAACAAGACTCACAACATTATGATGATAGATATAGCATCCGCTCTGAGTTATGAAGAATTTGATGACATCAAGGATTGCAAAACTACCTTTGAAATGTGAGGAAAGCTAAAAGAAATATATGGAGGAGATGATAATGTGAGAAGAGCCAAAGCAGAAAGTCAGAGAGGACAATTTGACCAAATGAAAATGAGAGAGGATGAAAACATTGCCAAATATGTTGAAAGAGTTAAAGCATGTGTCAGTGCAATCAAAGCTTCTGGAGGAGATATCAGTGAAGAGACAGTTATAAGTAAATTTCTCAAAAAATTACTACCAACCTATGCAATTAGAGTCTCTACAATTCAAGAAAAGAGATGTGAAGCAAATCATAAGATAAATCTAGAGGCCATAGTTGGAAGATTAACTACATTTGAACTAGACAACTTTGACAACTATGTTCCAGCTTCCAAAAACATTGAATCTACATTTGAAGCCGAGATTTCACTCAAGGAGAAAAGAAAAAATAAAAAGGAATCCCAGTTAGAAAGTGAAGATGAATCAGACCAAAGTTCAGATAGTGATCTTGAAGTAATTGAAGCTCTACTAGCAAGGAAATATTCTAGAGGTAGAGGAAAATATAAAGGTAAAGTTCCCCTAATTTGTTTTTCATGTGAAGAAATTGGTCATATTGCTGCCAGGTGCCCAAAAAAATAGAACAAAGATGAGAAGAAAAATTACAAGTACAATGGCAAGAAAGACTTCAAATCCTTCAAAGACAAAGGTAAGAAAACATGTTTTATGGCTAAAGATTTTAATGATTCTAATGATGAAGAAGAAGATGAAATTGTCTACATTGTTGTGAAAGATGAGTCTGATAATGATGAGGAAATGGCACTCATTTCTCATATGAGAAAAAATGATACATGGATCATAGATAGTGGTTGTTCTCATCATGTGACTAGTGATAAAACTAAGTTTGAATATTTTGAAAAATATGATGGTGGCAGTGTAAGATTTGGTAATAATGAACTTTGTTGTATAAAAGGAAGAGGAAGAATCTCTCTAACCAAAGAACTTATATGTGATAATGCCTATTTGGTAAAAGGACTAAAGCATAATTTTTTGAGTGTGGCACAGCTACTCAATAATGGACTCAAAGTGGAATTCATGCATGGAAAAGCAAGACTACTAGATGACAAAGGAAAACTGATTGGATCAGGCACTCAAACAAAAGGTAACTTATTTTATCTTGAACTTGGTGAAGGTTCATGTTTTATTGCTCAAGTTGAAGAAAGTTGGTTATGGCATAAAAGGTTGTGTCATGTCAATTTTGATAATTTGGTAAAGATAAGCAAATTCAAGAAAGTAATAGGCATTCCTAACATAAAGAAACCTAAGGTTGGTCTATGCAAGAATTGTCAAATTGGTAAAATGGGAAAGACTGGCTTTAAAAGTAAAAACTATCAGTCTAAAGATATATTAGAAATTGGGCATACTAATTTATGTGGACCCATTGGAATTGAAAGCTATACTGGAGAAAAGTTCTTCATTCTTTTTGTTGATTACTACTCAAGAATGATGACTGTCATGTATCTAAGGAACAAATCAGAAGCATTTGAGAAATTCAAATGGTATTTGGCTAGAGTAGAAAAGGAAACAGGGAAAAGATTGAAATGCTTGAGGTCAGACAGAGGTGGAGAATTCATTTCACATGAGTTCAATAACTTTTGTATTGAAAGAGGAATCAAAAGATAGGTGTCAGCTCCTGGAACTCCTGAGCAAAATGGAATAGCTAAAAGAAGGAACATATCTATCATGGATTGTGCAAGAACCTTAATGATTGAAAAAGGCATTGCTATCAAATACTGGAAGGAAGCTATCAGCACTACAGTTCACACCCTAAACCGAGTACAGCTAAGAAGGGACTCATTCAAAACTCCCTATGAGTTATGGTATGGCTATAAACCTAATGTAAGTTATCTAAAAGTGTTTGGAAGTAAATGCTACATTTTGAAAGAATCTAGAAAAGGCAAATTTGATGTGAAAAGTGAAGAAGGAATATTTTTGGGATATTCTTGCAAAAGTAAAGCATATTGATGTTTGAACTTGTCTACTAACAAAGTCATAGAAAGTGCACATGTGAAAGTTGATGAGTTTGCAGAAAGGAATGAAGAAGAAAGCAAAAGGGAACCAAAAGATTATAGAAGGTTTTTTTTCATTGAACCTTGTACAGTACCAATCAATCAGGAATCTTCTACTCTCGAGTAATCAGTAATCGAGTTACAGGAAGTTCAAACTAAGCTACAACAAGACAAGTTACACTCAGATGCTATCGAGCAAGTGTCTACCAAGTCTGGAGGACCTAAGCCAATATCTACCGAGCCAAAACAACTAGAACCTCAAGTTGAAATACAAAAGGATAACAATGAAATTCATTCAAAAGGGAAAGAACTTGTTTTAGTAAAATATGTCAGGAGACATCATTCAGTAGATCAAATCATTGGAGAAAAATTTGAAGGAACCATGAAAAGAAATAAGTTGAAAGGTACTTGTTTACTTGCTAATTGTGAACCTAGAAATATCAAAGATGCTTTAGAAAATGATAGTTGGATTGAGGCTATGAATGAAGAAATAGAGAAAATAGAGAAAAATGAGACATGGACTCGTGTACCTAGGCCTAAAGATAAAAATGTGATTGGAACTAAATGGGTATTCAGAAACAAGTTGACTGAAGATGGTAAGGTATCAAGAAACAAAGCTAGATTAGTATGCAAAGGATATGCTCAAGAAGAAGGAATAGACTTTGGAGAAACTTTTGCTCCTATTGCAAGACTGGAAGGAGTCAAAACCTTACTTGCATATGCTGCTCACAAAGGATTCAAAGTTTATTAGATGGATGTCAAGTCAGCATTCCTCAATGGTATACTAGATGAAGAGGTTTACATTGAACAACCTGAAGGTTTTTTTGATCCAGATAAAAGAAACATGGTCTGCAAACTACACAAGGCACTATATGGTCCGAAACAAGCCCCTAGAGCATGGTATGAAAGATTAGATAACTATCTTATTCAAATTGGTTTTCAAAGAACTAATGATAACAATAGCTTGTATATAAAGGATGGACTAGATGATAAAATTTTCTTGGAAGAAATATTTGTAGATGATACTATTTTCACAGGAAATGATGATCTTTGCAAAGAATTTTTAGAACAAATGAACAAGGAATTTGAAATGTCTATGTTTGGTGAGATAAAATTCTTTGTTGGTCTTCAAATTCAACAGAATAAAAATGGTATCTACATCACTCAATCAAAATATATCAAGGAGATATTGAAAAAGTTTGGTATAGAAGATTGTAAACGAGTCAGAACTCCTATGTGTATTGGATTAAAACTTACCAAGGAAGATGAATCAAAAGAAGTAGATCAAACCTTGTATAGATCTATGATTGGAAAGTTGCAGTATGTAGTTCATACTAGGCCAGATATTTCCCTTTCAATTGGGATTGTAGCAAGATTTTCAGCAAAACCAAGAGAAAATCACATGATGGTTGTTGGCGCTCAAAATTGCAGCCCTGATTTTGAGCGTTGTTGAGAAATTAAGCCCTATGAAAGCTTTTTGATAGATTATACCCGACTGTCAATGTGAGGCCTAAAAGGAATTCAATGTTTCTAACACCTTCCATTTAACTTTCCTAAGCATTCCATGATGATAAATCATCATTTTGAGATGTTTGGCGAAGTCCCGTTTTGAGCATTTCCCAAATCTGCATTTTACCCCAAGTGTCAAACAGCGATAGGAGGCCTTGTTTGTAAATGAATATCTCATACCCAAAAAAAATTTAGGACTCACTACTTTGAGAGTATCTAATTTCCATACCTAATAACCTATTTTTCAGATTTTGAGTTGTTTTGAGTTCGTTTGAATAGGTTTTGAATCCCTTAAAGTTGGTCAGTAACTGTTTTCATGCATTTGCACTTTGCACCTAATTTTGGGAAGCCCTGTTTGACGTGTTATAACTTTTGACCAATTGATCAAAAGGCTAAATTTCCTTTTGTGTTGTATTCTAGAGGTCATAAAATATTTATTTTTCAAGTTTTAGCTTATGACAAATCTATTTGATCAGTTTTTAAATGCGATTCCAAACAAAAATTTGTATCTTTTTACTGGTGTCAGCATTTGCAGAGCTATCAGGACCCCTGTTCAGGACATTATATCTCCTAATCCATGATAGGTCAAGTCAAATGGATTATACCCCTATGTTGTATACTAAAAATACTATAAGTGTGCCAGTTTTCAAGCGTTAACGAATTCATTTGCAAACATTTTCAGGTCATTTCCATTCGCAAAAAATGTTTTGTCAGTGCTTTTAATCTGCAAAATCCAAGTAGCCTACTTTAAATTCTTTCCATTTGCATCTATTTTATTCCTCATGAGCCCACATCACATATCCATAATGTCCTCATGACAAAGAACCAACACCTCAGTTTTTGTCTCCCCAAGTGTCAGTTAACCCAATTTTCCAAGCCAAATCTGAACCCAGTTTATGTATTTCT
Source organism: Cupressus sempervirens (assembly GCA_028749045.1). Classification (NCBI taxonomy): domain Eukaryota; kingdom Viridiplantae; phylum Streptophyta; class Pinopsida; order Cupressales; family Cupressaceae; genus Cupressus; species Cupressus sempervirens. The sequence continues at coordinate 835,383,474 of CM053786.1, read as the reverse complement.
GACATGTTTTCTTGCAACTAAATCTGAGAAGGAAAATTTGACAGTCAATATCTTTTGATTGGGAATTATTCATGAGATGAGATTCGACAAGGTAAAAATTTGCAGAGCAAAGAATTAATGTTCCAAGTTTCAGGACCTGATCAGAGGTTTGAGTCAGTTTTCAAAGGCAGTCAATGGACCTTCTGACATGAAAATTAACAGTTTGCAAATCAGTGGTAAAGCGAGTTTTAACGATCAATTTGTGGTCAAAATTGTTTCCAATCAATCTGAGAAGGTCAATGGATCAATTTGAGGATTCAGTTGTTCGAAAATAAAATTTCTTTTAGCTAGGCCCACTCTGGGGCCCGACTGATTCCATCAGAGTAATGCTAATTTGTGTGGGAGGAAGTTTATGGAAGTATGGAAGTGGGATTGAAATAGAGTTCAAATCTTGGATTTTGGGAGGTAAGGGTGAATAGCATGAATTGTCTTTTCAGGGATATTCACAGTTATTGTAACTTTTATATGTGGAGAAATGATGGGGAGGTGACGACTTGCAAATCCAGTTATGTTTGAAAGCTTTATAGTTGAACAAAATCTAGCATATCTGTCTAAAGCCAAAAAGATTTGGTGGGGCACAATCCTCATTGTTCAATTGAAAAGATGATTTCTTCAATAGCACCAATTTTGAAGAGGGATATTTCAAGGTCATTGAGTCAGTGGCTTTCCCACACTACCTGAGATTTAATAACTTAGATTGTAATGACTGCTAATGCAACTCGCAAAGGGAGAGACCCGAGGCATAAAAGAACCTGCAGTCAAACAAAAGGAAATCCACGCCAAATACTATGAAGAGCATCCACCAAAGAAAAACACCCCATTCAAACCAGCAAATCAAACCATGCATGTAAAAAAGAATTGCATCAGCATGATGAAATGGAGTTCACACAGGCAAGAGGGAAAGAGTAAGCCCTTTCCATTATACAAGAAGTTGAGGACATTGTGTTTGAAAGGAATAAAGACCCATGCTATAGTGGCCTTCACATGCAAGAGGCAACTCATGTAAAATAGAGCACCCTCGCATTGCTTGAAAAGAAGAAGCCACAGTTTTAAATAAGGGAAATGCCCAATGAGAAAATCTGCAGGTGTCTACACCAGAGGGAGATCAGGTATACAAAATTATGAAGCAGGATTAATCATTGCAACAGGTCGCCCATGCATTTGCAATGACCGCAGCAAGGAGCTCCCAGCAATAGGTAGCTTAGGTTTTTAAAAGAACTCAATCATGCAAGAGCCGCAAACAATCATAAGGAGATGCCTGGCAAGGGATATGAAGAGAAAACACAGGCTATAAAAAATGTACAAGAATAAAGCAGAGAGAGAGGCATCAAAGCTGCAGCCTTCCAAGAAGTCATCTATAGCCAGTAAAATGCCCACGTTTGAAGATAGGAACCCATGTGTTTAGAAGCAAGGGTTGATTAGAGGTGCCCCCGAAACGAATCTGCCATGTTTCTTATCCCACATTCTTTATTTGAAGATAGTCTTGTTTTTTAAATACATCAACACACTACTTACACCTGTCTAAAAGGTGTGGGCCTTCTAAGACAAAAAGTAAGCTCGTGTGGTGGGCTCATGGTCAGCCAAAGGGAAAAAGTTAAGGGTGATGTCAGCCAGTTAAAAGCAATATTTTAATCAAAGTTTCCCCCGTGCTGATATGGCCCAAAAAATTAGAATACTTTGAGATGTCGACACATGGCAGAGATGGATGGCGAGTGCAAAACCATAATATTAAGTTAAAAGGTTTATAAGTAATGTGGGAATGCACATTTCCACCATATGGAAGCACAGGCCTGAGTCAGTGATGTGGCACCAAAATGAGCAGATCAAGATCGAGGCACAGGATTTTGCCACATGGCAAGATCCGACAGTCTGTGCATCCCCACTAGACAAAAGTGCAAGGTCATTAAATAATGTGGGGAAGTGGATTTTTGACACATGGTGAGGGTCCTGGTGGCACTGACATGGCATCTAATGCAGAGGTGGGCCAATCAAACAGTGTCACGTGGCACGATCAAACTAAGGGTTGACCACAGGTTAGAGAGAAGGAGAGAATTGGAAGAGTTAAAAAATAATTTTTAATTATTAGAGTTTTCACATCAAGTTTTAAAAGGGGTCATTTTATATAGTTTTGACTTTATGACATTTTAAATTTTTCAAGAAATTTAAAATCCAAATGTGCAGACCTAATATTTCTACCAGAGGAGATTGTTTTCAAATGGACTTTTAGTGGGTTTCTCGAAGCCAAAATAGGCCATGTTATATATCGCCAGAATCGAGAAAAGACGAGCTATCCATTTTTGGGGTTAGTTTTTGCATAGGTAGCAATGTGTTCGAGCTATACTATCTTTTCTCCTAGGTTCCCAGATTGTAACCAATTTCAGGTATCAGAGTTCAAAATTGTTTTCTAGCATGGAAATGACCTGGATATGCACAAAAGATAGTAAAATGCAGCTGGGGTTGAATGGAACTAATTTCAAATCAGTTAAAGTTTGATTCCTTCAGCATTACATGAAGATATCATATATTTTGGTGATTCAAAGAATTTCATCATTAAACAGAGATATTTTCCAATTAGTTACATTGTAATGATGAAACAAAAAATTAGATCAGACGGGTAAAAGGATGAAAGAGGTTTTTAGTTTCACAAGATGGGATTCCAAATGGACACTTGTCGTCTTCAGTTTCAATCCAAGAATTCATCTCCTTGCTATATTATTCTTTCTTTCTTCCATTTGAAGGGTTCCAATTTTTGGTTCCAGGTTTTGGTTCTAGTTTTTTTTACTGAGAAACTAGTTGGTTCTAGTCTTTTGGAGAAAAATTTGCACATTACTGTGATACCAAGGTCTTGGATCCAGTTCTGGTTGCATTCCCATGATTGTGACACCATTTTCCTTCAGCAAATTTCTCTCATGTGAACAGCAAGTGTAAAGATAATACAGATAGTTTTGAGATGCTAGGTTGTTTCATGTTTTGATTTCATGCACCTGAATGTATATTTTCAAAGAAAATGAATACATATGAGCAATAGTTTCACTAGCTTCATTCTGTTTCTTGTCTCCTGTATCAGCAATCTATAAGTCTTATGTGGTTTTGGAACAAATATCTAACACCCATTTGCATCCCTTTTAGGTTGTATGTTTGATGTATTTTACTGTTGGACCAAAGGGCCAAGTAAATGCTTGATATGTTTAACAAGGTTACTAGTTACTTGAGAAGGATATTTTGTGAGAATGAGATCTTAATGAACACAAATGTCTGACTCACAAGGTGATTAGATAGATCTGATGTTTGGGCATACAGAATATGTCCTGATGTCACAGATGTATGTTTTCAATTCATGGAATTACCCAATGGATTAGGCATTGATCATGTGTAGGATCAATTTGTTCTCATTGCAGCATGTTTGAGGATTTGTTGAACATCACATCAATAATCAATGCTTTTCCCTTTCATGTTGAAGAGCTATAATAGAATGCCCTCACTCAGCTTATGAGTTTCCTAGATCTTCATTTAGCTACTGTAGATTGATGTTATTTCATGAGTTATCAGGAGAAATAAGGGTTTTGTCTACTTCATAATAGATTCAGTGTATGCTTTGATAATTGGTACCATATACAGAATCTATAGGTCCACCCACCTAAGTTTTACAAAGCCTGAAGAAGAAGAAGGGTCATGCCTTATAGTTGGTCTGTTGTCAGAAATGGCATGTTGAAAATGGGAGTTAGCTACCCCTAGATGTGTCTTGTTCTCATCAGGGTAATTGGAAACGGGTAACGTTTTCAAACACCAACAAAATGGTGACTCTACTGGGGAGATAAGATGGAAATCCATTTCGTTGAAAGGACAAGAGTCTCTGATGTTCATTGAAAATTTCAGTCCTATTTTTAGTTGGGTTTTGCCCGTCTGAGTCACCAACAAAATGGTGACTCTACTGGGGAGATAAGATGGCAATCCATTTTGTTGAAAGAACAAGAGTCTCTAGTGTTCATTGAAAATTTTAGTCCTATTTTCAGTTGGGTTTTGCCCATTCAAGTCACCAAAAAAATGGTGACTCTGTTGGGGAGATAAGATGGTAATTCATTTTGTTAAAAAGAACAAGAGTCTCTGATGTGAAATAGATTGGATATAGCATATCAATAGCAAGATGTGTTCCTTGTTTTCTTGCTGAAGTTTCATTTCCCCCAGTTAAGCTTTATTCATTATCAGTAGTATGTTTTAAAACTAGATGAAAATTGTGTGCTATGACTGTTATAGGTCTATCTTTAATCAGTTCAGTTTGCAAATACTGTTGAGAAATTCCAGAGTCAAGAATTGATTTATAAAGTGCAAATTCTTTTCAAGATGTCAATGATCCTCTAGTTTCCTACATTCAAGGTCTAGTTCAGATTTGTCAAGTGACAAATTATGTTTTATTTTCTCACATGAATGAGTGGTGACTCTCAAATCTCTGTACTAATTTGTTCCTAGTTGATTTCATTGCAAAATCTTGAAGGACTTTCAGTTGTATGGGCAGATCTGAAATTGTTGATAGTTTCTTGGAAAGGAATTCTAAATTCTTGACAAGTTTTAAAGTGCTTTTTGAAATCTTTTGTTATAAAGAAATTGAAATGTAAAAAGTAGATCATAGTAGTGATCTCTTTATCCTCTTGAAAGGAGGTGGTGACTCTATAAAGTTTGATCAGTGGTGTAAAGGATTTTCAGTCTTGCACCTGTGCCAAATCAGCAAATCGAAGTTCGGCATCAACACTTGAGGTATTTTTATTTTCATATTTCTTTTCATGGAAATCAAGTGTTTATAGAAGTTTCCTCTATTCATTGATTTTCAGCACTAGAAAGAAGAGGTAGAAATTTTGTTTCATAATGGAGTCAGATCTAGTGTTAGATCTCAGATTTGAGATTAGTTTGCCAAATCCTGAGAGTTTGAAAATTGTGAATAATAACATTGCTATGTTGAATAGACTGGTCTACAAAAGTATTGTCAATCTTATAAGAATTCAAGTAGGAACTACTCAAGGTTTGAGTGCCAAACAATGTTATTTAAGGCTTAAATCAGTAATTAGTAAGATGCCTTTTCATTGTAGACCTGAGAAATCTTCCCTACCAAATGTTTACCTTGATGTTCTAGTACCCGATTCAGTCAATTGGCCAACACCTATAAGGTTACAAATAATTTTGCAAATCAAAAAATTCATTGAGGAGATGGAAAGTGGTGATTATAGATTTCATGACATGTCTTCTAATGATAATGAGTGTGTTGAAAGCCAAGGTAGCAATGAATATAACGAATCCATAGAGCAAGATAATCTATCTTCCGAATGTGAAGAGGTGGATTCAAATGTTAATGAATCAGGTAATAGCAATCAGCATGAAAAATATGGATATAAAAAAGATGATAAATTTTGTTATAGTACATATGAAGTTGAAGAAAGTTGTAACAATAGTAGATCTAGTGATTGCCATGATAAGAAAGAATATTGTAATAATTCTAATTTTCCAGATTGTTACACTAATGATCTTCCTGTTGTAAGTTCTTCATGTTATCAAGATGAAAATCATAGCATGGAGAAGATTTGTGAGTAAGTCTTCCTGAGCTCTGATGAAATCTCTATTTTGTTGGCTCGTGATTTTGAAAATCATGTAAGTAATTCTAAGGATGTTCATATTTTCCCTCATAGTTTTTCTTCATTTGGTCAAGTCAATTCCCCAATCTTTGATGTGGAAAAGGATACACAATTTGAAAGATCATTATCAGATTTTGGAGGTGCATATAGTAATACCTCAAATGTATGTGCACATGATGACTTGATAGATGTAGGGGATGTGTTTGAGGGGATTTTTTCTTCTATCACAAGGTTTTCTCATGCTGGTGATTGCAGTGAAATATGTTTCAATACTTTTGATGAAGAGGGAAACATTGAATATGATGTTGTTGATTCTGAGTTTTCCTTTTACACTGACAAGTCTTATATTGATCAGCCTGATGGTAATTTTGCAAAGTTAAAGGTTCATTCTAATGCTATGTTAAATGAAGATAAATATTGTGATCAACATATTTTGGATCAACATTTTCAAAGCAGTTTTTTAGAATTGGTGACTAACTAGTTATTTCAATATGAAGAGTTTTCAGTGAGTTTGTAAATTTTATTTGATGAGTAATATCACTACAAAGAGGTAGAGATCAGATTTTATGTACCCTTCACAGCCGGAGACACAAGGTGAGTTGCATTTTCTTGACATATGCAACTTGGTGAATAAAGTGGAGTGTGAATGTTTCATGTTTCCACCTGATAGCATGCACCTGTCATATGTTTATGATGATTCTCAATTTAATTTTCATAATCAAGAGCATCCTGATATTCTCTTTCATAGTGAGCAAGAGGTTAAAGTTATGCCAAGTTTTTACATGCATTATGAAAGTGAAGATGTTGATTTCATTTGGCCAAGTGATTCAGTTCATGATGCTAATCTAATTGGTGAAATGGGTAGAAGTAATTCCATTTTACCTCAAAAAGATGTAGATGAAAATAAGGTATATGAAAGAGGTAAAAAGTTCTAAAACTTTTTGGTGGCCTAGGGCCATCACTTGTACATAGTTAGAGTAGTTTCCCTGTTTTCAATAGAGATGTTCGAGAGGAAGTTTTTCTGTTCAGGTGTGCAGTCTACTTCTCCTAGAGATCTAAAATCTTGCCATGCCCACAAGGGACATGCATCCCCAAACAGAGCCACTGTTGGCCCTCAAAATTGCAGCCCTGATTTTGAGAGTTGTTGAGAAATTAAGCCCTATGAAAGCCTTTTGATGAGATTGTACCCGGCTGTCAATGTGAGGCCTAAAAGGTGTTCAATGTTTCTAACACCTTCCATTTAGCCTGCCTAAGCATTCCATGATGATAAATCATCATTTTGAGATGTTTGGCAAAGTCCCGTTTTGACCATTTCCCAAATCTGCATTTTACCCTAAGTGTCAGATAGTGATAGGAGGCCTTGTTTGTAAATGAATATCTCATACCCAAAAATGTTTTAGGACTCACTACTTTGCGAGTATCTAATTTCCATACCTAAGAACCTATGTTTCAGATTTCAAGTTGTTTTGAGTTTGTTTGATTAGGTTTTGAATCCCTTAAAGTTGGTCAGTTACTATTTTCATGCATTTGCACTTTGCACCTAATTCTGGGAAGCCCTATTTGACGTGTTATAACTTTTGACCAATTGATCAAAAGGCTAAATTTGCTTTTGTGTTGTATTTTAGAGGTCAGAAACTTGTTATGTTTCAATTCTTAGCTTATGATGAATCCATTTGATCAATTTTCAAATGCGATTCCAAATGCAAATTTGTATCTTTTTACTGGTGTCAGAATTTGCAGAGTTGTCAGGACCCCTGTTCGAGACATTATATCTCCTAATCTATGATAGGTCAAGTAAAATGGATTTTACCCTTGTGTTTTATATTGAAAGTACTATAAGTGTGCCGGTTTTCAAGCTTTAACGAATTCATTTGCACACTTTTTTGGGTCATTTCCATTCGCAAAAAATGTTTTCTGTCAGTGCTTTTAATCTACAAAATCCAAGTAGCCTACTTTGAATGCTTGCCATTTGTGTCCAGTTATTCATCATGAGCCCACATCGCATATCCATAATGTCCTCATGACAAAGAACCAACACCTCAGTTTTTGTCTCCCCAAGTGTCAGTTAACCCAATTTTCCAAGCCAAATATGAACCCAGTTTATGGATTTCTGATGTGTTTTCTTGCAGGTAAATCTGAGAAGGAAACTTTGACAGTCAATATCTTTTGATTGGGAATTTTTCATGAGACAAGATTTGATAGGGTAAGAATGTGCAAAGCAAAGAATCAGTGTGCCAAGTTTCAAGACCTAATCAGAGGTTTGAGTCAGTTTTCAAAGGTAGTCAACGAACCTTTTGACATGAAAATTAACAGTTTGCAAATCAGTGGTAAAGTGAGTTTTAACGATCAATTTGTGGTCAAAATTGTTTCCAATTAGTCTGAGAAGGTCAACGGATCAATTTGAGGATTCAGTTGTTCAGAAATGAATTTTTTTTTAGCTTGGCCCACTCTAGGGCCTGACTAATTCCATCAGAGTAATGCTAATTTGTGTGGGAGGAAGTTTATGGAAGTATGGAAGTGGGATTGAAATAGAGTTCCAATCTTGGATTTTGGGAGGTAAGGGTGAATAGCATGAATTGTCTTTTCAGGGATATTCACAGTTATTGTAACTTTTATATGTGGAGAAATGATGGGGAGGTGACGACTTGCAAATCCAGTTATGTTTGAAAGCTTTACAGTTGAACAAAATCTAGCATATCTGTCTGAAGCCAAAAAGCTTTGGTGGGGCACAGTCCTCATTGTTCAATTGAAATGACAATTTCTTCAATAGAAACAATTTTGAAGAGGGATATTTCAAGGTCATTGAGTCAGTGGCTTTCCCACACTACCTGAGATTTAATAACTTAGATTGTAATGACTGCTAATGCAGCTCGCAAAGGGAGAGACCCAAGGCATAAAAGAACCCACAGTCAAACAAAAGGAAATCCACACCAAAGACTATGAAGAGCATCCACCAAATACAAACACCCCATTCAAACCAGCAAATCAAACCATGCATGTAAAAAAGAATTTCATCAACATGATGAAATGGAGTCCATGCAGGCAAGAGGGAAAGAGGAAGCCCTTTCCATTATACAAGAAGCTGAGGACATTGTGTTTGAAAGGAATAAAGACCCACGCTATAGTATCCTTCACATGCAAGAGACAACTCATGTAAAATAGAGCACCCTTGCATTGCTTGAAAAGAAGAAGCCACAGTTTTAAATAAGGGAAATGCCCAATGAGCAGATCCATAGGTGTCTACACCAGAGGGAGATCAGGTATACAAAATTATGAAGTAGGATTAATCATTGCAGCAGGCCGCCCATGCATTTGCAATGACCACAGCAAGGAGCTCCCAGCAATAGGAAGCTTAGGTTTTTAAAAGAACTCAATCATCCAAGAGCTGCAAACAATCATAAGGAGATGCCTGGCAGGGGATATGAAGAGAAAAAGCAGGCTATAAAAAATGTACAAGAATAAAGCAGAGAGAGAGGAATCAAAGCCGCAGCCTTCCAAGAAGTCATCTATAGCCAGTAAAATGCCCACATTTGAAGATAGAACCCCACATGTTTAGAAGCAAGGACTGATCAGAGGTGCCCCCCAAATAAATCTTCCATGTCTCTTATCCCACATTATTTATGTGGAGATAGTCTTGTTTTTTAAAATACATCAACACACTACTTACAACTGTCTAAAAGGCATGGGCCTTTTGAGACGCAAAGTAAGCTTGTGTGATGGGCCCATGATTGGCTAGAGGGATAGAGTTAAGGGTGACATCAACCAGTTAAAAGTAATATTTTAATCGAAGTTGCCCCCGTGTTGACATGGCACCAAAAATCAAAATGCTCCTAGATGTGGACACATGGCAGAGATGGACGGCAAGCACAAAACCACAATATTAAGTTGACAGGTTGATAAGTAATGCGAGAATGTGCATTTCTACCATGTGGCAGCACAGGCCTGAGTTAGTGATGTGGCACTAAAATGAGCAGATCAAGACAGAGGCACAGGATTTTGCCACATGGCGAGATCTGATGGTCTGCGCATCCCCATTAGACAGAAGTGCAAGGTCCTTAAATAATGTAGGGAAGAAAATTTTTGACACATGGCGAGGGTCCTGGTGGCGCTGACATGGCATCTAATGCAGAGGTGGGCCAATCAAACAGTGTCACGTGGCACGGTCAAACTGAGGGTTAACCATGGGTTGCAGAGAAGGAGAGAATTGGAAGAGTTAAAAAATAATTTTTAATTATTAGAGTTTGCATATCAAGTTTTAAAAGGGGTCATTTTATATAGTTTTGACTTTATGACATTTTAAATTTTTCAAGAAATTTAAAATCCAAATGTGCAAACCTGATATTTCTACCAAAGGAGATTGTTTTCAAACGGACTTTCAGTGGGTTTCTAGAAGCCGAAATAGATGATTTTATATATCGCTGAAATTGGGAAAAGATGAGCTATCCATTTTTTGAGTTATTTTTTGCATAGGTAGCAATGTGTTCGAGCTATACTATCTTTTCTCCCAGGTTCCCAGATTGTAACCAATTTTAGGTATCAGAGTTCAAAATTGTTTTCTAGCATGGAAATGACCTAGATATGCATAAAAGATAGTAAAATGTAGTTGGGGTCGAATGGAACTAATTTCAAATCAGTTAAAGTTTGATTCCTTCAGCATTTCATGAAGATATCAGATATTTTGGTGATTCAAAGAATTTCATCATTAAACAGAGATATTTTCCAATTAGTTACATTGTATGATGAAATAGAAAATCAGATCAGATGGGTAAAAGGATGAAAGAGGTTTTCAGTTGTGCAAGATGGGATTCCAAATGGACTCTTGTCATCTTCAGTTTCAATCTGGGAATTCATCTCCTTGCTATATTATTCTTTCTTTTTACCATTTGAAGGGTTCCAATTTTTTGTTCTAGTTTTTGTTACTGAGAAACCAGTTGGTTCCAGTCTTTTGGAGAAAAATCTACACATTACTATGATACCAAGGTCTTGGATCTAGTTCTAGTTGCATTCCCATGACTATGACACTATTTTCCTTTAGCAAATTTCTCTCATGTGAACAGCAAGTTTAAAGATAATACAGATAGTTCTGAGATGTTAGGTTGTTTCATGTTTTTATTTCATGCACCTGAATGTATATTTTCAAAGAAAATGAATACATATGAGCAATAGTTTCACTAGCTTCATTCTATTTCCTGTCTCCTGTATCAACAATCTGTAAGTCTTATGTGGTTTTGGAACAAATATCTGAGACCCATTTGCATCCCTTTCAGGTTGTATGTTTGATGTATTTTTCTGTTGGACTAAAGGGCCAAGTAAATGCTTGATATGTTTAACAAGGTTATTGGTTACTTGAGAAGGATATTTTGTGAGAATGAGATCTGAATTAACACTGAGGTCACAACCACAAGGTGATTAGATAGATCTGATGTCTAGGTATACAGAATATGTCCTAATTTCATAGATGTATGTTTTCAATTCATGGAATTACCCAATGGATTAGGCACTAATCATGTGTAGGATCAATTTGTTCTCATTGTAGCATGTTTGAGGATTTTTTGAACATCAACATCAATAATCAATGTTTTTCCCTTTCATGTTGAAGAGCTATAGTAGAATGCCCTCACTCAGCTTATGAGGTTCCTAGATCTGCATTTAGCCACTGTAGATTGATTTTATTTCATGAGTTATCAAGAGAAATAAGGGTTTTATCTGCTCCATAATAGATTCAGTGTATGCTTTGATAACTGGTACCATATAAAGAATCTATAGGTCCCCCTGCCTAGGTTTCTCAAAGCCTGAAGAAGAAGAAGGGTCATGCCTTATAGTTGGCCTATTGTTAGAAATGGCAGGTTGAAAATGGGAGTTAGCTGCCCCTAGATGTGTCTTTCTTTAGTAAGGTATTGGCATAGCCTAGTTCCTTGTGTAGTGTTTCCATGTGGGGAGTAAGGTAGCCTAAATGCTTGTCAGTTTGGCTCTAATATTAGCCTCATCTAGTTAAGATAGCTAACTAACTTTGTGTCTATATTAATGTCCTAAAATTCTTCTCACTCTAAGATAGATTGGATGGTAGTCTTGCACTTGATGTAGATATTTGAGTTTCTAGATTCAGAATGTGAATTCGGGTCTCTTAGGTGAAGAGTGTAGGATTGCATAGTTTTATGTATAGTGAAATATATTCTCAAGTACCTTATTCACATCCTCAACCTTTATTGCTAATACAACTTGTTGTAGTGCTATTTCACTAGAAATTTTCTCATTTACCTTGCCTTGATATTTCTTTTCAGACCATTCTAAGAGTTTTGCATTGGTATCCAGGTCTTCATTGCTAACCTTTTCCACTATATCTATCAATTATTATATGATTTTCTTGGTCTCATCATGAGTTGGTAGGCTAAATGCATCTAAAAATATGTCCTTAATTTCTTTAAGTGCTTGCTTCTGCCTATGTTCTCTCTTAAGCATTTCTTGATGCTTTTTCCTTTCTAAGGCTTGTTGTAGAATGACTATTTGTTCCAATGCCATGGTGTCATTGTCATATTTTGGAATAAAAATTTCTTCATCATCAAGGCTTATGTCTCCATAATGTATTACCTTATCTACCTTTGATGAGTTGGGGCTTGGCACTAAGATCTGCAATGGAATGGCTTCTGTGCTCAGCTTCTAAAGGGTTTGAGTAGAAGGAGTGTCATATGTTGATAAGGCTACCAAAGCTTCAATGGCCACTTGTTCCTTTAACTTAGATTTTGTCTCTGTAGGCTTGCCCTAATCTATCGCTATGACATGGCTAGCACCTTTCTCTTGTGTTGTAGGTATAGATGAGTCTATCTAACCTATTTGTCCTATAGTTGTACCTATTTCTTCTAATTTCCTCTTGTAAGAATTTACCTTAGGAAAAAATCACCAAAGATCAAGGAACTCAAGCACAAGCATAGAATAGACCAAAAGAGTATGGTCAATACGAGAATGAATATCTTTGTCATGTTACGTAATGTACACTAGGAGTGCCTGTATATAAAGGCCTCTAGGATGCTTCTAGAATGCTTCTAGAATGAGCTAGGAGATAAGTATTAAACTAAGCACACATCCATAAGAAGTGGATTATCCTCCATTTTAGATGAGAGGATAAGTATGACAAGGTGTATCTCATGTAGAGATGTAGACACCATGTGCTTAAATAAGGTGCTAACTCTAGTTTTGTAGAAACCATGTGCATAAAAGAGTTGGTAACTCTTGTATTGTCAATAAGAAACTCATGTGAGTATGCATAATCCTAGGTGTCAAACTAATAAATAATAAAATAATGCATTTATCCTAACTAAACTTATGAAAAATTTAAATAGTAGATACTTATTTACACCAACAACCCCCCTTAAGTGAAACTTAGAGGAATGCACTCAAGCTCACAAAAGATAGGATGAAAATGCATGATGGTCCTGGCTACTAAGCCATGTTAGGTACCCATGTAAAAATGCAATGAAATGCAATGAAATCTCTCTATAAAATTTGGAAAGAGGTAAAACCTCATGGGAAAATCCCTCCCCCAAAAGGAGAGATATGTACAAAAAAGAAAGATGCATGAATGGACGGAGTAATCAAGACCACCCCATTATGACATACATCATGCATATACAATAGGGATTCCCTCAATGAAATCCTCCCCTTACTGAAGGATCTCATGATAGTGAGTGCTTGAAGACAAAAGAGAATCCAATGCCTACAAAAAACATTTCTCCCTTTAAGAAGAAGATACACCAAGTATAAGTGCAAATATGATTCCCACTATGGATAGGAAGATGGAAGAGGGATCCATATGTAGTATCTTGTGGATGTTTCCTTTGAAGTTTTCTCATATGGTGACAAGTCCTTGATGAATGTAGATGCCATGAACCAATCTAATGAATGCTCACAGGAAGGTGGCAACCAAGGAAGCATGTTCATATATGAAACTGAATCAAGCTTCAAGGATGATAAAGCATCCTTATAGGAACATGGAGGAAGAGAAGCAACATTGCCTCCCCTCAATGATGAATGCACACCCATGAGAGAAGCTCCTTGATGACTAAAGAAGTTACACCATGAAAACTGAATGATGTTCCTCCTTGTAGGAAGAAATTGTGCCATAGGTGTTGTAGAGAATGCTCCCCAGCTGATAGGAAGAATTTTCAGAAAATATGATGTTTGAGGAAACTAGAAGAAAATCTCCAAAGACTGATATGACTCCTCATAAGTGAAATATTCCATCTCCATCTACTATAAATAAACCACAACCATGTCAAAAAAATTAAGTGGTTGAGGGTCACCGTGTGCCCTCGCAACAAGTGAAGAAGTCTCCTCAACAAAGAGAAGATTGATGTCATCGATGATGTCTTCCACATATTCAATGCGAGTCTCCATGAATAGCTCTACAATGGTTCGAGGAAATTGTGCCATGAAGCTAAAGTAGGAAGACATGATGTTTCCTACTATACTAAATCAAAAGCATCTATGGTTGGAACTAGATTAGTAGTAGCAATAGAAGCATCAGGAGGTGTGATCTCATTTGGAGGTGTAGGTACCATAACTGGAGTGACTAGTGGTAGAATATCCTCTAAAAATGGAGGAACGCTAGGATCTCAATATGCTTCCCAAAGAGCCATCTAAAAATCATGAGGAAAACTTGCTATACTAAGAGGAGTAAAAGATTCCTTACTCATACTATTATATAGAAAGTGAAGAAGATGAGAAAAATGTTTCCAATTAGGATTAGGTGGAAATATTTTTGAGTAGAGATAAGGAAATACTTCCTAATGTTCTCTTAGATGAGCAAGCATCAAAGCACTCCATTTTTTATAGTTCCTTGTTGTCAACTTTGGTCTTAAACCAAACTGACATGTGTGACAAGACTCCATATATGCACCTCCTAAAATGCAAGAGAGAATCAAGGAAACCCCCCCTAATCTATGATTTGACACTTTATAGCCACTTTCCAATTTAGGCCCTACTGCTAAAATTAATATTTCTATCTACAAAAGCCTATAAACTAATTGTGGATCTACAAAGTAGATGAAAAATTATGCACTTTCAAAAAAAATAGAACCTGATTATGTGTCCAAATGATCCCGTACTAAGCATTTAAAGTGGAAAATTTTGAGATTTATGATTTGTAGAAAAATTCAAGAACATAGATCTCAAACAACCAATACCAATGTGTAGATCATAAAATTCTACCCCGAAACAAAAAAAATTCTCAAAAAAAGGAGTCCATATGAGGGAGATATCGATGTTTGAAAATCACTGCTATAATTATTTTTCTTGAATAACCACCATTGCACCTCCAAAAAGACTCTAAATTTTATCTTATATATCTAATTTTGATGAAACAAAAGTCAATCTAAAGGTTTTTTTGACCTTTTGAATGTGATGCAATACCTGATTTGCACCACTAAGCACCAATCTTCACCTACAAAAAATCTCTCCTACTGGCTTGATGTCCAAAAAAATTTAGAAAATAATGTAGATTTGAAAAAAATTGCAGAGATGTAGATGAAAAAAGGTAGATCTAAAAATTAATTGTACATATCTAAAATGATCATACCAATTTCACAAATCGAGCCTTCAGGTTCTGGTTTGTAAAAAAGAAAATTTCCTCAAATTTGACTATAGCCTAGGGTAGGCAAATTTATAGTCAAATTTCACCAAATTGATGTTCTATATGTAATGGAAAGGTCTACTTTGGCTCTAGACACTCTCAATGACTATGATAGTTTTGATCTAAGTTGAGGTCCTCTGAGAAGTGAAGCAAGAAAATGGTCGCCAATGGCTATGTGAAGAGAAATTCCCTTAGCTTTGATACCATGTAATAATTTGGTATAGCTCTGATACCATGTGCATAAGAGTTGCTAACTCATGTGTTCCAATAAGACAACTCATATGAGTACACATAATCCTAGGTTTCAAACTAATAAATAATAAAATAATGCATTTATCCTAAGTAAACTAGTGTCAAACTAATAAATAATAAAATAATGCATTTATCCTAAGTAAACTTAAGTAAAGTATAAATAGTAAATAATAATCTACACCAACACTTCTCAACAATAACAATTTTAACACTTGTATCAATCTTAGTAGATGTGATATCTAGCATTTGAACCAAAGATTGTACATTGGTAACTAAAGGGATGATGGAAGGTGGTTCTTATGGATTCACCTTTTCCCTTGTGATATCAGTTACTACTTTCTGCATTTCCTTTACACTAAACAAAATTGGATCTCCACATATTTGAGCTTGAATTGTAGACTTTTCTAGAATCTTCTTCAAATCTTCTTTAGTCAATGGATTGATGTTCTATGTTTTCACATCATAAATATCCTTTATAGTTATGGTTTCAATAATTTTAGTTGTGTCACAAGGAGGACTGACACTTGATACTTATGTGTTTTGCACACTATGTTCATCTTGTTGCTAAAGCTCAATTATTATCATGTCATCATCTTGATTTTCTATCTCTTCCTCAACTATATTGTCTTTATCATCTTCCTTGTCATCATCTTTTTCATCATCATCTTTATCATCATCTTTACCCTTAAAAGGGTCATCTTCTCCTTGTTTGATAGTAGTCAACCCATAAATGAGTTTCCATATTTGTGTTGACTTTTTCACAACATCCTCAATTTTATTTTAAAGAATATTGAAGGCTATGTATTTTGGTGTGAACCTAACTCCATATTTCTTATTAGTATTAGAAATCTTCCCTTTGGTTAGTTCTAGCATTACTTGGGCTAAAGTGGTTTCCCTTATTTCCTTTCCAAATTTACACAATAATACTATTTTTGCTCAACTAAGTCATATAGACTCTTGGGTACTGAGTTGGCAAATGAATGGTGTTGTTTTAAATTTTAACAACATTGCATATAGGGCTTCTTCCACTTTTTCTCCTCTTTTCCCAAATTATCTAAATTTACATGTCTAAAACTAGAGAAATCTACATGATTCTTGAAATTTTCACACAAATTCTCAAGATCAGAGAGAAGATTGCGACTTACTACTTTGAATTGGCTTATATCATCTGATTTAGTCCTTTCTTCATTAGAATCTAGTTGTGCCACATACTTTCTTTTCTTTCTTTTCTATTTTTGTCCTCCTTGCTCTGTCTATTTTGATTTTTCTTTATCCTTTTAAGTGGTTGCACATGTAGTGGCTATGGTGGTTGGTGCAATCGGCTTGGCCTGGCTAGGTTTGAAAATCTTCTCTGCCTTAGCCATTAGCTATGCCTTAGCCTTCCTTTTCTTTGACTCAATAGGTGTTGGTGCTTCCTTAGCTTCTTTTTCTTTAGCACCTTCAGTTTCTTCCTCTTCCTTATCTTCTCCCATGCCTTGAGTTAAAGCTAGGGCTCTTGTGTTTTAGGTTCATCTTCCTCCTCAACACCCTCTTTGGATTTGGCTTTGAGTTTCTTTACTAGCCTATCCTTTTTCTTGATTGTAGATGCAGTCTTCAAATCCATATAAATCTATTTCATCTCCTCATAATTCTCAAAAACTTTAGCAATTTTGTCTACTTCCTCTGCAAGTAGAGTTGTGATGGCTCCTGATGCTTCATCCACATTTATCTTATATCCTAAGGGACTCAACCATCTTACCTTGTTGTGGAAACTTGCACATTTTTATAATCAACATCAACAAGAAAACATATATGATCATAATGTTTCTCAACTAAGGAAATAGGTATCCTCATCCTTTCTTTCATTAATTTCTTAAAATCTTACAAATAAATTGTCATGATGGTTTCAAAGTTGTCTCCCATCTATTCAATAAATTCACCAATTTGCACTACAACTGATCTATTGGTTTTCCATCCAATTTTACCAAATGAGGGGAAATTGGTTCTATACATAAAAGAATATGCAAATTAGTATAGAACCAAACTTGCATTGTGCACTCTTGGTTTTCCCTATAGCTCCAAGGTTTTCCATAAGTTGTTAGAGTTGAAGTTTTTCTAGATCATATGTATGATCTTTCTTGTTGGAAATATGACCAATCAGTCAAACAAGGTGAGACATGTGGTTTTCATTTATGGAAAGATATGTTTTGCAATTTAGTTATGATTATTTGTGAAGGAGAATTGTCTAAGTATTGGACAATGTTATAGCAGCATGAAAAGATTTATTGATAGTAGAATATTCCCTTGGAATATTTTCTTGCACAATTAACCCTAGATGTGTGATATTATCCTGATGATGCATACTAGTTCACATGTCCATATGAGCAACCTAGTTCAAATTATGGAGGAAATATTGATGTAGTTATTTCATAGTTTAGAACAGAGCATGTCAATAAACTATGTTGAATGACTTGAATAATTATTTTTATTATCAAATCTTGATGAGCTGACTCTAAGGATGATATATGAGCTGACTAAGGAAGAATTTATTAATATGTTTGATATAAGTAAAGAACTTCAATTGCAAAGTTAGAGGGAAATGCAATAAGATACTATGTGATGCTATGAAATGTGATGTTATGATATGTGATGTGAAGTAATGTTATTTGATGTGATATATGATGCAAATTGATATTGCATAGTTACCCCTTGTATGAAGAATTGACAATTAGAGGAATTGAAAAGTACAGAAAGTGATCCAGTTTTGTATGTATATCTATTCTCTTGAAGAACTCAATTGTATAGTTTCATGTTAGGGTAGTGGACTCTTCTTGAACACATTTGTATATGATCCACCAACTCCTAATAGAGTTGAAGTGACTCCTAATAGATTTGAGGCTTCTAACAAGGCCTAGTCTCCTAACAGGGACTTGAGACACTATACATTCTTCATAGACTCCAAATAGGATCAATGTCTTTAACCAAATTCTTTATATAGTGAATCATCTGTGGGTTTCATCCCCACTTGAGTTTTCCCTTGGCCAAGGTTTCCCTATTTAACAAAATATGGTCTTATGAGTTATCTTTATGTATGGTTATTTATACTATTTAGCATTACTGGTTTTCTTTCTTATGCATGTGGAAAAGTAATTAAAAATATTCAGCTGTGGGCAAAAAGATTATCTATTTCTAACAATTGGTATCAAAGCCTAGTTATTCAGAAGAGGCTTAACAGCTTGAATAAGATCCCTATAGATATGGAATAGTTGAAGAAGAATCTTGAAGAATATTTTGAACAAATTGATCTCCTTACTTATGAAAGAGATGGCGTAAATGATAGATATGAAGATGCAAAAGCTCATATTGGTGAACTAAAGGAAAAGATAGATAATCTGAAGCAAAAAGGACCTAGTGAGAAAACTAGTGATGATGATATTGAAGATCTAAAGAAATAAAATGAGATCCTAAAATATGAGTTAAAAATAGTTGAACTCAAGCTAAGTCTTAAGAAAAATAGAGGAAAGAATGATTCTAAAATAAAAGCTAAAAATATAGATCTAATTTCCCAATTAAGCAAAGTAACATCTAGATTAGAATCTATAAAGTTGGAGTATGTAGAAGTAGAGAAATACAACACTATTGTGAAAGATGAATTGGTACAAACCAAATAGAAACTTCAGAAATTATATACTAGCAGTGAAAATATTGAAGAACGGATATCTGTACAAACACCTGGTTATGATAAGACTAGACTTGGATTCTTCCTTGGACAATCTACCAAGAATTCTATTGAGAGAAAAGAACCTGATGCTCTTGAAGTCAAAAAGGATCTAAAAATAAGCAAAATAGATGATACATCTAAAGCCAAAGAGAATGTTACTCACTCTAAGAAATCTAAAGAATCTGATCAAGATGAGAAAATAGAAGAAAAGAATCTCATGCCAGGCATAATGAACCTAAACATACTGGAGATGATTTCAAAGGTAAGTCTTTTAAACCTATTTCAAATTTTTCTTTCACAATTGTCATGGATAAGGATATTATGTAGTAGATTGTAAGAAACCTAAATTTGATAATGATAATGAAAATAGTAGAATGTTTAGGAACACTAACCATGCAAGCAACAGAAGAAGATCTCATTGCAATAAAAGTGAAGAAAGAAGACAAATTGTTTGTTACAGATGAAACGATCTTGCACACATTGCAAGGAATTGCAAAGCACCTAGTGACAGTAGAATAAAAAAAGAAGGAATGTACCTATTGTATATGAGCAATGTTAGTATGCTAATAGAAACCAAATTTAAATAAAGCTTCTACAAACTAAACAAAATTCATAAAATTCAAGATAGACTAAGATGAGCTCTCAATTGAGAATATGAGCCATTAATGGACTCTCTCAATAAGAAGCTCTCTTGTTGAGTAGCTTTATCTAAATGGATAGGATGTATGCTCAATATGCTTCCAAAGGCTTCAATGGATGATTGTGAATTTTTAGTGTGGATAGATGGCTTTAGTATGGATTTGGCTCTCAAAATAGCATTATAACTTTACTTCATGGATTGTGTTATTTTGCAAAGGGGAAGGATCCAATTTATAGGCAAGAGGCTTGAGGGTTTGAGGGCTAAGATGCAAGGATGGGAAAAAGCTTATGGAGGGCTCAGATTGCATGAGAGGAGAGCACATGGATTGTGCTTCCTTATAGCCAATCAAGGAGTGACACATGTCACATGGTGAGAGGATGGAGGAAAGGGGAAGGATGAGTCAACAAAGGAGGCTCAAGGGATAAAATCTTCATAAAGACCCTCATAATGACTTGTAAGAGCAATAAAAGGACTTGTAAGAGTCATTTATGACCTAGTGGACTTCATAAAGTTTTATGGTTGAGATATTTTGAGGGTGATGAGAGAAATTTTGACTTGGACTTGATTAGGAAGGTTTTAAGCTTGTTTAGGCTTGTGCAAATGATTAGAGGATGGATTAGGATGGTTTAGGATTAGCTTAGGGATAGGCAAGTGGATGGCATTTAATGAGGGTGGGTGAAGGAGGAGATATTTGTTAACTTTGGCTTGGGTTAGTAAGTTTTAACCCATGTTTAGGGAATGTGACAAGGTTAGGAGGGGATTAGGATTAGGTTTAAAGACATCTTCTAGAAGAGTCTAGATTTTGGATGAGGATAAAGACTTTCTAGAATAGTCTAGAATTTCCTAGGATGAGGATAAATTAGATTTTTAGGAAATAAATAAAGTTTTATTTATTTCAAGGGTTTGGGTTGAGGAGATATTTATTAAAACTTTTTTAATAAACATGAGGATTAATATTTAATTTTAATTAAATATTTTGAGTTGGGGTTAGGCATAGGAAATGATGAAATTAGCCTTTAATCGAAATTAAAGAAGGATTAGAAGATTTTGGAAGAGGTTATTGGTCATAAGGAAATTGGCCAAGTTTTGGGCAAAAAATAAATTTTTTATTTATTTTAGGATTTTTGGTCAATTTATTAATTAAATAATTAATAAATAAGGAAATAATGTTTAAATAAAATTTAAACATTTTTGGGAGGGATTCCTTAATTAAATATTTTTAATTAAGATAAAGGGATTTAATGGCATAAAAATTAATTAATTAATTAATTAATAAATGATGATGTCATCAGGACTTTTTCAGAAAAATAAAAATACTTTATTTTCTAAAGGTTTTTAGGTGTCTACACCTATATGTCAGTTATGTAATAACTATAGACACACAAAAAAGTTTTGCATAATGGATAGAAGAAACCTAAATAGGAATTAGAATTATAGAGTGAATAATAAAAGAAATGATGATAGTCTGAAAGAAGAAATGAAGAAGTAGATAGTAGAATTCAAGGAAACATTTGTAAAGGTAAAAGAACATGGAAGATCTCATACAATTATAGAAGAACTACACCCTAATGTACCTAATAAGATAGTAAAGTCACTTATTGTCTGTGACTCATCCTACCTAAATTAAGCATTCTCAGTAAAACAGCATGCCAGTTAATAATAACTGATGTTAGAGAGAATATCACAAGTTGTGTAGTTAATAGTATATACTAGACATTGAGAGGAGTCTACAATAAAGTGTGAATTTTTTAATATGAATAGTACAAAGTTATGTAATAAGAATAACCTTTTTGTTATATAGAGACAATATATTAAACTGGTGGCAAATATGCATTTAATGCAAAGTACAGATTGTAAAAGATTTAAGGGACACAAATTGATTTACGAACATTGTATGCTTGTGTGAAATCTTAAGTGCAAGATTTAAGAGAGATTTGAAGTGTTGAATAAATTTAGAGATAAACAACATCGTTGAAAACCCTAAAATGAAAAATTATTCAAATTTGTTGAGCATATTTATAGAAATAACAAGACAAGAAGTATTTAATATCAGTAATAGACCTAGATATAACTTCAACAAACACCCATTTGTTTCTCTACTTGATGACCTCATTGGACCATTTTCACAAGTATTGGAAAATGTTCTTCATGTCAAGTACATAAGAGGTTATATTCAATATAAAATAGAAAGCATAGGAGATACTAAGATTCATAAGGAATTGGAGAAAATGTGCAACAATTATTTGTCATTGAAACTAGAATATGCATACCTAGAACAACTTAACCTAGTTAAGAACATGTTCTACATGGACTTCAATAACCATGAATGGACAAGAATCATTCTAAGTAGAGTTTATCATGACCTTCTATGGTTGGGAGATTCGATTATATACATCGATAATGACCTAATTCACAAGGTCACAAGTTTGAGCAATGAAGGATGCAATCCCATCAACATAAAGAATGTGTGTAGATTAGTTGAAACAAATCTCAACACAAGTTTTGATGGTGGAAACATGAAGATCAACACCATTCAAGATGATGGAGTGAGACTTATCAATAAAATTTTGGGATATAAGTTCAACCATGTATCTAGGATAGATTATGTCCCTATTGGATTTCTTCACGCAGCTTATGTGATGGAAGTAAAGATTGAAAAGGTTAATCTATGTGATATTATATGAACTTAGTTGTTGGATAACATATCAAAAATCAAGAAATCTAGGAGTGTGGTCTTTAGGTTTGAATCCCTACTAACTCATATATTCTTCTATGTAGCAAAGAAGTTTCTTGGTATTTCAAATTGGGATGGAAGTGAGTGCACAATGCAAACTATCACTCGTGCATACAGAGCTAAACCAAAAACAATGAGAGATAATGATATTGATAGAATGATGAAATCATTCCAAGCTAAAATGAAGCAAAGGTATAGGACACCTCCTACACTGGTAGAAAAATATATGGATGAACTATGTTTTATGGTAGAAATAGATTTCACATGCATGGAGGTAGTAGTTTCTTGAGTAAAGTTCATTCAACCTATGGGTTATGAAATGAGTGATGAACTAATTGAATGATATGCACAGATAATTCTATAGTCTAAAGTTGATTTTGAATGCCCTAGATGGGGGACAGATATTGAGAAGATGAGAGAAGTTAAAACAAATCAAATAGTCAAGGACTCCAAGAACAAGGTTGAAAAAGTAATTGATTATTTCTTAAAGGAATTAGGGATATCAAGAAATGAATTTGAAGAGGTGAAAGGGATAGCCTTGGAAATGAAGGTTAGTAGTCAATCCAAACTATTGACC
The DNA here is from genome assembly GCA_028749045.1 of Cupressus sempervirens. Lineage (NCBI taxonomy): Eukaryota > Viridiplantae > Streptophyta > Pinopsida > Cupressales > Cupressaceae > Cupressus > Cupressus sempervirens. The sequence continues at coordinate 835,360,286 of CM053786.1, read as the reverse complement.
TCGACACCTATTGCAATGGTTGGACCCACTAAAGAGGTCATAGTTGTATAGACAAGTATGCAAGCACCTACAATGCCATATATGGTAGTTGTGCAGTAGCAACCTCTAAGGAATCCAAATAAAATAGAGGAAGCATTAGCACCAAGGAAGTCCACAAGGCATGAGAAAATCAAACCTTTGTCTAAGAAGAGAGTTAAGAAAACTACAAGTGGACCAAGTAAGAGGAGAATAACCTTGCCAATTAGTTCCTCTAAATCTAAAGAAGAGACTAGAGACATGCCAATAGAACTAGCAAATTAGGAAGTGAAGACTTCAACAAGAAGAAAAGCATGGAAACCAAAGGTAGATAATCTTAACATGAAAATTATAAATGAAAATAATTTTGTGCAATTGAATAAGTATTATGACTTGTATAATAATATGGATAGAAGATAGCTAGAGAATGTTGTAGTTAGAAATATGATCCTAAAAGATAAAAGGTTTGATAATATAAGAGGTCAAATACCTAAAGATTTGTACAATAGACTAAGAAATAGAAAAAGTAGAGTAATTGAGGAAGATAAGAAAATAAGGATAAATATGGTGAAAAAGTTATGTATAGTAAATAACGAGGAAGAGATAATGAAATTTTTGAAAGGAATAGCACCATTTTTTAGGAATAAGAAGAGATCCATTCTTCTTATGGAAGGAAATTACAAAGAAGTGAATATAGAAACTCGAGATACTATAGTTACATACATTTCTACTATGCCTAAGGAGACTAAGAAAAGTGCGCAAACAAAGGACAAGCCCTACTATGGTAACTGTCAATCCATCTCATAGTTTTGAGCAACCAACTAAAACTTCAATTCCAAGTGATTCACCACACATTACATTGGTAGCGAACATATGCAAGTACATTACACCAATGTAATAGTAGAAAAATTTGAGGATCCATTTAAATATTTTTGCTCCAGCATTGTTGGCAATATTGTTGATTACAATAGCTCATCTAATGAGGAGAAAGAATAGGAGCAAAAGGAAGAAGATGCACCTTTTGAAAATAAATTTGAATCTAGCACTAAAGAAGCTACTACAAGTGTTCCTATAGCTACAAAAGTAGTAAAACCATCTACACCACCTACACAAGAAGCAGTGATCACTATAGCAGCAGTACATTTAGATGAAGAAGATGAGGCCCAAAACCTTATGTCTTCTTTAAGTAAAGTCCTTGAAAAAAGAGATCAGTAAAATATATTGAGAAGACTTTAACTTTAGTTTTGGATAGATTGGAGAAGATAGTAAGTTCTATTGATACACCTTCAAACATTTAGTAGAGAGCAACAATTTTGGGAAAAACCTTTGATAATGAGTTTACAACAATTACCAATGTGGCTACAACTCAAGCACAGACTAAGCATGATGGTGAAATTCTTAACAATATATGTACAAATATAAGAAATGATATAGAAACATTAAATGTATGCATTAATGCATTAAGGTAGAGTATGGAGGAAGGGAAGTAGATAAATGCTAAGTGCAACATGGCATACCTTCACCTTTATAGTTTTGATGAGAAGATCAAAGAAAAGGTAACTAAACTTCAAATGCTTATTGATAACTTTCTAAAATAGAATTAGGAGTTAGAAACCTTTGAGCATAAAATGCAAGCAATTCATGATAGCATCCGGGATATACAAGTAGAAAAGGAGAAATCTCTAAAAAGATTTACTCTTTTGAGGAACCATTTATCCCCATAGATTACACTATTACAAAATTAGTTAGGAATGCTTGGTAGCCAAGACCTCATATGAAAATTTTGTGGCTACAAATTTCAATGCATCAAAGTTAGTCACATATTCTCTATGTGCACTAATCGATGTGTCTAATGCACTCAAAGATAGTTGGAAGAAACACCTTGCACAGTTGAAGAGTGACTTCAGTGATTGTTTCTCCAAGTTTTGATCTAGCTTTCAAATTTTGATAGGATTTTCTTTTTGCTGCCACCTTTGTCATTGATGTCAAAGGGTGAGAAATAAAGAAATATTTAATTGTAATTGTAATTTATATAGTTGTATTTTGAAGTATAGTAATAAGATATACTTTAAGCAAACCTTGTAATCAAAGCTATAAAGGATGTAACCTTTTTCAAAACATGAATACAATATTTTTTACTATGTTATGGTTATTTATCTTAATTGGTATAACAACATGTTTCAGACTTAGCCAATTTTTCAAAAATGTTTCCATCAATGTCAAAGGGGGGATTATTAGCAATATGACCAATTAGTAAAACAAAGTGAGATATGTGGTTGTCATTTATTGCAACATTTGTTTTTTAGTTTAGTTATGATTATTTGTGAAGGAAAATTGTCTAAATATTGGGCAATGTTACAATAGCATGACAAGATTTGTTGATAGTAGAATATTCCCTTGGAACATTCTCTTGCACAATTAACCCTAGATGCACAACATCATCCTAATGATGCATACCAGTGTGCATGTCTATAGGAGCAACCTAGTTCAAGTTATAGAGGAAATACTGATGTAGTTATTTCATAGTAAAAAATAGAGCATGTCAGTAAACTATGTTGAATGACTCAAAGAATTGTTTTAATTATCAAATCTTGATAAGTGGACTCTAAGGATGATATGTGAGTTGACTAAGGAAGAATTTATTAATATTTTTGATATAAGTAAAGAACTTCAATTACGAAGTTAAAGGGAAATGTGATAAGATACTATGTGATGCTATGAAATGTGATTTTATGATATGTGATGCAAAGTAATGTTATGTGATGTGAGATATGATGCAAATTGATATATGCATAGTTACCCCTTGTATGAAGAACTGACAATCAAAGGAATTGCAAAGTACAACAAATGATCTAGTTTTGTATGTATATCTATTCTCTTGAAGAACTCAATTATAAAATTTCATGTTAGGGTAGTGAGCTCTTCTTTCACACATTTGTATATGATACACCAACTCCTAATAGGGTTGAAGCAACTCCTAATAGCATTGGGGCTTCTAACAAGGCCTAGTCTCCTAATAGGGACTTGAGACACTATACATTTTTCATAGAATCCTAATAGGGTCAATATCCTTAACCTGATTCTTTATATTGTGTATCACCTTGTGGGTTTCATCCCCACCGATGTTTTCCCTTGGCTAGGGTTTCCCTAGTTAACAAAATATGGTGTTATGAGTTCTATTTATGTGTGGTTGTTTCTATTGTTTAGCATTATTAGTTCTCTTTCTTATGCATGTGGGCAAAAAGGTTGAAAATACTGATTCACACCCCCCCCCCCCCCAATATTTTCTATTTCTAACATTTCTTTACAATTTTGTAACCAACATCCATGGCTATGTAGAGTACACTATTCAATCTACTAGATTGATAAAATTTATGTGAGATTACCCTTATAGAAAAGTTTGGAAATGGATTAGTGATGGTATCTATAGTCATACCTCTTTTATTCCAGACTACTCCAGTGTTCTTCTTAATTACCTCCTTTGAATCACTTCTAAGTGTCTTTGGCTGATCTAGGGTTGGATAACCAATTACCCTATGAATTATTCTCTTGGTGATCTTGATTGGTCCTCCTTCTAGCCACAAGGAACTCTCATGAATTCTACTTAGAACAATGCATATCCACTCAGTTTTGAAAACATTAAGAAAATCTAGCGCTCACGTTAAACCCTTTCTCTTGATAATTTTGTATTCATCTTTTAAAACACCATTTTCAAATAATCTATTGTATGCACCTCTTATCTCCATGTTAACTATGCTTCCTATCTTGTAGTTATAACATTTCCTCACATCCTACACCATTATCACATTTGGTGGGATCATAGATTATGCACTTAATGGGTCTTGTTTGTAAGCAATGTCAGGAATATCCTTAAATATAGGTTGTTTCATTTCATTACTAACTAGATAAACATTCAAAACTTCCTTCCCTTCAACATTTCTTGAACTTGATGCCATTTTGACAAGCTATGGTTTAGGAAAATTTAAACTATGTAGCTTGGCACTTGATAAATACCTTTGAAAATATGTCAAATTAGCAATGAATTGCTACTTCAATCTTTTATATTCACTTCTAACAAATTTCTAGGTCACTTCTAGCTCTTTTCACTATGTCTTAATTTCAAAATGGTGAAAAATGAGCTCAAATCAATCATATACCCTTTGAAAATATTGCATTTAATGCTAAGTGCTTACACAGCTATAAGCTCAGCAAAAAACTAATTTTAGGTTCATTTAGCATCCATTGATATTTCCACCACTTGGTAGCTACTACATGTTTGGCATCCACTAAATTATTATGACATCTTGGCATCAACTAACATTCCACTTGGCACATACAGGAAACTTTTCATACTCGGCAACAACATAAAAAACTCGAAGATTTATCTTGAATTTCTAACATCTTTTTGCATCTTTTATTCATGCTAATGTAATCTTTTTAGTACTATTTACTTTTTGAATTGATGCATGATATAACCTTTAAATATCAATCCCAGATACCTTTTGTTTGCTTAGTTTGATGAGGTATGATCACTTGACCTATTAGGTGAAGTGATGCCTTCTCCATTTGATGTGTTGCAAACATCTTTCTTTTTTCCATGTCTTATTCATCTCATCTCTAATGTATTCAGCATTTGCCTTGCCTTTGCTTTTGTCTAATTCATAGCTTGGTGCCTTTGACTTTGTTGAACAATGCCTACTGATATGACCAATTTTCAAGTGGTTTGACTTAATTGTCTTTGATATTTACCTCTAAAGTGTGTCCTAATACAATTATCTAGAACATGTCCATATTCTTAAAAATAATGATAGTTATATCTTGCATTATAATCCCAATTATAAGAGTTTCCATTGTTTCTTACCTTGGTTGGCTTGTTTGATGACCACATAGACTTGAATCTGCATTCAAAAGCTCTATGTCCATACTTTTGACAATTATAACAATATCCTTCACATGTTTCTATATGCATGGTCTTGGTTTTGCATTCATGTGTCTGATGACCTTGCTTGTTGCACTTATGACAATGAGTCATGTTCTTAGGCTTGACATTATAATTTGTAATCTTGCTCCTGCATACATTAGAAATATGTCCTTTCTTACCACAATTATGACAAGTAGGTTTGGAGTTCTTACCTTTAATGTTCCTTTCTTCTAAAATTTTGGATGATTCTCCTTCTTCAGTGCTTGTGTACCCCAATCCTAATGTGTCATTGTTGGATCTAGGGTATCTCAATAATTGTTCAAAATATTTGATGGCTTCATTTGGCTTCTTGAAACTTTCAACAAATTCTCTCTTTCTCTTTCTAGGTCATTATGCAATTTTTCATTCTACAACTTCAATGTAGTTATCTTGATGTCTTTGACATTTAACTCATGGTGAGCATTCATCATTTGGCTTAGAGTATCCAATTGCATGTTGAATATTTTGATTGGCTCTATTGACTTCTCTTCCAGTCTATTTGCCAAAATTCTTTTGTCTTCTTCAATCATGGCCTTGTCTTCCATAGCTTTCTTCTTTTGTTTAGTTACCTCACATAGTATCATGGCTTGATATTCTTTCTCTAGCTTGAGATTTTTGATTTTCTCATCTTGTACTCTATTCTAAAATTGATGCATCAAATTCATTGGAGTCACCATTAGCAAATAGCTTAGTAATGTTGATTTCTTTGTATTGTGTGTCATTCTCTATGATAGAAATTTCTTTTCTTCTCTTCAAGGACTTCTTTAATTCTTCTCTGGCTTTGTCTAGTTGATGTAGAATGATTTGTATCTCAATTCCTTGATTCTCAATAATCTTTCCCAATTTGCAGACTTCTATTTCAAGATCTTTTCCTCAAAGCTACAAATATTTTCCTTCTAAGAACTCAGCTCTAATACCAATTTTTGGAATTACAATAGAAAAGGTGAACTTCTAGGGGGGGTGAATCAATAGTTCAAACTTTGACTTTTAAAACTTTCACCATTTGTTCATCAGATGCATTAACAAGTAAGCTAAAATAATATATAAAGCATATGAATCATCAAACATATAACCATGTAATCATTCACACACATAACACCAGATATGATTACCCAAAAACCTCCAAGTGAGAAGATAAAACTAGGATGGGGATGACACCCACAAATCTTCACTACTACAGAAATAAAGTGTATCCAATGAAGGTTACAATGTTTTGACCATGAAACATGATCTACCCTATGAAAGGTCTCCCCTGTTAAAGGCTTACAAAGTCTATTAGGTCTCACCTTGTTAGAGGATTTTAGCACCTTGTTAGAAGTCTGCCTTGTTAGAGGACTTTGACTTATAATTAAGTAAGCACCCTATTAAAGTATTTCATACAACCTATTAGGACTACTCTATAAAGATATTTAACTAAAATCACCTATTAAAATGTCCCAACATAGATCTTGTAGTTGGCACTTGCTTACTTGATAACAGATCACCTCTAAACAATATCTTTCTTGATCCTTCTCAACCAAATGTGTTAATGTTGTATCCCTTTATTTTCTCCTCTTTTCTTCTCTAACTGAATCTGCAATTCACTCTTTAATCTAAGTCACTTTGAATACTCTGCAAACTATCTTGTTTTCTTCTTCAACTCACTCTCCTCTTCACATCTAAGTTGTCTAATTTAGTGCTTCATCCTCCTTAAGAAGATTTAGGTGACTTAGGGTTGGTATGAATCTACAGCTGAGATTCATCCATTTTTCCACTTAATCCTTCATATTTTCTAATTGGTCACATGTATTTGCATAGGGAATCTAAATAAAGATCCGTCCTTATCTCCAAATATAAGATCTAATCTTTAAGTCAGCTCAAAAATGGTTTACATAGATGTTTGTGCCATTACAAACAAAAATTTCAAAACTTTGTTACTTGCCATATGAAGTATTTGATGCTCTTCATGCACTATTTTGTATACTATGACTCAACATCTATATTGCTTGGCATCCACAATTTACTCAGTTTCTAAATCATTTAGCATGGTCTGTCTACTTGGCACTTGAGTGACTTGGCACTCATTACAACTTGGTATAGTCAAATATTTACATGTTGTGTTGGGCATGTATTACTAGTTTGGCATGAATTAAATAAATGGCTTAAGTGTGTTGACACTCATTTGTCAAAAATAATTTGAGATCAACATATATGTGTGTGTGTGTATATATGTATATGTATATGTATGTATATATGTATATGTATGTATATATATGTATATGTATGTATATATATATATGTATATGTATGTATATATATATTTACATGTATATATATTTATATATGTATATATGTATGTATATACATAATATACATATATATAAGTATATATATATATATGTAGATATATATACAAACATATATACATATTTACGTACATATATATATGTATACACACATATACATATATAAATATATATACATATATACATATATAAAAATATGTATATATTTAGATGTATAGATATTAAAAAAAATTATATGTATATGTGAATATATATACATACTTATATGTGTATATATATTTATACATGTGTATAAATATATATGTATATATACATATATATAAATATGTATAGATATTTATATATATGTATATATATTTATATGTATGTGTGTGTATATGTATGTATATGTATATAGATGTGTTTATTTATATATGTATATATGCATACATATATATGTATATACATACATACATATACATACACACATATATAAATATATTTATACACATGTATAAATATGTATATACACACATATATACATATATATAAATATGTATATATATGTATATATGTGTGTATATATCTACATATATATGTATATATGTAATATACATATGTATATGCACATAAATATATATGTACATATACACATACATATATACTTATATAAATATATATAAATCACATATATACATATACATATATACACACATATACATACACATATATACACACATATACATATATATACACACATACATATACATATATACACACATATACAGATATTTACATATCTATATATTTGTGTATATATGTATGTATATATACATATGTGTATATATAGACATATGTGTACATGTAAATATGTATATATATGCATATTCATATATATATATGTACATATACATACATACATACATATATATATATATATATATATATATATATATATATATATATATATATATATATATATACTAGTACAAAAACAACAATATATTATTAAATAAACTACTTAAAATTGTAGATACGTGACTAATTTTGATTACATGACCAATGGTAGTTTATTACTAGACATTTATCTCCCAGCCAAATTTATGACTAACATATTTTAATCATTGATTAGGTCATTGATTTAGTCATTTATAGTTGTTACTTGGTAGTTTATATGGTAGTTTATTTGATAATTTTGATACTATATATGGTAGTATAGATGGTAGTATATTTTGTAGTATTTTTGGTATTTTATTTGGTAGTATATTTGGTAATATATTTGGTAGTTTATTTAATCAATAATTTAGTCATATTAGGGCATCAGTCAAATTGAACCACCATCCTCCTACTTATAAAGTAGGTGCTCTTCCATTGAGCTAGTACCCTTTAAAGAATAATGCAAAAAATTGACAAAGATGTCTTCCTAACATTAGATCTACCATAATCATGGTCACTATAACATAATATACTCTTTTCAAAGAACACAAATTTTAGTTATTATGAAAAACAATAATCTAAATCTTTATCAATAGCAGTTCAAAAAATTTAAATTCTTTTGTTCAAGCATTTTAAAATTATATTTCATGTCAATTGCATTTCTCTAAATTATTGTAGTGATAGACTCTTATAAAATATAATTTGGAGCACTTTGGCCACACACAAGTATTGTGTCTTGAGCTAACTTCTCAAAAAAAGATACAAATGATTATGCAATTTATGTCAAGAAAATAGACTTTTTCATTATATAAAAATATCAAACCACATTAAAAAATTACATCTATTAAAAATTGCAAAACACAATCAATTGAAATACTCACTTTTTAACATATGGAGGTGCCAAAGGATCAAATATTCTTCTTCCTTATGCTCAGGTGGGTGCTAAAAGTATTCATTACACCTGATGTCGACATTTATTGAACCTTAGTCTACAAAAAACATATAAATGGGAATTGATAAAAATAAGGAACATGAAAAGAAAGTTTTTATCAATGATTTATAATTAAGTTATTCCTAGAAATAGAGAAAGTGTTGCCAATTCATAAATATAACAATAAACATATGTCCCCTTTTCAAAGCTAGATTCAAATGATAATAGAGCCTAAATACAAAGTTAAACACAAAATTAAATTAAATATAATCATAATCATAATAATAATCATGTTAATAAAATAAATAATAATACACTATGAAATATTATTATTCAAATTATTATATTAAAGAAAGAAAATATTGTACAATAATATTGAAAAATATAATATATTATTAAAATATGATTAAGAAGTAACATATAACATAATATTATGAATTTTTATTTTGAGATGATGAATAGAATTAAAATTAAAAATTAAAAAATGATTATAATCTTATCCCAAGTCAATATTTTAATATTACAAATATAATAATAAATAAATTGATGTAAAAAATATAACATATCATTATAAATAAAATAATAACAAACATCAAATATGATAAAGCTACATGTACTTAGTCCCGACACTTCAAAGGGATATATATAGAAGATTCTACCAAGATCAGAAGGATATACAAAAAATGGTTGCCTGTAGCTCTTGTCTCTGCTTTAGGTATGGGCTAGGCAAAGAAAGTGTCTAATAGGTGTCTTCAACAACTGATAATGGCAGGAACCTTAGCTATGGGATAGGCAAAGAAAGTGTCTACAAGTGTCTTCAACAAATGATAATGGTAGGAGAAAGTATCAAATGGTGTCTACAAGTGTCTTCAACAGTTCTTGAAATTATGCAAGAGAGAGATGAGGGGGAGAAGAACTCTTATTTATTTATTTCTAATAACTGTTGACAGTGGAGGTTTAAAAAAAATGTGGCCAAACTAAAAATTCATGTTGGTTGCTATGTGTCTCTAGATTGGAGATAACTTATTATTTGAATAAACCAGATGGCCCTTTCATATTTGAATCAAATATAATGGCCTACGTAAGGCTCTAACAAAAAAATTGTGATATTCTTCGATAAACATTTGTAGGGTAGATGGAAAGCTTGAAATATCAGGCTATATATTTTGGTAGTGTAACGTGACAATAATTCTAAAGAATTAAATTTATTTCAAATATAAATACACATAAATGTTAAATGTATTTCAAATATAGATACACATAAATGAAAAATAACAATGATTGAGAAAAAGTTAAATGTTGAAGTAAAGATACATGTATCAACAATTATGTATCATTAGTTTGTATAAAGTTTACATTCTCTAGTCCTCAAATGCAAAAGTAAGTCTAATAATAGAAGTAGACATACAAAAAGATCTATTGTCACTAATTTAAGCACTAAGAGTGATAAAGCCAAGGGGATGTAACATCAATACATTTGTGTATTGTAAGGGTTGGGAAGAATGATACTAATAGAAGAGGGATTGGATTTTATCATCATGCAATACATTTTTTTCAACTTGAAAGGATTACAAATCATAGGCTTCTTTCACCCCATTTTATTTGTAATCCTCTACACTCTGATAGAAGTAGCAATTCAAGGTCTTGGAGGGATTACAAATCATGGGCTTCTTCACTCCTTTTAGATATGAATGTGTTACAATTTTATTATATCTACAAGAAGAGAAATAAAACCAACCTAAAATCATGTACTACATATATTTCATACACAATACTTGCAATTGCACTCTGAAGAATGTATAAATCTTCACAAATTGTGCATCATTGAAGTCCCCAAAATTGAGTGTTCCAACTTGAATAGAGACCGCCAATTGGGCATGCAAGAAGAGTAAATAAAGAAGAATCTTATTTCTACGATAAAGTTACTCACAATACAATCAACATATAAATAAAGAGAATATAGTATAGAAATAGGATACATACCTTACTTTAAGTATTATAAAGCCAAGTTTATGTAAATGAGAATAGGAAAATGATTTAGCAAAGTATCAAGTTGTAAGCATAAGAGACAAGTGAATGGCTACAAACTAGGAGGAATCTTGACACACATATTCAATATAGTCATCATAATTGTTAGCAAATTAAAGCATTTAATTTTCTTACTTAAAGCAATATGCAATAATAAAATAGTTAAGGGTCAAAATTGCATTTAGATATATATGTTGGATGAGAAACAAACTAGGGGAGATTCAAAGATATAACCAAGAGGAATCCATCATAAAAATGCATGAAGGGTGGCCAAAGTTGTCCTTATAAATTCAAGTTATTGTGATGTTGATAACATATAGAGACATAGTTCATGTATATGCTAGAATTTATTGCAATTTTCAAAGAGTTGACTTAGATTACATTGGAAAAAAATCAATATACCCATTTAAATTTAATAAACAAAATTAGCCATCAATTTTTAACTTTTCTAAATACAACCATTTGAAACTAAAAAGACACTTTCTATGCAATGGTTAAACTAACATATTGCTCTACATGTTCAATGACTACTTAAGTTCCTTAATATTCTACTATGTTATCTCACCACAAGAGAAGTTGAAAAATTGTTCACTAAGAAAATAAGAGTAAAAAATATATTATTATTAGTAACATCTTTACTAGATTAGTACAAAGATATATGAAATCTAAAATGCCTAATAAATTGCCTTATCTTTAGAATAGCCATATAATTTTCACAGATTTTTTCATTACGCTTTGAAGTGGAAATAATGTTGGCTATAATATTAGCCATCTACTTCACCATTCATGCTTCAACACTATTGCATCTTTACTATTAGCTTTAAAATTGAGAGACAGTTACACATCAACATAGCCTTTAAAAATTCTCAAAATAAGTTACATCCCATAAAATTAGGACATAAGAAGCATTCCAATGAACTAGAAATTTCTACAGACCCTATCTTGGATATGGAGTTGGTGCAACTAAAATATGAAACACTTGTAAGTGAAAGAAAATTGGATTGTGTTGGAAATTCTCTTATGAAGAAGAATGATAATCAGACAATTAAATCCAGTCATGAAATGAGGAAAGGCTCTGATTCTTTGCAATTAAATGCTAATAGAAATATGATAAAAAAACAACTCATTTTCTAAAAGAAAAGAGAATAATAATCCAATAACTTCAATGGTTGGGGTAGAAAAAAATATGGACTCAATTCTTTTACACTTAGACAGGGTGAAATATGTCAGAAAGTGTGAAGGAATGGTGTTAATTTTTTGAATATTCAAATATGAAAAGAATACTTATGGGGGAGGGCGAGGGGGGGGGGGGGGGGGGGGGGGGGGGGGGGGGGGGGGGTTGAATCAAAAGTATCACACTTTAACCAATAAAACTTTTAACTGAAAGTAAATTGCATGCATGTAAATACATCAAGTAAACATGAAACTAAGGCATGCATCAACAACTCATAATACTGGATTTTGGTAACCCAAAAACCCTCTAGGAATAAGAAGGTAAAACTGGGGTGGGATGATACCCACAAAATTACTGCAGCAATATTGTTCAACCACTTCTGATGATTTGCCCTGTTAAAGGCTTTACACTATATTAATAGTGACCTAGTTAGAGGCTTTTCAAACACTTTACATGAAGTGTCACCCTGTTAAAGGATTTAATCACCTAATTAAAGGATCTACGAAGTAGCTGTTAAGCTAACCTACCACCATAGGATTTTTATTCTAATACAATTGCTAGAAAGTATTAGGTATAATGAACCTGATAGATTACAATCCTTGATTGTTGAATGCAGGCACCTGTTCTGCTTTCTCTTATCTTGATCCTTTTGTGATCTAATAACCCTCACTTCTAAAAATAGATTTCCTTGTGCACCCTTGTATGTCCACTCACTCTTTTTTTTACAATGAAATTTCATCTTCCTTATAAAGACATTTGAGAATTTAGGGTTAGGTATGGATCTACGATCCATATTCAATCTTCATTTTCCACTTATTATTTGCACTTCTTCTATTGGTTGCATGCCTTCATCATTTTTCTTATTGGCTGCATGTAGATTGCATAGGAAAAATAAAAGATTCGATCTTATCATTAAATCTTTCGAGATTTACCTTATGTCGGCTGCAAAAACTATTTGCATCATAGTTTGTGCAATTACAAACTCTTATGCTGATATTCTGAGTTACTCAGCTCCTAAAGTATTGCTGATACTCGGCACATGATGTTTCTTGGATAGCTTGGCACCTAAACAAAACTGTATCACTCGGCATCTTATGTTACTCAGCACTTGTTAACACTCGACATCTTATGTTACTCGGCACTTGTTAACACTCGGCATCTTATGTTACTCGACACTTGTTAACACTTGACATATTATGTTACTTGGCACTTGTTAACACTTGGCATCTTATGTTACTCAGCACTTGTTAACACTCGGTATCTGATCTTCACCTGGCATCTGAAATCTTTCCTAACTCGGCATTTGTTGTTGCTCGGCATGCATGGTGTACTCAGCTCCAATATAGAAAGTAGGTAAGTGTATTGGCACTCAAGTGTCAAAAACCATTATGATGTTAACAATCTCCCCCTTTGACATGAGTGACAAAAACACTTAACTAACCTTATGAGTACATTTACTAATCTAATTGGTATATACAAAGTTTAAAGAAAACTTGATCAAAATTTGTAACTAACAATCTTACAATATATACCTCAAAAATTTTGTAACTCCCCCTGAGTTGATTATGCCTTATCTGTATATCAAGTTCCTCCTTTGTATCTTTTCTCCCCCATTAATTCATCTCCTAATATCTGTATCTCCCCCTATTATGTCTCTTTTCTCCCCCTTTTTTGACACTTATGTCAAAGAATGTTTAAGGGTTAAGACCATATTTAGCCAAAAATGTGTTGTTTACTTCCATACTCATCCTAAGAGCTGCATCCCAATTATTCAAAGCAATTTCTAGTGACTTGTGTTGGATGGCAGTCTCAGCAGCAAGATGAATAAGTCCTTCTGAAGTAGAAAGATTTGGGCCTTTCTTGAGAACAGTTTCAGCATATACTTGCTCTTTATGGAGTAATTCTAAATGTGGGGTAATGGAGGACTGGAGCTGTATTAGTTTGGCCTTGATATTAGCCTCATCTGTTGTTAATATGGCTATTTCTTTATGAGTGTGAAGCGATTGAGCAAAATGCTTCTCACTTTGAGCTGGATCATTTGGTAGTTGCATGCTTGAAATGTTTAAATTTCTTTCCAGGCTCAGTATCTTTTGGCTTGTCTCTTGTGTGAAGTACAAAAAATAACATAGCTTTCTGTACAATGAGAATATATTCTCAAGTACCTTTTTCACTTTGTCAATGAGCTTTGCTAATTCAACCTGTGAAAGTGCAATTTGACTTGATATTTGTTCATTTACTTTTCCTTGGAATTTTCTCTCTGACCATTCCATAAGTTTTGCATTTGTTTCTAGGTCTTCATTTGTCACTTGGTCAATAATATTTGATAATTGCTCAGTGATATGCTTTGACTCATCTGGTGATTGCAAACTGAAGGCATCCATAAAGATGTCCTTAATTTCATATAGTGTTTTCTTTTGTTTATACTCCTTTTGAAGTATCTCCTATCTTTTCCTCCTATTCATTGCTTTCTGCACCTCATTGATTTGATCAATGGTTATTGTTTTTGAGTCATAGCCTGGTATGACTATCTCCTCATCTAATTTAGGGTCTCCATAGTGAAGTACCCTTGCAACTCTGGTAGTACTAGATGTCAGTACAGATATTTGCAATGGCTGGTGTGAAGGAGTTCCCGAGGTAGGCAAATCTATTAATGTTTGTATTGCCTCCTATTCTTTAGGGGTTTTCACTATTTCCTCCTCCTTCTGTCTACCATGACCAATTATTGTAATCTTGGGAAGTGCACCTTGTGTTTGTGCTATAGGATTAGATGTAATAGTTTGTCATGTTTGTTCTGTTCCTTTTTCTATAGCTGCACTTGGCTTCTGTGTTGCAGCATCAACTATGCTTGTTGGCATTTGAAATTGACTACTAGTAGTTGTAGAGATGATAGAAGGTGGTTCTTGTGGATTCACCTTATCTTTGACTATACTTTCTACTAGTTTCTGCAATTCATCCATACTGACCAATACTAGATCTGCACATAATATTGCCTTTCGGGTAGATTGGTCAAGAATTCTTTTAAGATCTTCTGCAATTAATGGATTGATATTCTGACCAGAATTATTAGGAACATCAGTAATACTTACAGTATCTGTAGGTGAGATGGATGCTTGAGGAGGGCTAGGAGGTGGCAATTGTGTGTCTTACACACTCTGATCTGGTTGCTGCTCTTGCTCAGCTATTCCCATTATATCCTATTTTTGTATCTCTTCCTCCTCTCCATCTTTCTTTTCTTTTTCCTTCTTCTCTTCTTCTCTTTTCTTTTGTTCTTCTTCTTTCGTTTCTTCTTCTCTTTTCTTTTCTTCATCTTCTTTCCTTTTTCTCCTCTCCTCTATTGATATAGCAGCTTCTTCCTTGTATTCTTCTTCAAGAAAATCTTCAATCTTTTTGTACAAGTTTTTCCATGATTTTATTGTTCTTTGAACAATTTCTTCCATCCTATTTTGGAGTATGAAGAATGCCCTATATTTAGGTGTAAACGTATTATTGTGCCTTTTGACTACATTCTTTACTTGTTCCTTAGTCAAATCTGGCAATACACTTGCTAGGGTTGATTCCCTCATCTCCTTCTCCATTTTCAAATAGAAATGCCATCTGTCTTCTACAATTTTTGATAGTTCTTTTGGTAATTGTCCATCTAATTCAAGTGGAGTGTACTTGAACTGTGACATCATTCCATAAACTATTTATTCTATCTTATTCTGTTCTTCTTTAGTAAATTTATTGAAATCAACTTTTATTTAAATTACTTAAGTCACCATTTCCTATCTTTTTACATAAGGTATCAACTGAAGAGTGGCTTACCTTTTCAGATTAGTCTTCTTCATTAGTGTCAGGTTGAGCCACATATCTTCTTCTTTTCCTCGGCTCTTCCTATGTTTCCTTGATTTGTTTCTTCTTTGTAACTTCCTCTTTGGCCTTTTGATTGGAGGCCCTTGTTGTTGCTCGTGTTGTTGTCTTTTGAGGTGATGGTGTGGCAACTTTCTTTGATTTGGGCTTAGCTTCAATTGGTGCTTCCTTGGCTTCCTCTTCCTCTGCACCTTCCTCCTTGTCTTCTCCAAGACCTTGAGTTAATTCCATTAGCCCTTGTTCTTTCTCATCTTCGTCATCACTATCATCTTCTTCTTCTTCTACTTCAGCCTCAATTTCTTTACCAAATTTCTTCTTAATCTTCTTTAATAGTTTGTCTTTCTTCTTCAATGTGGAAGCAGTTTTTAGTTCCATTTTTATCTTTGATCTTACCACATCATAAGTGCCAAAATCTGGAGCACTTTTATCTGTTTCTTCTACCAATAATATAGTTATTGCTGCAGATGCCTCATCAATATTAATTTCATATCCAAATGGCCTTAGCCATCTTACCCTTGGTATTACTGCTTGAATATAGGTAAAATCAATGTCAACTAAGAAACATATATCATTAGCATGTTTTTCCACTAATGAAACTAGTATCCTTGATCTTTGCTTCATGGATTTCTTGAAATCCTCAAAATAGCTTCTCATCAAGGTATCAAAATTTTCTCCCATTTGCTCTATATATTCATTAATTTGGGCAATGATGGTTATGTCATTCCTCCATGCCACTTTTCCAAAAGAAGGAAACTCATTCTGAACATAAAAGAATATGCAAACTAGGATTGTTCCAAATTTGCATTGAGTGCCCTTTTTTCTTCTTATGGTAGCTAGGTTTTCATTGATCTACTGTAGTTGCAATTCTACAAGATCATTGGTAGAATTTATGGGTGATGACTCTAACAGCAAACTCAACTAGAGGATCCTGTATGGTGTGAATTGTCATTCCTATTTTGTTCCACTGGGCACCAGTGTTCTTTTCAATAACCTCCTTTGATTCACTTCTCAAAGTTTTGAACCAATCTAGGGTTAGGTACCCTGTTACTCTATGTATGATTTCTTTTGTTATTTTGATGGGAGTATCTTCTAACCACAAATTTCCACCATGAATTCTACTCAGCACAAGTCTAACCCATTCTATTTTGAATATGGCAGGAAGGATCAAAACTCAGGTTAAACCCTTTCTTTCAACGATTTTGAATTCGTCTTTTAAGACTCCATCTACACATAATTTATCATAAGCTTGTCGTATTTCCATGTCTCCTAGGGCACCTATCTTACAGTTGTAACACTTTCTCATGTCTTGGACCATTACAACTTTTGGGGGAATTTGGGAGAGAGCACTGGCTGGGTTGTTTTTGTAGGCAACTTCGGGAATGGGTCAAAAATCAGGTTGCTTGATCTCATTTGAAACTAACTGAACTTCAAACATTTCTTTATCCCCAGTTTTCTTTGAACTTGATGCCATTTATGCAAACTAGGGGTTTTACAATAAAAAGATACGAAACTGCGTAGCTCGGCACAAATAAAAATACCTTGAGATCAATAAAAAATGTGTTCAATGAGGTTGAAATCTGCTTGAAACGTTGGATTCTTGCTATGAAGTTGCTCAACTCTCTTTCTTCTTCTTTTCTCTTTGATCGCGATGAGTAAAACTGATTGAAATCACGATAATATACCCTATTTCCATCGCATTAAATGCTCAACTGCCAACTCAGCTTCTGAAGAAATTTTAACCTAACTCGGCTTGCACTATATTTCCACTTTTACTTGGCTTCCATTGGATTTAACCAACTCGGCATCAATTATCAGCTCGGTCACTATTAGGAGCTCGGCATGTGTTGGAATTTAACTCGGCATCCAAAGATATTCTGGCAACAACATTTAGATTTTTTCTTGACATCTTATTTCATGCAGATTTATACTTAGCATGGCTTCTTTGTCTTGAGACTGATGTGAGATATAGCTTTGTATATCAATCCAGTATACTTCTTATGCTCAGTTTGATGAGGTTTGATCAGTTGACCCATTGGGTGAAGTGATCCCTCCACTTGATGTGTTGCACTCATCTTTCTTTTTCTAAGTCTTATTCATTTGCCTTCTTATCTTTTCGACATCAATTTTTCCTTTTCCCTTGTTTTCTTTAGTCTTGGTTGCCTTTGATCTTGAAGGATAGTTTCTATTGATATGACCAATTTTTAAACAACTAAAACATGTAGTTTGATTCAACCATCTTTTTTTGTTTCCTCTAAAATGTGTTCTTATGCAGTTCTATGGTATATGTCCATATTCTTGACAATAATAACAACTATACCTCGTATTGTAATCCCAATGATAATGAATTTCATTCCCTTCTATTTTTGCTGGTTTATTTGATGTCCACATAGGTTGTGATCTGCACTCAAATTCCCTATGTCCATACTTTTTGCAATTATAAAAATGTCCATCAAATCTCTGAATCCTTATGACATTGGATCTGCAATTTTGTGTCATATGTCTTTGCATATTGCACTTGCGATAGAAACTCTTATTTTTGGGTGTGTTTGATTGATTGAATCTTCTACTCCTACACACATTTGTTGTATGCCCCTTCTTATTATAGTGATGACAAGTGGGTTTTGAATTCTTACCTTTGTCACTTCTTTGTTCAGCACTCTTTGATGATTCCCCAACTTCAGTGCTATTGTATCCTAGTCCTAATGTATCATGGGCAAATTTTGGGGATTTTAGCAACTGTTCAAAATACTTGATAGCTTCACTTGACTTGTTGAGATTCTTTGCTACCTCTTTTTCTCTATTTAATTCATTCTGCATTTGTTCATTCTGCATCTTTAAAGTAGAGATCTCAATATCTTTCACATTGAGTTCATGATGAAGTTTCATCATTTGGGCAAGTGTATCCATCTGCATGTTTGAGATCCTTGTCAATTCAGTACATTTTTCTTCAAGTCTGTTTGCAAGGTTTCTTTTTTCATTTTCCATCATAACTTTATCTTCAACTACTCTTTTCTTGTGTTTAGTGATTTCACATATCATTATGGCCTATGACTCATGTTCCATCTTGAGAGATCTTATCTCATCTACTTGAACTTTATTTTTCTCCATCAGTTCTGCTATTGTTGCATCAAACTCTTTAGTATCTCCATTGGAAAATATGTTGGTGGTATCAATCTCCTTGTAGTGTATATCATTTTCAGCTATGGCTAGATCCTTCCTTTTTTTTAATGAGTTTCTCAACTTGTTTCTAAATTCCTCCAAGCTAAGAAGAGCAAGTTGCACATCTATCACCTGATTTTCAATCATCTTTCCAAGTTTGAAAGCTTCCATCTTTAGATCTTTTCCTCCGAGCTGTTAGGCTTTTCCTTGTGAGAATATGGATGCTCTAATACCAATTTTTGAAATATTCAAATATGGAAAGAATACTTATGAGGGGGGGGGGGGGGGGGGTGAATCAGAAGTATCACACTTTAACCAATAAAAATTTTAACTGAAAGTAAATTGCATGCATGTAAATACATCAAGTAAACATGAAACTAAGACATGCATCAACAACTCATAACACTGAAATTTGGTAACCTAGAAACCCTCCATGAATAAGAAGGTAAAACTAGGGTGGGGATGATACCCACAAAAATTACTACAGCAATATTGTTCAACCACTTCTGATGATTTTCCCTGTTAAAGGCTTTACACTGTATTAATAGTGACCTGGTTAGAGGCTTTTCAAACACTTTACATGAAGTGTCACCCTGTTAAAGGATTTAATCACCTAATTAAAGGATCTATGAAGTAGCTATTAAGCTAACCTATCACCATAGGATTTTCATTCTAATACAATTGCTAGAAAGTATTAGATATAATGAACGTGATAGATTACAATCCTTGATTGCTGAATGCAGGCACCTATTCCGCTTTCTCTGATCTTGATCCTTTTGTGATCTGATAACCCTCGCTTCTGAAAATAGATTTCCTTGTGCACCCTTGTATGTCCACTCACTCTTTTTTTTTTTACAATGAAATTTTGTCTTCCTTATAAAGACATTTGAGAATTTAGGGTTAGGTGTGGATCTACAATCCATATTCAATCTTCATTTTCTGCTTATTATTTGAACTTCTTCTATTGGTTGCATGCCTTCATCATTTTTCTTATTGGCTGCATGTATATTGCATAGGAAAAATAAAAGATTCAATCTTATCATTAAATCCTTTGAGATTTACCTTATGTTGGCTACAAAAACTGTTTGCATCATAGTTTGTGCAATTACAAACTCTAATGCTGATATTCTGAGTTACTTGGCTCCTGAAGTATTGCTGATACTTGGCACATGTTGTTTCCTGGATAGCTCGGCACCTAAATAAAATTGTATCACTTGACATCTTATGTTACTCGGCACTTGTTAACACTCGGCATCTTATGTTACTTGGCACTTGTTAACACTCGGCATCTTATGTTACTTGGCACTTGTTAACACTCGGTATCTTATGTTACTCGGCACTTGTTAACACTCGGCATCTTATGTTACTCGACACTTGTTAACACTCAGCATCTTATGTTACTCAGCACTTATTAACACAGTATCTGATCTTCACTCGGCATCTAAATTCTTTCCTAACTCAGCATTTGTTGTTGCTCGGCATGCATGGTGTACTCGGCTCCAATATAGAAAGTAGGTAAGTGTATTGGCACTCAAGTGTCAAAAACCATTATGAGGTTAATAGTTAATTGCATAATTATTATGTGAATGTTTTCGAAGTGGGACACTTACATAGTCAAGGAGAAGATATATACTATTATTGTTTCACTCTTCATACTACATTGATGGTGAAGATCAATTATAACATGTTATTCCTTATGTCATTGCAATGCCTTCTTATCTAGTTGTTATTGTGTGATGTGTTGCTTTGCAAATTGTCTATGATATACTTTCATTAGTCAATGAATTTCCCTCAAGTGATGCAAAAATATTTCCATAATATATTATTCCTATGCTTTCAACATTACCAGATAATCTTGAGGAGAATATTTATATTTTTTATGCTAATAACATATACAAGATTAATGCAACCAACTCACACTTTCTTATACACTCACAAGTTTTGAATGAAACAAACATTTTATATAGATCAAATGTTTCACATAAGGCATTCAAAGGTCATTTGGCTTCAGCTCAAACTTTAGGTTGACAAGTTGTAGGTCATCAAAAGAATAGTAAATGCAATGTCAAACTTACAAAGTTACTATAGAAAATAGCTCATGTTATACAAGAATTGGTAATGGGACCAAAGAAAAGTCCAATCATTAGGAGGGCACCGCTAGAGCACATAAAGGAATTGTGTGATTTCTTTGGAAATAAGAAAAGTAATGATTTTTTGTTGCCTTTTCTCCCAACTTTTCTAAAGTATGACCATGATGAATAGTTAAGAGATATATTCTTTGAATAGATTATCTATGTATGTTTTTTTTTTGGTCAAATTAGTGTGGAGTAGTATCTTTTTCCTTACATTGAACATGCTTTAAATGAATTTGTGGAAGAAGTTAGTGTGAATGTCTTGAAATGTTTGGAAGCATTGTCAAAAATTAAATTTCTAGGAAAATGATTAGTAATTGAATCTATTACACATTCTACTCCATTATTGTGTCATCCTAGCTAATGGATTAGAAGGGCAGCTATTAATTTCATTGTTCTAGGTAGTGAGAGTTTACAGCTAGTTAACTCTTATATTTACCTTTCACCAATTCTTCTTCCTTTTCTTCATAGAGAACCAATATCATTGACTTCAGAGATTGAGTTATTATCACATCCAAAATCTCCAATATCAAGATAGATTTTTCCTGAAGTCCTAGAGAAAGCCAATAATTCATTGTGCTTAGAGGTTTTAGAGAAAGACAACCATTAGAGAATAGTTGAGCAACTTTCAACTTCTCAGAAGCTTGTTAAACCTAGTTTAAACTCAAATAATGCATCTTTTTCTAATTAAAAAATACCTAAAATAATTCATCTGTAGCATTTGATCTAGCTATGGCCAAAATTTGGTTAATTAATAAGTCATATCTACATCCAAACATAGAATCCCTTGGTTAGAATATAAGTTTATCTGAGATGGAAGATTGTGCAAGGATGAAAGCAATGGAAAGCTACATACTAAATCTCTCCAGTACACTGTAGTCTCAAGAAAATACTTCAGAGTTGGCAAATGATGAGAAGCTTCAAGCTTCTACTCTAGGAATTCCTTTTAATTATATGATAGGTAATGGTTCCAACTATGTTCCATCTTATGAAGGTATCCCAATTTATTTGTACCCTATTATTGAAAAGAAAAATGAGAGTGAAAAAAATCTAATGTCTTTGATAGGATCATCCTTTAATGAAGAGATAAGCAATATGTTGTAGGTCTGCAAGGTGCAATTCCTATTATGATGACAAATTTTAATGGAGCACAAGTTTTTCGTTCTTTTGTTTCCTTGCAATAGACTTTGGGTGTTGGTCACTCATCCATGCCCCCAGTACAGATAATACAAAGATTTGTTAGTATGGGAAGTTCTTTTCCTCCCAAATTGGTTAGTGGTTCTATTTTGATTAGCATATTTGCTTCTACTAGATAAGTGAACAAAGTCATGAGAGATTTTATTGGAAGAGAAAATGGTGACATAATTTATGTGATGAATAAGTTTGAAGACATATCTATTTCTGATAATTCTAAGAGCTCTTTATTATCAGCAAGAGTAACTATAGGTTTGCCATCACTAGATAGAATGCATGACCTTACGCTAAAGATATTACCCAGACTAGCACATTCATTATAAAGAAGATATAACCTTACTTCTTGGGCTTCATTATCATTCCTAAGGGTTGTGTTGAATTCATCTTGTGAGTTAGTAAATATCCTTTTTGACATGGGGATCCAAATCTGAGTAAGTAGGAGGTAAATGTAATATTCCATTCAATTTCAATTCTCTAACATGTTTGTATGGATTTGACACTCTGAATGTTGTCAAGATACCCTAGTTTTTAACTTGGTGATCTATCTTATTTGATGGTTAAATTTAAGATTTGAAAACTTAGTTTACACAAATCAATTCTAAGTTACAATGGATATGTTTAGATTTTTAAACATTTTTTTCAAAAGTGTTGTATTTTATCTTCTTTGTATATCTACTGTAGTTATGGTACATATTATTATTGGAAAATTAATTCGGTAGTGTAATTGGACCAATCAGGAGGATCTTCTAGGAATTGAAAAAAAACATTTATGCATTAAATTATAACATCATTTTTAAAGTAATAGGTACTAGGTAAGATTGAGAATGTGCTAGAATTAGAACATCAGATGCCTCCAGGGATCTGAGTTAACAATACTAGAAGTAATGTTACAATAATTTGTTTTACATTTTATTTCTATGTTTTCTACATCACATCAACATGAAAATGGAGATCTTGTGGAATAGAATCTTTCTAATAAATTTTCTATCTATATATTACTTCAATCCTAAAAACTTATGCCACTTTCCTTATTTCTTTATAGTGATTTTATTACCAACCAAGTTTGTAATCTTTGTCTCATCAGTGATCAAAGAGGAATTTCTTAAATTTTAGGTGTGTTAGATTGTGTTTTTATTAGTTACGTAGAATATGAATATCATACCAAGTTATCAAGTGATGTAGGGGGAGTGGTTGAGGAGATCAAATGTAATTGCGACAAGATGGAGAATCCATAAGTCCAAATTATATAAGATAGAGTCAAGGAGAGACATAGAGAATTTCATAATTGAAAATTTCAAATCTACTTTACTTTATATATTTTGAATCTCCTTCTATGTCTCTTGAATAGAAATCTACAATCTTTTTTATCTTTTGAATAAAATCTAAAGTATATAGATGTTCCTTAATAAAAATTCTAAAATTAACCTCACATAGCATGATAGTTTGTTAGCATCTACCTAAGACCAATAACAGATTTTTGGATAGGGAAAATGCAATTTTGCAATCTACAAATTTATGAACTTTAAAAAACCATGGTAAATATAAAATGATAGGTTTAATATTGGCTTACAACCCAATTTTAATCATTGTGAAATATGAAGGGGTCATTTGAGCATAGGCTTCTATATAGAAAGAAGTTTAAAACAATTGAAATCCTAAAAATTGTAGATTAGAGTTGTACTAGTTGAGTTCTTTTTCTTGGGAATCTATACATAAAAAGTGTCTAGACCATAGTATTATAGGATTAGTGTAATAATTTCACAATAGAAAATTAATGGATGTAACCCAAGGGAACTCCCATACTTTTTGATCTAATTATACATTTTGTTTCCCTCTTATGCACAAAAAGATAGATAAATTGTTTAGTCTTCTCACTTTGTTGGCCACTGGTGAAAAGTGAAGTGCACAGGAAGAGAGCCAAATCAAAGGCTTTTTTTATAATAGATGCTCTCTTTGGGATGTAAACTCATAGCTATGTGTAATATCTATATGACAACCATTCATTGTTGTTATTTAATATTGCATTAAGATTCTACATGACACACTACTTCTTGGACTGCATGGGATGTATACTTGGTCCATATGCCTCTATTTCATTATATATATTTTATAGAAGTCTTTAGTAAATTAGTAGTCCCCTATTTTTTATTAGGGGCTTAGAATCATAGAACTAGGCACACAATTATGGTTTCTTAATACCCAAATTCTATATGGTCTGATAGTGATCAAACCAAAAAGTATTAAAATGTATGTTTGTGTCATGTTTTAGTGGATTTGGATGCCAAAAGAAATTTCAGAATCTAGCACCCACATCTTGTTTTTCAATATCCATATTTCATAGCCTTAGAATCATAGAGCTAACATATGAACTACATTTCCCAATTAATGATGTTGAGAGCCCAAATGTCACAAACCTTCAAAATAAAGAGCTTGCCTCCCTTTCTTGAGTATTCAAATTCCATTATACCAATGCAATCTAATAGCCAATTATTACTATTTATATAATAGATCCTTGGTCTCCTTAGATGTAACCAACTCAGCACAACCACTATCCAACCTAGTTTTTAGTTGTAAGAGCCACATGCTATAGATCTTGATAATAGACAACCCAAAAGGAGCATATCCATATTTCCTAGAGAAGTTTCTACTACAACTACAGGTCACTTGTGTATGTCCAGGTTTTAGATTGGTATTATTTTGAGACTCTCTTTTGTATTATATTCAAATGATCAAATATGGAGTTCCATACCATTGGGATCTAATCTATCTCCAAGCTCAAATAGTATTTGGTTGTTTCATCAAAGAACATTTTTTTGTTTTTAATTACAAAATAATCTATTATCACCTTACAAGTCTTCCAACAAAGAATTATTTTCAAGACTAAAATATCTAGGTACATAAGTACACAATTATCTTTTTAATTAACATGGGACTTCAAAAAAATCATGTTTCCAAAGTATAATACATTTCACCTAAAACATGATTGAGGCAATAATAAAATAAATATATCTTCTAAACCAAAATCACAGGACTAATCTTTCTATGTGAAAATAGAGGTATCCATCTCCCCTTAACATATTATAAAAAGGCACTAAAATTATGCCAAAAAAATGATCATATACAAAGGATAGATGTAACCACTCTTGAACTCATCTCACTATTGCTACCAATCTAAACTGAGAAAATTGGAGCTAATCATTGTCATTGAGATTCAATGCTTAACAATGCATGCCAACTTAATCTTTTTTGTTTCCCTTACCAATTTCCACAATTTATCCTTGTCTGAAGCATAGAAATGAATAGCATCCCATTGATTGTTCCAGTGGGAACATGGAGTAGGAACATCACATACATTACAGTAGCATAGTTCACAATACTTGTGATGTGACATAGTTTTGAAATAATTTTATACAAAGATTCCTTGCATGAGGATAATTTCTACATGCAACCTATCCACTCTCTGCCATAATAAGAAAATCCTTTGGTGATCCATTCAACTATATATTCAATCTATAATCCCTCTTTTCTAGGTTAGATTCCAAAATAATGCAGTCATCGTCAATTTTCTTGATGTCCTATTTCATCTTTTTTATGAATCTCAGAAACCCCTATGATAGAAACCCTCTTCTCACCAGGAGGATGGTTATTATGAAAGGTTTTCTTGGTCTTGTGATTAGGATTGAATTCTTCATCTAACAAGGAGCTAATTTCAATAACTTACTAAGGGCTCATTCTCTTTATTCCACTAAATATCCAATTCCAATTAGAAACAAAACACCCTTAAAACTTATGAGTCCACAACTACTCCAATAAAAAAACCCTTCAACTATAGAAAATAAAATAAGTTTTGAGTACACCCTGTGACTTGCATTATGAAGCTAACATTCATATTCAAATATAATTCTAGTCATCCTGGCCATTTTTTTAGCCTTTGCAATTCATCTTTAAGAAATGTATATTTGAAAAAGTAATAGACCAAGTGAAAGGCTCTCAAGACTATCAAAGAACATTTGTATCCTAAAAGTTTTTTTTAAATAAATATAGTTTAAAAGCATTTAAAATGTATTTCTTTACTTAAAAAATAGATATTGAATTAGGATTGGAGGATGGTGTGCAATTCTTGGTCTAATACTACAGCCTGTGTGCCCTAGCTTGACTTGTGATGGGTCTCTGCTCCCTGCGATGTGATTGTTAGCTAATTTTGGGGGCTGCTACTTTCTTTTGCTTGGGTGGGTGCTGCTGATTTGGGTGGCTTGTTCCTCCTCTGGCCATGGGTGGTCATTTGCAACCCAATCTTTTTCATTACCATGTCCTTGGTGTGGGTCTATGGTGGTGTTTGGGTGTGGGGCTTTTGCCCCCTCTTTCCTACTTTTTTCTACTAAGTCTGAGTTTGGGGTGAATGGGGGATCATGGCATCGCTTCCTCCCTACCTTTTGGTGGATATTTGGAGATGGGTGAGCCAAATTTAGTGTTTCATGCTAGTAGTAAGGATCTAAATGGTAAACCTCAATCAGGGAAAGGAGAATCCTCTCCAAATGGGAAGCTTCAATTACAGAAAACTAATGGATGTTTGCAGAAAGATGAGGTCCAGCCAATTTTGGTTATTCCACCTAAACAAGTTTCAAAGGATGTTGAGTATTGGAGTAATCATGCTCTTATTTGCAAATTTCTGGGCCTTCACCTTTCATTTCCTGTATTGGATTATTGGGCTCACTGAGTGTGGAACCCATAAGGAGATATGGAGATTCTACTAGCAACTAATAATTATTTTATGGTTATCTTTTCAAGCATGTTGGATAGGAATAAGGCTTTTGAAGGTGGCCCTTATTTCTTTAATCAGGTGGGGTTCTTCATCAAGCCTTAGCACATGGACTTTAACTCTGTTGAGGAAATCCCCTCTTGAGTTTTGGTGTTGGTTCACTTGCCAAGACTTCATTTAGAATTTTGGAGGGAGGATATTCTTCACTCAATCTCACTGCTTCTTGGAAAACCTATGGGATCGACTACATAGACTCAAGATCATAAGGTAATCTCTTTTTCTTGTATTTTTGTAAAAGTTGATTTAAATAATACATTACCATATTCTATGGATATTTGTATGGGCTTAGTTTCCTGAATCCAGTAGCTGGATTACAAGACCCTAGAATTTATATGTAGAATCTACCATGAATATGGGAATTTACATTGCAAATGTTCCAAGAATAAGACCCCCACCTTGGATGCCCCTGGACCCCCTAGGGAGGACAAGAGGAAGGCTACTTTATCTAATGGACTTGTTGATATTGAGGGATTTACTCAAGTTAAGTATCGTAACAAAGGCAAAGGTAAGAAGAGAACCTAGATGGACAAGTAGACTGATGACACCTTTAATAGGTTTGATGCTCTTGGAGACATGGTCCAAGAGGAAGGTATCCTAATTGAGCTCTCTTTTGGGGCCAAAGGTCAACAGGAGATTCAAGTTGGGGATATGTAAAGGGAGGATTAGATTATGTTTATAGGGGACCAACAAGTAGACAGCTAGATATTGATTTGCCTCCTCTTGTTTAGGATAATGGAGATCTTTGTGGTCATAGTGTTCAAAGGGCCCAGTCTTGGTGGCTATTGGCCTATACACCCAAGAGGACCTCTGATTCTACAAAGAGTAATAAGGCTCCTCTTGTCTTAGGCATATAGCAAAAATCCTTCAAAAAGGGTCCTTTAGATAAACTATCAAAGAGTGGTAGGAAGACTAATCAAGAGAAGGTGAAGATAATGGGTGAAAATTTGGTTGAGTCTAGGTCTATGAAATCCATTGATTCTCATTTCTCTCACCCCCATAAATGATTGTGCTATCATGGAATGTGAGGGGGTTGAATAGCATCCCCAAAAAAAAGGTTGTTCATAGATTAATTAAGTCTCAATCTCTTGATATGGTCTTTATTCAGGAAACTAAGCTTTCATTGGATAGATTGGCTAATTATGTTGTGTGTATCTAGCCCCAAGGCTCTTGGCAAGGGGTGGGTGCCATGAATAGCATAGGGGGGGTGGATTGCTCTGGGACCCAAGGAAAGTCTCCCCCTTATGGTGGATCTCCAATTAGTCCTCCATTTTTTTGGTTGCCACTAGTTTTGAGATTGGAGAAAGGTGCCTTTTATCTAATATTTATGCTCCTACTAATTTTTTAGGTAAATCCCAATTATGAGCTCATATTAGATTCATCCAATCCCTAGACCCTTTTCTTCCATGGATTATGGTTGGAGATTTTAATGTAGTTACTAGTCTAGAGGAAAAATGAGGTGGGCTAGCTAGGTTGGACCCATCTTCAAATCTACTCAAAGATATGATTGGCTCATTGATTCTCATTGATGTGAAGCCAACCAATGGTGTCTTTACATGGAATAATTGGAGATGCAATGGTGAGGCTATCTCAGAAAAGCTTGACAGATTTTTGGTTTCCTCCTATTGGATGGATAACAGGTGGATCACCAATTCTAAAATTCTTGACTGGAGGGGCTCAGATCACTAGCCTGTTAAGCTTTCCATCACTTTCTATAGAGTCACCAAGAATCCCTCTTTCAAATTTCAATTGATGTGGCTTAGAAAATTTTCTTTACCTAATCTTATGGTGGATTGGTGGTATGAGGGGACTCCTACCCATGGTACAGCCATGTATACTTTCAGTAAGAGGCTTCAACATGTGATGTACAGATTTAAGAGATGGAATAAATAGTGTTTCGAGAATCTACATGTTTAGAAGACTATTGCTCAAACCAAGCTGGATAATATTACCCACCAAATTCATGACCATGGGTTGAACTTTGAGCTAAGTAAAGTTGAGTCCTCAACACTTAAGGATCTAGAAGAATGGGAGCTTCAGGAGGAGATTTTTTGGAAGTATAAATCTCATGTCGATTGGCTTCATGAGGGGGATAGGAACATTGCTTTCTTTCACAACTTTCTTAAGGCATGAAGGCATGGTAACTCTCTCTCCTCTCTTGTCTTAACTAATGTTACTTAGATCTTTTCTTGTGAAGATATCTCTAGGGAAGTAGTCAATTACTTCTCTAATCTCTTTACTCAAGAGGATCTATCTATTGGGGCAGAGGAGTAGGACATCTTGGATTGTATCCCTCACCTTGTCTCTTCAGAAATGAATGGAACCCTCCTAAGCCCTACCTTGCTTCCTAAATTGGAGAAAGTTGTGTTTAATATGAAGAAAGGTAAGGGCCCTAGCCCAAATGGCTTTTTGATTGAGTTTTTCCAAGAATTCTAGGAGATAATAAAGTATAATCTCCTAGATGTGGTCTAGGAATCACATAGGAATAAATAGATGCTAAAGTCTTTGAATTCTACCTTCTTGGCTCTCATACCTAAGAAGGAAGGGGCTAATTAGTTGGACCAATTTAGGCCTATATTGTTATGTATTATTGTCTACAAGATAATCACCAAATTGATAGGTGAGAGACTTAAGTCACTCCTTGGTTCATTGATCTCTACTAAACAAGGTGGCTTTATTGATGGAAGACAAATTTTGGATGGGATTGTGATAGCAATGGAGGTAGTCCACTCTATGGCTACTTCTAAGGAGAAAGCTATTTTAATTAAATTGTACATGGCTAGACCTTATTATTGGGTGATTTGGGAGTTCTTATAGAAAATTCTTTTGACTTTTGGGTTTGCTGAGGAGTGGGTGGAGTGGGTTCTTAGCTGTATGACCAAGTCCTCCTTCTAAGTTCTTGTTAATGGAGAACTTTCAAAGTTGTTTGGTGCCTCTTGGGGACTTCGACAAGGGGACCCTCTATCTCCCTACTTGTTCATTATCATGGTAGAGGGTCTTGGAAGATTTATAAAAACTCAAGTGTGGCAGGGTCTTATCCAAGGTTAGAGCTAGAAATATGACTATCCTTATTCTCATCTTTAGCTTGTCGATGATACTAGATTTATGGGCATGGCTAGAATTATTGAGGCAGTAAATATTAGGAAAGCTTTAGATACCTATTTGAAAGCTTTAAGTTAGAGAATTAATGGTGTTAAGTTTTCTATTTATAATTTTAATACTCCTTAGCTTATTCAGAATAGGATTGCTAGAATTCTTAGATTTCAAATTGGTTCCCTTCCTTTGATGTACCTTGGGGTCCCTTTGTCCTTGGGTGCTTATTGGAGGGACTACTGGTAGGGGATTTTAGATAAATTTAGGAGTAAGGTTAGTCACTAGACTTACAAATGATATCTTTTGCTAGGAGAGTGGTTCTACTAAAGACTATGGTGTAGTCTCTCCCCATTTATAGGTGTTGTGTTTAGGTTCCCCCCTCTAATTTTGTGAGGGACTTTTATGCTTTACCTTAGTAATTCCTTTGGTCTAGTAGCCTTCTATCCTCAAAGTGGAGCCTGGTCAAGTGGGAGTCTGTGTGTAGGCCAAAATATGCCAGGGGCCTTGGGCTTAGATCAATGGCTCTTGTTGTCATGGCCTTGGCTACCAAGTTGTACTAGTGATGGTGTAACAATCAAGATCAAGTTTGGGACAAGATTCTTACCCATAAGTACTTTCCTAGTGTGAATTTCTTTGAGGTGTCATGACTTCCTTTGGTGGGTAAAGGCTCCAATATTTTGGATACACTTAAGAAGGGAGCCCAACTTGTTAAGGAGGGTCTCTTCTAGATTTGTAATAGAGGCTCGGATGCTTTATTTTGGTAGGACTCTTGGGATGGCCACCCTCCCATTCTCTCTAGCTTTCCCCAGCTTCTACCCCTTTCCCATACTTTTACTAATGTTGCATGGCTTAAGGTGGAGCATTTTAAGACTATCAAATGTCTGGGTCAGGTTAAGGTGACTTGCTAGAAGGATCCTCAATAGTGGCTAGTTGGTGGCTCTAATGAGGATCATGCCCTTCTTTCTAAAGTTTTGGAGAATATTTTTTTTAGCTCCCTTAATGGGATTGACAGCTTGGCTTGGAGTCCTAGTCCAAAAGGTAAATTTATTGTGGCTCAAGGCTATGCTATTCTTGAAAGGAACTTACACGGTCTGGCTAAAGGGCACTAGTGGAAGAAGGCTTGGAGTAACTTCTCTTGGCCCATATGTAACTTTTTCTTATGGTTGTTGGCTCAGAAGAAATGCCTCACTTAGGAGAATCTTCACAAATGACATTTTCAGGGACCTTAATTTTTTCTTTCTTTGTATGCACAATGAGGAGTGTTTTTCCCACTTATTTTTTCTTTTTCCTTTTTCAAGAGAGATATGGCATAGATGGTGGGAGGATTGGTTTCATAGTTGTATTCATGCTACTTCTCTTATTGATTTTTGGGAGAGCTTGGGTAGGCCTCCAGTGAAGACTTCTTTCTTACAGGTTGCCTGGATGGTTGTGTCAATCTTCATTGTTTGGAACCTTTGGCTAGAAAGGAACTACAAAAAATTTTGTGATGCCAAATTATGAAAATTTCAACTATGGAAGATAATTCTTAATAGAATCCAAGAGACTATTTATGCAAAGTGTGATATGTCTAATACTATGAATACTAGGAATCAAGTTATTGTGAGGAATCTAAACTTTGGAGATAATAGTCGAAGATGCACTCATGGAAAAGGCATAGCCATGTTAAGCAGTGGGTTTGTCAGGATGGGAGGTGGGCTCCTCCCCTAACTGGGATCTTGAAGATCAATACAGATGGTTCTTCTTAGGGGAACCCTAGTCATGCTAGTATTGGGGCTATTGGTAGAGGTAGTAATGGTGTAGTGGTTTCTCTCTTCTCTATTGACAAGGGTCAACATTCTAATAATCTAATGGAGGCCCTCACTATCAAGGTTTCCATTGAGTTTGGTTGCTCTTTAGGGTAGCAGAAGATCATCTGTGAGTCTAACTCTCAAATTTTTGTGGATATGCTAAATAATTAAAGGTTGGAGGATGCTAGTTGGCAACTTTCATCTTTGGCTAGACAAATTCTTAGTCTTTGTAGTTCCTTGGACTTTGTGTCCTTTCATCATATCCCTCATGAATGGAACAAAGTAGTTGATTTTTTGGCAAAGTAGGCTTCAAAGTATGTGGGTAGATGGGATATTAATGATGGGGATGAGTTACCTCCTCAGTATTGTGGGATCATTGAATAGTTGTTACTGGAGGACAGGAGTATGTAGTGTTGATTTGGGCCTTTAGCCTCTACTTTGTAACTTGGATTTGATTGAATAAATTTTTACCCCTCCTTTTTCAAAAAAATTATTTCTTTACTTATTATGACTCTCATTCTCATTGAATTTCTTATTTGAAAGACAAATTATTTCAATATTTAGAACTATCAATTGGTAATTAGTATTTATCTTTCCCATCTGACATTGATCAATATGAAGTATCATACTATCAAATAATGTATTTTTACAAATCTATATATTTCTTTAATTTATTTTTTGTATCTACCCACAGACATACCCAAAGCCCAAAAAAGAATTTCATGTATCAACATATTATGCCTATTATCAACTCTTAAGCTAATAGTTTTGGATTCATTGATTTTATTGATGTAATGATGAGTTTCTCTATGATATTGTGAATTGTGTTTTAACCACTTTTAAACTTTCTTTTTAATAAAGCTTGCACAAGGGAAGTTTCTTTGAGTTATTACATATATATTTTTAAAGTGAAATATTTATTTATGTTATTCAGAGTGTTTCAAACTATATATATTTATATATTTACAATGCATCTGTTGTTGATGGAACTTCAATAGTATTTTTTGTGTAATTTTTTTCCCCATGATGACATAAGATGCTCTCCCAAAATAAAATAAAAAACTATCTTTTCATATTTACAAGCATGGATCAAAAATATTATATTTCTAGTGCTCATCAGGTAGCTTTGTTGCTTCACCTTTTCTTCTATAAGCCTTTTTCTCTAATCAAAGAAAAGACAAATGTTGTTGGCTCTCCTAGACATGGAATAATGTATCTACCAATGACCATGGGAAACATCACTAGAAATTTCTTGCAGGGTTGGATTATTCCAATTACAATGAAAATCTTAAAAGAAGAGTCATAGTTTTACCCCTATGTAGTGGAGTAAAAGACTATCTAGCATAACCTAACCTCTAGAGAGAGAGGTTTTTAGCTCCTCATCTACATTGCTTAACTAGAAATGCTTTAAAAAAATTATACCTTTTGGCATATGATGTCACCACATGAATATTTCATTTAAATAGCCTTGGTCACCCCCATAATATCATTCTATATCATTGATGTGATCCACAAGAAAATGAAAGATGCAATTGGATGGTTCAATAACCATTACACTAGAGTTGAAGAGCATTGCATTATTTCCAATTGTTGTAATTTCTGGCATACCAAAAAGAAAGTCTAGGTTTCTAAGGATAATCAAGTCTGCATCTATAAAAGTAATATTTTTTTATACTATAAGTTGTCAAAGTTAGACCTTACTATAGTTTCAATCATTGTATGCTTCACACTCCTCTTTTCTATTTCTAATTATTTCAATTTGCCTCGATTTCCAACCTGCAATTTCAAGTCCCCATCTATGCTTAGCTCTAATTTTTGAATTAATAAGATTACTAAATCTCATTTGGAACCTATTAGATGAATGCTCTAAGAAAAATAATTACTCCAGAGACAAAAAAATTAGTTGAGTGCAATATTGTGGTATATGCTTTGCACTTAGGGTCACTCGAATATGGCCCAATTTTGGCTTTGAGAGGTACTGCAAGCTGACAGGATCCAACTGGGAGTTTCAACTTGCTTCTCAGTATTGTTGCATTGGGCTTTTAAATCCATGTATTATTTTCATGGCTAATGAGATCTTTACAAGTGAAAATATTGGGAGCAAGCCAGTATTTGGATATGAGAAGAACATACACCCCATGCCCTTTTGCAGTCACAACCAGATATTTAGCTACAAGTTGTAGATGTAAATGAGCTATATTTTTGGAAAAAAAATTTCTTTCATTTTCTAGAAGGCAATTTAGTAGTAGATACATCTAACTTATTATTCTTATGGTCTTTGTGCAAATGTAGTTAGGGGCACTTGTGTACCTCATACATCTCATCCTTGTCAATCAATTCTAGATATAAAGTTTTCCATTTCACATATATTATTGCAACAAACATTTTCTACTTAAACATGGTTACACTTTGTGAACCACTTGAAAGTCACTTTTGTAGCAACATGATTTTATCATCAATTTATAAATATATTATCATACTCTAGCATAGTGCATTACCTTGAAGGAATTATCAACTCTAAACTATCATCAAGTTCTATCCAGTTTCACATAGTAGGATGTTGATCTAAAAGATGTGACATTATACATGGGTTGATGAGGAGTGGGCATAGGAGGGATTGGCTAGAAATTTATAGCACATAAAATGTCCATTCTGGGCTCCAAAATATATGCAATAGACTATGAAGAAAAATGGATCAACTAAAGATGATGAAAATTTTGTTTAATTTTGTAGAAAGTTTATCCAAACATACAAAAAAAACTACAAGAGAAATAGAGAAATAATTTATACTCTTGGAAAATATTAGCCATTACTAGACTCCAAAATGAGTTCAGATATGGGACATGTTACCCTGGTGCACTTCATATAATCCTTAATACAAAACAAGGTGTCTACTTCCTAGTATTAATTATGTTCCATACTAATAGAGTGAAAATAAAATCTTTAAATATTATAAACATCTAGAACAAGAATTAGTATGCAAAGAACATTAACAAATAAAGTAAACATTCACAAACCAAAAACTAAATTCACATATATGCTTAGACAAAGAAAGAAAACAAGAAGTGCAAACATCACAAGAAAAAGCACTCCATGCTTTCTTGATTCTGTAGATGTGTCCTTTTGCTGTGGATGTATGCTCAAGATGCTCAAAAGATGCTTCAATGGAGATGGGTAATGGAAAATTGGTAGCTTTGTGAGCTCTCAATTTGGCATTATAAGGGTATGGTTGATGGCTTTGGTTCTCAAAATAGCATGGTAACTCTAGCTCAAAGATTGTTGATGAAATGGCTTGGGATGGGATTCAATTTATAGGCTAAGGGGTAGAGGGATGGAGGGCTTAGATGCAAGGATGGATGAAGGCTTAAGGAGGGCTAAGATGGACTCAAAGGGGAGCACATGGATTGTGCTTGTTTAGCACCAATGGGAAGGTGACACTTGTCACAAGGAGGATGAGTGTGAGAGGGTAGGGTAAAGGGTTGGTTAAAGGCATGATGAGTGGGGTTGAGTATGTAAGAGGGATGTAAGAGGAATGAGTGTGGAAGAGGGAAGAGTGTGGAAGATGGGTGTAAGAGTCATGAGTGGGCTTGTAAGAGTCTTTTATGTTTTGTAAGAGCACTCATGACTTAGTGGTTGGGCTTTTTGAGGGGGGACTTTGGTTTGGATTAGGAAAGTCTTAAACTTGTTTAAGGAATGTGACAACATTAGGGGGTGGATTAGGCTTGGGTTTAGGATTAGATTAGGGATGTTAGAGATGTGCAAGTGGATGGCATTAATGAGGGTGGGTGAGTTAGTGGCTAAGTTTGGTTAGTATGGGTGTATGGGGTGGATTAGGCTAAATGGAGGATTAGAGATAGGTTAGGGGTTTTTGAATTTGAGGATTTCATTTATCAAATAGATTTATTTAATAAATGGGGATTTTTGGAATTAGATAGGAGAAAAGGATTTAATTGATAAATAATAGATTATTTGATTTATCAATTAGGACTATAGATGATTAATTAAATTAATCAACTAGGGATGGCAAAGGATTAATTAAATAAGAATTTAATTAATGATGCCTTTAGAGATGGCTAAATTAGATTACCAAAGTAGTGTAATCAAATTTAGGTGTCTACATTTTGCCCCTCTTTGACATAGTGTTGAGACAACACTATTTCAAAGAAGTTCGCATGAAGACGACACAAGGAAGATGTTTTAGCAACAAGGTTGCCCCAGTCTCGAATAAGAAGAGGAGAGGCTAGACTTAGATGATGCCCCCTCAAGAAGGCGGCGGGGGGAGAAATGAGGCTCGATGACTTTTTGAAAAGTACAAGAAATTGAGATGAGCTGAGACGCAGGTTGGTGAAGAGAAGGGGCTGATTTAGCTCAAACTCTCACTACGGGAGAATGATAAAGGGAAATCAGAGGCACAATAGTAAAGCAAGCTTAAGACTTTCTAGGATTGGTGGGGGGGGAGATGGAGGAGTGGAGCGCTATAAAAGGAATCCATGGTAGGGAGATGGATGATAGAATGATAAAGCTAATGCAACAAGATTTCAAAGAGTCAGACTGGCGAAAGATGGGTTTCGGAGATCCCTAAGACTAGGATTGTGGATCTCGAAAGATGAGGCTTGGTGGATTGATTTGATTGGTGGATCCCTAAGACTAGGATTGTGGATCCCTAAAGCTAAGTGTGAGGAGTGATTCAAAGAGATACTGATGCATAAGCTGGGGTAGGAGCGACAGATGTAGGATATGGATGGGGGATAATGAAGATGAAGGGAATCCATTAAAGCTTTTTGAGCGGGGGGATACTTCAAAGAGAAGTACCACCATGTAGTTGAGCACTAGATTTGCTATAGGACTGTTGGTTAATTGCCAAGGTTACCAAGAACATCAAGGCCTTTTTACCAACCATCCAGAGGACTGACGAACTGACTCAAAACAAACACACAAGGATTGCCCCAGTATCACACATGAATCCTAGAGGAAGCAACGTGGAAACGACACTAGGTAACCCACAAGAAAAAAAAGAAAACAAGCAAAAGACCTGATCAAGACTTTATGCTCTAATTGCCCCATTTGTAGCATACCATGATATGGAAGATCGTGGCAACCTTGAGGAGGGAACAAGGAGATTGCTTGGAAAAGATATTTCAAGACCCAAAAGGGAAGATCCCAAATCAAAAGAAAGTGAAAATCCAAAAGAGAACTGTTTGCCAATGAGATGGGTAGGACGAGGTACTAACGGACCAATATCAGACATGAGGAAAGCTATATCCAGCAAGAATCTATCAAAGAGCACCTAAGCTGATGGATCTGGATGAGTGATGTGTCTGGCAAGCTGAACTAAGAAGGATAACACTTTGGTGACAGGAGATCTAGCTAAAGGATGCATTGGAATATCTAACCAAGGTGTGCGATGTGTGCAAGATGTTGACCAAGGATGAACTAACATGAAAGCTGGATAGATACAATGATACTAAGCTAAAGAGGATGTACAAGCTGACAGACCAAGATATGTTACAAATGTACAAGTTTGTTCATGTTTTGGTTTTTTTGTGAGATGGAAATGTTTGTGAAGGATGGGATGTCTATAATAGTTGATAGGTGGATAGGTAGATGGTTTGTGAAAATCTTAAGGAAAATGGGATTCTACGTGTGCATGTGATAGGATACAGGCTAGGATACAAGATTATTTACAAGCTGGAATATGGTACAAGCTTTGGACAAGATTCGGATACATACAAGGTATGGTACAAGATTTACAAGGTATAATACAAGCTTTGGTACAAGATTTACAAGCTGTATAGGAGGTATTGACAAGCTCCATCAGATTTTGGATATTTGATTGGAACACCAAGGGAACAAGCAGGTGTTTTATGGGATGGTGGGTGGATGGATGAGGGATAGGATAGTGATAGATAATGGATTAGTCTTTAAGCACACAAGGCGCCTGAATTACCAGGTTTTCACCAAGGTACCTATCCAAGGCACTTGAATTGCCAAGTTTTCACCATTAGATGCTTATTTCTCTTTACTATTTTTTTTGTATTTTTTTCAAAAGCTGGGCATACCAAGGATCTTCAAGCATAGAACTTCTTGAGATGAATGATTTTAGTGGGATCATTCAAAAGTTCTCCTTCTGGTGTAGATAATTGATAGGCTCCGGAGCCAAAGGAGGCAGTAACCACATAGGGACCAAGCCATGTAGGTTCAAACTTGCCTTTCTTTTCTCGATCTGCTTGGACTTTCATATTTTCTTTGAGGACCATGTCACCTGGCTGAAAGTGTCATGGGAGCACCTTCTTGGTTAAATTCCTTTTGAGATGAGTTTGGTAGACTGTGAGATGGTCATAACCTTGTTGTCTCTTCTCGTCTAAGAGATCTAGCTGGGTGAGTCGAGCTACTCTGTATTCTTCATCTGAGATTTGCCCTCACAAAGATATGCGTAGTGAGGGAAGTTCAACTTCTATAGGTAATACCACTTCGGCACCATAGACTAGGGAGTATGGAGTTGTGCCTGTGGATGTACGGAAGGAAGTTCGATAGGCCCATAGAGCCGGATTTATTTGAAGGTGCCAATCATGGCCGAAATCATTGACAACTTTCTTTAGGATTTTTAGGAGGGTTTTATTAGTTGCCTCTACCTGGCCGTTACCTTGTGGGAAATATGGGCTAGAAAAGTGGTGATGGATGCGGAGGGAAGTGCATAATTCTTCCATGTTGAGATTTTCAAAGTTACCTCCGTGGTCAGTGAAGATGGTGGATGGGATGCCGAAGCGGCAAACAATGTGGTACAAGATGAACTTGGAGACTTGAACTCCTGTAGCTGAGACTAGGGGGACTGCTTCCACCCACTTAGTGAAATAGTCTGTAGCTGTTATTATCCATTTATGTCCATCAGATGAGAGAGGGGTAATAGTTCCAACTAGATCAAGGCCCCAACAAGCGAAAGGCCAAGGTGGTGCAATAGGCTGTAGATCTTGTGCTGGAGCGTGCACAAGATTTGCATGCTACTGACATGGGAGGCACTTTCTAACAAAGTCACAAGAGTCTTCTTCAATGGTAGGCCAATAGTAGCCTGCTCTAAGGATTTGTCGTGCTAGGACAATACCACTCGTGTGGGCACCGCAAAGTCTAGAATGTACTTCTTTTAATGCCATCGCGGCCTCATTTTCATCTAAACATCAAGAGAGAGTATCGTGATAACCCCGACGATATAGGGTATTGGCTATGATAACATAGCGGGATGATTTTCGGATGAGGTTCTGGCGTTGGGTACGTGTGAGGTGAGGGGATATGATACCATCATTAAGGTAAGCGTGAATTTCATGGTACCAAGGGGATTGGGGACCAACCAAGATACAAACATGGTTTGAATCCTCATTCGCATAGGCAGGTGTGAGGAGCTTCTCAACTAAAAACTCATACTGCATAGCTTCTTGGGGAATTTCCAAGAGCGAGCCGATAGTGGCCATCGCATCTGCTGCCTTGTTCTGCATTCAAGGCACTTGTGTAAACTGAAGCTTTGTAAAATGCTGGGTCAACTGATCAACTAGCTCTTTGTAGGGTAATAGCTTTTCATCTTTGGTTTGATATTCATTTAAGCCTTGTTTGATGATGAGCTAGGAATCGCCAAAGATTTCTAACTCAGTGATATTCCATTCTGCAGCTATCTTTAATCCTACTACAAGAGCTTCATATTCTGCTATATTGTTGGTGCTACGGAATTGTAGCTTGAAGGCTTTTGGAATGTAATCTGCTTGAGGTGTAACTAATAATATTCCTACCCCTGATCCATTAGAGGTGTATGAGTCATCAAAATAAAGCTTCCATGGGGGTTGTTCTTCAATTAGGTAGATATGCTCGTCTGGGAATTCTGTGAGCAAAGGATATGCATCTACTAGAGGTGCATCAGCTAGGTGATCTGTTATAGCTTGCCCTTTGATTGCCTTTCCATCCACGTACTGGATGTCAAAATCACTTAGTAGCATAACCCATTTGGCCAAACGGCCTGTAAGTGTTGTTCTGGAGAGCATATACTTGAGAGGGTCAATCTTGGAGACTAGTTGGATGGTATGACTTAGCATGTAGTGGCGAAGCTTTTGAGTTGAGAAAACAACTGCCAAACAAGCTTTTTCCATAGGAGTGTAATTGAGTTCATAACCAACTAGGGTTCTACTGATATAGTAGATGGCTCTCTCTCTGCTATAATCATCATGTTGTGCTAGAAGTGCCCCTAGAGTAGTAGGTGTTGCTGATATATACAAGATCAAGGGATGACCAGGAACTGGTGGAACCAAGATAGGGGGATTGGTGAGATACTGCTTGAGCTGATCGAAGCTGCGCTGACATAAAAGATCCCACTTGAAGTTCTCATTCTTCT
Source organism: Cupressus sempervirens (assembly GCA_028749045.1). Classification (NCBI taxonomy): domain Eukaryota; kingdom Viridiplantae; phylum Streptophyta; class Pinopsida; order Cupressales; family Cupressaceae; genus Cupressus; species Cupressus sempervirens. The sequence continues at coordinate 835,319,577 of CM053786.1, read as the reverse complement.
TTAGCAAGTGTGAAAATGGTGTACACTTATCTACAAGTTGGGAGATGAAGCGCTGGATAGATTAAAGTTTTCCCTGAAGAGAGCGAAGCTGTCGTAGTGTCTGGGGAGGAGGCATGTCTAAGATAGCCTTGACCTTTTTGGGGTCGATCTCTATACCTCGTTTAGAAACTATGAAGCCTAGAAGCTTGCTAGATGTGACCCCAAAGACACACTTCTTGGGATTTAGCATGAGATGATATTGGGCCAACCTATCAAAGACTTTTTCTAGGTCAGCAAGATGATCCATAAAGGTATGAGACTTGACTAGGATATCGTCCACATAATCCTCCAAAATGCTATGGATAAGATCATGGAAAATGGTTGTCATAGCTCTTTGATAGGTAGCCCCAGGATTCTTTAGGCCAAAAGGCATCATGGTGTAGCAAAAGGTTCCCCAAGGGGTAGTAAATGTTGTCTTATGTTGGTCCTCTTCTGCAATCTTGATCTAATTATACCCAAAAAATCCATCCATAAGGGATAGAATTTCATGTCCAGCTGTAAGATCTACAATCATATCTATGTTGGGCAAGGGAAAATCATCCTTTGGACAAGCTTTGTTAAGATCTCTAAAATCAGTACAGATTTTGATGTCACCAGAAGGCTTAGTGACAGGGACCATGTTGGAGATCCATTCTGAGTAGTTGATAGGTCGGATAACCTTAGCAACTAACATTCTTTCTAGTTCAGCTTTGACTAGTAAGGCCACCTTGGGGTGCATTTTTCTAAGCTTTTGTCTTACGGGCTTGATCTTTGGATCGACTGCAAGATGATGAACTACAAGCTTTGGATCAAGTCCTGGCATGTCCTGATATGACCATGCAAATTGGCCAATGTTCTCTCGTAAAACCTTAAAGAGGAGGTCAGCTTGGTCTTGTGATAGGGATGCAGCAGTGTGAATAATTCTAGGGATCTCTGAAGAACCAATGTTGACTTCTCTAGTATCCTCTATTAGAATAGAAGACACCTCTAGTCAATTATCTTGAGGAGGCAATACTAAATCCTCATGTTCTTCTTGTGGCTCTGGATTTTCTTACTGAGGGGTTCTCTTCGCTGCCTTAGCTAGTCCCAGATTTACCTTAGTTCTAGTTTTAGGGGTATCGAAACTAGGTTGGGGATTTTCTCCAAAATACCCCTTGGGATCTAGCTTGTAGATGTCGGCAAAATCAGGCTTTGTCTTCTTATGAGGAGTTTCGGCTCCCATGAATCTTAGAAATGCTTCCTCTTATGCGAACTCATCAATATGTATGACACTTGGTTGGTCCCAATCTATGAGTTGTGGATGAGCAAGTGGTAGGTCAATGAGATGGATGGATAGTTCTCAGATAATAGAGTCTCCTAGGAAGATTTGGTCTGGGATATCGTCGTAGGCTCTCTTTTCAACTTCCTCAGGAATGTCTTCAATTTTGACAAGGTCGCGGTGGATGTTCGAAAAAGCGTGACCGTTCTCATTGGTGCCCCCAGTTGTGGGTATGCCAAAGCCAAGTCCTGACTTCGTTTCCCAATTATGTGCTTCAATGGGGCATTGCATGCCCCTTTCTTCTGGTCCTAGTCCACCTCCTTGATAGTTCCATTTTTCAGTGATGAGCTTATGTTGTTGGGGATACTTTTGGCTGAAGTGATCAAGGCGTACTTGATTTTTTGGAGGTGCATCCTTATGTAACCAATTGTTGATATCTGGAGTGAGCTCTTCATGAAGAGGGGTTTTTGAGGACACAAAGGTGGTTGGGCCAAACTATTTGTATCGAGGAGGTGGAATCTCCCTAGCTTTGTGATATGTCAGTCGTCCATGGGTATGTGGATCAAGTGGGATTGCTCCGACAGCAAATGCATCTGACAGACTATATTCTCCACAACCTTTGTTGTTGATCTTTACGGTAGATAGGGTGGAGGCGAGGATGGTTTCTACGTCATTACAAGTGTGGGATGAGCTGGCGATGGCTGTGCCGATGTCTATTCCAGGGTAATGGTTTGTATATGAAGCTTCAACCGCATTGCAGTAAGCAAAGGGTTCTGGATCGGCATGGATGGTTACCTTAGTGCCCTGATGCGGAAATTTGATGCACTGATGGTAGGTGGATGGAACGGCCTTCATAGCATGAATCCATGGGCGGCCGAGGAGGATGTTAAATGGTAGGTTTAGATCAAAAACATGGCAAACTGTTTCTTGAATGATTGGCCCAACCTTGATTGGTAGCAAAATAGTCCCTTCTGTGGTCCTTTCCAAGTTGTCATAAGCTTTGATGGTGATAACCTCACTGATCATATCTGCCTTAGTATACCCAACTTTTTTTATGAATTTTAGGGTGCAAATGTTCAAGGCTGATCCCTTATCTATCATTACTCTTTTCACGGCAAAATTGGATACCATGATGGCTATGCAAAGCGGAAGGGTGTGATCTGGCTCAACCGCGGGTATGTCGGTGGGTTTGAAAGATAGGGCACATGAGGATGAAAGGTGTCCAACAAGATTATGAAAATCAGTAGCATTGATATCAGAAGGGACACAGGATTCTATGAGAGCACTGTCAAGGATGTCTTTGTACACAGGACTAGTGTGGAGAAGGTCTAAAATGGATATTTGGGCTGGCATGTTCCCAAGTTGTTCCAAGATATTGTACCGGCTTTTTGATGGAGCTAATGGTGTTGATGAAACTGGTGGGCCTGTGATGTTAAATTGCACTCTTCGAGTGGTGACCGCACACTCATTGTCTGGTCCTCAGATATTGTTAACATTGATAGAAGGCTCTTTCTCAGATATACAACCTATAAAGCTACCATAGTCTATATAGGATCAAGTGTGGTCATTGTTCTTCCCATGCTGTTGGTTTGGCTGGCGGTTGTTGGTGTTGTTTTGGATAGGTGTTTTTCTAGGATTTTGGTTGTTGTGTGGAGGAAAAGCATTTTGATAAATCTGTAAGCCTGCATTGGGAGAGGTTTGGGCACCAACAGTGATTTCCTTCCGATTAATGAGGTCCTGCATATAGTCTTTTAGTTTCATGCATCTGAGGGTGGTGTGACCATTTACCCTATGGAACTTGCAATGCTCATTGTCCTTGTACCATGCAGCTTTGGATTGGCTCAGATCAATTTGCTGGGTAGGAGGAAATTTGATGAGGTTTTCCTTAGCCAATTTCTCAAAAATAACATCCAATGGCTCACCAAGGGGTGTATAGTTTCTAGGTGCAGGTTGGAATTTGGGCTTTTGCCCTGCAGCTACATTGATGGCATTAGCTTGATTGTTAGACCCTTGAAAGTTGGGTCTTGTATTGTAGTTTTGATAGCTTTGGTTATTTTGTTATTGGTAATTGATAGCTTGTTGGTTGTTTGTTTGATATGGTGGGTTAGACTGGTTTTGAGAAGGACCAATGATATTCACATGTCTGGTGTCAGTAACCCCATCTTTTGCAACATGCTTGTTTTTGTTCCAATACCTAGACTTGTCATTGGAATGTGATTGATTTTGGTTGGCCTCTTTGTAAATATTTACCACTCCATCTTTGATGAGTCCTTGCTCAAGAATCATTCCTTTCTCTTTGATATCTTTATAGGTCTGCAAACAGTTCATGGTCATGTGGTGAGCCAAGCTGGGATGTGCATTATCAATAAACATTTTCACCACATGGCGTTCTGGCAAGGTGCAGGATATGCGGGTGGTAAGGGTTTGCCATCTTTGTAGGTATTCAGCAAGGCTTTCTCCACCTTTTTGCTTGGTGTGGACAAGATCAACTATTGATAGCTCTATTTCAACAAGATGGGCATATTGGGCTACAAATGCCTCAGATAATTCAGCAAAGTTTTTAATTGTGCCATAGGGGATTCTATAAAACCATTCAAGAGTTGTTCCAGCCAAGCTTTTGGGAAAAAGGCACAAGAGGAAGACATCATTGTATGCCACGTCCTGGCAATGCATGTAAAATTCTTTGATATGTGTGACTGGGTCTCCTTTTCCTCTGAATTTGTCAAATTTAGGTACCTCAAAGTGTTTGGGAAATGGTGTCATGGTAATGGCTCTGTCAAATGGGTAAGGACACACATTCTCAAACTTGAATGTCTTTGGATCATTCCCTTCTTGGATGGCTTTCAGAGCTGTCTTCATTTGCTCCCACTCTGAATTGATAGGTGATGGTTGGGGTGCCCCCAATGTAGGAGTGCCTTGAGGTAGGTATCTACTGGATGGGGCCACTGAATATGGATGGCTGTGAGGGATTTGCTGATAGGGATTGTACATTGTTTGGGCAGCTGCATGGTGGATGATGGGTTGTTGAGGGAGAGGTCACGCATATTGCTACATGTGCTGCAAGGCTTGCTGTTGATATAGGATTTGAGGTTGGGATTGAGGAACATAAGCTGGTTGTGGGATAAATGGATTGCTTTGTGGAGGTAAGGTATAATATGGTTGTGAGGCTTGGGGAAAGGATCGGAGGGCTTGTGGGATTTGACCAATATATGTGGGTTGTGCCCCTATTTGGGATGGTATCTGCAAATAATTGGTGGTTGGCTGGGGTGGTGGATTACCTCCTAGAAGTGGCATTGAAAAGTAGTTGGTAATTGGAGGTAATGGATTAGTTGGTGGTGGAGGTGGTGGGAATTGAAAGCTTGGGAATGGAATTGATGGGGTTTGATACCTTTGTGGCTGGATTTGGAAGCTTGGTAGAGTGGTGGTGGGAGCTGGGGTCACTTGGGAGCTTGGTAGAAGATTGGCAGTAGCTTGTGGGTTTTGATAGCTTTGTGGAGTGAAAGTAGTAGCTTGTGGATTTGTGGCTGGTGGTATTGAACTCCCAACACTTAATGGAAATGATGGGATTGTACTTTGGGCTGTGGTAAACAAGCTGGGGGTGATGAAAGGTTGATTACTTGGCCCCATGGGTGGCATCCCTATTGTATATTGCTGAGGTTGGCCAAAGATGCTAGCACTAATTTGGGAGATGGGTGGATTTGGAAGGCTAGGTGTGGGAGCAGCAGCAATAGTGAAGGGGGTGAACGGTGAGGTGTTTTGAGTAAAGGGGGTTTGGAGCGGAGAGGTATGAACCAAGGATGGAGTGGTGGTGGCTGGGTTGGCTTGTGGCATGGAGATTTCAACTTGGGTGGATGATGGTATGTTTGGGTCTATTGGGTCATATGGATTGGCTGGAGGCTCTTCTTTTGGAATATATTGAGGATAATTTGGATCATAAGATCCTGTGGGTGGTGGTAGCTGCCCAAACAATGGGTGAGATGGATCTGATAATGGAGGGGGTCTTCCAAAGTCAAAGGTTCCTACATTGTCCCTTCGAAAATTAGCCATGATTGTCTCTTTGTTTTTGTCTATAATGGCGTTTACCAATACTGCATTTCCTAGTTGGTTCATGAAAGCTTCAATGTTAGTAGGTGATGGCATAGCTTGCTCTAGGCTGAAGGATGGCTGAGTGCTCAAGGGGGGTGAGGTTGTTCAATCCAAATGATAGGGCTCCATTGTTTCTTTCTTCTTGGCTAAGCGAGTGACGGGTGGCATGAAAAATGCTCCTAGGGATGAGATGCAATAATGTTGATGGATGCAAAAGGGGGAAGGCTTTTCTATGCAAATGATTTCCTAGGTTGAGGCAAAGCTATATGAAAAAACCTAAGGAGGATTGGGTTGGGGATTCTAACTTCAAAGATATGTTGTCAAAGCACAAAAGGTCTACTTTCCTATGTGCAAGCTTGGTGGTGATTGTGTCAACTTAAGGATAGACTAATGATCCTTTAGGAAGAACACGAGATTGACCACTTGTGGATCCCAACCTTTAGCTCAAGGTGATGAGGGATAACAAGTGACAAAGCTAGATTACCCTAGACAAAGCTCTATCAAAGGGATAACCTTGGTGAGATTGGTGGATTTGGAAGATTTTAGGAATGGCAAACTTTTAGCAAGGTGACAACAATTTTGAAAGCTTAGATGTGCAGATTTTCGATTACTGGCTAGATGGTATGATTCTAAATGATATGGATGAGCTAATAATGCTTAAGGGGATAACCTAAGATGGCTGGCTTTTCTACAAAGATGACTCTAAAGTGAAGCTTATCTAAGAAGATGTGGAGAAACAAGGGTGTCTAATCATAGAAATCATGCCTAGTTGGTAAGGCATAAGCAGGATTAACTCCTGGATGTTGGCTAAATTTCATGGTACGCTCTAAGCAAGCCTCTTGAAGTGCTTCGTCGGTAGCTTTGTCCTCTACTTTGTGGAGTTTGGCAATTCGTGGGCTTGGTGTTATTTCTTTTCTCTTGGCTAAAAGTTCTTGGTATGCTAGAGATGGCTTGAGTTTGACCTTGTGAAACTTCTGTTTGGGTTTGGGTTGTTCCAACATAAATTCCTGAATTTGCTTGGCTTTGGGAAAAATCTCAGTTGTTTTGCTTCAACTTGTTCAACTTCCAAAATAGGTAGTGACTACGCTAAGTGTGCCCTAAGCTAGGATTGACCGAGTTTGGCAAACATTTATTCAACAAGTAAAATAAAAACAAGCAATAGATAGGAACACCCAGATAGAAGTTTGTCGTTCTCAGAATGTGATACTTGGGCCAAGGAGTGTGTATGTTCTACAAATGTTTCAATCAGTCACTCCAAACACATTAACATCCTAGATGGTTTTCTGCAAGGCTGAAAATTGGTTTAGCTAGGGAGTCCTCGATATACGCAAGGAGACCAAAAGGATGTCACATAGCCGAGAGGAGCGGTAACCCACTTCTCCTCTTTCACTTCTCAAGGGTATAAAGTTCCTTGAGGCTTAGCTCGAATGACAAAATCTTGATCCCAAGAGAGGTGTCTTTCGATTCACCTCCTGATTCTTATACTCCGTCGGAACGTTGGAGTTGAGGTCGTCCAAGGGGTGATGAAATCCCCAAGCAGGCCTCCTAAAAAGAAACAAGGTTTTGGATCCTAATCTTATGCACCCAAGATGGCCTCGAAAGACGACAGGGGGAGAGAAGACTTGGATGACCTTGGGCTAAAAAACACGCTCATTTTTTTACCGACTCTTATGTGTGCTAATCTAGACTTTGCAAGCACTCATGTTTAAGAGACAATGTTCAATTCCAACTTGAAGTGCCAACAAAAGTAAATCGATCGAAGAATGCAAATAGTAAGAAGAGTTAGGGTCAACAAAAGCAAACTCGCGCACCTGGAGGCCCTCCACGTCAAGTATCGATTAATTTTCTTTAAGGCATTCAAGATTGAGTGTGAGTTTGTTTTAAGCCCAAAACAAAAGTGTGTGAGATTTGATTTCAAGCGCGCGCCCGGAGGCTCTCTACGTCAGTTGTTGTTCAATTTTAGTGCCCAAACTTGAAGTGTGATTGATTTAATCTAGAGTTTTGGCCATTTAAGAATTTTGATAAAGTTAAAGAAAATGTTCAAAGACCAAGTGAGTGAGTTAGATTGTGGAACATTTAACACCTTTTTCAAGTAGACCCATCCCCATAAATGGCACTGAGATTGCAACCAATGGTTAATATTTGATGGGTGATTAGAAAAGAGGTGAGTCCAAGGAAGTACTCAAATTGATTTTTTTAAATTTGCATTTTAACTTAACAAAGTTTCTTAAATGTCCAAAAATCAAACTTTACCTAGATTGCATGTGGAAAAGAGATTTGTTTTGTTCAATTTTAGAAGCTCCAAATGAAGTGTTTGATATTGAAATGGTTAATTGATCCTTGGCATTCAAGATTGGATTTGTTGTTTTAAGCATGCATTCCAAGGAAAGTTGATTTTAATCCATGACATTCAAGAGTGTGTTTTGAGCAACATTCATTCAATGGAAAATGTGTTTAACCATTCAAGTTCATTTTTTTAGCAACATGCATTCAAAGACAAATGGTTAAACATTCAAGTTCATTTTTTAGCAACATGAAAACCTGCAAGAAACATGGTTAGTGGTTCCATATGTGCTCCAACCTGCAATGAGACAAAAAAAAGCAATTTAGTTAGTTAGCCAAAATCTTCAAAAATGAGAGCTTAACTATGGGAAAAAAAATTTTAACTTTTTTTGTTGTTTTTTCTACGCGTAAAAATGCTTAAAATGGTCTAAATCCTATGGAACCACTAAAAGTCAAATTTTGATTTATACTCTTTTTTTTTTTTTTTTTTTTTTTTATAGCTACAACGTGCAGAAATAAAGATTTTAAAACAAAAATGCAACATAAGCAGGCAAAGATGACAGTCTATCAAGCGGAGATGCCAAAATATGAAGAAACTGAAATACAAAGATGCTAGTATTCGAAGATGATAGAATAGATTTGCGACACAAAAAATAGGTGACAAGCAGAGACGCCGATTTGCGCAGATGCGGATTTTCGCAGACGACGATTTGGATTGGCGGTGGCGGAGACGTCGATTTGCGCAGACGCGGATTTTCACAGACGTCGATTTGCATAGATGCAAATTTTCGCAGACGTCGATTTGCACAAACGTGGATTTTCGCAGACAGAACAGGTTGTAGACGCAAAAACTGGGCCAAAAAAGTTGAAAAATGCGAATTTTTTTTTAGATGGTATTTCTTCTTCCTAAGTGCGTTCTTTAACCTGCAAAAACAAGCAAAACACCCTCACAACACACTCAAACAACAACAAACATTAGATGGTTAAAAAAAATGACATATAGATGAAAATAGATGATTAAATGACCCATAGTGGGGTCCCACCGGGCGTGCCAAAATGTAGAACAAGAATTAGTATGCAAAAAACATTAACAAATAAAGTAAACATTCACAAACCAAAAACTAAATTCACATATATGCTTAGACAAAGAAAGAAAACAAGAAGTGCAAACCTCACAAGAAAAAGAACTCCATGCTTTCTTGATTCTGTAGATGTGTCCTTTTGCTGTGGATGTATGCTCAAGATGCTCAAAATCTGCTTCAATGGAGATGGGTAATGGAAAATTGGTAGCTTTGTGAGCTCTCAATTTGGCATTATAAGGGTATGGTTGATGGCTTTGGTTCTCAAAATAGCATGGTAACTTTAGCTCAAAGATTGTTGATGAAATGGCTTGGGATGGGATTCAATTTATAGGCTAAGGGGTAGAGGGATGGAGGGCTTAGATGCAAGGATGGATGAAGGCTTAAGGAGGGCTAAGATGCACTCAAAGGGGAGCACATGGATTGTGCTTGTTTAGCACCAATGGGAAGGTGACACTTGTCACAAGGAGGATGAGTGTGAGAGGGTAGGGTAAAGGGTTGGTTAAAGGCATGATGAGTGGGGTTGAGTATGTAAGAGGGATGTAAGAGGAATGAGTGTGGAAGAGGGAAGAGTGTGGAAGATGGGTGTAAGAGTCATGAGTGGGCTTGTAAGAGTCTTTTATGTTTTGTAAGAGCACTCATGACTTAGTGGTTGGGATTTTTGAGGGGGGACTTTGGTTTGGATTAGGAACGTCTTAAACTTGTTTAAGGAATGTGACAACATTAGGGGGTGGATTAGGCTTGGGTTTAGGATTAGATTAGGGATGTTAGAGATGTGCAAGTGGATGGCATTAATGAGGGTGGGTGAGTTAGTGGCTAAGCTTGGTTAGTATGGGTGGATGGGGTGGATTAGGCTAAATGGAGGATTAGAGATAGGTTAGGGGTTTTTGAATTTGAGGATTTCATTTATCAAATAGATTTATTTAATAAATGGGGATTTTTGGAATTAGATAGGAGAAAAGGATTTAATTGATAAATAATAGATTATTTGATTTATCAATTAGGACTATAGATGATTAATTAAATTAATCAACTAGGGATGGCAAAGGATTAATTAAATAAGAATTTAATTAATGATACCTTTAGAGATGGCTAAATTAGATTACCAAAGTAGTGTAATCAAATTTAGGTGTCTACAATAAACATTTACATTAAGAATTGTAAGATCATTACAAATATTGTACTAAATGAATGTGTAGTTTGATTAGATGGAGTTTTTTTTGTAGCTTCACATTCTTCTTTGTCAAGAGGAGAGAAATCCTCTAGGGCCCTATTTATAGGCAGTGATGACTCACAATTTCTTGAAAAATTATCTCAACTAAAATAATGAAATCAATATTTTAAGACAATATTGAGGGGGTTGTGAAAATTTGTTGATCTTATAAATCTTTGTTTGATTCTCTCATGGGAGTTTGAGAATTTTCGCTAATATGTTCCATTCAATGATAAGAAGCATAGATAAAATCATGAGTTTGAAGAAAAAAAAAATTGTTTCCAAAGTACATTTTTTCCACTGTATCGGAAGAGTTTTTAGAAAGGCCTTTGTGGCATTTAGCAGGAAATAAAGCCTCACAACGATTTATGCATTATTAAAGTTGTGTAGAATATTGAAATTGATTTCCATAATTCATAAATTCACAAGATTGATAGGTTATGAAGTCCTAGAAGGAAGAGGAAATTCCTTTGGATTCTTTGGAAATTCTTGTCCTTTCTCAATATTACAATATTAAAACAATACATTTTCTAAAATAAATGATATATTTATGTATACATAAACTTTAGGAGGGAATGTAGTAATTGGTAGTGATACTAAAAGCTATAATACTAATACAATAATAGAATTGTGTATTAAAATCTAATCATTAAAATAAGATAAGTAATAGTGTAACGCCCTGCCAAGGGATCCAAAATAAATAACCTAAAGTTTTACTAAGTTTGGTAGAATTTTATTTTATTTTTAAAACATGAAAGATAAACCATTCATATCAAACTCAAAGTAGCGGAAGCAATAACATACATACAACTAAAAAATATACATAATTAGTTACCTTCCTTAAGGATCCCATGGCGTTGAATCACATTTAAATCTAATCTAATACTAAGTCCATCAAATACCACATCCATATAAAAGAACAATGAAAAGTATGATGTCCAATTAATATATAGTTGTTTCGAATGCCTCTTGGCAAATTAATTTGGAATCCTCATTCATCCACTGTCATAGGGTATGAAAGGCTTAAAAGAATATGCATATGAAAAAAATAGAAATACCTCATCCTCTTTAGATCCATGATACAAGAATAATAAATTAAATGAAACCATCTACCATACATGATACATCCATCATAAAAGATATAACCATACATCATAATGAACCATGAACAAAATGAAGATAAATGCCAACAAAAAATGCTCTAGCCACAGTGTCTCAGATGGATCTCAATGGTAAGAGTGAAAAAGCACTACCACCCGACTACGTAGAACCTAAATGGCCCACTCCCACCATGCTAAGGAGATAGTCTCAAGTCCCAAATAGGATATCAAACCACATAACATAGATACTCTCTAAGTCCAAGAATCCTAAAAGCATACTAACTCAAAGGTTCCAACATAGATCAACATCTAGACCTAGAGGCACACAAAGACACGTAGGAAACCTATTATGCAAGCAAGAAAGTGTCATCGCACAAATCATGTTGGAAGTTACCCAAGCAATCTCCTAAGAATCTTGAGTCCCTAGGATCCTTGCAGCCACTAGTATTCTCTCATACTGACAAGGCATACTATGGACTGGAAGGTTGTAACCAAGTGTTCTCCCTACTCCCATCCTAGTCTGTACTAGCACTTGAGGCATGGGTGAGAACATATAATTATCTTGTTAGCTTCATTTAAGTCAATATTTAGGTGAGATGTTTTAACTTATTAAACAACTTACAATGGATTTACACTAGTAGCCTCTTAGGGCCCTGGCCCCCATTACAAGCCACTTCTCGACACTACGCATAGATAACCTACCCTAGGCTCATGAATCACAATTTAAAGAATTGTAATAAAATCACCGCAACCCTATATGAGTGACTAAAAACAAACAAAAGATAATCCACAATATCCATCGATTCCCAATGAGCAACAAGAAAGCATCCCAAAATAACACTAATCGAAGACTCCACAATGGTCAAGTCAAGCATGTCACAACATGACATCATCAAGAACAAATCACTCAAAACACCTCAGTCTTCTCAAGTGACTGGAGAGAAAATTAAATATGACTAATCAATGACTCAAAAATGGTCAAGTTTGGTATCTCAAATACATACACCTTAGTTTCATGCAAGGAAAACTGGAAAGCAATAACAACCAGTAAATACATCCATCATAGAGCATATCAACACAACACCATGGTTGGGTTTAGAAAGATCAAGAACAAACTATCATAACATCACAATCACATAACTCTCGAGCCTCTGGTAACAACCTAAACTGGTCAACGCTAGAACAAATTCCAAAACCCCAAAACATAGACAATAGAATAGTCACATAGAAAACAAAATCATCACACAGTTGGGTATGAATGATAATATATTGTTGAGTTAATATAAGGTTTAAGTTCCAATTTCATGTATGTCTCAAGTAATAAGTTTTTGCAATTAACCCATTTCTATATTTAAATGATTGTACAATTACCCTATAAATAATCTATGGATAATCTTTTATTTTATTAAGTTATAAAAATAATCCTTAAAGATTTTAAATAAAACAATTATGACTTTATTAAAATCATTAATTATTAAAAATTTAACATCATTCGTTGAACCCTCATTAATAACTTCCATTATTAATAAATCTTACTTAAAACATATTAAATTAATTCATAATTTACTTAAATATATTATATTCAATTAAATTAATTAATATTTTATTTGAATATATTACATTTATTATTATATCCAATTATAAAATATTAATAAAGTTTAATAATAAATGATATCATAAATTTAATATGATAAAAATTTAATACAATTTTAAAATATTAATATTTAATCACATAATAAAAAATGAATTCAAACTATATTAAAAAGAGGATCATATACATTAAATTTTTTAAAATTATTTTTAAGTGATTTAATCGCTACTGCATTTAATGCAGTGCAGGGGTTGTTGTCGCAGTTGTCTTGCATCAGTAGGTACGACTGCATATAGCAGTTGCCTACTGTTCAATATATATGAAGGGGGGTAGGGAGTGGTTAAGCTGCCCCTCCCCAATTTCAATTTTTTTTAAAAAAATAAAACTTCATTAATATTATCATGTTATATTAACATTTAAATTAACATTTATTTATTTTATAAAATTATAAATAAATAAATTCATTAAACAAATTACATTTTTATTTTTTGAAATTGGTTTCATCTATACACTGATGGAGAAAATATTATTAGCCATCTAAATTTAGACTTTTCAACCCCTTCCTAATTAAATCCTATATTCTTTAATTTAGAAAACAAGGATTTTTTGATTTCTTTCTAATCGCTACATATAGAGTAGTTAATTGCCAAGCATCTAATAATAATTCACAATATTGAAATGTTTAAACTTTTATCACAGAGAATTTGGATTTACAATCCACAAACATGAAGAAGATAGGAAAGGATAATTGCATAATTAATCAGTGATCAAAGAACAAGACCCTACTTGAGCCTGATGCTAATTCACAATCCCTAAAAAACTATGAGAGAATTCGCTCCTCTTCAAGAACCTTTCACTGAAAGTTTTCCCAGAATTCTCTTTCTGAAATTCACTTCCAAAATTCGCCTCCAAAATTCATGCTCAAATTCCTCTTTTAGAACTTTCTCCTTTCTAAAATTTTCTCCCTTCTCCAAAATTTGTTGTCCCATTGAAAATGAACCCCCAAATTGTGATAAGGAGTTCTCTCCCTAAAATCGGGGCACTAATTATGCATTCACCCTAGAGAACTCTTTGCTCACAACCTTTTAACTCTTTATTATCTTTTATTTGCCTTTATTTTATCTTTTCCATGCACATAGATTAATTAATTAAATTACTTTATTTGATTTTTACTTGACCTCTTTTAAATTGATTTATTTAATTTGGTCTCATGCACGTATCATGCAATCATGAAACTTTTAATAAATTAATTTCTTTTCCCACCTCTAAATTTATTTTTTGAACATTAATTTTGATAACTATCTATTAATTTAAATAATAATATTATTTAGTATTTATTTAAAAATGCACTCTAAATATATTATTATTAAATTAACTAAATATTATCACATTCCAAATTTTCTCAAATTTAATTCTTTTATTTAATTCTTTTTATTTAATTAATTTCTTAATTAATTAAATTAAATTAAATATTAACATATCATATAAATTTTCCATTAAATTAAATCTTTTAATTAGACTTAATTAATAGAAAATTCACCAAAAACTCATAAAGTAAAATATGAAACCCATCATAGTAAAATACATACCAAATCAAACTACAGGGTTAAAATCATGAATTAACGTCATTCGACGCATTCAAAAGGTACATGACTCAAATACTTGTCCTAATTGTCAATTAGGATGAATGGCTCAAAGGTTTAGTATTTGGACTTAAGAATTTATCTCACCTCTCTTACCATTGAGATAATGCAATAGGGTATGCTCATCCTAGCAATTCAAGGAAGTCGATACCTAGTACCTGCAACCTACATAAAATCCATGCATGTACATACACACAATATATAATAAGCTAAACAAGCAATGGTAGGAAGTGGTACATTGTGTAGATCCCAACTAGCAGGTGACTACAACTCCGTTCCTTAACCACATCATAAATGCCTTACATAAACAAAACAAACATGCACACCATACACATGCAGTATGGGGTAAGTATCCATAAGAAAACACATATGATAATCCATCTAACTAAACATCAACAATAATTTAACAGCATTGTAATAATCATCATGCACACATGAACTATAGAGTACCAAGTAATCTCATCATATATCACTAAGTCTAAAACAATATCTAATAATCTTAAGATAATGCTACTAATCATCAAACATAAAATTGGCCTAAAAGAGTTCGACAATAATAATAGAAATGTAAACTAGAAAAATGTAGACTAGGGGTAGGCACTACATCCACCCCTCCCAGGATTAGGCTTACTCCTAGAAGCCTATAAACAAGTAGGGATATAAATCTTGTAATCTAGATGCATCCTCCCATGTAGCTAAAGAGTCATTAGTAGGGTCCCATTGGATCCTTGCCTACTCTATGGTTCGACCCCTGAGGGTCAACTCCCTTTGTTTAAGAATGTGAACTGACTCCAAAGCCAGTTGCCCATCCTCTACCTACAACGCATTCTAATCAAGAATATGTACAACATCAGAAATATACTACCTAAGTACTGAAACACAAAAAACATCATGAATGCAAGCTAGGCTAGGTGGTAAAGCAAGATGATAGGCAATTAGACCAATCCTCTCAAGAATCTTGAATGGTCCCACAAAGCAAGGTGCTAACCTTGAGCCCTTTCCATAATGGATTCGACTCTTCTACAAATGTACTCTCAAGAAAAGCTTCTCTCCCATAGCAAACTACTTATCTATCCTATGTGCATCAGCATACTTTTTCTACCTATCATGTGTTGTAGTCAAGTGCTCTCGAATATGCACTACCTATTGTTCTATGTCATGAAGCATCTTAGGACCCAACAGGATGTGATCCTCAAGACTATTCCAACTTAAAGGTGTGTGACAAGGGCGTTCATATAAGGCTTGGAACAATGTCATGCCAATAGAACTATGATACCTATTATTGTAAGTGAACTCCACTAGGTAGAGATAGTCCTCTCAATGAGTCTGCCTATCCATCACATACATCCTCAACATATCCTCCAGAACCTGATTCACTGAACTAAAATTCAAATGTGCTCCAAGATCATGCTGTAGTGATATCCAAAATGCTAAAGTGAAAACAAGATCCCTATTCGAATGATCTTTCAGGGAATACCATGCAGTCTTACAATGTCATTTATAAAGACATTAGCTTTAGAAGTTGCAGTGTAGGAAGACCTAATTGGTGAAAAATGTGCCACCTAAGTCAACTGATCAATAGTGAGCATGATAGCATCATGATGATCAAAAGTCATACTTAATCCTACTATAAAGTCCATAGAGATGATGTCCCACTTCCATGAAGGAATGAGATTGGGCTGCAAAAGTCCTGATGGATGCTGGTGTTCTGCCTTGACTCTTTAACACTCAAGACATCTAGCCACAAAATCAGCAATGTCACACTTCATCCTGAACTAATAGAATAAACATTGCAAGTCTGCATGCATCTTCTTGACACCTAGATGTGCCGAGTAAGGTGCACGATAGGCCTCTGATAGGATCAATGTGTGAAGCTCATCTAGTAGTGACACATGGATCCTTCCTAAATGTCTCAAGAGGCCATCTGACTCTAGGAAGTAGTCTAAAAACTTACCCTCCAAAGGTATCCCTAAATCTATCTCTTTGCACACCTCCTGATACCAGGAATTAGTATGAAGTGCTTGAAGTATCGGACTCCTCAAATCAACACTAAGAGTCATAGATGATATCACATGTTTCCTACGACTCAAAGCATTTGCCACTACATTTTCCTTCCCTAGGATATACTTCACCTTGAATTCATACTCACATAAAAACTCCATCCAAAGCCTTTGCCTAGCATTTAGATTAGGCTACGTGAATATGTACTAAAGATTACAATGATCACTATGAAATTCAAACTTGTGTCCCAAAAAGAAATGTCTCCATCTCACTAAGGCATGAACTACTGCTACTAACTCAAGATCATGTGTAGGATAATTCAACTCATGATCCTTGAGTTTGCATGATTCATCTGCAATCACCTATCCATTCTACATCAAAATTGCTCCAATCCCCTCAAGGGAAGCATCTGTACACACCATGAAATCACCTATTGGATCAGGTACTGCTAAGATTGGTGCACTAGTCAAAAACTTCTTGAGCTTCTAGAATGCTTCCTCACATTTCTCTATCCATAAAAAATTATTTCCTTTCCTCTAAAGGGAAGTGATAGGATTTGCTATTCTAGAGAAGTTTTGGATGAATCTACAATAATAACCAGCTAGACCCATGAAGCTACAAATCTCTGACATAGTAGTGGGTGCAGACCATTCTACTATTGCCTAGATCTTCACGAGGTCTACAAAGATACCCTCACCTAATATGACGTGCCCTAAATAATGTATCTCCAATTGAAAGAAATCACATTTTTCCTCATTAGCATAAAGTTGATTTTCTCTCAAGCACTACAAAACCAACCACAAATGTTTCTCATGCTCCTTTTGGGACTTAGAATATACCAGTATATCATCAAGGAACACAAGTACAAATCTGTCAAGATAGGAATGGAACACTCCATTCATCAAGCTCATGAAAATTGATGGAGCATTTGTTAGCCCAAAGGGTACCAATGTGAACTCATAATGCCCATAGTGAGTTTGGAAGGTAGTCTTATGAATGTCTGCTTCCTTGATGTGAAGCTAATGGTATCCTAACTTAAGGTCAATCTTGGAGAACATTGTAGCTTCCTTGATCTGATCAAATAAATCATCAATCCTTGGTAGAGGATACATGTTCTTTTTTCACCTTATTCAACTATCTATAATCAATGCAAAGGTGCAAAGAACCATCCTTCTTCTTCATGAAGAGCATTGGAGCTCCCCATGGTGATACACTAGGTCAAATACTACCCTTGGCCAAAAATTCCTCTAGTTGTAAGTGCAACTCACTCAATTCCTGAGTGGTCATATAGTAAGGAGCTCTAGAGATAGGTTCTGCTCCTAGAGTGAGCTTAATGCTAAACTCAATGTCTCTCTTCGAGAGCATGCCCAAAATCTCACTCGAAAAAATATCTACATACTCCTATAAAATAGGGTGATCTAGAGTCTTCCTCGTAGGATCTTTTTCATCTAGCTCATCTATTGTAATAGAAAATACCTGACATCCCTTACAAAAGCTCTGCTTCAATTGCATAGGAAAAATCATCCGTAGAGATATAAACCTCGATATCCCCACAATCTCTACATCCTTCCCTTGGTCATCCTGACACATAATGGTCTTCTTCCTGTAGTCTATACTAGCTCTATGAGAGCCAAGCCAATCCATACCTAAGACCACATCATAGGAGCCAAGAGGAATAACTAAAAGGTCAACTGAAATCTGAAACCCTCCTATGCTAAGCCCACACTTATGAACTATGGAATCTATGGAAACTTTAGTACCTAAGGCTAGTTCCACTTGCCAACCATGATCTTGCTTAACTGCTTCCAGCTTACACTTAACAACTAGAGATGGTGAATTAAAAGAATTTGTGGCACCTGAATCAAATAATATAGAGAGAGGTGTACCTTGGATAGCTCTTGTAGTCTCAACTACTATCCCCTGATGGTCTACCTGATAGTGATCCACTACCACAAATACTCTATGAGCTCTACTTGCATCTCCAACTATAGGCTCAAATATTGCTGACCTAGGCCCTGAATACTAAGGTGCTCATTGTGGATAGTGAGCTATAATGTGACCAATCTATCCACACAAATAACATCTTGTGCCTCTACCAGATCCTCTCCCTATAGGTGGTGCATTTGACTACTAGTGACTATCTTTGCTAGCAAAAGATTGGCTACTCTATGCAAGTTGAGCGTGCTGAAATTGTTTAATACATCAAGATTGTTTAATACATCGAGCATTGTGGTTCTTCTTGAAGTTAGAACCATCACCACCACTTTATGCCTAAGGGTAAGATCCCTTCTACTGGTGTGACTGCTACTAAGATTGATTCCCCTTAGGAAAGGGAGGCTTTTTGTTCCCACCTAAGTTGTGGTTGCCCTTAAATCCTACTACTGTAGGTGCTCTCACAAAACCCCCATGTCCAAGTTTGACACTGCTCTACAAGGATGGCTTGATGTACCACATCCTTAAGGGTTTTAGGCTTAAATATTTTAACACCCCCAACTAAATGGTTGTTCAAACCTCTGATGAAATGTTGTGCCAACTATGTTGAGTTGTCACTAAATCTTGAAAAGGGCATGAGCTCAAAGAACTTGTGCTCATACTCTATAAAGATCATAGTGTACTATCTTAGGTTATGGAACTCATCTGCTCTATGTTGCTTCCATTCCTCTGGTAGGAATTGCTCACAAAAGCTCTCCAAGAATAACTCCCATGTGACATTGTTCATGGTTAAGCCCAACTTCTTCTCTTCAATTTTCCACCAAGTGGCCCCAAAGAACTCCAGGTTGGTAATAGCAAACCTCACTTTGACATTACTGTCAAAGTCCTGCATAGCAAAAATCTTGTCAAGGGCAATAAGCCACTGCTCAGCTACATAACCAAAACCTTGCCCATTAAAGGGCTTGATCTTGGACCTCTGAAGGTCCTTCATTTGAGAAGATACAATGGATCTATGTTGATGTCTTAGAGGGGTCCTAGACCTGGGTCTATGCTCATGTCCTGGATGATATGCTCTATCCTGATCATGAATAGGAGGTAGGCGATCAATGATGGTCTGCATCATTTGCCTCAAATCAACCTCCTTAGAGTTAGCATGCTCCTCCCTATGGTTCTCTTCCTGATGCTCACTAACATGCTCTTCCGTATTCCCTTCCTGAATGGGGATCTCATGGATAGACTCATGAACACTGATAGCTTTTCCTCATCCACGGCCAAGGCTACAACCTCTAACGGAAGATCTCATCCCAGATACCATCCTACAATAATATCCAAGATACAAAATACTATAACAACCATAATGCATAATATTGTAAAGCATATATATAAAAGACACACATTTTGTAAATAGTAAAAGTGTCATTTTCAATTTGAAGTCTAAGTGTTGAAGTGTGAAAAATATACAACTAACAGTTTAAGCTTTGTTTTAGTTTAACTAGTTCAATAGTAATGGCATTGCAATATACCCAGAGCTCCCAATGTAGAAACTCGGGCTCTGATACTAGATGTAACACCCTACCAAGGGATCCAAAAGAAATAAACTAAAGTTTTACTAAGTTTGGTAGCATTTTATTTTTTTAAACATGAAAGATAAACTATTCATATCAAACACAAAGTAGTGGAAGCAATAACATGCATAAAACTAAAATACATACATAATAGGTTACCTTCCTTAAGGATCCCATGACAATGAATCACATCTAAATCTAATCTAATACTAAGTCCATCAAATACCACCTCCATATAAAAGAATAATGAAAAGTTCAATGTCCAATTAATATACATTTTTTCTGAATGCATCTTCTTGACACCTAGATGTGCTGACTAAGGTGCACGATAGGCCTCTGATAGGATCAATGCATGAAGTTCATCTAGTAGTGGCACATGGATCCTTCCTAAATGTCTCAAGAGGCCATCTAACTCTATGACATAGTCTAAAAACTTACCCTTAAAGGTCTCCCTAAATCTATCTCTCTACACACCTCCTGATACCAAGAACTGGTAGGAAGTTTCTGAAGTATCTGACCCCTCAAATCAACACTAAGAGTCATAGATGATATCACATGTTTCCTACAACTCAAAGCATCTACCACTACATTCTCCTTTCCCGGGATATACTTCACCTCAAAGTCATACTCGCATAAAAACTCCATCTAATGCCTCTACCTGTTGGGCCCACTTGTCGTTGCACCAAAAGCCATGACTGTTAGTGAACATGGAACACCACATAATTAACCACCTATGGGCAGGGGAGCATGTTGCATCACCCAACAATCTCCCCCTCGATGTGCATACTAGGTGCTTACGCAAGTCGGGAAGGCACCGGGGAGATTTGAACCCATGACCAGGCCAAAACCAGGCTCTGATACCAATTGTTGGGCCCATTTTCCGTTGCACCAAAAGCCATGACTATTAGTGAACATGGAACACCACATAATTAACCACCTGTGGGCAAGGGAGTGTGTCGCATCACCCAACAATCTCCCCCTCGATGCACATACCAGGTGCTTACGCGAGTCGGGAAGGCACCAGGGAGATTTGAACCCATGACCAGGCCAAAACCAGGCTCTGATACCAATTTTTGAAACCAACACTACCTAGCATTCAAATTAGGCTGCATGAATATGTACTGAAGACTACGATGATCACTATGAATTTCAAACTTGTGTCCCAAAAAGAAATGTCTCCATCTCACTATGGCATGAACTACCACTGCTAACTCAAGATCATGCATACGATAATTCAACTCATGATTCTTGAGTTTGCATGATTCATATGCAATCACTTGTCCATTCTGCATCAAAATTGCTCCAATCCCCTTAAGGGACGCATTTGTACACACCATAAAATCACCTACTAGATCAGGTACTACTAAGATCGATGCACTAGTCAAAAGCTCCTTGAGCTTCTAGAATGCTTCCTTGCATTTCTTCGTCCATAAAAACTTCTTTCCTTTCCTTTGAAGGGAAGTGATAGGATGTGCTATTCTAGAGAAGTTTTGGACGAATCTACAATAATAACTAGCTAGACCCATGAAGCTATGAATCTTCGACACAGTAGTGGGTGCAGGCCAATCTACTATTGCCTAGATCTTTGTGAGGTCTACAAAGATACCCTCACCTGATATGACATGCCCTAAATATTATATCTCTGATTGAAAGAAAGCACACTTCACCGCATTGGCATAAAGTTGATATTCTCTCAAGTACTGCAAAACCAACCGTAGATGTTCCTCATGCTCCTTCTGGGACTTAGAATATACCAGTATATCATCAAAGAACACAAGTACAAATCTATCAAGATAGGAATAGAACACTCCATTCATCAAGCCCATGAAAATTGATGGAGTATTCATCAGCCCAAAGGGTGCCACTGTGAACTCATAATGCCCATAGCGAGTTCAAAAGGCAGTCTTATGAATGTCTGCTTCCTTGATGTGAAGCTAATGGTATCCTGACTTAAGGTCGATCTTGGAGAAAATTGTAGCTCCCTTGATCTGATCAAATAAATTGTCAATCCTTCGTAGAGGATACCTATTCTTTATTGTCACCTTTTAGAGTTGTCTATAATCAATGCAAAGGCATAAAGAACCATCCTTCTTCTTCATGAAGAGCACTGGAGCTCCCCATGGTGATACACTAGTTTAGATACTATCCTTGGCCAAAAGTTCCTCTAGCTGTAAGCACAACTCACTCAATTCCTAAGTGGTCATATGGTAAGGAGCTTTAGAGATAGGTTCTACTCCTAGACTGAGCTTACCAAAAATCCAAAATCTTTAAAGACCCTCTAATTATCAATAGTCATGGTCAATTTGAAATGATCTTATGTTTGTATTGAAATCGAATGTTCAAATTCCTTTCTTTTGTTTTGATTTATTTCTTCCAGATTATTGGGTCCTTTTTTATTAGACTTGAAAGCATTTGAATAGATTTCAAGAATTGATAGATTATATAATTAAACACAAAGGTCTTGATAAAAAAATTCTTATCTTGACCGATTCAATTTTAGTTTGTTTCATGACTGGTGAATTTTATTATGAATCAAGACTCGGTATATGAATTGATAGTTATGAAAATTGATTCATATTTTATCTTCTTGGTACTAGTTATAAACAAAATCAGTTTTTTATCCTAGTTCTCCATGATCTATTCTATTATGTGGACTATCTAATTACTGCCTATTGCATGTAGGGGCCACTATTTAAAATTGAAGCCAATTTCAAAGGGTATGAATGCATAGTTGATAATGTTATGTTGAATTTTTTATTTTGGATTATGACTGATTGGGATAAAAGATTCAAGACTTTATTATCATTCCATGCTAACGTTCTATCAGGCTCTTGGAATGGAGTGCTTGGTTCTAAAATTTAAACAAGTAATGTTAAATAAAATTGTTTGATTGCAGTAGCAGTAAAACTGATTATTCAAATGGATCAACAAAAGATTGTGAAAAGTTTAGTGAATTTAGATTCTTTGTTCCTGAGTGCAATATTTTATTATGGATTGGAAATTGAATACATTTGGAACATGATTGAAAGGTATGCATTTATCTGGGGATTAAAGTCTACCTTTAATTTTATGGTCTATGACAATAAAATAGTGTCTCCATAAAGGGGTCATTTCTGTCAATTGGTCCATTGGATTTTTCTAAGATTTGAATATGTTTTTCAAAAACTAATTATCTACTAATGCACTCAAGAGATTTACAAAATAATTTTTATTTCAAAATTTATGAGGTCAGAGTGCAAATCTATATAATTAACAGTTAATGTATGGTTGTGATTGAAAAAGTTTTGACTCTAATAAGTGTTTAAGAATGGAATATAAAGGTTGTTTTGCATGATTAGAAGGGTATTGAAGTTTCTCTACATCACTTTCTTGACATTTCTCAACCAGAATCTAAGAAGTCAACAAAACTTGTGCACTTAGCTATACCCCATGGAAGGTCAGAAGTTGATAGATTGCATTTGGAAGCCATGAATAATATTGAGGAAAATTTGTAGTTGATATTGGAGAGCCTTATTTCCCAAATGGTTAGAAAAAATTTCCTGGAAAAAAAAAACATTTCTCATGTAATCTAGTATAGTTTTTGTTTGGTGTTGGTTCTTATTTTCTTTTTAGGAATTTGAATTTGTTTTAATTTTGATGCATTTTATTTACCCTCAAAAATTGATAATTATATGTAAATTTTTGCATTCCTTGGAAATGAAATTGGACAAGGATGATAAGCTTAGAATTTTTGTTCTTCTATCCTTTGGAATACCTGAAGAATATCCTATTGTAAACATGAATATGAATTTGATAAGTACTCTAGTTTTAGATGCAAGAGATTTTAGAATTGTTGATGTTAGGATTTATGGCTCAAACTTTTAGAGGTCCTCATTAGCTAGAAAGTGTCAAATATCTGGCTCATGTCAATTTTGTACACTCAATGTTAGATATCACATTTAATGGAAAAAGTCTGCACAAGGATTTATTAAAAATGAAGAGTAATTTTTTTTCTTTTCCAAATTATATGAATAAGAATCTCAAATTTGGCAATTAGAATATAGATAATTTTTCCACCATTGATATTATGGTAAAGAGTATGTTGGAAGGTTATTCATCTTTTTATATTTAAATATGCTCCTTTGGCTGGTGTACAAAGTGTGCAATATGCTAATGTGAATATGAACAAGGTGAGAAACATTATATCCTTTACATGTGCCCATGGTTTCCATCACTCTTGTGGGTTTGATATGTTATTGAATTACTCTAGATTGTCCTATTTGCAATCTTGAAATTACTATCCAAAAATCTTGGAATGCATAAATCTATTTTATTATTTGCCCCATGTATTGAATATTCTAAAGAAATGGAGCAAATATAGCCAAGTCCTATAAATAATTTTGTGTATCTTATTTTTAATTCTTGACAAATAGATATTCTTGTAAGATTTTATTCTGGATAACTAACATTTTATTTATTGAAATCCTAACAAACCTTCCAAGAGATAGTGAAATGACTAATTGGGAATAAATCATGCAAAGGACATATAAGTGCCCACTACAACCTAGAAGCATTACATCCAAGATCTTGGGCTCACATCTAGACCATTATTTTTCTTCTCTCAAATAATTGAGCTCAATAACATGGGAAACTAAAAAACTCAATTCCTTTGTAGGCTCTCCATTTTTATGGAAATGTTTGTAATCGCACCAATATATGTAAGAATTTGGTATAGCTCTTATACTATGTAAGAATTTGCCTTAGGGAAAAAGCACCCAAGATCAAGGAACTCAAGCACAAGCACAAGAATAAACTAGCAAGGTATGATTAGAATAACAATATGAAATTGTATTCATAAAATGTTATATCATGTTATGTACACTAGGAGTGCCTATAGATAAAGGCCTCTAAGATGCATCTAGAATGTCTCTAGAATGAGCTAGGAGATAAGCATAACAGCTAAGCATGTGTCCACTAGACATGGATTATCCTCCATTGTAGATGAGAGGATAAGTATGACAAGGTGTATCTCGTGTAGAGATGTTGTTGACACCATGTGCTTAATTAGAGTGCTCAATACTATGTTGTAGACACCATGTGCATAAAAGAGTTGCTAACTCATGTGTTGTCAACAAGACAACTCACAAGAGTACACATACTCCTACGTGTCAACCTAATAAATAATAAAATAATGCATTAACCTAAGTAAACTTAAGTTTAAATAGTGAATACTTATTTACACCAACACCCCCCCCCCCCCCCCCAAGTGAAACTTAGGAGAATGTACTTGAGCTCACAAAAGCTAGGATGAAAATGCATGATGGGTCCTGACTACTAGGCCATTTTAGGTACCCATGTACAAAATCAATGCAATGAAATCTCTCATAAAGTAGAGAATGAGGGAAAAATTCATGGGAAAAACCATCCCCAAAAAAGAGAGATTAAAAGACAGGATGCATGGATGGATGGAGTAATCAAGACCCCCCCCCCCCCCTCCATTATGACATACATCAAGTATATATAATAGAGAAGTATGAGAAGGACAAAACCCCATAAGAGGAAAAAGTCCCCCCCCCCCCCCCCCCCCCCATAAAAGATTAGAAGAAGAAAGGAGACAAGGTAGTCCCCCTCAAAGTAGAGTGTTCATCAATGATAGTTGCTCCGATGTAGAAGCTAATCCATGACTGTGAATAATGTTCCTCCCCTTTGGAAGAAACAATAGAAAAAGGTAGATATGAGATGCTTCCCCAATGTGTAGAAAGAATCTCAATGAATGGTTTCTTTGAAACCTGCTCAACTGTCCCTATGTCAATATTAATGGTCACCCCTTCTAACACTGCTAAAAAGAATGATTGCAGATCTAGCAAGGATGAATGTAGAACATGTCCCAAAGAACCAACTATCTCCTTGAATGATAAAGAGACCTCCTACAACTATTGTACATAAGGATTCATAATCATATCAACCTAGAAAAATTGATCATGTAGAGAATGGATAGGAGGGTGAGAGTGAGCCCTCATAATAACTAAAGAAGGATTGTCTTCATCAAAGAGAATATGTATATCATCAATGATGTCTCCCAAATCTGCTATGTAGGACTCCACAAACAAACCTAAAATGTCTATCAAGAAGTCATCCACTAATGCTAGAGCTAGAAGACTAGGTGTACCCTGTTGTGTTGGACTTGTCACTATGGTGATGTATGCATGTGTAATGTGTTGATGTTGTGACCTCTGTGTGTATCTGTCAATGGGACCCCACATATCTGAATATGTTGAATCACTATCATTATCATCACTATCAGTTTCCATATTGTATGAAGTATTCTTCTCAACAAAGAGAAGATGAATGTCATCGATGATGTCTCCCACATCTTCAATGTGAGACTCCATGAATAGCTCTACAATGTCTAGAAGGAAGTCATCCCATGAAGCTAAAGTAGGAAGACATGATGTTTCCTGTTGCATTAAATTAGAAGTATCTATGGTTGGAACTAGATCAGTAGTAGTAACAAGAGCATCAAGAGGTGTGATCTCATCTGGAGTTGCAGGTATCATAACTAAAGTGACTAGTTGTAAAATGTCCTATGAAAATGGAGGGACTTGTGGATCTCCATATGCTTCCCAAAGAGCCATCCAAACATCATGAGGAAAACTTGCCATACTAAGAGGAGCAAAAGATTCCTTACTCATACTATTATATAGAAAGCGAAGTTTAGAAAGATATGCCCAATTAGGATTAAGTGGTAATATCTTCAAATAGAGATAAGGAAACACTTCCTAATGTTCTCTTAGATGATCACGTATCAAAGCACTCCATTTGCAATAGTTTTGTGTTGTTAACTTGGGTCTAACACCAAACTAACATGTGTGACAAGACTCCATGAGATCAATCAATGAATCCCATAAAATGCAAAAATAAGCAATGAAACCCCCCCTCCCCCCAATGTATGATTTGGCACTTTATAGGTAGTGTGCGTACAATAGGCCACTTTTCAAAATATACAAAGTGGACTTCTAATTTTTGTTGTTTACAACTGCCTTTTGAGGTTCAAATCTGGTACTAAGCATTGTAGCCTAGATGTACAAAAATTTGAAAAGTAATCAAAGAAATACAATGTAAAAAAGATCCTAATTATAAAAGTGATATTTCTATCCACACAAACCTATAATTTTATTGTAGATCTGGAAAGTAGACAAAAAATTAAGCACTTTCAAAAAAATGAAACCTAAAAATACATCCAGATGAGCCCATACGGAATGTTTCAAGTTGTAAAATGTAGGATTAGATAGGTATAGTTGCCAAAAGATTCAATTTTGACAAATATGTGCACCAAAACCAAAAAAAAATCTCATCACTAAAATGCTCAGGAAATTCTACCCAAAATTGAAAAAAATCACACTTAATTTGGAGTCTGGATGACTGAGTTATGGCCTCTCAAAGTTGAACTATCAAATCAAAACTAACTTTGGAGAGGGGTCTAGGTAGCAAACTACAAAGATAAATTTGATGGTCAACTATTCATTGCAATAGTGTATTTTGGGCTACAAATGATGGTTAAATGATTGTCAATTTTATCATAGTAAAATGATGATGTCAGCAAAAATGACCTCCTTAGCTAACGTGGATATGATGTTAATGTTGATGTCAGCAGTATGGTCATATAGAAAAGTGCCTATGTGGCTACTGACTATATCATTAACTCAATGATGTACAACTGATTACATGTCAAGGCAAGGTCTCTGCTATGGATGTGGGTGATGTGCCAGGTTGCCACATGGAGGGTCTTGGTGGTGCCACATGGCTATCAGAGGACACGACTGGGAAACTCTTGTTCAATGGGCTGATGATTGTGTTGATTTTGGAAGCTTTACATGGCATGGTGGTTAGAGGATAGAGTTCAGCACTAGGGAACTGTGTTTAAGATATCATGCCAGTGCACAAAGTTTTCACCAGTGAGGGAGGATGATGCATTAGAGTGGTGTCACATAAATTTTTAAGGTAGAAAGGAATATGGGGAAATATTCCACATTCACAAGAATTGAAAATAGCTTTTAGTTTTTTAAAAAAAGCCACAGATGGAAAACAAGCCATCATGTGCGAGTCGGATATGTTAGAAAGTTGATCGTTAGTTGGAATAAAATGTGGCTGCTGCAGTTTATTGTGGCTGAAATTTGTGTAACCAATGATGAAAATATTGTGAACCACTCAAGGACTATGAAAATAGAAGGAATATTCTAGAATATCATAGTGAATTCCCTATGGGGGCCGAGGTTTCACCACCTCATTCCTGCAAAAAAAAATTCTCTATAGGCTAAGTAGGCCTAAAATTTTTTTGAAAAATTACTTTGAAAATGGTAGAAAATTGCAAAGAAAATAAAATACCAATCTAAAAAATAAACTTGCAAATCTAATAAATGATCATACCAAATTTGCAAATCAAGCCTTCGGGTGTCAGTTTGTAAAAAAATTTGCCTCAAATTTGACTATGGCCTAGGGTAGGCAAATTTATAGTTAAATTTCATTGAATCGATGTTCTAGATGCAATGGCAAGATCCAATTTGGTTCTAGAGGCTCCCAATGATTGTGATACTCTAGATCTGAGTTGAGGTACTTCAAGAGGTAAAGCAAGAAGATGGTCTTAAATGGCTATGTGAAGAGAAATTCCCTCATGTCTAATACCATGTAAGATTTGGTATAGCTCTAATACCATTTAAGAATTTACCTTAGAGAAAAATCACCCAAGATCAAGGAACTCAAGCACAAGCAAGAGAATAGACTAGCAAGGTATGATCAAAATAACAATATGAAATTGTATTCATAAAATGTTATATCATGTTATGTACACTAGGAGTGTCTATATATAAAGGCCTCTAAGATGCATCTAGAATGTCTCTAGAATGAGCTAGGAGATATGCATGACAACTAAGAACATGTCCACCGGACATGAATTATTCTCCATTGTAGATGAGAGGATAAGTATGACAAGGTATATCTCATGTAGATATTTTTTACACACCATGTGCTTAATTAGAGTGTGAACTCCTGTGTTGTAGACACCATGTGCATAAAAGAGTTGCTAACTCCTATGTTATCAATAAGACAACTTACAAGAGTATGAATACTCCTAGGTATCAACCTAATAAATAATATAATAATGCATTAACCTAAGTAAACTTAAGTAAAATGTGTAAATAGTGAATACTTATTTACACTAACAATATAAAATAATCTTCTATTTAAAAATTGGATGTGACACTAAGGAATAATTTGTAGTTATTTTATTGTCAAATTACTATCTAAGAAGTATAGTTAATGTTGTTCCTAGCTTATATAATAGTTGAAGTTATTTTCCTATCCTAAATTACATATAGCTAGGTGTGAAACTAATTTTCACCTCTTTTAACTAACAAAAATATAGGGATCAATTACTTAATAATTACAAATGATATTTCTTTGATTTTGTATACAAATCCACCTCTTGATTTTGAGTTCTATTGAATGACTATGCATGGAAAGGATTTGTGCATTAGCTATGGATTTTAGTGGCTTTCATCATGCATCAAAGTGTGTCATTAATTGGATTAGGATTACTTTTGGAGATTTTCCTCCTTAGACACATCTTGATTTTGAGTTCTATCTAACTAAAGTGCATGGAAAGGATTTATTTTTCATTACCTAAGGATTAAAGTGGTATGCATCATGCACCAAAGTATGCCATACATTGCAACCATATTTTGTTATAAAAAACTACAAATAAACCACTAATGAAAACCACTAAAAAAAATCTTTTTATTCCTAGAATCTATAGGTGTTAGGTTCAAGTACCAACTAGCATCAACATATCTCACTAATGAAGGGTTTTTCAGTGTGAATCAGTACATCTTATCTATGGATAATGTCAAGGGCAAAACAAGTTGCATGTTTATTAGACAAGAGCACACTTTGTTTGTTTAATGTGCTTTAAAATGCCCATAATCATTAGACTTTGTAAAGGGACACCAATACAAATGACAAATTTGTAGCATCTAAATAAACTAGACAATATAATACATTTGCCCAAATTGTTCAAATTGTTGGTCCTAGTTGAAGGAATATAATGTGTCATGCCAATCTAATCCTTAAAAAAGTGATGGTTATTAAGAATTATAGAGACTCACTACTATAAATCCTTGTGGTACCTCCACTAGTTAATTTCTTTTAATTCCTCCATTGAAATCTTTTTAAATTTCACTTAAGACCTAATTTTCCATGCTAGATATCATCAACAAACCACATAATAAATAAATTACATGTATCTCAAATTGTGTATGTGGGCTTATAAGAAATCCTAAAAAAACCCTAAAATCTATTATTGTAAAATGGGAAAGAGAAGAGAACCTACTATATTCAATCCTTTGACATCTTAAAGCACAAAAGAGGATGGGGAAGGATGAGTACCATTATCCTTATTGTCATTAAACACTATAGTTTTCAAATAAAACATCTCCACTTTTCCTTGTTTAGAGACTCTGAAACATGACAAGTTTTGTCCCTAGCACTGATCATCATAACCAATAGACTCAAGCCCATTAGGAGCCTAATTATTAGGCTTGAAAAGTGGGTTGAAGGGGAAAGCATAATATGCCCAAAAAAGTAATCCCTCCAAATATATGCATTTTTTTTTTACTTTGTATTAGCTAAGAAACTTTTGAAAGCTTATTTTTCCTTGAAATGTAAGATTTAATTATTTTCCTTTTTTTTTTTTAAATATTAATAAAATAATGAAGACACTTAAATCAGTTTTTCTAACTCTCCTTCAATAACTAAAACTTGTGATGACCTCAAGTGAAGTATTTTAGATTATTTTATCTAAAAATAAAAAATAATTACATGTGAATATATTCATTTTATTATCATAGTAATTGTCACTTTCTTCTTCAGTTCACAGTAATTGCATTTCATTTTTATTACCCAATATCAAAAAATTAAAATTAAAATTAAAAAATAAATTATATATATAAATATATAATTTATCTAAATTTCTTACATATTAATTTGGTCTTACTCATATCATCATATAATATCATTTATTGCATCATATCCTTAACAAATCCATTTCATTATCTTATTGATTCATTTCTTGTGTATACCATTTTTTCATTTTACAACACATTTTTATATCACATTTATACTATGCATTTAGTTTTATTTTCACATTCCATACATTTTCATAAATATTCATGCATGCATCATACATAATGCATACATTCATAATCCATATGTATTGTTAATTCATTAGAGAACATGTGTATATTATCATGCATTGCTC
This sequence comes from Cupressus sempervirens, assembly GCA_028749045.1. NCBI lineage: Eukaryota > Viridiplantae > Streptophyta > Pinopsida > Cupressales > Cupressaceae > Cupressus > Cupressus sempervirens. The sequence continues at coordinate 835,288,518 of CM053786.1, read as the reverse complement.
TACCTCATAAGATAGTCAATGCATACATTACATGCATAAAGGAGTTGTATATGAGAAATAAGCATGCAAGAAATACTAAATTAAGAAATTAAAAGCATTTACAAACTTATTAAACATAACATAAAGTGAGACAAAGAGGAAACAACTCAAATGAGAATATGAGCCATTAAGGGGCTCTCTCAATGATATTGTGCTCTTGTTTTAGGGATGTGTCTATTTTCTTAGATTTGGTATGTATGCTCAAATACTCAAAATAGCTTCAATGGAGGATTTGGATTTTGGATGTGGATATATGGTGGTTGATGTGAAACTTGCTCTCAAAATAGCATTATGGCTTTAGGATGATGGAGTGTATTAAAATGGCTTGGGAGAGGATTCCTTAAATAGGCAAAGGGCTTGAGGGATCAAGGGCTAGGATGCAAGGATGGGAGAAAACTTATGGAAGGTTTAGATTGAACGAGAGGAGAGAACATGGATTGTGCTTCCTTACAGCCAATCAAGGAGTGACACATGTCACAGGGTCATTGGTTAGAGAAAGAGGGATTGAGGGGTCAAAAAAGGAGGCTCAAAACTCATAAAGACTCTCATAATGGCTTGTAAGAGCAATAAATGAGCTTGTAAGTCATTTATGGCTTTGTGGGAGCACTTATGGCTTGGTGGTTGGGATATTTTGAGGGGAGACTTTGGTTTGGATTAGGAAAGTCTTAAGCTTGCTTAGGAATGTGTAAATGATTAGGGGATGGGTAAGGCTTGTGTTAGGATTAGTTTAGGGATGTTAGAGATGGGCAAGTGGATGGCATTTATGAGGGTGGGTGAGTTAGTAGCTAAGCTTGGTTAGTATGGGTGGATGGGGTGGATTAGGCTAAATGGGGGATTTAGAGATAGGCTTAGGATGAGGATGAAGACTTTCTAGAAGAGTCTAGAACTTCCTAGGATGAGGATAAATAAGGTTTAGGAAATAAATAAAGTTTATTTATTTCAAGGGTTTGGGTTGAGGAGATATTTATCAAAACATTTTTAATAAACATGACGATTAATATTTAATCTTAATTAAATATTTTGAGTTGGGATTAGGGTGAGGAAATGATGGGATTATCCTTTAATCGAAATTAAAGAAGGATTAGAATATTTTGGAAGAGGTTAGTGGTCTTAAAGAAATTGGCCAAGTTTTGAGCAAAAAATAAATTAATTATTTATTTTAAGATTTTTGGTCAATTTATTAATTAAATAATTAATAAATAAGGAAATAATGTTTAAATAAGGTTTAAACATTTTTGGGAGGGATTCCTTAATTAAATATTTTTAATTAAGATAAAGGGATTTAATGGCATAAAAATAAATTAATTAATTAATGATGATGTCATCAGGGACTTTTTCAGAAAATAAAAATACTTTATTTTCTAAAGGATTTAGGTGTCTACATTTTGCCCCTCTTTGACATAGTGTTGAAACAACACTATTTCAAAGAAGTTCAGATATAAACGACATGGAGATGACTTTATGGAGTAACTCAGTTGCCCCAGTCTCAGGTAGAAGAGAGAGAATGGACTGCACGATGCCCCCTCAAGAAGGCAGCAAGGAGAGAAAATGAAGCTCAATGGTTTCTTGAAAAATACAAGAATTCGGGATGAGCAAGGAGACTCAGATTGGCAAAGATAAGGGGTTGAATTAGCTCAAACTCTCACCACGAGAGAATGATAAAGGGAGAATCAAAGGCACAAGAGTAAATAAGCTTAAGACATCAGGGGAGATGGAGGATGAAGGAGCGGAGCGCCATAAAAAGGAATCCAAGATAAGGAAAGGGATGATGGGATGAGATAAAGATGAGGCAACAAGATTTCAAAGAGTCAGATTGATGGTAAGATGGGTGTTAGAGATCCCTAGGACTAGGATTGTGGATCTCGAAAGATGAGGTTTGGTGGATTGATTTGATGGCTGGATCCCTAAAGCTAAGAGTGATGATTGATTCTAAGAGATACGGTTGCACAAGCTGGGGTAGGAGAGACGGATGGGGGATAATGGAGATGAAGGGAATCCATTGAAGCTTTTTAAGTAGGGGGATACTTCAAAGAGCAGTACCACCATGTAGTTGAGCATTAGATTTGCTATAGGATTATTGGTTAATTGCCAAGGTTACCAAGAACATCAAGGCTATGTCACCAACCATCTAGAGGATTGATGGATTGACTCAAAACAAACACACAAGGATTGCCCCAGCATCACACATGAAACTCAGAGGAAATAGTGTGGAACCGACACTAGGTAACCCACAAGCAAAAAATAAAAAAATGAAAGACTTGATCAAAATCGTATGCTCAGAGTGCCCCATTCGCAGCATACCATGATATGGAAGATTGTGGCAACCTTGAGGAGGGAACAAAAAGATTGCTTGGAAAAGATACTTCAAGACCCGAAAGGGAAGATTCCAAATCAAAAGAAAGTGAAAATCCAAAAGAGAACCATTTGCCAATGAGATGGGTAGGACGACGTACTAACAAACCAAGATCAGACATGAGGAAAGCTATATCCTGAAAGGATCTATCGAAGAGCACCTAAACTGGTGGATTTGGATGAGTGATGCACTGGGCAAGCTGAACTGAGGAGGATAACACTTTGATGATAGGAGATCTAGCTAAAGGATGTATTGGAATAGCTAACTAAGATTCGTGCGATGTGTGCAAGATGTTGATCAAGGATGAATTGACACGAAAGCTAGATAGATACAATGGTACTAAGTTAAAGAGGATGTACAACCTGACGAACCAAGATATGTTACAAATGTACAAGGTTTTTTTGGACAAGATTGGATATACAAGCTATGATACAAGGTATGAAACAAGCGTTGGATACAAGATTATTTACAAGTTGTATAGGAGCTCCGGATGATAAGATAGCGGGATGGCTCAAGTTGGTGCAAGATGCAAAAGCTAAGGATGAGGTGATAGCGAAAGATATGGATTTGGCAGGATGCATCCAATGATGATGATAGATGTGCGACCAAGGATGGGGACAATGCTAAGGTTGGTGGTAGCTGAGCTGATAGATGGCACTAGAGTGAATGGCTAATGAGAGGATGACATTAGATGTGCATAAGGATAGCTTAGAGCAAGATACCAATGATAAGGGAGGATGGACAAGACAAGATCTCCAAGGAATACAGTGTCCCTAGTCAGAAGATTACATGTAGAAGGAGGGCTTACAATGGATGTGATAAGATTGAAGCTAGGATGGAAAAGCTGAAGGTGCTAGGGAGATGGATGATAGCTGGGATGATGGGGTGAGGTTGTAGAAGATAAGTGGATGGTGATAGATAAAAGCTGGAGGATGAAAGATAGGTGGATAAATTGGAAGATGGGGCTGGATGGCAAGATGTGACCAAAAGCATGAGGATGATAGGCTAAGCTGGGGATGGCTGCATTACGCATGATGCTTGTTTGCCAAGTTTTCATCATGGTACTTGTCCAAGGCACTTGAATTGCCAAGTTTTCACCAGTGGACACTTTATTTTTCTTTTTTTTTTTGAATTTTTGACTTTGGACTTAGTTGGAATGATTTTGGCTTTCTTCAGCTATTTTTGGCTTTTTTGGGATTTTTCACTGGCTGTTGGAATGTTCAATTTTTTTGCTAGCTGTTGGTACACCAGATGTGTGATTTATGCAATAGATCAGATTAGATGGGATTAATGTTAGGAGATGGAGGGATGAAAAGGCTAGAAAGAAGCATGAAATGGGGATGCTTGTAGGATCAACATTAGCACATGTTGGGACGAGTGTGAAAAAAGCATATGGGGGATAGATGGTAGATGCGGGCTTGATGGAGGATTTGTGGAAGCGCACATGGGGATATAGGCACCCAAGATGGAGTTAGGAGATGGGGGACATGAATCACGGGATGGGGGATTAGCAATAGTGGATGCCATTATGCATTGGGTTTCAACTTTTTTCTTTGGGATCCACATGGTTTTGGATTTTCTTTTCATAAACTTTTGCATTGTTTTGCATTCTTTGATTGGATTTTTCCTTTTTGGAGTATGTCTTTTAGAATAGACATATGATTTCCTAGGATGTGGATTTTTAGCTTTATAAATTTTGAAGTTGGCATTCACATTGATGTGGTAAGCTTTGAGAAGATGGTTAGGAGAAGCTTTGTGAGATGGAGAGGATATGGAAGAGCTTATAGGGGGATGATGATGGATGATGTGCCCTAATATGTGCCTTTGTTGATCTTGCGTAGGAATGGAGGGAATAAAATTTTTATGATGGCTGATAGGAGGATGGAGGATGGTAGATTTTGGGACATGGGGACCCAAAATAGATTTAGCAGATGAAGGGAGGATATGGTAGGTTGTTTTGGGTTGCAAAGATGGTGGAGGGTGGATGACATAAGATTTCTTGAAGGAGTGATGGGAGGTTGGCATGGTGGGCCTGGAGATAGGCTTGGTTTGGGGATGGCGTGTACCAACACTTTTAGATGGTGACCCTTTGGATACATATCCAAGACCATGAAATCCTAGATTCTTTTGTGCAATAATAGGCTTTCTGATTCCTTGCTCTTGTGGTCCTAAACCTTGACCTTTATAATTCCATCGATTGAGAATTTGAACAAGCTGAGGAAACTTTTTGCTTGTAGAAAATGGTAGAAGTTCTTTATTACATGTACTGCAACGGGGAGATACTGTTCTTAATTCTTCTGCTGAGAGGGGGCCACCATGGATGAATGTAAGTGAACCAAGAGCGTAGATTATAGATGGTGGAATAGCTTGGATAGGTGGTAAGATGGAAGCATGGAGCGGAGGAGATGGTAGGATAGGATCTTGATTTAGCTGATGGGATGAAAAGATATCCTGTAGTAGAGGAGGTATGGCTTGAGGTTTTGGAGATGGAGGGGATGGTGACTACACTATGGATGGAAGACATGGTACGATGATATCTTCGTTTATGCTTTGGGGGATGTCAACATGCTTTTGGGCAGGATCTTGATAGGATTGGATTGGAGTGGATGGTGCGATAGGAGGTGAAGGGATGGATTCTTCAAAGACAGCGGATGGATAGATGGGAGATTCGGTAGTGGAGATGGGTGAGTAGAAGATGGATGCATAAAGGTCATTATGAGAGATTTGGGAAATGCTTGGAGGTGATGTGGATAGGATTTGGAGGGATTTGACAGGTGGTGGGGTTTTGATGCTTGCGAGAAGTGGAAGGATTTTAAGCAATTTGATGGATGGTATGGGGATGATAGCTATGAGAGATGGAGGTGATTTTATAGATGGGGAAGCTTCATCACTGACTACTTCACATGGTTGGATTAGATGACATGGCTTATCCACTGTTGGAGGCGGCTTTTCTTATATTTCCTCTAGGAGATTCCTAGGAGACTCGTGTGTCGAAGGTGGAGGTGGTGGATTGACAGGAATAGCTGGTGTGATGGGGGTGGAAGATTGGAAGCTTGGTTGATTGGGTGATGGAGGAGAAGTTGGGATATGAGATGACATGACTAGATAGTTTGGAGGAATGCTTAGATTTTGGGGGACGGTTGGCAGAAGGCATCTAAGGCTCTCAAGATACCCGTCACAGTCAACAAGATTTTCATCATCATTGGAATAGGATGTAGCGGGAGAAAGGACAATGCAACCAAACTCATCATGATAGGGTTGGGATTTCATGTTTTGATGATGAGTTGGATGGGGATGGGGTCTTGCATATGGATGAACACAAAAGCTCATGGTTGGATTTGGATTAAGCGCAAATTTTGGATTGGCTAATGAAAGATTTCCTAGGGAGATTAAAAGCTGCATGATAGACCTAAGGAGGATCAGCTGGAGATTTTTGGCTTTCCTATGGATGGAAGACTTCAAGGGTATGCTATCAAAAAGTGAGATTTTTTCTTTCCTATGTGCAGGATTGGTGGCTTTTGGTGTCAACTTGAGGATAGACAAATGATCCTATGGGCATGACACGAGATTGACCACTTGTGGATCCCAACCTTTAGCTTAAGGTGATGAGGGATAACAAGTGACAAGGCTATATTACCCTAGACAAAGCTCTATCAAAGGGATAACCTTGGGGAGATTGAGGGATTTGGATAGATTGATTGGATAGCAAACTCTAGCAGAGTAACAACAATTCCTTAAAGGCTTGGGTAATTTTGGATTGGGTTGCTAGCTGGTTGGGGGAATGATTTGGATGGACTTTGGATTTGGGATTGTTCTAACGCAAAGAACTAGATAGATTTGGTTGTGGCGGGGGAGCTAGGATGATTTTTTGATGAGGCAGTGACTACGCTAAGTATGCCTTGAGCTAGGAGATTTTTACTTTTCTAGGATTTTGACCAAAGTTGGCAAACATTCATTCAAAATCTATGAACAAACAAGCAGACAAAAGTTTGGAGCAAGCACGTCAAACACACCAACATCCTAGGAAGCTTTTTACAAGGATGAAATTTGTTTTAGCTAGGGAGTCCTCGATATACGCAAGGTCCGTGAGGCCCAAATCTATAGATGAAACCAAAAAGATGTCACACAGTTGAGAGGAGCAGTAACCCATGTCTCCTCTTTCACTTCTAAAGGGTATAAAGTTCCTTGAGGCTTAGCCTGAGTGACAGAATTTTGATCCCAAAAGAGGTGTCTTTGGATTCACCTCCCAATCTTTATACTCCATCGGAACGCTGGAGTTGAGGTCGTCCAAAGGGGTGATGAAATCCCCAAGCAGGCCTCTTAAAAAAAAGAAACAAGGTTTTGGATCCTAATCTTATACACCCAAGATAGCCTCAAAAGATGACAAACGGAGAGAAGATTTGGATGACCTTGGGCTAAAAAAAATGTTTGTTCGTTTACCAACTGATTCTTATGTATGTCGATCTAGACTTTGCAAGCACTCATGGTTAAGATACAATGTTTATTCTAATTTTGAAGTGTCAATAAAAGTAAAATCGATCGAAGAATGCAAGCAAGAAGAAGAGTTAGGGTCAACAAGAAAATAAACCCGCACGCTCGGAGGCCCTCTACGTCAAGTATCGATTGATTTTCTTTAAGGCATTCAAGATTGAGTGTGATTTTGTTTTAAGCTCAAAATAAAGATGTTTAAAATACGATTGTCAAGTGCACGCCCTGAGGCCTCCACGTCAACTGAGTTGTTCAATTTTTATGCCCAAATGAAGTGTTAGAGATTCAAGAAATTTTCTATCTTAGAAAAACCAATAAAAATTTAAGTGAGTGGAGTTTGATTTTTTTGTGGAGCACTTAACACCCTCTTAGGTAGACCCATCCCCATATATGGCATTGATATTGCAACCAGTGGTTAGAATGATGGGTGATTAAAGAGGGTGAGTCCAACAACAAACTCACTCAAAAGTATCTTTATTTGTTTTTATAACTTAGAAAGTTTCTAAAATGTGGATTCTTTTTATGCCCCAAAAGATGAAGTGTGAGATATTGTAATGATTAATTGATCCTTTGCATTCAAGATTGTGTTTGTTGTTTTAAACATGCATTCCAAGAAAAACTTAATTTTAATCCATGGCATTCAAGATTGATTTAAGCGACATACATTCAAAGACAAGTGTTTAAACATTCAAGTTCATTTTAGCAACATGCATTCAAAGACAAGTGTTTAAAACTTCAAGTTCATTTTCCAAGAGCATTAAACCATGTAAGGAGAACCTGCAAGAAACATGGTTAGTGGTTTCATAGATGCTCCAATCTGCAAAGCTACAAAAGTCCATTTGATTAGTCACCCAAAAATTTCAAAAATTGAACCTTAACTATGGAGAAAATAAAATCAACATTTTTTGTTCTTTTTCATAGGCGTAAAAATGCTTAGAAAAACCTCTACTCTATAGAACCACCAAAATTTAGAATTTGATTTATACTTTTCTTCTTTTTTTTAAAAAAAGTGCAAGGATTACTAAGTCATAGAGATGCTAAAATAGAAATGATGATGGTGCAGAGAGGCAAAAATAACCATGTGGAGACGATAGTTAACCAGGCGGAGACACTAAACTATGGAGACGCTAAACTATGGAGTTGACAGATAATCAAGCGGAGACGCTAAACTACAGAGACAAAAATTAATTAGGTGGAGACAATAGTTAACCAGGTGGAGATGATAGTTAACCAGGCAAAGATGCTAAACTACAAAGATGACAACTAATCAGGCGGAGACGACAGTTAACCAAGCGGAGATGCTAAACTACGAAGACGACACTGTGCGTAAACAAAACTGATGGGCGCAATTTTTTTTTTAAAAATTTTGTCTTTGGTGTTTTTTTTATATTTGAGGATATGGTTTCTTCCCAAATGCGTCTTTCAACCTGCAAAAACAAGAAAAACACCTTGCAACCCACTCAAACAACAACAAATGTTAGATCGTTAGTTTGTAAGAACAAAAAATGGATTGAAATGGATGAATGAATGACCCATAGTGGGGTCCCACTGGGCGTGCCAGAATTTATATGAAAAATAAACATGCAAAAAATACTAAATTAAGAAATCAAATGCATTTACAAACTTATTAAACATAACATAAAGTGAGACAAAGAGGAAACAAGTCAAATGAGAATATGAGCCATTAAGGGGCTCTCTCAATGAGATTGTTCTCTTGTTTTAGGGATGTGTCTATTTGCTTAGAATTTGTATGTATGCTCAAATACTCAAAATAGCTTCAACGGAGGATTTGGATTTTGGATGTGGATATATGGTGGTTGATGTGAAACTTGCTCTCAAAATAGCATTACGGCTTTAGGATGATGGAGTGTGTTAAAATGGCTTGGGAGAGGATTCCTTAAATAGGCAAAGGGCTTGAGGGATCAAGGGCTAGGATGCAAGGATGGGAGAAAGCTTATGGAATGTTTAGATTGAATGAGAGGAGAGCACATGGATTGTGCTTCCTTATAGTCAATCAGGGAGTGACACATGTTACAGGGTCATTAGTTAGAGCAAGAGGGATTGAGAGGTCAACAAAGGAGGCTCAAAGCTCATAAAGACCCTCATAATGGCTTGTAAGAGTCATTTATGGCTTTGTGGGAGCACTTATGGCTTGGTGGTTGGGATATTTTGAGGGGAGACTTTGGTTTGGATTAGGAAAGTCTTAAGCTTGCTTAAGAATGTGCAAATGATTAGGGGATGGGTTAGGCTTGGGTTAGGATTAGTTTAGGGATGTTAGAGATGGGCAAGTGGATGACATTTATGAGGGTGGGTGAGTTAGTAGCTAAGCTTGGTTAGTATGGGTGGATGGGGTGGATTAGGCTAAATGGGGGATTTAGAGATAGGCTTAGGATGAGGATGAAGACTTTCTAGAAGAGTCTAGAACTTCCTAGGATGAGGATAAATAAGGTTTAGGAAATAAATAAAGTTTATTTATTTCAAGGGTTTGGGTTGAGGAGATATTTATTAAAACATTTTTAATAAACATGAGGATTAATATTTAATCTTAATTAAATATTTTGAGTTGGGATTAGGGTAAGGAAATGATGGGATTATCCTTTAATCGAAATTAAAGAAGGATTAGAAGATTTTGGAAGAGATTAGTGGTCTTAAAGAAATTGGCCAAGTTTTGGGCAAAAAATAAATTATTTATTTATTTTAGAATTTTTGGTCAATTTATTAATTAAATAATTAATAAATAAGGAAATAATGTTTAAATAAGATTTAAACATTTTTGGGAGGGATTCCTTAATTAAATATTTTTAATTAAGATAAAGGGATTTAATGGTATAAAAATAAATAAATTAATTAATAAATGATGTTGTCATCAGGGACTTTTTCAGAAAATAAAAATACTTTATTTTCTAAAGGATTTAGGTGTCTACAGGAGTAACATTCATTCATTCTATAATATTATCAAATGTTATTAAGAGTAAAAATCATTCATCTAGTCATTTTTGTTTGGGTGATTAATTATTTAATCATTTATTTAGTCATTTATATTTGTTTGACCTTGTGATTTTACCTCTTAATCAAATTAGTCATTTGTTTAGTCACTTATACTTGTGATCTCCATAAAATCAGTACAATTTGATTAGTTTTAGTCACGTGACTATATTTTTTAGTCGCATAGTCATTTATTTGACAAAATTCTACTAGTGATATACATACATACATATATACATATATACATATACATACACACACACATATATACATACATATTCATATAGACATATATGTATGTATATGTATGCACACACACACACATATATACATATATATGTATATATACACACACATATATATATCTATATACATATATATAGATATATATACATATATATATACATATACATATATATGTATATGTATATATATATATATGTATATATATCTATATATATGTATATATATCAATATATATGTATATGTATATATGTATGTATATATATATATATATATATATATATATGTATATATATATGTATGTGTATATATATATACATATACATATATATATATGTATATATATACATAAATATACATATACATATATATATGTATATGTATGTATATATATACATATATATATATGTATATATATATACACATACATATATATATATATACATATATATATATATATATATACATATATATATATATACACACACACACACACATATATATATGTGTATGTATATATATATATGTATATGTATATGTATAGTGTGTGTGTGTGTGTGTGTGTGTGGATAAATAATGCCATTAAATGGTTTGTAAGAAAATTGAGAGAATTTTGGTACACTCAACAAGTAGGAGATATTGTCCACAACAAGTCATATTGTGAAATTTCTATAGTCTAATGAATCAAAGTATTTAATACTTAAGACGATGAATTGATAATTGGACCTTCCTTTAGATGTGATAGAAACCCAAATGTGATTATGGAAGTAGAAGAATTTAGTATAGCAACAACTGCTCAAATGGTGGACTTGTAGATTTAGATATCATAAAAATGATATGTGTAATAGTTATCAGGCTTAGATCTCATGAAAGTGATGTTTGTTAATAGTTGAGTAATAAGCTTAACTTATCACTAGAACTAATATATGAATAATATAGTTTTAGGCACATACATTTGGCTTTTTGAGCTATTTAAATTTTTCCATAAGAACCATATTCAAGATGTTGGAATGTCTTAATGGGAAGAGTACTTCTAGGAGGGGGGTGAATCAGAAGTATTGGCCTTTTAACTATTTTTAAACCCTTAATAACATATGACTAAAATTAACATGCATGCATATAAACATTAAAAATCATGAGAAACAAACATGCATCACCACATAACACTTGAGTTTTTGGTGACCCAAAAACCCTCCAGGAATAAGAAGGTAAAATTGGGGTGGGGATAATACCCACGAAATTACTGCAGCAATTGATTTCAACCACTTCTGATGGTTTGCCTTGTTAAAGGCTACAACAAATTGTTAAATGTGACCTTATTAAAGGATTTTTACACCCTGTTAGGAGTGTCCCTTGTTAGAGGACTTAAGAACATACAACTTAGAATGCCACCCTATTAAAGGATTTACATAAGGCTATTAAACCCACCTAACTCAATAGGATTTTCAACTTCCTAATACAATTGTGAGAGAGTATTAGAATAATACACCTGAACTAATGCAATCTCTTATGCTGATATTAGGTACTTGATCTGCTCTTCTATCACTAATCTCTACTAGATCTTATCTGCCAATTGTGTTCCTTGTTCTGTTCTGATCAACTAGATGTATATATGTCATCATTTCCACTAAATCTTTAACACCAATATTTTGCAATGACCTAAATAATAGGCTCTGCTTTTCCTTCTCACAACTCTTCTTCTCTCTTTGTTCAATGGTGCCAAGACTCCCTTATAAATATTAGTGGTTTGTTATGCATCCTTGATTCAAATGTTCCCACTCAAACCTTTGAAATTCACCTATTGGCTGCATGCAGTCTCTAATTTTCTGATTGGCTGCATGAGGATCGCATAGGTGGTTGTGAGGATTTGATCTTATCCTTTTATCCTGTCATGAGTCATGCATAACCATTTCACATCATGCTTTGTATTGGCACAAACTCTTATGCTAATCCTGCATTGCTTGGCACATGAAGTAACATTGATGCTTGGCACCATCTATTCTGGATTGCTCAGCATCCACTGTGTTTCCTTCTTTACTCAACACCTGAAGCTTTCCTATATTGCTCGACTCCTATTGGATCCTAAGTCACTCGAATCCTATTAACTTCGCAATGCTTGGCACATACTGTCTTCTGATCTACTTGGCACATGTTGAATTCTATATAGCTCGGCATATACTGTAATGTGTTTTTCTCGACATCAACTATAGTTTGCTCAGCACTATCTTTGACTTGGCACACAAAGAAATTATAGCTCAGCTTCTATTGTGTACTCGGCATGTATAGTGAAAATGGTTAAGTGTGTTGACGCTCATTTTTCAATCTTACTTATTTGATCAACAATCTCCCCCTTCGACATGAGTGTCAAAAACACTTAACTAGTCATTCATGATCCAATCCTTGTGTGTCCATTCTTGATGCAGGAGCATCTTGCATTGGAAAATTATTGAAAAAATAAAAATAAAAAAAGAAAAAGAAAAGAGGAATTTCTATTTTCGAGGTGCATAGGTGGCATAAAATAGAAAAATAAGAAAAATAGTTGTCATTCCATTAATCGAGGTGTGTAGGTGGAAATTCTAGAAGGTTTTGGATAAATCATGTATTTAATATTTGTTGGGTGCTTAGTTATGTTTGGGTGGGAATTTAATATTTATTTAAAGATAGTTGTATTTACCCTTTATCCCACATTGGTTGTGTTTGTAATGTCTTGGGTTAGAAGTGCCTATTTAAGCAAGGCTTATTATCATTTGTAATGAAGCTCAAGGTGGAAGCTTGAGGAGTAGAAGCTCAAGGAGAAGCTCGAGGAGTGGAAGCTCAAGGAGAAGCTTGATATCATCTTGTGGGTGTTGTAAGGATCTTCAAGTATAATAAAATTTCTTGTGAAGCATTTTTTTTGGTCTCCATATTGTTGCTTTCTTGATTGTGAGTAAGGGTGGTGTGGCCCTCTATCAATTCTTCACTTATAAAATTTCAAAAAGATATTGTGAACAATAGTATACCTTATGACTCCCCCTAAGTTGATTATGCCTTATCATGTCATGAATTCTAATATCTTGTGCCATTGTGTCTGATGTTCTCTATTTTTATCTTGTTCTTAACTTCTAAACATATTTTTGAACCTATTATCTCCTTATCTTCTTGCTATATGCATTTGTCCTCCTTTGATATATCTCCCCCTTAGAATATTATCTCCTTCATTATCTCTCTCTTAGAATATTATCTTCCCCTTTTTGATACTTATGTCAAAGGGTTCTAAATGGTAATGCCATGCTTGGCCAAAAATGTTTTATTTACCTAAAGGAGTATATTGAGAGCTACATCCTAGTTATTCAATGCAATATCCAATGACTTGTGTTGGATTGCAAGCTCTACTGCTAGATCAACAAGTCCTTCATGCGTAAAAATATTTGGATCCTTCTTCAAGATTGTGTCTGCATACATTAGATCCTTATGTAATATCTCCAAGTGAGGGGTGATTGAGGCTTATATTTGCATCAACTTTTCTTTAATAGTGGCATCTTCTACTGATAATGTAGCTAATTCCCTCTGAGTGTGAAGCATTTGAGCAAAATGCTTCTCACTATGTGCAGGATTTGAGGGTAGTTGCATACTAAAGAGCTTTAGTTTTCTTTCAAGGTTCAAAATTTTAGGATTTATTTCTTGTGTGAACTTGGAAAAATCACACAATTTACTATAAAGGGAAAAGATGTTCCCTAGTACAATCTTTACCTGATCCAATTTCTTGGCTAGGTCAACCTATCCCAAAATAATGTTACTAGCTATCTTTTGGTTGACCTTGCCTGCAAACTTCTTTTCTAACCATTCCATTAGTTTTACATTTGTATCATGGTCTTCATTATTCACCTGGTCAACTATATCAGATAGTTGCTCAAGGATTGGCCTGCTTGAATCTAGAGGTTGTAGGCTAAAGGAATCCATGAATATATCCTTGATCTCATTCATTACATGCTTGTATTTATAGTCTTTCCTCATTACCTCTTGCCTCCTTCTTCTATCCAATGCACTCTATATTTCATTCATCTTTTTCTCAGTTAAAGTGCTTGAATCATAATAGGGTATTTTAATTTCTTCATCAAGCTCAGGAATACCATAATGAATGGTCCTGGATACCCTAGTAGAACTAGAGCTTGGTGTACTGACTTGTAAGGTCAACTTGTCAGTACTCAGCTACTAAACATGTTTGGTAGGAGTTCCTATTTTTGGAAATTCAACCCAAGTTTGTATTGCAGACTCCTCTTTATCTTGTGTTTCTTCTTTATCCTCTTCTTCTTGCTTATCTTCTTCTTCTTGTATCACTATGGTCGGGGGTGTACTCATTGTCTTTACTATTATACATGTATCTGCCCCTATTGTTGCACTCGGCTCCTAATGAGCTTGCATGGCTATTCTTGGTGGTGATGGAGGTGGTAGAAATGAAAGTCTAGTAGTTTGAGTGATTTGAGGTGGTTCTTGTGGTGACACCTTGGCTTCTTTGAGTTTTTCTACTGACTTTTGGAGATCATCTACACTAACCAATATGGGACTTGTACACAACTGTGCTTGAAGATTTTTTGGTCAAGGATCTCAGTGAGATCCTCTATAGTTAGTGGATTGATGTTTTGACATGAGGTGTCAACAACATCCTTAATCTTTATGATTTCTGCAAGTGTGGTAGTAGAGTGCGGAGGACTAGGAGGTGGAAGTTGTGTGTCTTGCACACTTTGCTGCTCATTAGTATCTTTGTCTTCATCTTTTCCTTCCTCCTCTTTTTCTTCCTTATTTTCCTATTCTTCAACCCTTTTCTCTACTTTTGTCTTCTCTTCTCTCCTCTTTCTTCTCTCTTCTCATTTAGTTGAAGCTTCTTCTTTTTATTTCTCTTCAAGGACATCTTCAATTTTCTTATACAAGTTCTTCCATGATCTTGTGGTTTTATGTACAACTTCTTCTATTTTATTTTGGAGAATGGAGAATGCCCTATACTTAGGTGTAAACCTTTTATTATGCCTTTTGAGTACTTTAATTATTTGTTCTTTTGTCAAATCATGTAGTATACTTACTAGGGTTGATTCCCTCATTTTTTTCTCCATTTTCAAACAGAAATGCCATCTGTCTTCTACAATTCTAAACAATTCCTTTGGCAATTGTCCATCAAGTTCAAGAGGTGTATACTTGAACTGTGCCATTAATGCATAGACTAATTCTTCCATTCTGTTTTGTTCCTCTTTGGTGAACTTATTGAAATCAATCTTTTTCATTTCACTAAAGTCTCCATTCCTAATCTTTTCACATAATGTATCAACTGAAGACTTAGGAGGATGACTTACCTTTTTAGACTGATCTTCTTCATTAGTATCAGGTTGAGCCACATATCTTTTCCTTTTCCTTGGCTCTTCTTGTGCCTTCTTGGCTGTCTTCTTCTTCTTTGTAGCTTCCTTGGCCTTTTGTGTAGAGGCCCTTGTTGTAGCTCTGGTTGTTGGCTTCTTGGATGTTTGCATGGCAGCTTTCTTTGGTGTAGGCTAAGGAGCAGGAGGTGTCTTTGCCTTCCTTTTGATGACTTTTCCTTTGATGGGTGCTTCCTTGGCTTCTTCTTCCTCGGCACTCTCATCTTTGTCTTCACCTTGGCCTTGTGATAATTTGAGTGGCCCTTGTTCTAGCTCATCCTCATCTTTCTCATCATCACCTTCTTCTTCTCCTTCACTAATCTCGTTAGCTTCTCCTACTGCACTTGTTTCTTCAACACCACATTTCTTCCTTATCTTCTTCACCAGCTTGTCCTTCTTCTTCACTGCTATGGCTGTCTTGAGTTTTGTAACAACTCTTGATTTGATAGTGTCATATGTTCCAAATGCCTTGGCAGATTTGTCCATTTCCTCTTCAAGTAATGCTATAATAGTTGTAGAAGCTTGATCAACATCAAGCTCATATCCCAATGGTTTGAGCCATCTTGTTCTTGGAAGGACTGCTTGGATATAAGTATAGTCAATATCAACAAGAAAGCATATGTCATTTACATGCTTTTCTACCAATGAAACTAGTATCCTCATTCTTTTCTTCATTGCATTCTTGAAATCATCAAAATAGATAGACATTTGATCATCAAAGCTATCTCCCATTTGTGCAATAAAATCATTTATTTGATCAATAATGGTCTTATTCTGACTCTAGTTGACTTTGCCAAATGAAGGGAATTCCTTCATCACATAGAAGAACATACAAACTAGCACTAACCCAAATTTACATTGTTCTCCCTTAGACTTTCTAATAGCTCCAAGATTTTCATTAATCTGTTGCAATATGAGCTCTGCAAGGTCATAGGTGTGGTCTTTCTTTACAAGCTTATATGCCACATCCACTGCTATGTAGGGTACACTATTCAACCTGTTGGATTGATAAAACTTATGTGATATGATCCTTACAGCAAAGTTTAGAAGGGGATCAGTTATGGTGTCTATGGTCATGCCTCTGTTATTCCACTTTGCTCCTATGTTCTTCTTAATGGTTTCCCTCTTATCACTTCTGAGTGTCTTTGGCCAATCTAGGGTTGGAAATCTTGTAACCCTATGAACCATCTTCTTAGTAATTTTAACTGGTCCTTGCTCTAACTAGAATGACCCATCATGAATTATGTTGAGTATTATGTGTATCCACTCAGTTTTGAATATGATTGGAAAAAATAGGGCTTTGGTTAAACCCTTCTTCTCTATGATAGAAAACTCATCTTTCAATATACCATTATCACAGAGTTTGTCAAAGGTATTAAATATTTCCAAGTCTCTTATGGCTCCTATTTTGTAGTTGTAACACTTTCGCACATCCTGAACCATAACAACTTTTTCAGGGATGGCAGATAGGGCACCAGTGGGATCATTTTTATATGCAACTTCTAAGATTGGCCTGAATTCGGGTTGCTTAACCTCATTGCTAACAAGTTGAATCTCATGGCTCTCTTTCCCTTGGGTCATCTTTGAACTAGACACCATTTTAAACTAAACTAGGGTTTGATGTTTAAAATAAAATTCACAAACTATACAACTCAGCACCTGAAGGAAATACCTGGTTAAATGATTAGATCACTTGGGTAGATGTTGAATCACTGCAAATTGGTGGTTGAAATCTTGAAAATTGCTCAGACGTGCTTTTGGTAATCGCTCTTCATTTGAATGGCTCAAAATGAAATGATTTTCACCTTTAAGCGAATCAAAAACCTTGCATTTAATGCATTTTTGTAGCTTCACCTATCACTTGACTTCTAAAGATTTTTCAACTCGGCATCCACTTGGGAGCTATTCTCACTCGGCATCTACTAACTTTGTTAATAACTCAGCTGCCACTACAATTTTTACTCAGCTTCCACTAGACTTCTTGATTTGGCATCCAAAGCAGTTTCACTTAGCAACCAAAGATAGCTCGGCATCATCATTCAAGTTTTGTCTTAGCATCTTATCTCATGCAAATTTATACTTTGTAGTGCTTCATCACGATTTAGGGTTGATGTATCATACTTCCTTATATTTATCAGCCCCATAGGCTCATCTTGTGATTAGTTGGATGAGATATGATCACTTGACCTCATGGGTGAAGTGACCCTTCCATTAGATGTACTTGATCCATCCTTTTTCTACCATGTCTTCTTCATGTCTATTCTGATGTGTTCCTCATCAAATTTTTCTTTGCCCGTATTCACTTCAGTCTTGGGTGCCTTGGCCTTTGTTGGACAATTCCTGCTAACATGTCCAATTTTCAAGCAACTGAAGCAAGTAGTTTGGTTCAACCATATTTTATAGTTTCCCTTGAAATGTGTTCTTATGCAGTTCTGGGGTATATGTCCATACTCTTGATAATAGTGATAGCTTTGCCTTGTATTGTAGTCCCAATTGTAATGGTGTGCATAGTTGTCCCTTCTTACATGTTGATTTGGTGTCCACATAGGCTTTGATCTACACTCAAAGGCTCTATGTCCATACTTCTTGCAATTATGGTAGTGTCCATCAAATCTTTGTGTCCTTGTGACTTTAGACCTATAGTCTTGTGTCATGTGACCTTGCATGTTGCACTTGTGATAGTAACCCTTTCTTTTGGGTGTGTTTGGTTGATTGATCCTTCTAGTCTTGCAAACATTAGTAGTATGCCCCTTTTTATTAGAGTAATGACAAGTGGGTTTGAATCCTTACCTTTGTCACTTCTTTGCTTAGCACTCTTTTATGATTCCCCAACTTCAGTGCTAATGTATCCAAGTCCTGATGTATCATGGGCTGATCTTTAGAATTTCAGCAACTGTTCAAAGTACTTGATAGCTTCACTTGACTTGTTGAGGTTCTCTATTGTTTCTTTTTCTCTCATCAATTCATTCTGCAGTTGTTCATTTTGTATCTATAAAGTAGAGATCTCAATATCTTTCATATTGAGTTCATGATGAAGATTCATCATTTGGGCAAGTGTATCCATCTACATGTTTGAGATCCTTGTTAATTCAATACATTTTTCTTCAAGTCTATTTGCAAGATTTCTTTTGTCATCTTCCATTATGACTCTATCCTCAACTGCACTTTTCTTTTGCTCAGTGATTTCACATAGCATCATGACTTGTGATTCATGCTCTATCTTAAAAGTTTTTATCTCTTCTGCTTGAACACTATTTTTCTCCATCAGTTCTGCTATTGCTGCATCAAATTCTTTGGAATCTCCTTTGGCAAATACTTTTGTGGTGTCAATCTCCTTGTAGTGAATATCATTTTTGGCTATAGCTATTTCCTTCCTTCTTTTTAAGGATTTTCTTAATTCCTCTCTAGCTTCCTCTACCTTGTGTAGAGTGAGATGCACATCTATCACCTGGTTCTCAATGATCTTCCCAAGTTTGAAGACTTCCATCTTCAGATCTTTTCCTCCAAGTTGTTAGGCTTCTCCTTGAGAGAACTTAGCTCTGATACCAATTGTTAGAATGTCTTAATGGGAAGAGTGCTTCTGAGAGGGGGGTTGAATCAGAAGTACTGGCCTTTTAACTATTTTAAAACCCTTAATAACATATGAGTGAAATTAACATGCATGCATATAAACATTAAACAGTCATGAGAAACAAACATGCATCACCACATAACACTTGAGATTTTGGTGACCTAGAAACCCTCCAGGAATAAGAAGGTAAAACTGGGGTGGGGATGATACCCACAAAATTACTACAGCAATTGATTTCAACCACTTCTGATGGTTTGCCCTATTAAAGGCCTTCCCTGTTAAAGGCTACAACACACTATTAAATGTGACCCTGTTAAAGGATTTATACACCCTGTTAGGAGTGTGCCTTGTTAGAGGACTTAAGAACATTCAACTTAGAATGCCACCCTATTAAAGGATTTACATAAGACTGTTAAACCCACCTAACTCAATAGGATTTTCAACTTCCTAATACAATTGTGAGAGTATTAGAATAATACACCTAAACCAATGCAATCTCTGATGTTGATCTCAGGTACTTGATCTGCTCTTCTATCACTGATCTCTGGTAGATCTGATATGTTGATTGTGTTCCTTGTTCTATTTTGATTAATTAGATGTATAAATGTTGTCCTTTCCACTAAATCTTTGACACCAATATTTTGCAACGACCTAAATAATAGGCCCTTCTTTTCCTTCTTCTCACGACTCTTCTTCTCTCTTTGTTCAATGGCGCCAAGACTCCCTTATAAAGATTAGTGGTTCACTATGCATCCTTGATTCAAATGTTCCTGCTCAAACCCTTGAAATTCACCTATTGGCTGCATGCAGTCTCCAATTTTCTGATTGGCTGCATGAGGATCACATAGGTGGTTGTGAGGATTTGATCTTATCCTTTTATCCTGTCATGAGTCATGCATAACCGTTTCACATCATGCTTTGTATTGGCACAAACTCTTATGCTAATCCTATGTTGCTTGGCACATGAAGTAACACTGATGCTCAACACCATCTATTCTGGATTGCTCGGCATCCACTGTGTTTCTTGCTTTACTCGACACCTGAAGCTTTCCTATATTGCTTGGCTCCTGTTGGATCTTGTGTCACTTGGCTCCTATTAACTTCGTAATGCTCAACAAATACTGTCTTCTTATCTACTCGACACTTGTTGAATTCTATATAGCTCGACATATACTATAATGTGTTCTACTTAGCATCAACTACAGTTTGCTCGGCACTATCTTTGACTCGGCACACAAAGAAATTCTAGTTCTGCTTCCATTGTGTACTCAGCATGTATAGTGAAAATGGTTAAGTGTGTTGACGCTCATTTGTCAATCTTACTTATTTGATCAACACAAGAGTTTAGTTTTAGGAATGTCTCTTGTTTAAACACGTATAGTATTTATAATAAAAGGATAGTTATTGTTGACAATCTTTTGCATTGTTCTTTAAAGGGTACTAGCTCAATGGAAGAGCACCTACTTTACAAGTAGGAGGATGGTGGTTCAATTCCATCATGTCTTTATGTGATTAAACTCATGATTAAATAAACTACCAAATAAACTACCAAATATACTATCAAATAAATTACCAAATAAACTATCAAATCAGCTACCAAATATTATACCAAATATATCACCAAATATACTACCAAATATACTACCTTATAAACTACCAAATAAATTACCAAATCACCTACCAAATATACTACCAAAATTACCAAATAAACTACCAAGAAACAAAAATAATCGACCAAATCAATGATCAAATAAACAATCAAATTAATGATTAAAATAGTTTAGTCATAAATTTGGTTGCTAGATTAATAATAAACTACCAATAGTCACATGATCAAAATTGGTCGTATAGCTACAATTTTTAGTAGTTTATTTAGTGATATATTATGGTTTTTGTACTAGTGAATGGTTCCTTCTCACATACTTTGCTAAGATAGTTTCAGCTCTATGATCTCCAACATTATCACTATTCAGTTGGGGCTCAACATTCTACTTGGGTAATTTCATATGTGGCTTAGGTAATGCAGGTTATTGCTCAATAGCTTTCTATTGTTGCTCAACGTATCACTATAAAGACTTAGTTTCATGCTTTGGTACTATATCGGGTCCATCTTCATATACATATGCAAACCTATTGTAATCCCTAGGTTCCTTTTTTCTCTCCTCATTGTTCTTATATGCAAACTCATCAATTCTAAAATTTGCACTTTCAATCATTGTATCAATCACTTTGTTTAAAAATTTGTAAGCCTTGCTCCTAGTAGAGTAACTTGGGAATTTACCTTCATCATCTTTTGAATCAAACTTCCCATTCCTAGAATCTTTATGATTATAACGCCTACTTCAAAATAATTTGAAATAACTTACATTCACTCTAAACCCATACTAGAATTCATTTGGTGCCTTATTTATTCTCTTTTTTCAACTAAACTCAATTGAAGGTATAAATAGAAATTCGTATAGCTTCTCTCTAGAATATTTGTGCAACTCCCTTTTCAATCAAAAGTGTTATAACACAATAAACAATGGATCTATTTCTTCTCTCTATAGTCTCGTTATGTTGTGGTGTCCTCAGTGCAGATACATGTCCCCTAATTCCATGCTCAACACAAAAGTTAGTGAATTCATTAGACATAAACTCACTACCTCTATCAGATCTCAAACATTTTAGTTTTTTACCAGTTTATTTTTTGACTATAGCTTTATACCACTTGAACATATTGAATGCATGTGAATTGAACTTCATGAACATGATAGTCATCATTCAAGAATAATCATCAACAAATAGAATAAAATATGTATCTCCATAGTAGCTCTCAACTTTCATAGGACCACACAAATCAGTATATACCAATTCCAAAATATCATTAGATGAATGTGTCTTACTTGAAAAACTAGACTTAGTCATCTTACTGAGTTGACATTTCTTCCACATAGCATTATCAGGTTTATACAGATTTGGTAAACCTCTCACTTTCTTATTTCTACTTACATTGACCATATTCTCAAAGTTTACATGACATAGTCTCTTATGCCATAACCATACCTCTTCAACTTTTTCAAATTGGCATGTACTAATTGTAGGATCTAGGTAAAATAAATTACCTCTTATTTTCTCTCCATATACAATCAAGTTTCCATCATCATCATAGATATTTACCTTCCTATTATAAAATTCCAATTTGGGACTTGTATTATTCAGTTGCACAACACTCAAAAGATTATACTTAAGTCCTTAAACCTAATAAGCATCATCACATTTGATTTTATCATTAAGCATTAATGAATCTCTACCTTTTATAGGACATTGGAACATCATTTCCAAGTTTAATAGTTCCTCCATCATATTCTTCTAGTTTATCAAACTTACTAATATCACTAGTTATGTGATGTGAACACCCACTATTAATAATCCATGTATCACTTTTACTAGCATGAGAAATAAGGGTTTTTCTTCCTCATACATTTCCTCGTCTAGGTCTTCTTTAGTAGCAATATATACTACTTCCACTCCTTCATTCTCATCATTAGAAACTGACTCGGTGTGTTCCTCCTCAGTAATGTAGCATGACTTCTTTTCTTTATCCTTGTAAACCTTGTTCTTTTTGTATTTGTGCTCCTTGTCATTCTTGTCACTCCTATTCTTGTTAGCACATCTTGCAGTAATATGACCAAATTTATTGCATTTAAAACATATCAGAGGTAGTTTACCTTTGAATCTTCCTTTGCCTCTTGGTAGCCTCCTTTCTAGTAGTGCTTCAATATCATCCATCTCTTTGTCATCTAAATCTAACTCTCATCCTTACTATTCTTCTTTTTCTTTGAACTTCCAATGGTTAGTGATGTCTTAAAAACATTTTCAATCTTAGGCACACTATTACCAAAATTAGTTAATTTAGATGCAGTCAATCTGCCGACCAAACCATCAAGAGTAAGATCATTACCAGGTATAACTTTGAATTCTTGAATAGAAAATACTCTTATATCATTAATAGGCTCTTATATCATTAATAGGAAACAATGTTATGATAACTTTACTTATACCTTTTTCATTAGTGATGACTCCTCCAACATCATTGATGGCACTCACAACTTCTTTGATTCAATTAATGTATTGAATAATATTGTCTCCTTCTTTCACCCTTATTTCATCATACTTACCTCTTAGACTTTTAGCTTTTGCACTCAATACATTATGATCTCCACCATACACAAGTATTAGCTTGGCCCACATCTCTTTAGTAGTGTTATAGTTCTTGACATCATCAAACTCAACATCATTAAGTGCATAAGCAATCTCAATCATCAAAATGTTGTGTTATTCCTTTTGGTTCATCTCATCTACTATTATATGATGGTTTGGAAAGGTTTACTAGCTATCCAATTAATATAATTCATTGTCTTCAATCCATGATAGATGCAGTCTCATTTTTCTTTCCCATGAAGAGAAGTTCTCCTTGTTCAGCTTCAATACCTCTCTATTATACATTTTTGGATCTTTTGCTTAAGTCCCTTCAAAATAATTTCCTTCAAGCACTTAGCTCTGACACCAATTGTTAGATAATTGAGAGAGGGGGTAAATAAGTAAGAACCAATCATCCTATAGACCTTATATACACTTTTAACCAACTCAAACACTTTAACTTTTTAGATCATTAATTGGTAACCATATCTAACATCATAATATAAACTTTGGGTCAAATGGTCAACTTAATATACCAATTATTGGAGTAAACTTCTAGCTTATGCCAAGTTGTAGCAATAAATAGTAATCATGAAATAAATATGCAACACAATAAGCATTCACACAATTTGACACAAGTATTCAACGTGGAAACTTTCTTAAGGGAAAACCCACTTCGAAAATGACAACCCAAAAGTTTCACTCTTCTAAAGTAATCTCTATTAGGATTTAACCTTTTTAAAGGTTACATACACATTCTTAATGTGACCTTGTTAGAGGATTTTCACAAAAGATCATCAAGACCTTAGCATTCCGTGACAATTTCTAAAGAGTGGCCTACTCTAAAGGACTTACAAAACATTCAACAAAATGTTACCATATAGGATTTCAATAAGACTACTAGGTCCACTCGGTTAAGATAATTTCTGCTACAATGGTAATAAAGTAATAGTGAAAAGATATGTTAGTTTTTAACACTATATTGCTTGTTCAAATCTTGGTTTCTCTCAATCTATGTCTTCTTTTAATATTTTGATCCCTCCTAGCCAATTCACACATCAACTTACCACTTCCTTTGCTTGATCTTCACAATGAAACTCTTCTTGGTTCTCCTTTTGGCTACTACTTTCTTGTTCCTTGATCACCAACAATTAATATATTGTTTATCCCTTCAATATAAAATTTTTGTTGCTCCTCTAGAATTTTCCATTTTTTTTCACTTAATCATAATCGTCAAATCTTCACCAAGTTTATATTCATTGAATCTAGACAGTGGAAAAATATACTTCCACCTTGAACTATGTGCTTTAATTGAAATTGTTGAATCTCCTTCATCACATCTTCTTT
This sequence comes from Cupressus sempervirens, assembly GCA_028749045.1. Lineage (NCBI taxonomy): Eukaryota > Viridiplantae > Streptophyta > Pinopsida > Cupressales > Cupressaceae > Cupressus > Cupressus sempervirens. Next base: position 835,263,929 of record CM053786.1, on the reverse strand, counting down.
GAATTTCTCTAATTATTGATCTCATAGCTGACTTCATCCTCATCTTTTAAACTTCTCAAAAAGTTCCTTATTTTCATCAAATTTTAGCCTCACATTAAATATTTTCTAAACACACTTATGGGCCACGCGTGATTAACATTACATCTTGTTTGATCAATATTAGACTCGGTTAATATTGAAATTTCTTGGTTAACACTAACCATTCTTGACTTCTTCATCAGGTTCTTAGTGACAACTATAATAGCTCAGCTAATACTTATGGTTCTTCATTCATCAACCAAACTATCTTGCTTATACATGATCTCAACACTTAATCAAATCATGTAAAACAATTAGACCAGCACTATACCATCAAAGTCTAACTCATTCAAGTACCCATTTAATACCGTGCACTTATCAACACTTACATCTTCAAATCCTCTTCATCAATCGAATGATATGGCACTATACTGAATTAACATTATGCCTAACAAATTAAGGCTTGACATCAATGAAAACATAACAACTAATATGACTCTTTCACATATATTAACAAGATTATCAATTGGGGCTAACACAATGATAGGTAAGGGTACTATAGCCTTAAATTAATCCACTAATTGTGAAGATGAATATTTAGTGGATGAATTGAAATATAACTTGTTGAGTGTGGCCCCAATGATGCATAAAGGTTATAGTTTTGAAATTAAAAAAGGGTATTGCATAATATTTGACAAGATAGACAAACTTTTAGCTATGAGAGAACAAAATAGAGGTAACCTTTTCTACCTCAATATTTTTTATAATGAGTTCTTGGTATCTAAGAATGAAAATAGTTGGTTGTGGCATAGAAGGTTATGTAATGTAAAATTTGAAAACATTATTATGGTAGGAAGGAAAAACTATGTAAGGGGTTTACCTCCTATCATCAAACTAAACAATGTTATGTATAGAGATTGTCAACTAAGAAACTTGGAAAGCTATAGTTTCTCTATCAAGTACTTTACTTATAAACAAGTTCTAGATCTAGTTCATACTGATTTGTGTGGTCCCATGAGGACAAAGAGTGTATCTAGTGACATAAACTTAATGTTATTTAATGATTATTTTTCTAGAATGATGTGGATTGTCTATTTGAAGGAAAGGTCAGAAGCCTTCCATATTTCCAAAGCATACAAGGCAAACGTGGAAGGGGGGACTAGTAGAGCATTGAAATGCTTGAGATCAAATTGGGGAGGTGAGTTTACCTCATAAGAATCTAAGACATACTATGAGGAGTATAGAATCAAAAGATAAATGTTAGTTCCTAGGACAACTCAATGGAGCCATGTTGCCTCATAGATTGTGCTAGAACATTGATAATACAGACCAATATTGTATAGATATACTAGAGAAAAGCTACAAGCACAATTGTGTACACCTTAAATAGGGTACAAGTGAAGAAGGAAACAAAGAAGACTCCCTATGAACTATGGTTTGGTTACTCACCATTTGTGAGTTACTTCAAGGTATACAAAAACAAATGCTACATCAAGAGAGATGAATATCAAGGAAAGTTGGAGCCTAAAAGTGATGTGAGTATATTTTTGGGGTAATCTACAAAAATTAAATCATAACAATCTCTGAACCTATGAATAAATAAGATTGTAGAATCTGCCAATGTGAAGATAGATGAGTTCTTAAAGAAGAACAAAGAAGAAATAAAGAAAGATATCAAAGACTACAAAAAAATTGAATATATCCCACTAAATGATATAATGGAAAGAGTATTAGTGGAAGAAGAATTTGTACAAGAAGAAATATCAGCTTAGGAAGAAGTTGCTTAACCCAAAGAAAAAAGAGAAGAAGCACCTAAAGGGGAACTAGTACTAGCAAAGTATGTAAGAAAACACCACTCATCATATCAAAACATTGGAGATAAATATGTTGGATTGATGACCAAGAGAAACATGAGAGAGATTGTGTGTCCGCTCCCATGCATGGAGCCCAAAGTTACAAGGGAAGCTCTCAAAGATGAAGACTAGAGAAAGGTTGTGGAGAAAGAGATTGATCAAATACTAAAGAATGACGCATGTACCTTGGTGACCTGACCAAAAGAAAAGAATAACTTTGGTACAAACTGGGTATTTAGAAACAAGATGAATGAAGATGGAGAAGTAGTAAAAAATAAGGCTAGGCTTGTCTACAAAAAATATGCACAAGATGAAGGTATATATTATGGAGAAACATGGTGAAGGGTGCTCCCATTAATACCATAAACCATAGTAGAAAACAAAGAAACAATAGCAAATGTGAGAAAAAAATATGGACTTCTTGTTTGAGCTACAAATTTGAAATTACAAAATTCACAAGTATAATATGCTAACCCATATGGGTGCCTTCATTACAATAATTTCCAAGATAAGCTATGAATAATCACCCAGAATTATTCTAGACAATGTTTGAGCCTTTCTTAAATAGGTAATTTTATGTCACCCAGGAAGGTTCTAGGCAATGAAACTTAATACCTAGGGCCAACAAACCCTAACAATACATATAAAGGCATCCAAATACATCTTTGACAATTATTTTAGATATTTTGGGTGGCCCAACTTCGAAAGGCCATAACTCTCAAATCATTGCTCCAATTGGCTATTATAACCACTTTTCAAAAATCTCAACTCTTGATCTGCAAGCTTGGAATGGTGCAAGCACCCTTCCATTGAGTTTTTGGACTCATCCAAGCACTCTAAGGCCTCCAACAGTGAGCCTAAAGATTTTTCTATAATTTTTTCCACTGAAAATCTACAATAACTTCTCTGATACTTAAGCTGGAGTAATGAGATTTTTATGGTAGGTTTACAACTCTAAAATGAACCTTCATGTAGAAAATGAGAACATTCTGAGCTTGTATGACAAACTTACTAAAAATAGAAAGCTCCCAAAATAGTAATCACCCTATCTACTAGTCCTTAGTAAAATAGAAAAGACTAAAAAGAAAATGTTTTTGGGTAATACAAGATTGCTCTTACACCCATGATGCTCCTGCATCAGACACTCGGGGTAGTTTGAGAAGTGACTCCATCATGTCTCAAGTGTTCAAAGGAAAACCATGATGGTTAACATCCTTCCTTGCTAGCCATGATGAATCCTCTACTGGCCTCCCTTTTCATTTGACCGGGCATTATGCATAAGTTATGTTCCTTGAACTTTTTCCAATACAACTATCTAGTATCTCCTCAATCTCCTTTACAACCAGACTAGCTATTAGAATACTCCACTACACTTCTGCAACTTCATCTCCATCACCTCCTTCATAATACTTTGTCAAATCTAAAATACTAAATACTAGTGAAATATTCAATTCAGTAGGCAACTCCACTTCATAAGAATTTCCAAAATCATGCCTTTTCACTAACTCGCACAGTCCAAACTTCTTCATCTTTAGCTTATTATAGGTACCCCCACTAGGAAATGCTCATTTCTTAAATGAACCATGAATTCATATCCAACCTAAAATTCCTTATACCTCCTTTTTACATCTAACTTAACTTTGTATTGCGTATTCATCTTTATGATGTGCTTCCTCATCTCCTCATAGATGTTCTTCAAATGTTTAGCAAATTATTTTGCTTCTACATTACTTATCTCTCCTTTATCCAACTATCATAATTCAAAAGCATTTCTAGGACTACTCCCATATACAATCTAGAATGGTGATTTACCAGTACTCTTGTTGACATAATTATTATATGCAAATTTTGCCTATGGTAAAATCAAATCCCATACTTTTGGGTTGTCTCCAACCAAACATCTCAACAAATTTCCCAAACTGCAATTCACAACTTTTGTCTATCCATCAATCTGTGGATGATGCGATGAACTGAAATTCAAATCTATGTTCAACTTCTTCCACAATGTATGTTAGAAATACCCAACAAAATTGGTATCTCAATCTAAAACTATACTCTTGCACAAATCATGTAGTCTCACCACTTCCCTGAAAAACAATTTTGCCACATGAATAACATCACTGGTCTTCTTGCAAGGAATAAAATGTGCCATCTTTGAAAAATTTTCAACCACCACAAAAATAGAATCATACCCACGCTGACTCCTTAGTAATCCAAGAACAAAATCCATGCTAACATCCTCCCATGGCTTCTTTGATATAGTTAGTGGATGATATAACCCTGTATTCTTCTTCACTCATTTCACCATCTAACATACTCTACAACTCTATACAAACTTCTTTAGATCTTGCTACAGCTATGGCCAACAATAATTCTCAACAACCAAAGCTATGGTTTTATCTCTACCAAAATGTCTAGCCAATCCTCCACTATGCTTCTCCTTGATGAGATTCTTCCTCATTAAAATTTTTGGAATGCACAATTAGTTTCCTTTGAAAAACATACTATTTTGGATCATGAAATCCAACCACTTTTTCCTATCAAGTCTAATAGGTTCTGTACAAGCCTTCCATGTTTCACCAAAACCATAATAATCTGGATACAAAGTACTAAATTCCTTAAATCCAGCCACCTCTATCTGCATCTTTGTCAACAAAAGTTGTCTTCTAATAAGAGCATCTGCAACTCTATTAGACTTCCCACTCCTGTGTTTCAAAACAAATGTATAACTCTAAAAAATTCAACCCACTTTAAATACCTTTGGTTTAATTTCTATAACTATTCAAATATTGCAAATCTTGATGATCATTATATAAAACAAACTCCTTAGGAAGAAGATAGTGTCTCCACTTCTTCAAAGCTTGAACTATAGCATAAAATGCCTAATCATAAACATAATATTTTCTTTTTGCATCATTCAACTTCTCACTAAAATAAGCAATAGGTCTACCTTCTTGGCTCATAACAACTCTTATTGTAGTACCACTAGCATCACAATCTATTTAAAACACTTTATTTTAATCAGGAAGTGCTAAAACAAGTTATTTAGTAACTTTCTATTTCAACAAATTATAAATCTTATCTACTCCTGTAATCCAATTAAATTCTTTCCTATCCCCTCTCATTGTTTATATCAAGGGTCCACAAATATTGCTAAAACCTCTTATGATCTTTCTGTAAAAACTAGCCAGTCCATGAAAAGATCTTATCTCTATCACACTCCTTGGTGTAGGTCATTCAAGGATAGCCTTCACTATCTTTGGGTCCATTAACAGACCTCCTGCTAAGACTACAAATCTCAGGTACACCAACTCCTTCTTTACAAAACTAAACTTCTTCACATTTATCAGCAACTTTTCTTCCCTCAACTTATCAAACACCTTGTGAATATGGATCAAATGCTCCTCCAGTGTCTTACTAAAGATCAAGATATCATCTAGGTAAATAATGAAAAATCTACCCAAAAAATCTTTTAGTACCTCATTCATGAGCTGCATGAAAATGCTCGATGCATTGGTTAGCTCAAAAGGCATGACTAAGCACTCATACAGTCCTTCCCTTGTCTTGAAAGTAGTCTTCTACTCATCACCTTCTCTGATATGAATTTGATGGTACCCACTCTTCAAATCTATCTTTTTGAAATACTCAGCTCTGCTCAAATAGTCCATAATATCATCCATCCTTGGCAATGAAAATATGTACTTGATTGTGATATTGTTGATAGCTCAAGAATCTACACACATCCTTCATTCTCCATTCTTATTTGGTACTAATATAGCTGGTACTACACATGGACTAAGACTCTCTCAAATCAACCCCTTGTGTAACAACTCATGATATTCTTTGTTCAACTCTTCACTTTCTACTAGTATCATTCAATGTGCTACCTTGTTTGGAAAATTGGCTTCGAGAACCAAATCCATCTGGTGACTGATCTATCTAATAAGGAGTAATCCATCAGGTACATTATCTCATACAATATTAGAAACTCTCCCAACATATCTACAACCTCTATAGGAACCTCCTTGACTTCTTCTTTATTATCTTTTGGAATTATAGCAAAACACATATGCTCACACTTCATACCTTTGAGAAACTCTTTTCCATCAACAAAGAATATTCTAGCGGCACTACATACCTTTTCTTCTTTATCATTCAATGGCTTTAACTTATGTTTCACTCCATCCTTGGTTAGAGTGTAGGTATTTTCTCACCCATAATGTACATCATGCCTGTCAAACTGCCATGACCTACCATGCAACATATGACATATATCTATAGGTATGATATCACATAGTACCTCATCTTGGTAGCTTCCAATCTTGAACTTCATTGAGCACTACTCATTAACCATGACTTTTTGGTCATCTTGCACCCAAGCAATATGGTATGGACACGAGTGTTTCTATCTTTTCAACTTCAACTTTGTGACCATCATTTCTGACACCAGATTGTCAGTACTTCCACCATCAATGATCACATCACAACACTTATCTTCACATATGCACATTGTGTGAAAAAATCCCCTTCTTTAATTAGGTTCATTCTCATCATTCAGCAGTACTCTTCTATTAACTAGTACCTCTCCTCTTTCAACATCTTTAGAATGCGATGATTTGGCATCTTCATCAACATGTGCAACTTTGGCCTAGCTTTCTATTCTTTGATCTGTCCTTCCTTGGCATTGGATACATTCAAATGCTCTGTGCCCTTCTTCTCCATAGTGAAAACAATTTCCCATGGAAGCCTCCTCTTCCAAATCCTTTTCCTCTGCCTCTTCCTCTCTGATCTATATTAATCTAATCCTAGAAATGGTTGGAATTGTTTCCCCTATGGTTCTGGCTACTACTTATAGCCTCATCCTTTTTCTTCTGATCATCATTACGACCTCCATAAGATCATCTACCAGATCTTCCATCGCAACCTCTTTAGCTATTCTTGTTATCAAACTTCTTGCTTAGTTTCTCCTCAACCCTTAAGGCAAACTAGTATGCCTCCTCAATATTGGTCACTTGAACAAGACTCATCTCATCCTAAATGCTTGACCGTAACCCATTAAGATAATGGGGAACTTCCTCCTTATCAGCTTCTACATGGCTGATTCTAATGAGAACTCGGTAGAACTCTTCAATATACTCTTGAACAAATTTTCCCACTTGCTTCAACCCTTGCATTTTCTTCAATAGATCAAGCTCATAATCCACAACAATGAACTGTCATTTCATTTTAGCTACTATTTGATCCCATCTAGTGATTTTTTCCTTTCCTCTTTTATTTCGATCCAATTGGATCTCCTACCACCAAATCTTTGCATGACCCTTTAGTTTGGCCTTTGCATACTTGACTCTATCTAGATGTTCAATATCTTCATGTTCAAAGTACTCTTCTAATTCATTGATCCAATCAATCAATTCCTCTGGGTCAAGATTTCCCAAAAATGTGAGAACATCAAACTTAGGTCTTTTTCCAATATTGGAAATGGGCCTAAAAGCTTCACCTCCTCTAAGTTAAGAACTTCCTCTACTCTATATGGGTTCATGTTTCCTTCTTCTTCTTTTTCATTCTCACTTTCATCATCTCCTATGACAAGATTCATTCCTTTGTGAATCTTTCCTTGCATCACTTGCATTTATCTTTGGAGGGTTCTAAAATCCTTAGGTGTAACATTGTCGACTCTTCCACCATGCTCTCTTCATGGAGGCATTTTCACGCTTATGCTAAAACCCTAGTGTAAATTGTCTCACCATTGGTGATATCTCTACATACTCAGCCCAAACTATGGTCCTAATGCGAACTGCCTCACAGTCAATGATCTATCCACACACTTAGGAACTCTAACTCTGATACCAGTTGATGAAGGGTGCTTCCTTTAATACCATAAACCATAACAGAAAATAAAGGAACAACAACAAATGTGAGAACAAAATATGGACTTCTTATTTGCACCACAAATGTGAAATTATAGAATTCACAAGCACAATATGCTAACCCAAATGGGAGCCTTCATTACAATAATTTGTAAGACAAGCTATGAACTAGACAAGCCTTAGGAGATGAGCCCAAACTTGCACTAGACTCTTTGACAAAGTTAAGGCCCACATTCTGTAATAACCCCAATTGGTTAAAACTTTGTCAAACATCAAATTCTTCTCTAATTGAGTTGTTTGAAATTTCATCAAAAACTTTGCAAGCAAGCTCTGATAGCAATGTAATAACCCCAATTGGTTATAACTTCATGAAACACCAAATCCCTCTCAAATTTAATTGTTTGATATTTTTTCAAAAACTTTGTAAGCAAGCTCTGATACCATTGTAATATCCCTTGTTAATTTGACCTCAACTTGTTGATTTTCATCAACTTTGCTACAAAATCCCTATTGAGAAGCATTGTAGCTAAGTTCTCTATAATCTTCCTTACCAATCATCGTATAACACAAGAACCCTGAATGAGAGTACCCTCAGATATACTATATGAAACCTCCTACAAATCTGAGCTCTTAAGAAAATACTTCATGAATAACTTAGTATAATAGAAATTATATGTGGAAGCATCAATCTGCTGCCCCATAATCCACAACTAATCCCTTTGAAAAGGTGACAATGCCAATTGTCCAAAGCTACTAGCTGTATGAAAACAAGAAATAGATTCACTTCCAGTTGAAGGAAGCAAATCACCATAAGAGCCTATCTCCATTGATGCTCTCAAGTCTTCTGTACACACTACACTCATATCCTAGATGAATATGTTTTCCACGTTATCATGTACCTCATCCTCAACTGTAGAAGCAAACTCACCACCAACCACAACATGTAACAGAACAAGGTCTGGAGATGGTGTCGACCGTACCTACTCTAACTCTATGGTAACCTCATCAAATTGTGATCGTAAATCATGAAGAGCCAACTAAGTATACTAAAGAGAGTCTACAATCACCTCAAGCTCCTGGGTGAGCTCATCCACCTTCTCCTCTTTCCCTAACAACGTCTCATAATAGGTTCTACCTCACTCTAGAAGGTAATCCCTATCAACAACTAACTAAGAGTAACTATGCTTCAAGATCTTGATAGCCTCTCAAAGTGCATGAACTTCTACTAGAGAGAGAGTACTATCACCATGCTCATGAAACATAGGAGCACCCCAACCAGATGTAGCTAGCATATAAAGAATAGCATCATAATGATCAAAAGCTGAAGAAATGTCACTATCACTCACCTTCAACTGACAAGTCACATGATGCCTCTATAGTCCTTGACTCTTATGCAAGCTCTTTGCTTCACTAACTGCACTAAGATAGGAAACTAAATCATAACTCTCCACCACAAGATCGTACATGCATGTGCTATCTTCCTCACATAATTTTGTATCCAACATACAACTTCCATGTACCTCAACCAACAACTCATTTGAAGAAATGGAAGCCCATTTTGCATCAATCTCCTCACATGTCTCAACTTCCACCTCAATAGTAAGATCCTATAAGCATCACTCCTGAGATCCATCCAAAACCTCCTCAAAGTCATCACCCAATATCTGACAAAGGGTGTCATACCCAATACATCTCATAGCATCATCAAATGTGTCGATAATATTTGCATCAACATCTCTTGATAAAGCCTCAACTGTGAACTCTTGACTCTACACACATGACTCAACACCAACCTCAAATCAGTAATACTAGAACATAAACCTACATCTACTAACTTCGCTAAAACACCCACATCACCAACATCATAGCTAGGTGACTATATACATGTCTCGGTCCCACCTGAGGAAGCAACTATCTCTTATACTATAATAACACCATGAGTCTCACATACAAATCTCCAAAATAATCTTGTCCTCGAGAGAGTCAAAAGTATTAGTGGTAGAAATTGTATCAATTATCTCTGCACTAACTATAACAACAACTATGGGAGTCTCAACTTGCTAAAGCTCAACGTCGCTATCCTTTGCTGCCACTAATGGTCTGCCTCATAATAGGTGTATCATAGTCATGCTTTGGGCCATGCTTAAGAATAATATATTCAAACTAAGGACTATTTTTCCTACTATGAGGTGCATTTCATCTTGTCAACCTAGGGACGTATACTTGAAATGGTTGGCACAGTATGTGCACTAGGTCTCTTAATGAGTCACTAAGCTTATGCTGTAGGAAAGTAAAATGCAACAAAAAAGACATACACTGTTGTTGCAAGAAACTAACACACTTAACTCTATGAATACTGGAAATATAATGAAAGGCTAACAAATATTCCAACTCAGTTCATCCACTACAACTATTCTCACATGTGTTGCAAGAACATTCATGAAGTGCGATGTTACAGGAAGGAACCTAAAACTTCTACTTGCAATACTAAAAATGCTTGGAAATAAATCTATTCTATCCTAATCTAATCCACCTTCCAAGTGGCCCCCCTTGGTTGGCTTCACTAAACTACTAACACAAAATAGAAGCCAAAAACTATTTCATTACATTTCAGAAATTCATTACATAACACATAGAACTGTAAAAACACAACTCACTGTAAAAGTTAACAGTCTATTCCCATAAACTCTTTCTTGTAACTGGCTAAACTAACACACTTGGATCGATTCCTATATATAGGAGATCAACACTTATTCCCTTAGCAGAAAAGTAAATAACCTAGCTTTAAATTTGTAGGAGAGAAAGAAGGAAAATAACAACTCGAGGCAGGAAGAAGAAATAACGGCTTAAAGCAGGAATAATAAAGTCTAAATATCTACTCGCCATAGGAATAAATGCAGAGAAGGAAATAAGTCTTGATAGCTCCTCCATACTCACTGTCGTGTCATTTGGAACCATTACAACTTTCCTCCATCGTGGCTACTCCTTAGTGTTCTCTTCTCCTTGAATGATGTTGGTGCTCATCTTTGAATTCTTCTAGTCATCTTTTAGCTTCATTACTAACATGTTAGTTGTTATGTAGAGACATGTTTGTAAATAAACATTTATCAAATTAAATTAAAATATAAGAACATGCATTTTGATAACTATATGAAATACTGCATAATATATATAATACTAGCAAAAGATGGCATATTATCTACCCATAGGTTTATCATAGGTTCGGTAAACATAGGTCCACAAATGTTTTGACAAAGATAAAACAGCGTATCAACAAAGTGCTTAAAAACTATCATGAAATAAAAGCAATATTTGGCCTCGTCATCTGCCCCCTGCTAAACTAATGCTTCTCCTCGAGCATTGCACTTTCTTTTCAATGACCTAAGCTCTCCAATCTCAGTCCTTCCTTTCCTATTGCTCTCAAAGGTATAGTAAAATCCTCTTGTTCTCTCCCACACTTCCCTTCTGTGATCTTCCTGTAGCTTGTTGAGTCTATCAACATTAATATCATATAAAGGCCATAGGAGCATTGGACGTTGCATGGTTAGGGGACACCACGATTTTGGTCTGACCATCTTCCCTAACTCTAAATATTTTACAACCCTATGAAGTGCTACCTCCAAGTTGATGGGACTATGTGGTTCTAAATTTTTAAGTAATTCAGGTAATCTGGCCCATCTACTCCTAGCACTAGTCATAGCTCTCTAGAAAGAAAAGTAGGGCAAATTCTCATAATCAACATAAACCTTAGCTCTAGCAGCAAAGATCTTATCGCTTACTTGTAGATTCTTCTTTCCATAAGTTAATGTGAACCGATCCCTAAGAACTTCATTTGGCTTGCTACTCTTAGCTCTTAAAGGCAAGGGTTATGTCCTGTCTTCATCCTTGTAATTATTCAGTGGCTTGTCATAGTTTGCTTCATTGGACATCCAGGATATGAGGACTCTTAAATGTATATCCCCTATTTAGAGCAAGGGGTTCCATTGAGTCTCTGAAGGGATAACAAAATTATGAACATATAATTCACAAAGCAAATTCTGCTGCCAGAGTGGCAGAGTCCGATATAGTCCATAAAATTCTTGTGCTAATTTGAACTCTGCATTAATATCCTTAAGAGTTAACATTAGTTGAAACAAAAGAAATTGTTCTTTTAAATAGAGAACATAAACTCTTAGTGGTGGTCTACAAGAAAGTGCCTGATCAACCAACTTGAGGGCATGATCCATTCATTACCTTGAGATGCTATGATTTTATTCATCTTTTTCTTCTCTTCTTCCAACAAGGCCTCAACAAATAGATGATGTCCAAAAAATTGAAAAAGGAGTTTTTGTAGTGTAATAGAACTATTGTCTTCTTCATGATTTCTTTTCCTCTTTCTTTGTTCCTTCCATAAATGTTCTACAAAATTGGTAATCCATGTTGATTTATGGGGAACTAGGGTAGTGTTTGGATCGACTTGCTCAAGAACTATTTCATCCCTACAGCTTGAAGTACCTGGTTGGTCTACTAGGGTATCATCTAGATTTTCTTTGATTTCATCCCTACATTCCTCATTAGGATTTTTTGGAATGCTTGTAATCTCAAGATGGGGAGGAGAGTGATCAAAGACAATTTGTACAGGGGATTCCTTAGTAGATGTTTTGGGCAATGTAGAATCTTTAGAAACTTGCCCTCTCATCCTAGGGCTTCTCCTTACGGGGGTTTCTTCTTGTATTAGAGTATTTTGCCTACCTTTCCCTTTGGGTGTCTCTGTTGTAGGAGTAGTTGCTGTAGGACTTTTCTTTGTTCTCTTTTGTCTCACAATTGTAGGGTTCGGCTCTTCCTTTTCCTAAACAAAGATTTCTTCTTGCAATTTTCATTTCCTCTTTACTCTGCTAGAAGTAGGTTTCGGGGTTTCTTGCATAGGTGAAGGCATGATCTCTTGAATAGGGATAGTTTCCTACACATTTTCTTGGGTATTTTTAGCTTCAGCCTCTTGGGTATTTTGTTTAGTATGCTCATTGGTGGGGACATTTTCCTCACTAGGCTATTCACTAGGGGCAGCTTGGGGTTGCAGAGTTTTGGCTTGTACAAATTCATCCCATGTCATGGGAGACACATCCCTAATTGACCTTTCTATTAGTAACTTAGTTAGTGCATGATGGGTAACGAAATTATCTTTTCCTTTCTGAGTTTCTTCCGCACTAATATAGAGCATATTATACAAGAAATTTGGAATGTTTACTGAAAGATTATGCCTTATACAACTAAGCAATTTGAAATGATGTGCATGTAAGTATGAGAATCTACCTTCACATGTAAAGTACCTGATAATATGCATGGCTAATTCATTGTATGTTGTTAGCAGTGACATTCTCTTGCAACCTTGCTTTGTAATGTCCATTTGAGGATCAACTAGTCTAGTAAATTGAGCTCTTACTAACCTTGAATCATGTGTGCTAGGATAATGTTCTCCAACTATAGGTAACCCAGTTACTTCAGCAATGCGTTCCTCTGTTGTAATCATCGTTAAACCCCAAATGGAAGCTTCACCTTCATCAAATGTTCTTGTGAATTCTATGGCTGCCTCTTCATCATATGCAATCAAACTCAAGAAATACCCTAGCCATCCACATGCATTAAACCTTCTTACGACCTCTACATTTGAGAACAACATAGTACATTTCATTGGTTCTCTCCTTTGTAATTGTCTACCCATTTTCTTAACACTTTCTCTATTTGCTCTATTTTCCCCCTTTTGAATTCAAGTTGCTCCGTTGTTTTACAGACTCAACTCACATTTCTTTGTTTTAACAGGAAATTAATGTCATAACAAATTGTTATGCATAATAATATGGCTTTTAATGAAGGTAAATCATGAATATGTGTGAGAATCATCCAAAAATGAGGTTCAAATCACATAAAATTTAAACACAAGTCACATCATAGCTTGACACAAAAAATCATTCAAATAAGGGGTATGACACCTCACTTGTGTACTTATGGCAATTAAATTCCATCAATGAAGGAAATACGAAGATTTGGAAAAATCCTTATGGATAAATAGGAGTGTCATTGGATATTAGTGACCTTCCCTGCCCCATGCTAAATATGGACAAGTGTCCACACTTGTCAAACCTAGTATGGGTAAGGGACTGGCATAACGCCATCATCATATAAACTATGCGGTATTAAATATAACTAACAAAATATGCAGACTATAAGTGAATAATAATTTGAAAATGTTATACCTATCAACTGATCATCACAAGTACCAAAAAAAAAGGGGGTGAAAGTGATATCAACATTGGCAGCATTCGTCAGCATCTCGTGGGGTTTATTGAAAACATGAGAAATTGATGACATGGAAAGTGGGTGGATGAAAGATAAAGAAATGAGATGAGGTGGATGGGTGAAAGGTAAAGAGATGAGATGGAATGAGAAAGTGAATGAAAAAGTGAACTTTATGTGGACATAAAGTTTTTATTATGAACATGCACAAAGGAATTAATGTTGAAGAGTGGCAGTCAGAAGGTTGACACCTTCAATTACAGGAAGAGTTACCTGATGTGTATTTGAATCCACTGCTGAAACTGCTGTAGGAAGTCCTCTTTTGTTTGGGGTCATTTATATAATTTGAGTCTATGACCATTGATTAATAATTTGAAAGGTATTGGATCAATGGTAGTTAGTTGAACAACTCCATTATGGCATATGGTCCCAACCATCTTGTCTGCAGCTTTCCTGGCATATCTTTAAATCTAAAATCATATAGTAGTGCCCAGTCACCAACTTGAAATTATTTACTGATAATATGAGAGTCATGCCATTGTTTCCTTTGTTTCTATATCAGTTCAGTGTGTTCCAAAGCAGCTTTGCGCATTTCATCTAGAGAATTAAGATGTAGAAGACATTCTCTTTGTGCTATAGGAAGTTCAATATCCAATATCAATGTTGTCCTTAGAGTTTTATGTTCAAATTCAATTGGAAGCATTGCTACCTTTCCATACAGGAGCTCAAATGGTGCAAATTCTATAGTAGTCTTCCAGGTTGTTCTGTAAACCCAAATAGCTTCTTGTAATCTACTAGTCCAATCCCTACAATGTAGATGAACTATTTTTGTTAGGATGTTCTTTAGTTCACAGTTTGTGACCTCTGCTTGTCCATTAGCTTGAGGGTGATAAGGACTGGATTTCTGATGCCTGATGTTATATTGTTTCATCAACTCTGAGATCAGACTAGAGGTAAATTGTCCACCTTCATCAGTGACTAGCTCTTTGGGTACACCATAGTGAGTAAAGTTTTCTTCATAAAAAAATTTAGCAACTTTTTCATCACAAGCATGCTTCATGGCTTTGACTTCAACCCATTTTGTCAGGTAATCAATGCACACAAGAATATAGGATTTCCTATTAGATGGAGGATCAATTGGACCAATGAAGTCCATGCCCCATTTGTCAAATGGAGTTAATGCCATCTGAGGATTAAGAGGCATTTCATCTGTTCTTGTTGGTCGACCCATCCTTTGACACTTGTCACACTTCCTTCTATAGTTGGCTACATCTTTGTGAAGTGTAGGCCAATAATAACCAGTTGTCAAGATTTTCAAGGTTGTTCTTTTTGCTGCAAAGTGTCCTCTGCATGGTTCATTATGACATGCATGTAGAATATCATATGTCTCATCCTCTCTCACACATCTTCTCATAACTTGATCAGGTCCATTGTAAAACAAGAGATTATCTATCCAGGAGAAACGAAAGCTTTTCTCTACAAGCAACTTCTTTTCCTTGTAAGAAAAATGTTCTGGTATTTTATTGGCTGCAATGTAGTTAGTAATGTCTACATACCATGGAATTTGAGCAATAATATGAAATAAATGATCATCTAGAAATGCATCATCTACCAAAGTAGTGTTAGTATCATCATGATGGATTCTTGATAAATAGTCAGCTACAACATTGGCTTTTCCTAGCTTATCAACAATAGTTATATCAAATTCTTGCAACAATAATAACCATCTTGCTAATCTGCCGATTATAACAGGTTTATTCATGAGATATTTAATTGTTGCATGATTAGTATGAACAAATATGGAATAGCTAGTTATGTAATGCCAAAATTTGTTCAGAGCATAAACTACTCTAGCAATTCTTTTTATGTCACTATGCAGTTTAATTATGGTCCATGAAGGCTCTTGCTGATATAATAGATTGCATTTTCAAGATTTTGGGATTTTTGTGCTAGGACTTCACCTATGGCATAATCAAAGGCATCTGTATATATATGAAAAGGTAAATTCCAATTAGGGCCTTTTAAAACTGGGGCTATAGTCAGAAGTTTCTTAAGCTACAGGAAGGCTTCATCACATTCAGATGTCCAACTAAAATTAGCTTCTTTTGTGAGTAACTTATACAAGGGACTCTCTATTTTGCTGAAATCTTTTATGAAATGTTTGTAATATCCAGCATGACCTAGAAAAGATCTTACATCTTTTGATTTTGTAGGTATGAGAAATGTTTGAATTACCTCTATCTTAGTTGGATCCACTTGTATTCCTGTAGCTGATATGAAATGACCAAGTACCATGCCTTCCTGCATGAGCATGAAACACTTTTCACTATTAAGTGCCAAATTATGTTCTTAACACCTTACCAAAACCTTTTCCATTGCTTCCTCAAAAGTGACTCCAAATGTTGTGAAGTCATCCATGTATATTTCCATACAATCATGTGATATATCAACAAAGATGCTAATAATTGCTCATTGCAATGTTGCAGGAGCATTACATAGACCAAATGGTAAAACAAAGTATGCAAAAGTACCCCATGGAAATGTGAATAGGGTTTTTTCTTGATCAATACTGATTTGGTTGTAACTACTATACCCATCTAGAAAAGAAAAATACTTCTTTCCAACTAGAGTGTCTAGAACTTGGTCTATAAATGGTAAAGGAAAGTGATCCTTTTTGGTGGCCTTGTTAAATTCTATGTAATCTACACAAATTCTCCATTTTCCTCCTTTTTTAGGTACTATGACCAAGGGTGACACCCATCTACTATCAAATATAGGATAAATAAAACTAGCATTAAGCAATGTTTGCAATTCAATTTTAACTATCTCTCTAAGGCTTGGATTTATCCTTCTCTGGGGTTGGCAGAGTGGTAGATAACCTTCATTAATATATATCCTATATGTGCACAGCGTAGGACTCAACCCTTTCATATCACTATAGTCCCATGCAAAGGCCTTTTTATGCCTTTGAAGCAATTCTTTTAACTGTTCCATCTGTGTGGGTGTTAATTTGGGATTAACATGAAGATTATGACCTTTGGTCAATTCAACAGTAATGGTGGACTCTATCATAACAGCTTCAAAGATTGGATTTGCTTCTAATTCACATGATAAGAGTGGATAAAGAATATGAGGTTCTTTGAGAAAAGTACAATTCTTATCACATTCTTCATATGTGATTAATTTCAACACAGAACCTTCAGATACATCTTTTTCTACCACACAATTGTTAGTGAGGATACTCTGAAGTACTGAATCTTCCTCTTGTAGTTTTAGAAAAGAATGTCTATGTAACATCATGAGCTGTACTGTAGAGTTAAACTCTTCTTCTTCATCCCCTAAATCTAGCCAAACAAATGTGCTCAAATCTGGTAATGGTTGGGCTGGAGGATATAAATCAAATTTCTTTGTTGCTTGGCCATTTGATATGGTCATATTCCTTGATCTACAACTTATATTTGCATTAGTTGTGGCTAACCATGGTCAACCTAGGATGACAGGGTAACCAGATAGATTAACTTTGGGGGATAAAATCATGAAGTCTGCAAGATATTCTAGAGAATCTAAGGTTGCAACTATGTTTCCTATCATCCCATTAGGGGTGACAATAGGACTATTTGCAAGTTGCAAATTTTTTGGTGTAGCCCTTAGTCCTTCTATTTTCAACTTCTTCATAGTATCCTTGGTCATGACATTTATAGCAGCTCCAAGATCTATTAAAGCATTTTTAACAAGCTGACCATTTATACTGACATTCACTATTGGACTTCCTGGATCAGAATATTTTGGTGTGATCAATTTCCTTAACATGATGTCTGCCAATTGTCCCACAACATGGACTATGGTGGGGTCTTTTTTCTTCCTTCAAGGCTTCTTCAAGCAAGCATCTCTAATGAATTTTCCATAAATTGGAACATCCTTAATGGCTTGAAACAGGGGTATTTCGACATGTATGTTCTTCAACTGATCAACAATATCAAAAGGTTGTTCCTCTGTTTGTTAAGGTTTCTTTTGTAAAGCTTTTCTGGAAAAGGAGGTTCCGCTATTGGTTGAGCTTGTGTTGATATGGTAATATTGATTGGGTCAACTATTTCAACAAATGAGGCTTTTGATGCTATAGGGGGGTCTGGTATTTTAGTTATAAGAGGCAGTTTAGGCACTGGTAAAGTTGTACCAGATCTCAAATGTATATCTGCAACTCCTAAAGCATAAGCATGATACTACTGAGCATCAACACTATGCATGGGTTGCTGTGGCTATTGGGTATTTGGGTTTGGCTAAGGTTGTGTAGGTAATTGTGTTTGCTTTTGAGGTCTAGGATTTGCAGGTGGTGGCATTAGAGCAAGTTGTTGAACTAGAGGTGTAATTATGGAGTACCAGTATTTTGGTTAGGCCATTGTTGAGATTCCCTCCATTGGTTCGTAGCCTACCAATTCCCTTGGGGTGGTTGCCATTGGTTCTACTAGGTCTGCCATTAGTTACTATGTTGGTTGGGCCAGGGTGGTTGGGAATTCTGAGGCCATTGGGATTGTTGTGGATTGTTTTGCCCAGCATTGTTCCAATTAGGTTGATATTGTGGAGGACCATAGGGATTAAAATTTTTCCATTGATTACCATATGAATTTGAATTTTGCAAAGGGTCTTGAGGCATACCTCGACGTTGGGCCCATGGTCGGCGTTGAGCAACAAAGAATACTTGCTCATCATCTACATCTATCTTGATGTACTTAGTTGGAAGATGTTGGTTCTCCATGCTTGCAGTTAGTGTACATTGGCAATCCTTCTTTTGCTTTAGGCAATGAGGGTAGTATTTAGCTAGTTGTAGCTCAGCTTCTGCATACTTCTTCTTTGCAGTCATTATGTTAAGATGTGTAGCAACATCATTGATGATGTCTTGTTTGAAATCTAACAATAGGTTAGATATCTCAAGCTTTGAAATGCCTTGACTGATTCCTTTAGTGACTATGGAACGAGGTCCTTGGCCTTTCTTCATGGTTGACCTTGAATAGTTCTAATAGATCTTCCCAAGAAGCTTGATATACATCACCATTAGCCATCAAGTCTAGTGCTTCTAGACAATTATCATTCACACCTCTTAGAAAGACCAACTTTTGTGAATCCTCAAACAACACATGCTAAGGGTTCTTTTGCAGTCTATATAAGAAACGTGAAACATAGTCTTCCAATGTTTCTTCCTCCTTTTGAGATATCCTAAAGACATCATCTCCTCTTGAACTAGATTCTTTGTAATACTCTTTGTACTTATCCAAAAATAGAGTTTGCATTTCATCCCAACTTTCTCTTACATTGGCTCCTAAGCCTATGAACCATCGTAGAGCTAATTCTTTCAATGTTGCTGGAAACAATTTAAGCTTATGGGCATCAGTGTTGTAGTCAAAACTATGACAAGGTATGTCAAATTCAAACAAGAAAGTATTAGGGTCTTTGGTTGCAAGGCCATAGAACTTTGGAAGGGCAACTATAGGTATATTCTTGAGATTATCAGTATTTACAAGGCTTGGGAGAGGAAATGGAAAAGTAGGTTGTTCCATTATTGGAGGTATTAGATTATGAGGTTGCTGTTGAAAAGGGACATTTCATACTAGATGATTAACAATTGGTGGATTCAAAGCAATGTTATCAAGAAAACTAGTCAAAACTTTAGTAAAAGGCTGAAGACCACTTGTATCTATTGGTTCAGCTCTTGATGATGATGTTGTGGGAAAAACAGGGCTTGCATCTTCAAAAGTTAACTCAACTTTTTCTTCAATTTCTTCATTCAAATTAATAGACTCCCATGGAAGAAATTTGCCATATTCATCTCATCATCTTCTCTTCAATGCATACAATTAAACTTTTAACACTGCTGAAAGAAGCTTGAAAACTAGAAATTTCTAAAAAAAACTTTGTCTAAGAACTATGACTAAAAAATGCTCCTAGCTTGACACCATCCTCGAAAACGACACCAAAAATGGTCTGCCTCACAATAGGTGTATCATAGTATGCTCTGGGCTAAGCTTAGGAATAATATATTCAAACTAAGGACTATTTTTCCCACTATGAGGTGTATTTAATCTTATCAACCCAAGGACGTATACTTGAAATGGTCGACACAGTATGTGCACTAGGTCTCTTAATGAGTCACTAAGCTTATGCTGCAGGAAAGTAAAATGCAAGAAAAAGAACTTACACTATTGCTGCAAGAAACTAACACACTTAACTCTATGAATACTAGAAATAAAATGAAAGGCTAACAAATATTCCAACTCAGTTCATCCACTACAACTATTCTCACATATGTTGCATGAACATTTACGAAGTGCGATGCTAGAGGAAGGAACTTACAACTTCTACTTACAATACTAAGAATGCTTGGAAATAAATCTATTCTATCCTAATCTAATCCACCTTCCAAGTGGGCCCCCTTGGTCGGCTTCGCTAAACTACTAAAACAAAATAGAAGCCAAAAACTATTTCATTACATTTCAGAAATTCATTACATAACACATAGAACTGTAAAAACACAACTCACTGTAAAAGTTAATAGTCTGTTCTCATAAATTATTTCTTCTAACTGGCTAAACTATCACACTTGGGCCAATTCCTATATATAGGAGATCAACACTTATTCCCATAGCAGAAAAGTAAATAACCTAGCTTTAAATCCGTAGGAGAGAAAGAATACAAATAACAACTCAAGGCGGGAAGAAGAAATAATGGCTTAAGGTGGGAATAATAAAGTCTGAACATCTGCTCGCCATAGGAATAAATGCAGAGAAGGCAATAAGTCTTGATAGCTCCTCCATACTCGTTGTCATGTCTTTTGGAACCATTACAACTTTCCTCCACCATGGCTACTCCTTAGTATTCTCTTCTCCTTGAATGTTGTTAGCACTCATCTTTGGATTCTTCCAATCATCTTTCAGCTTCACTACTAACAGGTTAGTTATTATGTAGAGACATGTTTGCAAATAAACATTTATCAAATTAAATTCAAATATAAGAACACACATTTTGATAACTATATGAAATACTGCATAATATATATAATACTAGCAAAAGATGGCATACTATCTACTCATAAGTTTATCATAGGTTCGATAAACATAGGTCCACAAATGTTTTGACAAAGATAAAATAGAGTATCAACAAAGTGTTTAAAAACTATCATGAAATAAAAGCAATATTTTGCCTTGTCATCTGCCCCCTGCTAAACTAATGCTTGTCCTCAAGCATTGCATTTTCTTGAAACCTGGCTCCAATACCATTGTAATAACTCCAACTGGTTAAAAATTTGTCAAACACCAAATTCTTCTCTAATTGACTTGTTTGACATTTTGTCAAACACTTTGCAAGCAAGCTCTGATACCAATGTAATAACCCCAACCGATTATAACTTTGTGAAACACCAAATCCTTCTCAAATTCAATTGTTTGACATTTTGTCAAACACTTTGCAAGCAAGCTTTGATACCGCTGTAATATCCCTTGTCAATTCAAACCTCAACTTGTTGATTTGTAGGTCAAGGAAAATTGTCAAACACTTCCTATACGATCTCTATGCTTGCTGTTTCAGAGTTTCAGATTGATTATGCTTTCTTGAAATGATATCAAAGGGAATCTAAAAGCCTGTAATTGATTACTACTATGTCTAAGAAAAGAATTAAATGCATATGCAATTCTCTTTTGGCTTTTAAAATGCATATAGATGAATTCTAAATGAAAAATGTACACTTATAGCCAATTGGTATGTTGTCAAACACTTGGCATTCATACTATTATGTAAATCATGGAAAGATATAAATATGCACATTACATCATATATATAGACCTGCAACTTATCGCTCCTTTAGTGAGATATTTTTCAATTCAATGCTTAACATAATATTCCAAAGCTCTTGGCTTTGCAACCCCAAAATAAACTGAATAAAAATGACATTATAAATTTGATATAAAATGTGCATCTACAACTACTTATGAAAGCCACATTTACAATGCCAAATAACTAATTTAAATGATGCAACTTGATTGTAAAACCTAATGTACAAATCACCCAATGAAGGAGATGAAATTGCAATCATGATCAAGCCAAGTATTGTAGCGTAGGTACTATTCACATCATTGTTCACAACACTGTAGTAGCCATCAATACATGTATTCTCCAATTTAAGCACAAATAGAACCCCAAAATGAAGCTCTCTTGAATGACAAATTTAGTGGATATTTCACCACCTAAAATGGTTGCAACGCTAAAGAATTGACGCTCTCTAATGGCTAACTAAAATAAAAAACCCTTAGTTTCTTCTCCCAAGTTTATATCAAATGCAATTGACAATAATCAGATGCCTAACAATGAAGCTCTAGCCTCTATTTATTCTTTTACTTCACTCTTCTAGAAGGAAATAAAATATTATTTAATTCTACTCTCTAGAAGCTCTTCCCTTTCCAATGCAATAATTAGTTATACTTTTAGAAAATGCACTCTCTAGAAGCTTCCCCCTTTCCAATACAATAACTAGTTGTGCTTCTAGAAAATTTAATTAATTAAATATAAAGTCACCTTTAGATTTGTTTATTTGTTGACTTTAATTTAATTTATTTCTTCTTATTTCTCCACTTAGCCTTTGAAGAATGAAAAGCTAAGAACTCCATTGAGGGCCCAAAGGATGGGGGACATTACACATGCCAAAGTTTCACAAAGAGCCTAACATATTTAAATAAATAAGGGACCCCTTCAAAAACCTTAATCTTATTTACCATGCATGAGAAAACAACCAAAGAATAGTTGTTAGCTACCAACACCATTTCCTTGCTCCCTACAAGTTTCCAAACTTCTTGTGCTCAAGATTCTAGAATTGGCAATGAAACTTAAAGTCCTATGAATTTACATATGATAGCATGATTTCTCCTATATAAAATCTAACTTCTTTCCGAACACTGTTTCACTTTCTTGATTAAATAAACTCTGTTTGATGAAGTAGCACCTTGTCCATTTTTTTCCTCAAATGATCCTTGATACTTGCATGCAAAGAAGAAGATGGATATGAAACATCTATAGCTTCAAAGAACACCAAACTTGAGGAAACTCCAAGTTGAACTAAATAAACCTCACAATGGTCAAGAACCAAGCATCCACCTTCTCAACCCACAAACCCCCTAAAAAATTATTCACCAAAGGATAATTAATAATAACAAACTATCTTTGAAGAAACTACAACCCAAAACCTCACAAAACAAAAACCACACGAATCACATTGAAAAACCCTAACAACAATGACAAACAAAACAAATAATTAATAGAGGGGACCTTGTCTCTAAATCGCTTCTCCAACACTCCAAAACAACTCTCCTAACCCACACCACAACTGTACATAGGATAGAACTAAGGGACACATGCCTTAGTCCCTCCAAAGTTACAAACAACTCGTTAGAAGGCAACCCATCATAAGTGGCGAAAGATTCCAAATACTTGGGGATTGACTTTCATTATCGACTCAGTTGGGAGACTTGTAGAGAAAAAATAACTTATAGAGGGTGGAAAGCATCATACATACTTTAGAATAGATACATAAATGTTGAGCTTTGGAGTTGGAAAACTAAGAAAACTTTATTTGGTTTGCTAATAACACTAGTTGTCCTTTATGATTGTGAGGTTTCTGTGGGCAATATGTAATGTTCCCATGTTTTAGCCTTCACGTTCTCCAAAGTCTAAGTGGAGGATAAGAAGAAATTAAATTAATTTCTTATAAAGTCAATCAATTAAAAATTAAAAGGTGACTTTGTATTTAATTAATTTAATTATTAATTACAAGGGAGTAGCTTCTAGGGTATGTATTAATTATTGGAAGGACGAAAGCCTCTCGTGATTTAATTAATTATTGCCAGGGAGGAATTTCTAGAGAATGCATTAATTATTGGAAGGAGGAAGCTTCTAGCTCTTGCAATTAATTAATGTTTTAGTTCCTTCCAAAAGGATGAAGAAAAGGATTAATAGGGCTGAAAGTCATATTGCTGAACATCGGATGATTATGACTTGCATTTGATAAGAGCTTGGATGTGTGAATCACATTCCCTTCTTTTCACAATAGAGAACGTTCATTCTTTGTTGTAACATTCTAGACGTCATTCCCTTAGGGTTTGGCCTTTGGAATACATCTCTTTGTAATTGATTGCAGCATTAATATAATTTCAACCTTGGTTCAGCTTTTGGGCATTCCTGGGTGTCCATTACACAATATGACTAAATGTGGTTGGAGATAAGTAGAAAGGATTTAGAAACACTTAATCACAAGCAATCTTAAAGTCTAGACTTTAGTTTCATACAAAATTCTTTTTGCTAAAGTAAGTAGTTTCCCATTGAAGGTGACAACAATAAATCAACTTCTAAGTTATTTAAGGAAACTTGGAAACATGAATAACCAAAGATGGCCTAAGATTGCAATGAATGAGGATTTAGTCTTTGAGAGGAAAACATGGATGAAACAAAATATAAAGGGGTTGAGTAAGTGAAACATCAAGTTACAAGAATTCCCTAACTCTAATATGGAAATTAAAAAGTCTATCATAAAGAAACTCCAAACTACCATATGGACTAATAACCTAGGTCGAAAAAAGGCTCACTACATCAAACTCTTCAATTTAACTTGGGAACATAATGATAAGGCTTATTTAGAGGCAACTATTAAACAGAAAGCTAGATTGTTAGTAACTTAATTGAGGATGGGTTCCCATCATCTTAGATGTAAGACAGGGGGATGGAAAAGGCCCAAAGAGGGGTGGGAAGGAATGATCTGTAGGTTCATTAAGACGTGTGATTGAGAGAAAATGACACTTCGTTAGAGAGTGCTCAATGCATGATGACATGTGGGCCTAGTACAAAATTAGATCGAGGGCAAACAATGTGCACAACGAGAGGATAAGATCAATGAAACCACTAGTTAGATCATCAAATTACACAACAGAAGGTCAAACCTGGAAATAATTTAGAATTAATGTAAGACTGTGATTCCACAATCCCTTAGACTATTTGATCTCGTAGACGTTATTAAAATTCTTCATTCTTTCAATCACCCATACTTCCCATCCCATGCTGAGGCAAATATATTAAATGCAAAAAGTATCTACATCCTTTAAAGACAGAATTCTTTTATAACTCATATCAATATTCAATATAATTTTTTTTTTTTAACGTTTGACAATATTAAATTCAATATTAAAAGCAAACAAAATATGATTCTTAGTTCTCATGACACTTTTGTTGTTTCCCACAACGGCCCTTTTATCAAAATAAAGAGAAAATATGGTTGATCCATATAGTCCACAAATAACGGCCTTCCAATCATTCGTTTTTTTGGCTCCGAAGATTCCTTGGCCGTACAAAAGTATCTCTGGAAAAAAAAACGTGCAGAAAATTTCGATTAGAGGAAAAAAATGGACTAATTAGCAATGTTATATTCATTTAAGCACCTCCTTATTTGCTTGCGGCTTAGAACTGGAGAGTAATGTTTGCCTGCTTTTCCTGCTGGAATATCGCGACCTTTTTGGCATATTGCAGGTACGAGCTTTTTAAAGCGTCTGCTTTGTAAGACACCCGCGTTTTTACATGCTTTCGTGCTGCATCGGGTATATCCTTGGGAAAGCTTGCCCTGCTTTTGTTTTCCCCATTTACGATATTTGATATCGAGGAAGTTTTATTTGGTACATTATTCTGCTGTTCATTCTTTTCCATTTGTTCAATGTTTCCTGGGTTACACTTTGGTAAAGAAGTTTTAATCACAAGCTGAATCAATTGTTTTTATGGCAGTTGTTGAATTAGGAGATTTCCAGTTGAAAAAATTGAGTATAGTTGTGCTATTTGGGAATACTGAATTGTTATTTGAGCATTTTTGGGAAATTTGCGGGGACAGAGAACTGATGCAGCTATTGTATTTAGTAGTTTTTAAAGCATTAGGTCACGGGGAAAACCCTTAATGCAGTGTTGTTTGTTGGTACATCCTAAATAGCTGACAGTTGCTAATCCTGGTGGTTATAGCTGTAAGTTTCGCAGGCCATTAGAGTCTGGATGGATTAAGAAAGAAATGGTAATGCAGTAGAAGCCTAGAAGGTCATTTACGAACTGTATAGGTTTCCGAGGTGTATGAGATTTTGAGTTAATTTTGCATTTCCTTTCGTATTAGTTCCAGCTACAGACAAATCCAATGAACCTTTATGCAATGCCGGATTTTCTCTAAGCACATGCATCGTTGTTCATGTAATGCCTTTGGACATAGCTATATATTGAGCAGGTCATTCAAGTATGTATGGTGTAAAATGTGAATTTTAGAAACAAAGGTCATTGATTAAAGGTATTAGGCTTCCATTGTGTTCCAAATTTTTAATATGTGTTCCGGGGTCACTATGAGAGATTTTGAAAACTTATCAGTACTTCTGAAAACATCCTATCGGAAAAGGTTGTTTAATGTTTTGTATTGTTAAGCGTGGAAGTCAGAAAAAGAAACCGCTAAATTTCGTGTATTGTAAGACTTGTAAATATGAAGAAAAGGGCAATTTAACTTTTTATATTGTTAAGATTTGAAGTAGAAGTGAAGTTGCAATGGCTTTCTATTTGTAAATTAGTAAATTGTGCAAGTGGGAAGTGAACTCTATTTTTAAGTATGGATAGAATTTTTTTATTTACTATTCAATCAATTATTCGAATAGGTGTGGATAGCCTTGTGATTTTTGTTCAACAAAGCTTTTTTATAATGCCACATTTGACTGGACTGACCTACTAGGACGAACTCTGTTTGTCTACACATCTAAAAGGAGGTGGAATATTGCAACAAGAAATTAAACTCTTCCTGATAGACTCTGGTGCTTTTTGTCTAATGTAAAAGTTAGGATAATATTCTTTTGCTAAAATTAAAATATTTACTTTAAATCAAGAAAATTAAGCTTGTCTGGGCTGGGGGTCAGGAGTTCAAAACCACCTAAGCTCATAGATTTCTACCAAGCCTTGGCAGAGAAATTTTCATAAAAGAAATGATTATAAACAGTATCCATTATAGACATTTTACTATTAATGAATTTACAAATAACAATTGACTGAGTGACTGATGTGCTTAAACCTACTATGGAAATAGCTTTTATCACTGACATAATAACCTTTCTATATTCATCACAGTATTGTTAACCGGAGAAAGGGGTGCATAGAAGGATCAAACTCCACATTGTCAGAACCGTGAATGCTAAACCGACTTAAGAAGAAATAAACCTATAAGCCCTAGATAAAGATAAGTTTTATTAATGTCCAACAAGTGACCACAGACAGGTCAAGGGGACTGAAGAGCTGAACAAGAGGGCAAACACCAGCAGAAACAACAAACGGTGACCAGAGAACAAAGGAAAAAGTGGAGCAGCAGGAGGAAGGAAAATAACAAAAACCAGGACCCTGGAGAACACAGGGAGGGGCAAAAAGGCAACCCCAAGCCACTGAACAACTAGGGAACCAAGCTGACAAGAAAAACCTCAAAACGTAGGATAATCTGTAGAATTGACAGGGGGGCAGTGCCAATGATGCTGCCTCTGGAGGTGACCCACCCGACTGGAGGGAATGGATCTCTGAAAGTAGGATCTGCCGGGCCTCACGGACCAATAATGAGGAGATGGGGCGAGGTACCTTTTGGTGCCATGCACCGTCCCAGGAAAGAAAGATGCAATGAGCTGAAGCCAATGTGCACAAGGGG
The DNA here is from genome assembly GCA_028749045.1 of Cupressus sempervirens. Lineage (NCBI taxonomy): Eukaryota > Viridiplantae > Streptophyta > Pinopsida > Cupressales > Cupressaceae > Cupressus > Cupressus sempervirens. The sequence goes on along the minus strand of CM053786.1, from coordinate 835,236,198 downwards.
TGTTGAAAAGAGTGATCCCGTAGATGGATGGCCTCCTGCAGATAAAGAGCAACACATCTCTGACCTGTGTACCTAGAGAAACAATATTACCAAGAACTTGATGAAGCATAGAAAACACTAGAACAGATAAGAATCTTTTATGCTCAGGTCAGATGCATTTGCATGACATGTTTTCAAGGCCTTTCAATTGTTTCAAGTGTAGCAGGTGGTCTGCAACAGCTTTCACAATGGTCATTATGTGCAATGCTCAAGCTCATGAAATTTGCCCCCCAATGCTTCCAAATGCCTGGCTGAATCATGATTTTTGTTTGAATTTAGCAGATTTGATTGTCCATCCACAACATTTTTACATTGCTGATCTTATAGAGTTAGAGGAAATAACAAGATACCTAAACCTGTCTTAAATTCGTTTTTAACATTAGCTACAGTGATAAACATTTAATCTGCTAACACATTTTAGCATGATCAAAACATGCTTTCTGACAAAGAGCATGCTCTAAATCCCTTAGGAGAGTATTCAAAGGCAGAGAAAAGAAGAGAGAAGGATGCTTTATTAGCTGCTAATAATGCCTTAACATAATTTTTGGCACAGCAAGAAACCCTTTATATTGTTTAACTTATGTTCTAATGGATCTCATACATTACCATCATGTTTGCTGGCCCAAAAATCTGACGCCCTGTTTTTTTATTCTAGTTTCACGAAATCACCTAAATACAGCAGATTGAAGACCTAAAGATTAATGATATGCCAAACAGTTGCAATAAGGACATAAGCACAAGCATATCTTTTTATCAAAACATCTTTGGCATTGGGAATTTGTATAAAGTTTCAGTATATAGAATTGACACAATTTTTTAAATATAGCTTGCTTTATGTTTGTAATTTATTTCCTTGTATTGTTTCTATATTGCAAATTTGCATGTTTGCAGTTTCTTTATAAGTTTCAACAGACTAATTGTGCAATAATTTCTTGACTTTTGCCGTCATCAGAACTGAGGAGGCAATTGATAACATGGGAGACATTTATAGGGTATCGCCTGGAATAGAATGTGAGCTTTTGATAAGGCCTTGATTGTCTAAGAATAATGTCTGCCAACTCGAAATCTGGTATATCTTGTAGCATCCAAGACAGTTCAAAATTAGCTGCCAGATACTCAAATAGACTACGAGGTCATTCTTTAGGTTCTTTAAGTAGGACAAGCAGTTGTGAAAGTGGCATTTCAAAGGCACGACAAAGTTCACCACAGCTTAGCCTAAAGTCAAAGTTAAAACAAGAAATCTTACATCTATCACAAGCTCTTTCCTCAGAACAATTGTCCTTGGAGCCTCGAAAAGGTATCTGTCATGCAGAATTGAGAAGGGTAATAAAAGCCACTTTTGGTACAGCTTCAGAAGTTTCATCTTTTGGGAATGTTGAAGCAAAGTCACTTGCTTCATTAGGACCTGAGGAACTCAAGCGAGGCCAGGCAAGTGCCAGTTATGACTGTGTAAAAGCAAGGTGATTATTTTCTTATTGCAATGTTTTGTACAGCTATATGATTTTACAATAGATTTGTTTGCATTATTTTGAGATTACATCATTTGGATAGATGATTTACTTTGTATCTTTATATGTCATTGCTAGTGAAACTTAATAAAATCTAGAAAAATTCTTCTTGACCTGTTCTGTCATAGCAGTATTCAAATCACTCCACAAAAAATGTCAAAATTTACTTGAATATTTGGCTGAACAGGGAACAAGGGAAATTTCTTGATGAAGCCATTGCAAAGTTGGAAAATTTCAGGTGTAACTTGTCGTCAAGGAAGCGGATTCGATCAGAACTAAGGACAAGTGGGAACAGAAACAGCTCTCTGGTCAATTATTGGTCTGCTGATGGTGCAGTTTTACAAAAATCAGCATCTCCTTTTTTAAAAAGCCAAGCAGATTTAAAATTTGTAGATGATGTTTCTCGCAGAGCAGACAAGAGAAACAAAACTGTGGTTACAAATAAGCAAGTTCGCACATTAGTGGTGAGTGTATGGGTTTATATCAAGCATTTCCTTGTGAAAAACTTATTGCTACTCTTTGTTAAGGTTTTAATACTGCTCATTCATCCAGTTCTTTTTAAATTTTTTTAACAAAGAGAAAAATGTCTATCTTGCACTTTTGCACTGCTCTTCTTGTTAGAAGCTTGAGAAAATAGCCACTGAAAAAGGAATCACTGTGTTATTATCGTTGAGCAGGTCATTTTTTCTCTGTTTGTCATTGCCTTCTTTTCCATTTTATGTTCTATTTTTTCGTTGACAATTTATTGGGGATTGCTAATCATAATTTTCAGAGAGCATTTAATTTTGACTATTTCCCATTTCCTGGCTATAATGTTACAACTTATATTACTTTTAACTGGCTTCAGTTGGAAGGACATCTCAATGTGAACTTGCCCTTATCATTTGGTAAGTTGGATACAGAAATAGATGTTTTAAAGCATGGAAGCTCCTGTTTGAGTCAAGTCGAAGAGAATGATTGTGCACAACTTCTTGACGAAAGAATTTTGGAGAAGATGAGAATAAAAGGAAAGCATTCTCGATTGAAGAGAGATATCTGTTCACCTTCAATGATTAATGGAGCTTTGGATGGAAAATGTGAGCATAAATTGAGTTTGAAAGATCAGCGTAATAGTGATGGTCGAGTAAAGCAAAGTGAAGTCCATGGTTACAGGTATTAGATCCTGTGCACTAAAGATATTTTACAATGAATTCTCCAACAAATTGACAGTTTCAATTGTCCACTTATATAAATAATGAAATTGACAAAAGATTTATGTTTTAGGATAATAATCCAAGTTTTTGTCTGGAATTTCTTTTGTGATTAACATCCAAATTTTAAATTATTATTTTTTTTTAAAAAATAAATAAATATTGGAGTAGTTAAAAGACTTAATTTCAAACCATGCTATAGATGGTAGTGATAGCCACCAAAAAAAAAAGAATCTCGGCCACCGTTTGGTGCTCTTGCTGGTGGCTGTTGCCCTTGTTGTATGCTTTCAGTCCTATAGACCCCTCTGTGGTCTCTTGTTGGACATCAGTAAGTTTATCTTATCTTATTTTTTCTTATCTTATAGCCATGTTTTCCAGAAGACTAGACAATGTTTGTTGAAGGCATTTCAAATTCATTTTAATATGCAAACAAAGGAAGAAAACAAACTTCCTTCACTTGGTGTTTTCCATGCCACCCTTATTAAAAGTAGAATTCTTGAAGATCTCTGACTTGAGCACAAAACATCTTTATAAGAACATCATGAAAGAAATAAATTATAGGTAAGATTTTGAGCCTCTATTTTCATAAATTTTTAGCCTCCGTTTTCATGCTGTACAAGTAGCAGTTGAAGTGTCACCCATAATGATTTATGCTTTTTCTATTATTATTGTGCAACTGCTGTTATGTATATCCACTGTTATTGACACAAGTCTAGAATACCCATGTTATTATGAATTATTCGTTTTGAAATACCACCACTTGATAGTTGATTTGAAGATCTATATATTTACATACAAGTATATCTACTCATATATTAATGTAAAGAAATCGTTAACATTACTTGTTAAAATAACTTGTGATTATAAACTATAGTTACAAAGGATCTAATTAACACAAAGCAGCCTTGCTAACTAAATATAGTTAGGTATTGATAGTTAAGAAAAAGCGACCAAATAAACACAAATCAGCCTTGCTAACTAAATATAGTCAGGTATTGATAATTGATAATTTGCAACATTTAATTTATGAAAATGAGGTGACAGTAAATGTACTTGACTTGTTGACTGATTGAGTCTATTTGGGGAAGATTATGGATTTTGTCATATGTATGCTTAGAAAATAAGATTGTACTGGATTTGTGCTTTCGTGAGAGGACAAGTTCACAAGTCTGGGAAAGATTCATGGTCACAAGCTCGTTCCCTGTGTCTAGATTGTTTCTTGCATATTGTATAGTTACACTCTTCTACCCAACTTAGTGTTTCTTTGGCCTTTTTGATATTTGTAGGGCTGCTGCTACTTGTAAATGCCCTTGAATGATTGCTGTTATGTTGTGAGGAGCCAAGTTCTAGCAGGCCCCTTTGGAATTGTGCATGAAAGATTGAAAACAATAGGCAAGGGCCCTAGTATGTGGATTTGCTGCTCCTTTTAATGCACCAAATTGAAAAGTGTCAGTACTGATTGCTTCCAATTCTTGAAGATGATTGTCAATATCATATTGTGTAACATGAATGTTAATGAGTGCCTTTATATACAACACATAGCATCAAATTTCACAAAATGTGTTCTTAGTTGGCTCAAGGTAAAATGTGAATGGGGCTAGTAGGTCAAAATTTAAATTTGAGTTTTGGAAATGGACAAGTCGCTGACCATGCAGTCTACATGTGATGATAAAAATGTCGTAGTATGGGAAAATAATTAGATCTAGGCGACTAACAGCTATATGGAGTTAAGTGTGTAGATAAGTGTGATAAATGGGGTAAAGCGAATGTGTGTGCACAACTAGGGTAAGGCTAAATCTATTGGGATATGGGTGTTTGTAAAATTGCAAATGGATAAAGGTTTTGTGATGACCCCTTCCTAGTTTACCTAGAATCACAATAGTAACAAATTAGGTTTAGGGGCACATCTTATCAAATAAACCTTTCCCCAATAAGACAACCTTGGATTTGGGTACTGCAATCACAACATGACAAACATATGCAATATAGAGACACATAAAGAGTAAATAATTGGGATTAATCAAGCCTCATTATATTCATTGATTATAAACACATTGGGGGAAGAGACATGATGGGTCCACCTGAAACCATTTCAACACAAGCCTAAGAGTGGATGTCTACAACAACCCTCTTGCCATCTTGTAGAGTGTGGATTAGGTTGTAAGGGGTTACTTGACTTTGTAAGTGCCCTCTTTATGCTAGGCTATAATGTTTCTTCTAGGACAACCTACTTTTTGAGCCCACTCATCGTCCTTCTCTTACACCTCAGGTCCTCTCTCTCACAAGGTAGATTTTAGACATGTATATTGTCATGTCCCCTCCTTAGTCTGACTAGCATAGTTATGCAAGTTAGCCTATCATGGGGGTCTCGTAGGCTAGCAATTGTGGACAAAGACTCATGTAGGATATTCAATCATCGAGCTTGACTTTACAGGTAGTTAGGAGCCAGTTGGTGTAGTTCCTTGATTTTAGGGGGTATCCCCACATTTTAGGAGGATGTGGCAGTTTCCAGATTGTGAGGTTCCATGGGACCATTCCATGTTTCAGTTTCAAGATGACAAAGTGTGTTACCTAGTTTCTAGGAGCATCCCTATATTATAGGGAAGGGACTGCCAGTTACCCATCTCGTCTGATATCAGTCACAGATAGGTGACATGGTCAGTTTCACGTTTATTTGGTTGGTTTGGGCTTTTAGAGGCAAGATGGGGAATATTTTAATATATTTAAATATCTCCTAAGTTAGCATTTAAATAATTTATAATAAGGCTATTTATATAGCCATTTCAGAGTAAGAAGAGGAATATGATTTCGTTTGGTTAGATGTACCCTTGTGTTATAGCTCGTCGGAAAAGTCTTGAATTATTATAAACTATTTTCACTACCTGAAGACTTTTTGGCACTTTGAGTTATGACATTTTAATAAAGTACTGTTTTTCCTAGAGCCTGGACGCCTATTTGTGGGAAAATGTTATTTTATTATAAAATGCAAAGTGTAATTCTCATTTAGGGTTCGATTTGCACTTGGGAGGAGTTGTAAGGAGATGAAGACCTAATTGTTGATTATCTTTTGACATTTTGAAACTTGTGAGATTGGAAATTGCTCTAGTCGAGCGATTTAGAGGCTTGGGACGAAAACCCTAAGTCTAGAGTGTTGGGACGCAAACCTCAACAAGGATTTGGCGATTCAGTATTGGAGTTGGAAAGTACTATTCTTTGTGGCAGGGATCAACATTCTTCGTAGCACCATTTATCGGAAGGAAGCATCACATTCAGCTAGGCGGCCAGCCTGTTCCACTGTGGGCGTTTCGTCTAGAGGCAACTTGGGCTTGTATTATGGGCACCATTTCTTATTAGCAGCCATGATTTGCAGTTTGGAGTTCATACAGGGGTTTGTGACAGCAAACTCTCCATCTTTTGTGATTGTAAAACCCTTCTATAGCTGGCGTCAGGTTCATTGTAGACAACAACAAATCTGTTCGAGATATTAATTTCTTCGACTGCAAAAATCTGAATATTATGCCTGGTATGATTTGAATCATTTCCAGATTGTTAAGTGTTTTCAATATATGAATGCTGCTCATCATTCTTAGTACGAAGTTATTTGTCATTTACTTGCATATATCTTCTAAAACACCTAAAAAATTGAAAAAGAGAAAAAACCAAAAAGAAATCAGAATTCTACAAAGTCTATTCGAAGGTACAAAATTCTGGTCAAAGTCTCGAATTTTGAAACAAACATCGATTTCCAAGGTCACCGGGATTGGGGATCTTTCAGTGGTATCAGAGCTTTGATCTTGCTAGCTTGTGAATTTAATTGACACTTCTATGCATTCGGGTAGCGCTGAGATAAACAAATTTTACACACGCAGGAGAGCTCAATTCGAGCAAGGGTTTGGAATTGAACAAGAACCCATTATGGTAGATGAACAAAGAGGTGCCAGACAGAACCAGCGGGAGGAGGAAGAGAGGAAGATGATGTGAACTCTCATCACTACACAACCCAGGATAGTTCAGACCTTGGAAAGGTTACAAGGTACCTTGGAACAGATGGGGTTGGATAGACATAGAGGCAGGCATGAGAGATAGGGGCAGAGTAGATCGATTTCAGTCGCAAGAAGTCAACATAGTCATAGATCCCATGCATTAGTTGAGAGCTCCCTTTAGTCCTCTAGGCAGGCACGCCCTCATACACTAGTTAGGGATAGACCCCTACTTCTGCAGTATGTACTGGGTGAGTAGCTGAAATAGGTAGAGCCACTCGAGGTGGGATTCCAGGATTCAGTTATGGCAACTATGAATGAGTGGAGAGCCCTACCTTCGGAGGTTGGGATGCTTTTCCTCTTCCCCAATATTGTGCACAAGGCAGAGATACTGCCAAGTTCAGAGGAGACAGGGGCTATAGACCATAACAGAACAATGATCTCAGTAGAGCTACTAGGAAGATCACACTGGCTACTTATGATGGCACTAATGGTTTGGGTGCACGAGTTGGGGTGCAAAAGATGGACATTTATTTATCCTTGAGGTCCATGCCTGAGAGAGAGGCTATACAGTTTGCTGTCTTGCATTTAGACAAGGTTGTTTATGACTGGTGGCACCATGGATTAGTCACCTAGGATCACTCCATGGTCCATTCCTATGTAGATTTCACTATGCGGCTCATTACTAGATTTGATTGCAAAGATACAGAGCTTTGCTATAGGGAGTTGGCGCATCTTAGATAGTCAGGGCATGTGGAGACTAATATTAATGAGTTCCAACATATTGTAGTCATGGTACTTGATATGTTGCAGAGGCGTAGTGTGATGCTTTCTTTTTATAGAGGGATCGCAGAACATGCTTAAGGGGTTGGTATGAGCATTCAGGCCAGTCACTCTCAAGGAGGCCATTGATGTGACATTGAGATTGGACACCATCTGTACTTCTTATTAGACAAATAAGAAGCCATTCAGGGATTCTCGGCCTCCACAAAAGGCCAACACTTCCCAGGGTAGAGGTGGACCATCACCTCGACCTCCCAGGATGGACCAGGAGATGACGAATGATTTGAGAAGGAGAAAGCTATGCTTCTCTTGTAAGGAGCCATCGGAGCCAAGATAACGTTGCCTTGGTAAAGGCAAAGTTCATTTGAGCTTTGTAGACACAGGCCCCACACACAATTTTATTGATTAGAAATTAGTGGATAGGTGTGGCTTGCAGTATGAGGTGTTTGCTGGTTTTGGGGTGAAGGTTGCAAATGGCGCAATTTTGGGCTGTACTAGGAGGATTCCTTAGCTTAGCATTTAGATGGGGGATTATACCTTGACAGATGATTTCTATGTACTCCCATTAGAGGATTATGACATGGTTTTGCACATGTAGTGGTTATAGGGTATTGGATAGTACATTATTGACCACCGCCATATGCAGATAGAGTTCCTTTCTGGAGGGAAGAAGACTATCTTGAGGGCAACATTAGATGGGGGACCTAGGGAGGTCTTCTCGTAGGATGAAGACTATCATTAGACATGATGACGTGATTTGGGCTACACATTGTTATGTGAAACCCAAGACACCTACACCTTTGGATGGAAGGGCATTTCATGTTGATATATAGTTAGTGATGGATCGACATGGTCAAGTGTTTGGTGATATACCCTCGGTGTACCTCCTGATAGAGGAATTGAGCATGGGCTAGAGATGGAGGATGGAGCTAAGCCATTAATCACAACTCCATATCGTCATCCTAGAGCATACAAGGATGAGATTGAGAAGACCATTCATGAGTTGTTAGACATGGGGTTTATTCACCCTAGCTCTAGTCCTTTTTCTTCTTTTGTGGTACTGTTTAAGAAGGATTGGACTTTGCGGATGTGTATAGATTATAGGGTCTTGAACAAGAAGACAAAAAAAAATAGATATCTCATTCCATACGTTGATGAGTTGTTGGATGAGCTTCATGGAGCTATCTACTTCTCTAAGATTGATCTTCGTTCAGGCTATCATTAGATATGTGTGCGGGATGAGGACGTACATAAGACTGCATTCTGTTGTCACTATGGGCATTATGAGTTCTTCGTGATGCCTTTTGGTCTCACAAATGCATCGGCCACTTTCCAGTTTTGTATGAACCATATCTTCAACAAGTAGTTGAGGAAATTGGTTGTAGTGTTTTTCGATGATATCTTGATTTATAGTTGTACCTGGGAGGATCATCTCAGACACCTTGAGGAGGTACTTAGCATCATGGAGAGTCAGTCTCTATTTGCTAAGCTGTCCAAATGTGAGTTTGGACTCAGTGAGATCTTATATTTGGGCCATGTGATTAGTACTGATGGAGTGAAGGTGCATGAGGAGAAAATCCAGGCAGTTCAGGATTGGCCCTATCCCAAGAACATTACCGAGTTACATGGATTCCTTGGTTTATGTGCATATTATTAGAGGTTTGTTAGGGGATTCTCTCAGTTAGCAGCACCCTTGACAAATCTCACAAAGAAGGGAGCCGTCAGATGGACAGAGCAGGCACAAGGAGTCTTTGACAAACTCAAGTAGGTTATGAGCACATGTCCGGTTTTAGCACTCCCTAATTTATTACAGCTTTTTGTACTTGAGTGTGATGCTTTAGGTGAGGGCATCAGGGCCATTTTGATGCAGAACAAACATCCCATTGCCTACGAGAGTAGGAAGCTGCGTGATAATAAGAGGTTGTATTCTACTTATGATAAGGAAATGTTGCCTATTATGCATGCATTAGTCAAATTCAGACATTATCTTTTTGGCAACAAATTTGTGGTAAGAACTGACTACAATAGTCTGAAATATTTCCTTGATAAAAAGAGCTCAATGATCGTCAACAAAAGAGGGTAAGCAAAATTCAAGCTTACGATTTTGACATAGAATTTATTAAGTGGAAGAAGAATATTGTTGCTGATGCACTTTTTAGGAAACCATCACTTGCTGCCCTATGCTCATTGAGTGAGATTTCAGCAGATTGGAAGGCTCAACTTTTAGTTGAGTATTCCAAAAATCAGTATGCTTGTGAGATCATGAATGGATTGGTACAAGATAATAAATACAAGGTGGTTGATGATGTCATCTACTACAAAAACAGAGTCTACCTTGTTCTTGAACCATAGTTAAAGGGACAGATTTTGCATGCCCTCCATGACACTCCTACAACAGGGCACCCCGGTTATGGTAAGACATATAGAGCAGTACATGAGAGATTCTCTTGGAAGGGTCTCAAGGATGATGTCTTATGCTATGTTCGTGAATGCATGACTTGCCAACAGAACAAGACAGATCATACTTTCCCAACTGGTTTGCTGCAACCCTTGCCTATATCGAAATCGAAGTGGACGAATCTCTATGGACTTCATTACAGGTCTTCTTGAAGTGCGGGGGAAGGATTGTATTTTTGTTGTGGTGGACAGGTTGACTAAATATGCCCACTTCTTGTCGATTGCAATTGATTTCACAACATCCCAGTTAGCTGAGCTATTCTTAAGGGAGGTGTTCAGATTCCATGGTCTCCTTAAGACCATAGTGAGTGACAGGGACAGTAGATTCTTGAGTTCTTTTTGCTAGGAACTTTTTAGGCTTGCGGGCACAGAGTTGACACCTAGTACCGGCTACCACCCTCAGACGGATGGGTAGATAGAGATAGTTAAAAAGTTGGTTGAGGGCTATCTGCGTAACTATGTGTCGGGGCAACATAAGGCATGGGTGCGTTGGTTGTATTTGGGCAAGTATTGTTATAATACTACGGACCACATGTTCATTGATATGTCTCCTTTTAGAGTTCTTTATGGCTACGATGCATTATCTTTTGTTGATTTGGCTTTGAGTGACAACAGAGTTCCTTTGGCATAGGATTGGTTACAAAACCATGATATCATGAGTTCTCTCAAGGAGAATTTACAGTATGCATAGAATCAGCAGAAGATGTACACTGATTGGCATAGGACTGAGAGGGTATTTGAGGTGGTTGACATGGTTTTCTTACGCTTACAACCCTGCCAACAGAGCACCCTTAAAGGAGGGGGGGCTGAGAAGCTCAAACCTTGTTTTACGAACCTTACAGAGTTCTTAGGCGAGTTGGAGAGGTTGCTCATGAGGTTGAGTTACCACCTAATAGTAGGATTCATAATGTGTTCCACGTATGATGCCTGAAGAAGGCACTGGGACAACATATTATAGCATCACCCGATTTACCTCCCTTGGATGAGGAAGGTAAGTTCACTTTGGTTCTTGAGGAGATTCTTGAGGTGAGGGAACGATGGCTGAGAAGCAGGATGAGTTGGGAGTATTTGGGGTATGCTAGAGAGGTCTACCCATAGAGGATACCGCTTGGGAGGGTGAATCCATTTTCCAACACCCAGCATTTCAGTTGCTTGTGGGCAAGTATCTTCGAGAAGGGAGGATTGTCATGTCCCCTCTTTAGTTTGACTAGCAAAGTTATGTGAGTTATCCTATCATGGGGGTCTCGTAGGCTAGCAAATGGATAGAGACTTATACAGGATATTTAGTGACCGGGCTTGACTTTACAGGTAGTTGGGAACCAGTTGGGTGCAGTTCCTTGATTTTAGGGGGTATCCCTACATTTTAGGAGGATGTGACAGTTTCCAGACGTGAGGTTCCACAGGACCATTCCATGGTTTTAGTTTCAGAATGATAGGGTGTGTTCTAGTTTCTAGGAGCATCCCTAGATTATAGGGAATGGATTGCCAGTTGACCGATCTCGTTTAGTATCAATCACAGACAGGTGACATGGTTAGTTTCACGTTTATTTGGTTGGTTTGGGCTTTAAGAGGTAAAATGGGGAATATTTTAATATATTTAAATATTTCCTAAGTTAGTATTTAAATAATTTATAATAAGGTTATTTATATAGCCATTTTGGAGTAATAAGGGGAATATGGCTTCGTTTGGTCAGATGTGCTCTTGTGTTATAGCTCATTGGAAAGGTCTTAAATTATTATAAACTATATTCACTATCTGGAGACTTTTTGGCGCTTTGAGTTATGACATTTTAATAAAGTATTGTTTTTCCTATAGCATGGACAACTTTATTTGGGAAAATGTTATTTTATTATAAAGTGCAAAGTGTAATTCTCATTTAGGGTTTGATTTGCACTTGGGAGCAGTAATAAGGAGATCTAGACCTAATTGTTGATTATCTTTTGACATTTTGAAGCTTGTGAGATTGGAAATTGCTCTAGTGGAGCGATTGAGAGGCTTGGGACAAAAACCCTAAGTTTGGAGTGTTGGGACGCAAACCTCAACAAGGATTTGGTGATTCATTATTGGAGTTGGAAAGTACTATTCTCTGTGGCAAGGATCGACATTCTTCATAGCACCATTTATCGGAAGGAAACATCACATTTTTCTAGTCAGCCAGCCTGTTTCAGCTTGGGCATTTCTTCTAGAGGCAGCTCAGGCTTGTATTGTGGTTGCCATTCCTTATTAGTAGACATGATTTGCAGTTTGGAGATCATACAGGGTTTTGTGACAGCAAACTCTCCATCTTTTGTGATTGTAAAATCCTTCTACAGCTGGCGTCAAGTTCATTATAGACAGCAGCAAATCCATTTGATATATTTATTTCTTGGACTGCAAAAATCTGAATATTATGCCTGGTACGATTTGAATCATTTCCAGATTGTTAAGTGTCTTCAATATATGAATGCTGCTCATCATTCTTAGTTTGAAGTTATTTGTTCTTTGTCATTTACTTGCATATGTCTTGAAAAACACCTAAAAACTTGAAAACGAGAAAAAACCAAAAAGAAATCAGAATTCTATAAAGTCTATTCAGAGGTACAAAATTCTGGTCAAAGTCTCGAATTTTGAAACAAACATCAATTTCCATGGTGATCGGGATTGGGGATCTTTCATATATTTACTTTCCATTACTATCTTGTGGAATTGGGCAAAGGTTGCAAGGGGTTACTTGACTTTGTAATTGCCCTCCTTGTCCTAGACCATAATGGTCCTTCTAGGATGACATATTTATGAGCCCTCTTTACCACACCTTCGCTTACACCTTAGGCCCTCTTCCTCGCAAGGTAGGTTTCAGACATTACGCTTATCTATTTCTATAATAGAAGCATACACTTGAGCATTAATCTCACAAACAATATGGATATATGTATTTTTATATATAATTGATAAATAGAATTGTTTATACCAAGATGTGTATTACAATTCCTCCATGTTAACTATTGATGGACTAATTTGCTATCAAATGCTTATGCTATGTAATGCCCCCTTTTTGAGTTGGTCATGTTTGATACTTATTTAGCCAATCATAATGTATATCTTAAGAATATGGGCATAATAATAAATTTTCAATTTTTCAATGATATTATTATTTGGATTTTCAGATGGAGGATATAGATACCATCCAAGTTGCCTAGATACCATGGACTCCCTCAAAGTTTATAGGTCTAAGTCTGCGTCTTGAAAGTTTATGGATCACTGACCCCTATGCTCTATTGGGATATTAGCTTGGATTTATACAAGCCCCTCCTTGGTAATACTATACTCCTCTTCCCATAAGTCAGATATTGATAATATTGGAAAACACTTTTGGGTTTAAGAAGGAGGCTTCAAATGCAATCAAGTTGCTTTGACACCAATCCTCAATAGGTGTGCCCTCAAAGTTTAAAAATCTAAGCTCTTAAACCTTTCTTGTGACTTTTCCCACAAGGCGCTTAAGGTCGCTAATTCCCATCCTATTTTGGGAACATCTGGTTGGTTGGAATCAAGCCTCTCCTTCATTGCAACTTAGACTCCCCTCTTAATTAAAATTGATAGTAATAATATTGAAAATTTGATAATTCTTTTGTCTATCATAATAATATTGAAAGGTTATCTTTAATGATATTAATAGTTTATCCTATCCTCACTAACACAAGTATTTAGTTCATATTTAACTGCAACATTGAATATTCTTTAACATACATCGTTAACCTATATGCCTGCTGACGTCAAGGAATGGGTGATGCCACTTGTGCAGTTGCTGTGAGTCCTTTACCAATACATTTTCCTCCTTCCTTTTTAAATTGTCTTTCGCCCTCATTTATTTAAGTTCCATGCTCCCTTTAATGCTCTTCTTAGTTAGTGGTGGGTACACCTTATCCACGTGACATCCAACCCGACCAAGGAGTCTTTTTTCACAGTCCATAATAATTGGGTCCCTTAATTTCCTTCTATTCCCTTCCTCCATTCCATCAGGTTTTGATCGGCATATATACCGCCCATCCTTTGTATAAGGGTGCAACACTTGAGGTGGCCACTCTTTATTATTAATTTTGATTGATTTGACTGATGTGCATAGTTATAACACTTTTGTTAGGGGGGTTTATTAATTTCATTAGTTATTATTGACTTTATCAATTTGTTTAGGATTAGCAACTTACTTTTTTTGAAAAATTGCTACCTAGGGGATATTTGAACATTAATGTTTATTAGTATACCTAGGGGGTATACTATGTTTATTAGTTACTCTATTTACATATATTCTTTTTTAATGATTTATCTAACAAATTTATATATTAAATGTTTATTACAAAATGTTATATCAAAATTTAATATTAATTTTCATTATTAGAGGGGGTATTACATGCTATGCTTGGAAGTCTGATCTTCTGCTGCATTTATGATACTTTCTGCGAAAGTATTTGGATCATTTGCTGATATTTGAAGATATGCTTTGAATTGATTAATTGCTTTTTTAATGATTGATGCTGATTATCGGGTGGCTATATTAAGATTTGTTTTGTGCTTTGATGCTGATGCTGATATCTCCTTAAGATATGATAGCAGCAATTGGAATATATGGTAATAAGTTCAAAGCATATATTTAAATTAGACCTTTATCTATATTATATTGGGATGATCTTATTATCCTTGAGTATTATCTCTTATTTATATTTTCAACATGTGCTATGAGAGCTATTTGCCTTGATCTTTTCCTCCAAGAATGTACTTGTAGGAGAAAGGGAGATTGATTTCATATTCAGTGAGAGTATGAGACTTCTTCAAAGGCAACTTTGAATGAGGAGCTTAGATGATTGATATTTAGAGGGAGTGGTCTTCATTGCTAAAGTGGTTGGCATTGTTGTAGTTTAAAAGAGACACAACTTGGTTCATTCCTTCAGCCTCCCCGTCATCATGCTAGAGTATTGGAATATAGGAGATTTAACAAATTGGACATTCTGGCCTTACCTATAGAAAGGTGATTGAGTTCCAAGAAGATCTGTAGTAGACACTGTGAATTGGAATGATTGAAATCTCAAGAAATGCATAATAATTGCTTATATACTAGCCTATATGCATACATTAGAGATACTACAAGATCATCCTAAAGATTCTAAGCATTATAAAGTGTGGCTACTTTGTGTTGAAGTTGAACATTACCAAAAGATATGAGCTTCTCGTAAGACTCCGAGCTGAAAGCTTGGCCTGATTGTTTGTGCAACGTCCTTCCATAGTACAAATAGACTAAGGTTCTAAGATCTATTAAACAGAAAGATTTTTTCCACAATTGATGCAAAATTGTTCAATAATATAAGAGTGAGAATTTTACATTGTAGGTGGGAATAATAACCAATGTTCTATTCCCACATGAACCATCTTTAGAAGGGAGATGTAAGGGAATGCACATCATTAGAGAATAAAATTTGAATCATTCTTTTCTGATTCATATGGGCCTTCATTGGAGCAACTTGTATTAAGGATGTTGATGTGCAGAGAAATATTCTTCCAGGAAAAGAAGAATAAAGACAAGACAAGGGGCTTCTTAATCAAGAGGGAGTAGACTGCGATGTAATTTTCTTTCTACAATCAAGATTGGTCGTTCAGATGATTTTATGACAGTAGTTAAAGAGTGAGTAACTAGAGGATCTACTTAAGTTGACATAGCAGGATCTTGGACATTTTGTTTTAGAGGGAGTCCAATAAACAACCTTGGACGTAAAAGTCAATAGATTGAGATTTGCTAAATGCGGAAGAAGTTCAAGGTGAAATTCCTTGTAATGCATTCTTCTTTGTAAGAGAGAAGTTTGAGGTCAAAGCCTTTGTTCCACCCTCTAGGAGCAGCTATGGTGGATCCACCCTTTGACATGGTTTGTGGTGGATATCATTTGAGTTACTATTTTCCATATGAGGATAATGTCATGAAAGGTGACGATTTGATGTGTTTGTGAGGTTGCTATTGTAAGGTGACGATCTTAACAATGGATTGATCTATTATCATGATGGACTACATGAGTTGTTGTCTTAGAATGCGCTGAAGATCATGACAACGGACATATCATGATAGACTACATTAAGTTATTATCCCGGAATGTGCCAGAGATCATACTTGTCATGATTGGAAACATGAAGTTGCCGTCCTTGAGATCATGATTGTTATCTGATAGACTACATTCAGTTGCTGTCTCATAGTGTATCGGAGATCAGATAACTCATATCCTTCTAGAATATGACATATTCTCTTGGTAGGCATCATGGACATGATGCCAATGCACATACCAAGAGAATATAAGTATGATGAATATCATATGGTTGATATTCTTTGTTGAATCATACTTCGGATGATATCGAAAGATAACATCTATTTTAATTGATATATGTTAATATCCTTAAATATGTTTTTTAAAAATCTCATATTGAGATGGATTCTCTATATGTTTGAGAGCATAATGTGTTCTATAACAATCCTCCCTAGCTAAGAGGGAGTGTTAATTTTGTAGCTTCAGTCGGATTGAATTGATCTAAAGTTAATCCCCTATGGTTATTGGTTAAACACTATTGTATTTGATTAATCATCAATTATATATGTATTGTTGTTGTTAATAATGTCTAATGGAAACTAACTTATAATAACCAATATTGATTAACATAGAGACATGTCTCTTCTACTCCTTTATATATGCATTCGGATCTGCACTTGGAAAATGCATAAAACATAGATTTTGCCAATACATTTGCTTTGATCCTAAAAACCTAACACTACCATCTCATAGAATCTCCTAGTGGTTGTGCTGAGGGAGATCAAAATGCCACAATCACGTAACCTTAAATAAAGTATGTGTCTATGAAAAATGTTAAAGGTTTTTGAAGGTCAATAAAACAAAAGAAGATTTTGAAAGGCAGCTAGCAAGCCCCTCCTCAGTAATAGCTTGAGAGTATGAAGATGTAATCAATAGTTTGGAACATAGCAGCATGTTCATGGAACAATACGACTTGTGAATATTTCATCTTGGACTGGTTGGCAATGCAATGTAAATCTGATTGCCAAGTTTATTTTTAGAAGGCACAAACTCATCGCCATGATACAAATGACTTCCTATTTGTTATCTTTCCTACTATCAACAAATTGTGCATTTACTTGTTGGATTATTCTATTTTATATCAAGTGAGATCCTTGTGCAAAGAAATCTTGTCTAGGAGGGAAAATGACCTCTTTTTAGTTTTCTACCTCTCATTTGCAACTCAATATCACAAATTTGAATATGAGAAGTACAACTTGAACTCAAAGACCTCATCAAGGGTTATGTCCTTGAGGTTCAAGGCTTTTATTCACAAAACATGGTTTGCATGTTAGGGATTTGAGGACTTTGGAAGCACTGGATTGTGCAAGTCAAGTTCTATGGCTTGGTATGCCCTTTGATCTGAACCCTGTTAGTGAAATTTTGCACACGTGTAAAATTTAAGTACGGAGACAGAGAAAGTGCATGAATGCCATTCATTTCACACAAGAATGTCTTTGTATTATTCATCTTGATAGATACAATTGATTTTTTGCAAAAACTAAAATGAAATGAAATGTTGAAAGTAAATTTCTTTCATACAATTGGCTGTGAGAGTAGCCTCCAAATCTATTAATATCTATCTCTATTCTATGAAAGTAGATAACAAGAAATGAAAAGAACATAGAATGAGAGAGGGTCTGCCTGCAATTACTAGTTGTGTTGCATTGTTCCAATCTCGCTTGCCTCTTACCCCAAACTGCATTTCCTCGAAGTCTCTGAGTTCTGCATACAAAGAAAAGATGTGTTAGATCCAATGGATCTAAGCAATGAAGGAAACACCTTACCTCATACATTAACATCTATGCTACCATCATATCATGCACTTGCATAAAATAGAAACATATACCAGCAAAGAGGCAATCATCATTACATCAAGTTTTTTATTGCTAACATGTTTGCTTCCTGTGCAACATCTTATCTCTAATAAGTACGCAGATATAACCGTAGACTCTCACAAGGGTTATTGAGCCCGGGGTACCCACTAGAGGTAGGATTAATGGAGCTAATCAGAATAAGTATTAGGAGTATCAAAGGGACCTATTTATGTATGAAACCTTTTGGTTCTACAATACAGTGAACACTACAAATGACTGCATGTCAGTAAAAGTACAAACAACAGGCAGATTTCAACATTCTTAAAGGGGAATGACTATTTGTGCAAAGAACAGAATCTATACATTCAATGAAACAAAAGCATGACAACGACTTTCAGTAAAATGCATCAAATATGAAATATAGAGAGATGTGACAGTACGAATTGCCTTTATTACAAAATAAGCTAGAGGGTAATGTATGAAAGCTACAGCAGTTAGACAAACATTTAAATGATAATATTCAGAAGTTCAAGTTCTATATGTGCTACAGAGACATCCTGGTATTTCAAATAACAATCTGCACAATCAAAACAAAGTATTCCCAACCAGAAAATGTATTCACATGGGGCACACATACAATGAACATTCATATGAGTGGCAAAAGTATGGGACAATCATGAATCAATTCTTATGCATCAGAGTCATAGAAGCTTCATACTATAGTAGGAAATGTAGCATAATATAGAAAGCTGAAAGGGGAGAATTAGAGTCAGTATTGCAGTTAAAATATTTGATGCCATACATCATAAGGTTTTTTTTTTAAACAAAGAACCAGTTGCAATCTAATACCAAGAATATGCATTCAAAAACCAATTGCTAATACAAGTAGTCCCAATTGAGTTCAGAAAGGAATGAGTGGTTTGTCCACAAAACATCAATGTATGCTGCTGTAGCTGCAAATACAGAACCATGGAAGGAGTAATAGCCGTGAAATACTGAAGAAGGTATGTTGCAGCGAGAGAAAATAAAAAGTGCAGTAAATAAACCCCAGAATGTTACCATAATCATGGCTAACTATTAACTACTGAACTGGAGAAAGTTTATGGGAGAAGCTCAAAATAGTGTGACTGGAAAAGAAAGAATGCTCATCTACAACGAAATAATGATGCAGGAAACCTATTTATTCAAAGCCCTTGAATGTTTAAAAGCCGATTTGAAAAATCTTGTATATTTGGTGCAAAACCGAAGTTATTCTTACCTTTAATAAGCAATGGCATATGTTTCTAGTAAGCAATCTGTTGATGTCAGTTTTGTACCACTACATAACATATAGCAATTAAACACTTGATATGGAATATCAAGTATTCCTCTCTTGAAAAGAAAAACTCCAATGTTCCTTATACTTGTGGATACTAACTCAGTTATATCGATGTGATTTGCTGGTAATCACGTAGGCGGCCTTACATTGTTCATTCAAAGATGACTTGGATTTTTGTTGGGATGGTGATGGTGATGACAATGTTGGTTTGGTATGAGTTCCAAATGATGTGGATGGTGATGGCGATGGGGAGTGAGTGTGCTCTGATACTTATACCTTCTTAACTTTCTTCTTCAAAACCTCGACTACTCTACTACTTGCTATTCTATTCCTACTCCTATGAATGGGAAGATTAGCAAATGGATGGGGATCAAACCTAATGAAAGCTAACCAATGGCTTCACCTTCATAGATGCAATGATTCAAGGGAAAAGGACTAGTTTACCACGTGGGGCTCCCTAACCAGCGGCTAAGATGCTAGTGGCCTAGTTGTAGATCCCTATCAAACATTCACTAACATCATCATACAATTAGCCATCTACTTCTACTCTAACAACATGAAATGAAATCCTACTTTAATTTGAGAGATGAGAAGAACCATGCAATACACCAAAATGATCATGTATATCCACCATGCAAGCCACAACAATGAATAGAGAACAAATTTTGATAGTATTTTGGCAACAATTCTCCAACATAACTCCCCTACAAATGAGAGCAAAATGGCCTTATATAGAGGCCAAAATTTACAACCAACGACCAAGATTAAGAGGCAAAATCAAGGGCCGAGATCAAACCTTACAAACCCTAATTAGTGTTACCATCATTTGACCAATTACACGAGGGCGCCAACTTTGTGGGCCAATAAGAAAATTACAATAATTTGTCAGCCAATGAGAACATAGGACACTTGGCATGATTTGATTGCATCCACAGGAAATTGCCACCTCATCAAACTTATCTTATAAATTTATATAACCTTTGAGATAAGGTGAAGCCTTGGATGCTTGAGCTTGTCCATAGAAATTTTCTCATCACCACTCGAACTTGCTTGTACTTGATGTCTTGACCCTGAAAGGATGAGGCCTTCAAGCACTTGGGGTAATCTTGCCTTGGCCTCAATGGCCTCCCTGTATATGAACTTCTTTGCAACTTGAGAGCCTTGCTCTTGGCCACTACCTTGAAATCAAACTTAACCTCCCCCATTATCCTTGCCTTCCTTAACCTTCCTGGTCTTCCAACCATCCCATTCGAATCCAACCAAGCTAGCTTGCATGAATAGCCAAGCCTTGCCTAGCCTCAAATATTTTCAAATCTCTTCTACTAATCTGCTCTTTCTTGAAATTGCGGGGCTTCTTGAATCCCAATCTCCAATCAAATTCGTCCTTCATCCGATTTCATTCTTCACCAAAACTCACACTTCAACCTTTGCCGGCTTGCAATCAAATAGAAGAGCTAGGACCCCATGTGGAATTGCTTCTAGTTTTGCACTGTCCTAAGTTGTAATTCTAGATTTTCACTTATAATTCTAGCCCAATCAAATTTGCCCTTTCCATTTACAATTTCATCAATAGAGTAATACATCCATTTCTCGAATTGCATACCTTGTGAGATGCTCATGACTTAGTTGAGCAGCACAATGAGGTCGCCATGCTTTGATTTGAAGTCTGATTGGATGAACCTTGATGCCCTGGTGACTCCCTTCTTGCCTTCATTTACCCAATTTTGTTTTAGGAGAGTGAAGTAGGCATCTTTATTATCCTTGTGGAACTTGGCAGCCTGATCCATCATTTGTCTCTCAACTTTATCATGTTTACCGTACCGATATTGGTATCGGTAGTTCGCCTCATTTTTGAGAAGAAGGTGGTTTTGGGCATCATATCCTCTTTGTCTTTCTTAATATTTGTTTCCTTAGGGTTCTTGCTTGCACTAACATCTGCCACTCCAAACACTTATTTCTGCCTCTTCGTTCTAAGTGATATGGACTACCCTTATCGATCTCCAACCTTCTTTCTATCGATGGATTCTAGCTTATTTCTGCCTCGCCAAGTCCTATCACTACACTTATCAATCTCCAATTTTCAACCTAGGGGTGGGACTACCACTTATTTCTGCCCTTTTGTTACCTTAGGATGGATTACACTTATATCTCCCAACTTCATTCTTAGGGTGGTCTAGCTTATTTTTGCCTCGCCAAATGTCCTATCATGGATTCTACACTTATCTCTCCAATCTTCAATCTATAGATGAGATGATGAAGTGGTGGATGATGAATGCAAGAAGAACCAAGAGAAACAAAACTAGACAAGAACAAGGAGCGAAATCCACTTAAGAACCACCATTCAGCTCTAGAATGAATTGAATTCACCTTTACCAATAGCCGGGTCTTTTTTGAAGTTCGAATCAGACCTAAGAATTTCAAGCCCTTTGCAAATAATGATGCCCTAGCTGGAAAAATCAGAATTCTGTCCTCTTGAGATTGCCCATGCATGTGCCAAAAAATCTGACTTCAATCACATATTTCTTTTAACAAACAATACTATCTAGATTTGATGCAAAATCGCAATTCCTCAAGAATATCAGACCTTCACAAATTTGGGTCCACAAATTTCGGCTAAGGCAAAAATTGCAACTCTCTATGGAAGAAAAAAATCAGACCTAGGAAGAAATCGCCAAAAAAGTGCAGATCTGCCCTAAAAACATATCGCCAAACATGGAAAATTCTGCCCTAGAAACAATTTGCTAAGGCCTTGAAATCTGATCTAAGCACATCAATCTGCCTTAAAAAATTGCTAAGTCTGATAATGCTCTCCCTTTGCAAAGAAAAACCGCCAAAAATGGAAGAATGCTCAAAACCGCCAAGGAAAGGAAGAGACCTGCTTGTGGAATGAGAAATGGAGGAAGGGGGAAAGCCTTCTTATACCCAACTCCACACATTCCTCATGCTGGCCGAGTTGCACCTATAGGAGAGAAAAAATTTGATTAGTGCACAATTCTGGCCCATATTTAAATGCCAAGGTAAAATTAATTTTGCCATAGTGAAATTTGCATTTTTAATTGCCAGTTAGGACCAAAATTGCAAAACAAAATTAAGAAAGCCTTGGAGGTGTTAAAAAATTTCATTTAATGATGTTTTAGGTAATTAAAATATCATTTAAAATTGGATTTGGCAAGCCAAAATCAATTTTTCAATTTCAATTTACCAATCTCTTTACATATTTTAAAAATCTTCAAGGCGATTTTAACCAATTTGGAGGAAGGGGGAAGCCTTCTTATACCCAACTCCACACATTCCTTATGTTGGCCGACTTGCACCTATAGGAGAGAAAAAATTTAATTAGTGCACAATTTTGGCCCATATTTAAATACCAAGGTATAAATTAATTTTGCCATAGTGAAATTTGCATTTTTAAATTGCCAGTTAGGACCAAAATTGCAAAACAAAATTAAGAAAGCCTTGGAGGTGTTAAAAAATTTCATTTAATGACATTTTAGGTAATTAAAATATCATTTAAAATCGGATTTGGCAAGCCAAAATCAAATTTTTAATTTCAATTTACCAATCTCTTTAAATATTTTAAAAATTTTCAAGGCGATTTTAACCAATTTAAAGCAAAATTTTGCAATTAAGTCCATTTTCGATTTTGCAATTTAAATTTTCCAAAAATAAATCATTTTTTCTAGCATCCAAAATCAATTTTCAATTTTAATTTCACTATTACAAAATCAAAATTTTCACCAAAAATAAATAAATTTCTAAAACAAATAAATCTAAAAAAATTAATTTCATTTTGAAAATGCTAAAGATTATATAACTACATCCAATTTTCAAAATAAAACCGTCTAAGTCCACAAAATTTGTAAAATTTATCCTGCCAAGTATAGTCCAAATTATCGAGAAAATGTTGCCTTTGAAATTTGTCTGGCCTAAGGATAAAAATACAAGCTCCGAAAAAATCAAGCTAAGACCAGGTGAAGAATAAATTTAACCTTCTCCCCTTTGACCTGAAGGCGTCCAAGGCGTAAAATTTTCTAAAATCGAAAATTTTTGGACAACTTCAAAAAAATTTGCGCAGGCAACTGAAAAAATTTGAAAGATCCGCGAAGATTGCCAAGGCTTGCCTGAAAAAGGGGGTCCCCAAAAATTTTGGGGCGATGATGTGAAAACTTCACAACACAATCATAGAAAGAAATCAAGCCACCTTTTGCTCTAGAAAAAGCCAAGTCACGACATCAGGAGGGTTTACTAAATCAGCAAATTGGACTCCAAAAATGGCGTCAAGATAATAGTTATGAAGACCCAGTCATGGCTACAGCAGCAAGATGACTGGCTTTCAAAAATACAGCAAAATCAGGAAAACAATCTCCAAAAAATGCTGAACAAATGCACAGCCAACTCCATGATTAACAACATAAAAAAGACCAAGTCTGAGCAGTAATAATTCACAGCACATATCTGGAGTCTAAAATGTAGCAAGATGAGATGCCAAGTGCAGTAAAACAATCCTGCAATCTCCATATTTTTTCCATGGTTGGCAGTGAAGGGTTTCGAGCTCCCAAATTTTCTCAAAATCTTGAATGATCGAATGACTTCAAATGAGTTAGGTTTTTCATTTTTAATGAATGCCTTTCTTATGTTTAATTTAAAATTTTCTTCCAAATCTGGCTTAATGAAGAATATGGCCGAGAATCATAAGTGATAAAAAAGGCTTTTCCCTTTATGTATTAATCCCTACTTATATAGTAGTGAGTAACTCATATAATAGTAATTTGAGTTATATCTTACTATATTAGTAGTTATTAGAATTCATACTATTATAATGATTTCTAACTCAAATCTTATTGAGTTGTTTATAGTTATATTAATATATCTATTATTGCATTTGACTAAAATTGTAATTGTTATTAATTAACTGGTAATCTTATAAATCAATTAATTAATAACAAATTTAAATGACAATAATAGAGTCATAAATTTGATTATAGGAGTAGTTTAGTATGGTCACCAAGTGGTGATAAATTCATAGATTGGAAATTTGATGTGTTGGTGATGTTTCCATGTTTGTGAGCTTTTCTTGGAAATCTATTTGTTCAGTTGTGTTGTCATCATCAACATATGATAGAGTGTGAGTTAGGAGGACATTTAGCATCTTTCTGGAGTCAGGAGAGTTCTATTTTGGACTGTTTCCTTCCAAATTTGAGTTGATAACTCCTATTTTACAGGTATTGGTGGGAGGTCAGATGAGGATATATACTTCTCATTTGAATGAGAAAGGGTTCAGTTTTTTGGGAGAGCCTTTGCTTTCTGGCAGAGCATTTTGTTTGTTTTCCAGGACTGTATCAGACATGAGTATGTAATTTCAGGATCCTTGGAGTAATATTACAGCATTTTGATTATATCTTGTGAGTTCTTTGTATGCATCATAGTGATTGATATTAAGTGTTTATTGTATTTCATCCTTTGAAATCTTTAGCATTTTTATGTCTCATTCTGCATCTTGGAATTACAGTGAGCTTTATTTGTAGGTCATAACTTGTGTAAAGTTATTTGTAATTCATTTTCTTGTGATGTTTTCCTGCAAAGCCTAATTATGAAATACTTATACAAGTAGGGTATTCATCAAGATCGTACTTTCTTGGGATGGCTGTGTATGCTCTAAATGTGTTAAGGAAATTATGTCTTCAGTTAGTATTATCAGTGTATCACCTTCATTTTCTGCATTTCATTTAGTTTTCCATTAAAGTTCATTCTTCTTCCCTTTTCCATCAAGTTTTGCAGTTTTCATTAGGATAGGTGATATATAAAGTTGACATCATATAGGAACCGGCCTAGAAACCAGAGGTCTCACTTCAATTGCATGTCCCACGTAGAAGTGATTCCCATGTTATAACAGAATTACTGAACTCATTCAGTTCAGTATCGGGTGCAAATTCTGGTACTTAACAAACCCATCAAGGGCTTACTCTGCTCGCACAGATTTGTTAAACCATGGTTGATTAATATCTGTGCAGCCTGCCCTGCAATACCTTTGATGATTGAACTTATTGCAAGTATAAAAAATACAAAAATATGCTTTGCTTCAAACCTATGCAACCAATGCCCCTATATGCACATCAAAAACCAACCTCGTGAAAGTTAGTTATGGTGTATGTGAATTGTGCCCCATGCCTTCATGATGGAATTCTGACCTGCATGAACCTAGACTTTGCAATCCCACCCTGCACAAACCTGCATGCTGTACGCCTCTATGATTCTGCTCTTGTTGACAACCAAGTGGTCTGTTTTTGTGTGGATCTCCTGCTGCAATAATCCATTATTGTGCTACCTCTGTACTCTTCTATAACAAATTCTACATGATTTTGAGAGAAACCACATGAATTTGAACAACCCACCTAACAAATCTCTGAAAACATGATTAGCATCCATTAACCATCAATGCATTTTATTGTCTTTTCTCTAAACAAGCACAACTTAATTATTTAAGTACAATTATCATGTCAAGATATTCAGTTGATATTTGTGTAGTTTACCAAGATAACAAACACAGCATTGCGTTGATTTTTCCAAATTAACATGTGGCTCCCCAATCAACTTCTCTCAGAAGGAAGCAAAATAATATAATAACATGGATACACGACATCAATAAACTAGCAGTGGGGTGTACATACAAGATTTAATATCAAAATAATCATATTTTAAATTCTAAAAAAGTTCCTGATGCTGACTAATTGTATTCTTTTACAAAAACTGGCTCAACAAAAACTTGGCTGTCCAATGACTTGCCATGCCAATAATGTAGAAAAGAACCTGGGATAAACACTCCTATTTCTTTTTGGGCTTTAAAAGCATTATTTCTTGCCTTGAAAAAATTATGAAATCATATTATCCCCACCAAACTCATTTGATACATTTTATAAATATATGTTGTTTTGAAAATATTGGGTATTTAATCTAAGTGTGTTTTTAAGTTGCCATGTTTTTGCCAATTCATAATTTTCTGGTTTGCCGAGTACTCTGTGTTAGAGTCTATGAACCATTCTTATTATTGTTGAGAATTTCCATTAAGAAACTGAATGGAATCACCTTGTATCTCAGATAGAAATTCATAAATCCTGCCTGCAAAATGAATTTCATTAAAAATAATAATTTTCTAGAATCCCCTCTTCATATAACAGAACTGCAGCAGGAGGCAATACTGTAATATCCATCTTACATAATTGTGATACATAAAAATAAAGTCTATACATTGCACAAAGAAATTCCATATAAATCAATGCAAGTTATGGCAAGTGGGTGGCTTACCAGCATCCGAGAGAGCTTAAATACTGCAGGAAAACCCACCACCTCCCCTCCAAGGCCTCGCCAGCTCCAAGTTTGTCATTATGTTCCCTGTTGTTTTCTTCTGATTATTAAATTTCCCTTGAAGGGTATCTATCTTAGATGCCATGATTGAGGACTATCTATTCTTTTCAATTCACATGACTTTATTCTGACTTTGCCCATTGAGGTACACCGCACCCAAAGTTTTCTGTGGTAGTTTACCCAATTCAGCATTTAACATGCTTTAAATTTGAGCATGTAATATGCTCTTGGAAATTTGATCATGGGTTTTTAGTATTTAGTATTTACTACATGAGCTCCAATGGTTTACCAGTCAAGCCCATTCTCTTTGACAATTTTTATTTTCTCTGTAAGTGGGTGAAGAATACTTGGCATCTAGTTTACAATGCATGCACAAACATTAGATGAAACAAATAACTCTTGAATTATTCATGAGAATTCTGTTTGGTGTTTTTTTAGCAAGCGAAGACGACTACAGATCAAGAAAAGCTCATCTGATAACAATCCTTTGACTCAACCTAGTTCCCCAGTAAACAGTGGGTCGTCAGACCATACTGGTAGGTACCTTTTCTTTGTTCCCGTAGAACATGAGTACTCTTATAGTTAAAGAAATTTGGTTATTTAGAGAAATTCTATGCCATTTATTTGATTTGTTACTGGATACAGCAGAGTCCTATATGATACTTTGCTTTTGTGATTTTTCAGGAGGAATGGATGATGATTACAAAGAACTACTAGCAGCTGTTGAGGATGTGAATAATTCAAGAAGTATGATTTGAAGTTTAAGAGACATTCTAGTTTGATGATTAACACTAAATCAAACATTGAGTAAAATAGTAATACAGCCCTATAAGAGATTCATTATTGTGCTGCACATAAGTTCATCATGGTTAAGCGGTTGTAATACTAGATTGTTTGTTTATTTAATTTTTAATTTTTAACTTTTGGATTGGGTGCTTTAGGTCTAGCATGCTCAAAGCCATTTTGGAAGGAAATGGAGCCTTACTTCAGGATTGTTACACAAGATGATCTTGATTACCTGAAGCAGCAAGTAAAGTAACTTCATATATCGGAGTTGGTTCTATATAGTATACACTGTGTTCTAGATCATGTGTTAGATGATATACATTTTCGAATTTCATCGTTTTTCACTCAATTACTTTCAATCTACAGAAATTTTACCATAATAGATGCTTTGTTTGATCTTTATCTGCTGCTCTTGGGATTTATTGAATTCTTTTTTCTGATTCCTTCAGCTCTTTGCTTTGTCTTTTTAAAAGACTATTTAGATTTTTAGTCTTTTTGACAGGCTTAATATTTATTTCCTGTGAAGATTCATATCAACATGGTTCTTTTGTATGGATATAGAATGAGTGTCTTATGCATATTTTTCCTAATGCAAACCTTATTTTAAACTCTGCTTTAACTTCTTTCTGCTTTGTAAAACATTTGGACCAAATTTGTTGTTGGTTTTGGCTAGCTTTTGGTATTATATTTGGAGAACATGTCTTTATACTTGTTTTTGAATTGTGTTATATTTGCCTATATAATTTTTGTGTAACATACAGCCCTAAATTTGTTTTGTGTGTTTCTTGTTTTGATTTTGAAAATGTTTAGCACATTTAATAAAAAAGGTTTTTGCAAGAAGATAATCACTACTGTGACCAATATTATTTCATTCAAATAAAGAGCTAAAAGCATTTTTCAACACTGACTCATTTCATTGTTATTTAATGCATACATCAAATTCCATAGCCAAAATCATTAAAAATCTGACATCAGTTCACTTTATAAACTTTCTTTTTTTCTAGGCACCAGCTTTTCTCTTTCTCCAACAACCTCAATGAAGTTCAAGACAAGATGAATGAGTACAAAAGATTCCAAACCCAGTCTGATACAGGCCACTGTCATTAGAGGAAGGTCACTAGTGTTCATGCTAGACACTTGCCTCCAAAAATGGCCACCAGCGTACTTATTGGACACTAAGATCCAGAAAGTGTCAGTAGTGCGCCTATCATACACTAGCGCTCAGAAAGGGTCACTTAGACTATCATGCATGTCAGACACAAGTATACTTGGAGGGTCCCTACTCTCTGATAGTTCCAGAAATCCATGAATGTGCTTAGAACTTCTTCTGGTTGATTTTCCCAGCACTTTCTAGTCTTCTGTAACTGAACACTCAATCAAATTCACTTTTTCCTAACCTTATTATACTTTTTTTCCAATTTCATGTTCAATCTCAACTTGTGTTAAATCTACATAGTTTAATTCCAAAATTGCTATTTTAATCTGACTTGTAATGAAAAGTCAGTGCAATTAGATTAACTGCTAACGTACTTAACTAATTAAAGTAAACACCCAAATCACACCAAAATCTCTGATTCTATGCTAGGTGTGTTTATTTCAATCCACACCTGCATATTCATTTGTACATGACACCTTCACAATCAACAATTACATGCTTGGTGATTTTCTGGTGATTTTCACTGTAAGTTGGAATTTTGCGATTTACTAAATTGGTGTTTCAGTAGTCTTGTTTTTCCACTATAATCGGTGCTAAATTAATTTTGTTTTTCAGAATTGTGCATCTACATTTGTGGAAGACTTCACTTGGCTAAGGAAAATTGACTGTTAAAAAATTAGCCGTTGAATTTCTACAGAAAAACAGAAGACTCATTCAGGTCCAATAGCTAAATCTTCAGAGGACTTATGTAATCTAGAGAAATGCTTTTGGAACACAATCTCCACTGAAAGATTCATCAAACAGATTTATTTCTTGCCGATTGTTTTGGCTCTTCAATGATTATTTCAGTCTTAGAGAGATTATACAAGACAGTGCACTGCAACATTATGTAGATTTATCCACACGATACTGATTCGCATGTCACTTATCTACATTTTTAGTTTTAGATGTAAGATGCAGGAAAATCTTAATGATTGAATGAGCGAAGGATTTTAATGAAGTCCACGAGGCCAAACAGTCAAGGGACCAGAAAATCACAGCCTTAAGCTAACTCCAAATCCCTTTACATGTCTGACCTCCTCCTACAAATCTTGACAATTGAAGTAGCAGTTTGGTTGATCTTATCCTCCCCAAATAAACTGTGTGTTCTGTCTGCTGCCTTTGAACCGATTTCATACTGAGCCCAGATGTCATCATACACTATGCACTCTATGACAAAGTGCCATTCAGTCTCAAATCCACCCATCTTGCATAACTTGTAAATCCTTTCTTTCCTCTCCTCTGTGGGGCTATTCCATCTATCCATCTTGCATCTGAGGTGATGAGAGCCCGTTCTCAATTGAGCCGCTAACGATCTGGTTTTCCCTTTAATAGACGCCCCTAGGCAAGCCTTATCACCATGTTCCTTGGCTGGGTTGAACACTGTGATGTAGTGACCTTTTTTTCGACCCATGTTATTAGTCCACATGGCAATTTGAATTTTTTTTATGACAAAACTTTTTTATTTCCACATTGGTAGTTGTAGCATTTAATTTTTCCATAGCCAATTTAAAACTATATTTCAATATATATCAATATTCATAACAAAATGAGGAGTGACAGTTATAACAACTCTTTCATATGAAAGAGAAATTAACGAACTAATTCGGTTATTGCATTTCACATTCAAGAGAACAATAAGAGTTTCTTACCAGACAACCATGAGCTGACTCAGATTTACGTATTTAGTCTTATGCTTAAATCACTTCCATTTCTGACTTTCTTTTGTTCTTGCAAGGATGTTTTCTCCTAAGGGTGCATCCTAGGAGATCCCGAGATCATATACAAATCAGGTTCAGATTGAGCATTCTTCTTTTAATGCTATAGTTATGGCATCCCGACTGATCTCATCTTAGAGGCATATTGCCAACACCTCTGTATGAGTCAGGCTGATTTATTTGTGCATAAGTATATCAGTACCAGTTTGTGGAGCATTTCATGCACAAATTATTTCAATGGAAAATAATTTCAAATTATTTATTGTGATCATAAAGACAGCTTACGATTTTTCATGACAGTAATATAAAAAACATTCTATATGCACGACATTGAAAATGATGTTCAGTGATTGACTAACAATTCCATCATCCAAACAATCCCATGGCAACGTAGTCATTGTTTGCATGACAATATTAACAATGAGCAAAGTACACAAATGACAATATAGAAAGACCATTGTTTGCCTAACACCGACAGAAATTGAGCAATGTAGATAAATGGCAATGTACCAATGAAACAATGTTTGCATAACCTATGATTGAGTCTTGTGCTGCCTAGAGTGGTCTTGCAACCATGGGCCGGGACGTGGGCGAATGCCAACTGGAATGCTGAAATAAATTCGACCAAGAGCCAATGTATTCCTTCCTGGCTCAATACAATGTAGAGCATTTCCAAATGATTTCAAAAGTAAAGTGCAGATTCGATTGGTTGCCGTGGGAAGGAATTATATTTCAGAGTATAACGAAGCTTGGACAAAATGATAAAAGATACTCGCATGTCTTAGCGAGAGCGTAAATATGCAGTCCAAAAATGCTCTTCTCCCGGTTACAAAAAAGAAGACCGAGGTAGTAGTGCAAGCCAGCTATCGGATCCAAGAAAATTAAATTCCAACCAAAAATAAAAAGAGCAACTCCATTGATGAATTTTAAAAGATTAATGAGCTGATAAAAGATGGCAATCGCTCAAATTATAAGGAGCCAATATTTGAAGCTATATGTAAAAATCATCCTTCCTCATGTTTAATAACATTTTGGCATCATGCTATCGTGCCACCTCTATTTGTAAGTACATATATATATATATATAGAGGTGCATAAATTTAATCACGTAATTCTTTTGTATCATTATATTGATTTATGCACTTATATATATACATTTAGGTGCAAGTATAGATGCTCGGATAACATGGTGCTAGTAAACGGATATATAATTAGGAGACTACATAACGATCTTTGATAGAAAGGTAATAATTTTTATATTATTAAATGCTTAATGTTTCCTTGATTAATGTTATGAACTAATTGGGGAGCTCATGGTTGTCCAAGGTATACACTTGCTTGCCTAGTCATTAAATCTTTAACCAAGATAGTTAGAATCCATACCTGATGGACTCTTGATGCCCCATTCCTTAGTTCCCGTTTAGCAATATTTCTCCCCTTCGTTTTCTCCTACATCCAAGAAGAATTTTCTAGGATAATAACATACTCTTCAATCAAGATAACTATAATCAAAAGTTATTGTTTGATCATCATAATGGCTAACCACCATTTCCGCTAAACAACTAACTTTTATAACTTCTTGTAAGAATAATAAATATTCATTTGTAGTAAAAATTGTAACAAGCAACTAACAAGTCATTTTCACACGAATCAAAATGAACAACCATAATTTCCATTTCACATGATCATAATATTCAATTGATTTAACTATCCAACTGACATTCACATGAAATATACATAACGGTTATATGATTATTTTAAACCGACAAAATTTGGGATGTAATAGTAGTGGTGCATTTTATCTCTTGGTTTGACAATGATTTTAACACAGTCATAAATTTAATCACGTAATTCTTTTGTATCATTACACACACACACACACACACACATATGATTATTTTAAACTGGCAAAATTTGGGATGTAACAGTAGTAGGGCATTTTGGTTCCTGATTTGACAATGATTTTAACTACTGGGAAGCTTGAAACAAAATGCACCTAAGGGCAGCTAACTCCTATAATGGATACACTTTGTTTTGAACCCGGTCCAACTATAAGGCTAAACTCCTTCTACGCTTCAGGCTTTGCAAAACCTAGGCGGGTAGACCTTAGATTCCTTTATGTCACTAGTTCAAAAACCATAAATCTGAATCTATGTTAAGCAGATAAAACCCCAATTTCTTCTATGCTTATGCAATGACGAAGGCATATAATAGCTACTAACATGACTAGTGAGATTGACAAGCTAAGTGTGGGTATCCTTTTCAGCTCTACAACATGAAAGGGAAAATGATTTTGATTATGAATTTGATTTTCAGTATAACTCATATATGAAACAACAAGAAACTTGTAGGTCCTATGACTAATCAATGCCCTATCCATTGGGTATTCCACAAATTACAACATACATCAAGATATTTGTGATCTATCTTTTCACTCTGTGAATCAAACATCAATGTTGTAATGTCTTGCCCAAAGATCCTTGGAACAAGGATGAAATACAAGCTAAGATATATATTATTTGAACAAGTATGAGTGCACAAGACAACATCATACACGGATCACATAGATCACAACGTAAGACTTAACCACCATCCCAGCAACCAAAAAATCTCCAAATGCCACTACCTGAACTGACACACACTTGACCGGAACTAAAATCCAAAATGACAACCAAACAAAGAATATAAAATCTATCAAAGCATGGTAATTTTAGTCAACCCAAAGGGTACTAGAAACACCAAAAATTGATCCTTGAAAACTAGTGGAGGTGCCCCCTAGTTTCCACGCGAGGACCATAGATTGATAGGTTCTCGCACGAAGATGTGCAACATGCCCCGTGAGGAAGTGCCTTCCGCGCGAGGATGTGCACCATGCGGCGTGAGAAAGTGCTTGGCCAAGTAGCCAAAGCACCCAACAATGGTGTTGGGTTTTGCGCGAGAAAGTGCCAAGCCATGTGAAGAAACTCAACACACCATGTGAGATCTTGCATCCTCGCGCGAGGATGCATGATTTCGCATGAAATCCCAATACAACACGCCAAAACCAAAAAGGGTAAAAAGCTAAGGGATGAATTTCCTCCACACTGGGGAGTACTGGATCCACAGTTCGAGGCGTAAACACTTGAGTACTATATTGAAAGACAAAGATAACGTTTGACCATCTAACAAGCAAAAAGGGAAAGTACAGAAGGTAACATCGCAGTGTACTTGAAACAACATCACAATAACTAAAAACATCGCAATATGCAGAACAACCAAACGAATTACGCGGTTCCTCCCAATCATAATAGCATCATAAGACCATCATGGGCCCTAGTCATCCCCTGTGCGTAACATCACAAGCTACCGATCAGATCGTCAGTACTATCATAAAAGGGATGTCACTACTAAAACATGCTACAACATAAGCACAAGGAAATCTAACATGCTAGAAGTAAAGCATAAGATATCCTACAAATACGAGTGACATCAACTATCATATGCTAATCATCATAATAAGGAAATGTGATAGTAACTAACATCATCTAACATGATAAACAAGCATTCTAATGAAAGCATAAATCACAAGAAAACATACTCTGGAACCCAAAGTATCAAGTGAAAACATCTAGCAATGGTCGCGCTAGGACAATAGACCGTCTCTGTACACCGGTCCCTAGTAATGGTATAGGTAGCTACGCTTTCCAACCACGTGGAACCCACAGGTCCACTCTCGTCGTGCTGATGGAGATAATGATCCAACCACAAACACACAAAAGCATAATGTCCATGGCTAACACACACGCTAGACATTATGATGACTGAAACCAAGACATAGACAATGCATAAACTACAGGTCCTAGTCAGACAATCAATGGGATACTAAGTAGGGGCTGACATCATGGAGAG
This sequence comes from Cupressus sempervirens, assembly GCA_028749045.1. Lineage (NCBI taxonomy): Eukaryota > Viridiplantae > Streptophyta > Pinopsida > Cupressales > Cupressaceae > Cupressus > Cupressus sempervirens. Next base: position 835,202,079 of record CM053786.1, on the reverse strand, counting down.
TCACTTGGCATCGACAAGCCCAAGCTTGGATTGTGCGAATTCAACTCCCTCAACAGAAAGGCTGTCGCACATACATTGTATTATCTTAAGTTTTATTACCACCCAGTATTTTCTTTAGTTATCACTTGATTAAAACTTCTGCGCGCCAACCCTCGGGAAATAGGCACCGGGTTGCGGAAAAGAAGCCCCCTCCATATGCTACCCTACCCTACCCATGCTCATCCAACGATGAGTGCTCGTAGGCATGCAAATTCCCAACCCAACCCCAATGATCATAACTTTCAGAAGTACCACGGAAGATTGGGCCTCACAAGTCACTCGACAAATGTAAGTGCAAGTACTCGTGTGTGGCGCACCATCACGGCGATCATAACACAAGGACTGGATGAGAACACAATGCAGAAAATCATGCAATCGAAAATAGAATTGGGAGGACGGATGTGACACGCATCCCATTGCAACATAAAAGTGCAACAATGGTTTGACTGACATCCCAACAGATGATCCATGTCCACGACCGACATTGTGTCAAGAAAACCCAAGAAAACAGAGTGATGTAAAACGAGGTAAAAACCCCAAAAACTGGAAAACTCCGAAATTAAAACCCATTTGATCCATGGGTACAAAAACCCCAAAAATCCAATAATATTTGAGTTCGGACACCATATGCAAAACGACCGGAATAACGGTGCAAAACCCCGAACCCCCATCCCAAAAGTCGGGAAAATGTTCATACCCGACCAACTGAGCAGAACCAACAAACAAAAATAGCGGGAACACTAGTTCTCAGCCTCCTAACAAATTGCTACCAGAAACAGAAGCTGAAACGAAGTTGAAACAATAAAATGGGAAGGCCCTACTTGACAGCAAAAGGGGCATAAACCGAAAATAGCCCAAAGAAACAAAACGTCCGCTAAAACTGTCGGAAATCACGACAAAGCAAGGTCTAAAAACCTCGAGCTGGATCCAACAAGGCTGACCTCGCGAAGATTCCATGCTCACAGCTCCCAGAATGAACATAAATCCGTTTCTTCAGGAAGTGGATTTCAGAAAAGCTCTCAAATTTGTATTTTCAAAAATGAGAAGTGAATAATAAAATCCCTTTTTCAATACTTATTCACTTTTCGAGTGAATAGTCGATTAGGGAAAATAGCCAGTTAGACTAGCTAGACTCCGATCAACCCAAAGGAAAACATGTTATTCCTCGTAACGAGAATTTACTTAAGGCAAAACTACCAAAAATTAAATTTGAGAAGATTTAAAGCCCAAAAAGCCAAAATCACAGAAATCACTAAACAACTTTCACGACAATGCGAACCTCCAAATGCACAGAGACACTCACTGGTCTAATCACATAATGCATATGAGTTTGGATTTAGTAATCACCAAAAGGTTTACTTAAACAATTAAAATAAGGATACGTCGACCATGTAGGGACGACATTGGTAAAATATGAAAAGCTGAATCACTAACTCCATAGACCACTACGAGGGATATAATTTCCTGCACACTAAAACACACGATCAAGTGCAATTGCATAATAATATCATAGCCGAAGCAATAATGCATTAAATACCTAAATAATCCATTTACATCACTCACGTTTGCATGAAGCATAAAGAGACAAGAATGACGTAAATCACCATAGCATAAAATCCGTCACATAACATAATCAGAAAATATGTCCAAATACTAGATAATAAGATATCATCATAGATCTACTATCATCTCAAAATGACATCAACATGCAAATGTGATAAACTGAATAGCATAGCAGTAAAACATCTATGATACTGAACCAAGGTATAACATCTGACACTCAGGTCATCTCAAAGTACATAAAATAAGAGTATCAAGTATCTCTTGAATCAAAATAGACAAGGTACAGATTACAAACACGAGAGGCACTACAAATGTTCACAATGAATCTTATAGTAATCGAATCCTTCCATGATATCTACAACCCTATTAAGACATATCAAACATTTACTTGATTCTTTGAATCAATGGAAAAACACATCAAAACATGCAACCCACAATGAGCTGCAATTGGGATCTATGTTCTTTGTTCACAAATCACCAAGAAATTGCAAACAATAGAGATATGAGACAAGAATCAGAATGAAACTAATTTCATTTGTTGCTTTGTATTCATTTCCTTGAGACAAATACATTCAAGACGTATGAAATAACTTATGAAACACAAAATAGACAAAAATTTAACACTACAACTCCATTATTGCTGTTCATACAAGAGAGAATGTTGAGAAAATGGTGGAATCACAGCTATGGAAACTTGTCCAAAAGACTGGAACCAACCCCGTACAAAGCAAGAGGAAGATAAGATATAGAAGGATGAGAATCTCGGATTTGATCAATAGCTACAACTCGTCCACTTGAATCTTCATCCATTGCTGTAGAAAATCTTCTCTCTTCTCTCTACAACTGAAAACTGGATCAAATCTCATCATTATGCATAACAAATTTGAAAATATCTCTTCAAGAATGATGAGAAACCCCTTTTGAAAGAACTATCAGATCTGCTGCCAAATTGTTGCTAAAAGCCCCACTAAAATGGGCAGGAGACAAGATACCATCACTAACATGACCCTTTCCAAGTTTGTTAGATACCCACTCCACCATTTTGTCACAAGTTGAAATTGAAATCCCAAACTAGAATACAATTGGAAAATGAAGCACATCAGATAAATCTGGGAATAACTTTCACCCACTGCTACTTGCACATGATTTGATGGCAAAAACGAAAACTAGACTCCGAGACCTTTCGGTTGATATATGAGAGTGCTATGTTTGCTTAAAAATCAGGCCCGGGGCGTCCAATTGAAGATGCAGGTTAAAAATGATGAACAAACCCTTTAACATTTAAAATATTTGACTTTATTATAAAGTTTAGACTTTAAAATAAAACTTTTTCCATTTAAAACCTTGGCCTACATGTTCACTTATGAGGGAAAATTAAAAAATATTATTTTGAAACCTTTTCAATTTCTCCTCCCCTCTAATTTCGGGTCAAACCTAGTTGATCAGCCTCTATGACACGTGTCACCATTTGATTGGCCCATCTTGTCCTCATCATTGCCATGTTAGCATCTTGTCATCTTCAACCTAGGCACCTGCCACCTAGACCCCATGTGGCGTTTCCTAATTCGTCTGTTGCCACATCACTATTGGACCTACTACCACATGGCACCGCATGTCACCTTTTGATTGGGTCACCTTGTCGCAATGGTAACTGGTGAGCAACTTCCTTTGGTGATTAAGCGACAATCGTTGATCGGCTACCACGTGTTGAAATCTGGTTATCATGCCCGCCCGCCACATGTCGCGAAGCCACCTCAACATCTGCCACGTCACTTGCGACATAGCGACGCTTCGCCATGTGTCATCCTCTGCCAAATCATTGTGCGTCGTTTTGCATGCCACGTGTTAGTCAGTCGCAGTATCGCATTAAACATCACCACCGCCATGTCAGTTGCGACTTAATGACATTCTGCTATGTGTCGTCTTTGCTAGCTCGACCTCCTCAACTTCTGTACCACATGTAGGATCTTCATTGGTTCAATCTGTCACCAGGATAGCAGTTTATTCAGACAAAATTTGCTCATTAATACACTCAACTGGCTTGGGACCCACGTGCAAGCCCTACTCTTTGTGTCTAAAAGCATGTGGCTTTTGACACTTGTCATTTGTTTGTTTGGGTATAAAAGCATTGCAAAGACCCTCAACACGGGCAATGTGGGACAAATGCTCCTTCATTTTCTTCACTCATAATACCTTGCGATCCACTTTCTGCTTTAGATATGCTTCTCACATTTTAACATAACCTTTACACTTCACTTGCGACATAACCACATTAGCAATCGAAGCTCCTCACAGTCTTCAGTTTTCAATCGAATGCCCAAAATCAAGCCTGCCTCTACTCATATCCCTTTAATTATTTCTTTGCTAACATATCAGATTTTGTAGCAAGCTGTATGAACATTTAGCAAATTTGGCAAGCTACATTGGCCATGGTGGTGGAAATCTTTTAAATTATTCATATCTATCGTTGTCTCAATGGGAAGCCCTTACAAGGACAATTCGTTTCATGTCACAGTCAAATTGTACCCAAACATATCGACCATGGCATCTTGATGTATTTTTGATGTTAGTTTCTTGTACACACAGGCATGTATGATGCCATTCACAACCCCTGCCGTAACGCGCCTTTCCTTTTGCATGCTATTATATGAAATCTCCACACTGAACATGTCAAGAATGGTTACCACTCAATGCATTGTTCCCCATGATGCATATGTTCATTTGTGGCAAATTTTGAACAGATTGGGAAGAAGATTGACTAAAATGTTTTCCATCCCACCGTTGAAGGAGAGTATGTAATGTCTAATTATGAAAAAGGTTTCACACATAAGTTTCTCAAGATTGTGTTGCTAATGTGCGAGCCCTGAGATCTCCCATGCATGTTGAAATCTATTTGAGAAAAAATTCCATTGCATGGAAACATACTGGATCAAACTCATCTTCATATGCATTGATCCATTGAATTCTTTGCAACATCATTGCCGACTCTACAAGATTGCAAACACTAGTCTCTCTAAATGATGGTAATGAACACAAGACTTATACTATTTTTTTAATACTTATCTAGGTCACAATGTCTTCTTTGCCTCTCATCTGGGTGAGCTAATATTATTGACTCTCTTGCAAATTCAATAATAATATATGCTCAGCAGATGTGGAGATTTGATTGATTAAATGCTCAAAACAGCGACTCAGTTCTCAAGAAAAGAGCTCTCTTGATATGCTTCTTGTGTGTTTTCAATATGGACAACTCTACATACTTGTGTGTAGCTCACCTAGCTGCCATTGTGCTAATCATCCATTTGTTTTTCTAATGTCTTTGTGAGCAAATTAGGCAGAAAAGTCTAATGGAATTCTTGGTTTAGTGATAGTCAACAATGAAAACAATGCGATTTAGGCTCTATCCCATGGTATGCAACACTCAAACACACTACTCTCTTATTAGAAAAGCACTAGGCATTAGTTTCAAAGAACATGCCACTTCTAAGGAAAACCTTGGTAAATGATTGACTCATGATATCCCAGTATGCTCAATTCCTTTCCACTTACAATGTGCAAGTAAGCATTTTTCCACCATGAGCAACATTATACAAACATAAACATACCAATCACAAAAGAAAATGCCACTGAACCAATGTGGCCTCAAGCTTTCATGCCGGTCAAACTTGAGACCCCTTTCCATATATTCAAGCGCTTCAATCCATCATTTGAGCTTGATGTTGCCCTCTTGACATAAGACTCACTTCATTAATACTTTGAACACGATTCTTTACAATTTTTGGGCAATTATGTCACAAGTCTATGCTTAATCAATGTCATGTTCTTTTGGCAATTTGCATTTCTCAAGTTGTTTATTAGATTAGTTTGAAGCTTTATTTTTTCTTCAAAACCTTCCACCTCTGTATAAATAATGCATTGTTTATTGAAATTTCCCCTATATACCTATTTGACTTCGAATAATGATAGGTGCTGAGCATGCTAAGCTCATAGTCATCTAATATTTGGAATTCCCTTAAGAAAATATTAGCTTCTATTCCATTATTATTCCATTTACTACTTATTAGAGTCGAGACATCCTTCAATTAACTAGTCGGGTCCTTAGGTGGGCCTGACTAAAAAAATTTCACACTCAAACACCTGACTCCTCAAATCCACTTACCAACCTCCCTGAACTGATTAAAATCAATTTGTATCACTGATTTAACCTTTAAAACTTATTTTCTAACCTTTCCAATAAACTACCAATTGTTTCACATGGCCTCTGAGACGGCTTTAAAAAACTGATAGAATCAAACAACTAATTTCTGATAACTTGCGTTCGTGCTCTCTGGCACACATACTCTCAATCTGCAAAATTTTTGATCTTGATGGATTTCTAGTTAAAAGATATCAATTGTTAGAACTTCCCTTTTCAAACTATCCAACAAATGAACAAGTTAGAAACATAAAAGTGCATTCAATTTTGGTTTTGAAAACAAGTCAAATGATCATTTGGGGAAACGAAACCTGGGGCATTAGTAGATTCTTAAACAGAGAGTATAAAGGCACAATTTGGGCTCATGACGAATAACTGGGCAAATTTGGCAGGTGTGCAAAGTTGGCTTCTGAGAATTGCTTAATTGGACAACTTGCCAAAACAATGATTTTTGCATTTGGAATGGCTTTAGGAAAGTACTCAAATGGATTAATGAAAACTTGGAAATGAACATACTAAGAGTATTTCCAGAGTCGATCACAGTGGTGAAATCTGTTTGGCCTTATCTATAATGGTTTCAAAGTTATAACATCCCGAACAAGCCTCTTGATCAATCTGCAGATCTCGTTACTAGTGAAAACTTTAGAAATTGCATTTGGAATCGTGTTTGAAAACTAGTCAAATGGATTCGTCATAAGCTCAAATCTGAAACATAACATGTCTCTGACCCCTAGAATGCAATGGTGAAGGAACTTTTACAGTTAGGTCAACTAGGTCAAAATTACGATTGGTCAAATAGGGCTACTTACTAGTTGTCATAAAGGGCAACTGGGCAGTTTTAATTTCTTGCAAATGGAATCAGCTTGAGAAACTCATCAAATGGATTCATCAGACCTTGAAATTGCATACTTACGATGTATTTTATTACTACAACACAGTAGTATGATCATTTCTTCAAAATACTCAATGGGGCACAAAATATTCACTATCAAACAAGGCTTCTTGAAATTCTGAACAATGTGCATCAGCATGACAACAATAAACAACCGACTTTGAAGAATTCAAGACCTTGTCAAAACATATTGAAATGACTTGAAATTTGAAACGTAGGTTTTTTGATATGCATACTAGACACTCCCAAAGTGGCGAATCATGAAACTCTTCCGAGCGCAAGATATTCAAATGCAAACTAGCTCTCAAACCTTTGTTTGACACTTGGGCAAAAAAGCAGATTATGACAAGTGCCCAAAATGACACCTCACCGAATAACTCGAAACTTCCAACCCACAAATTGAGGTACTAAAAGAAAAGTAATGAGCACTTAGAACACATCCTAAGCCTCAAAATGACAGCCAGGTACATATGCATGAAAAACACTTATAGTGGCTCACTGTGACTTAGTCCTTAGAGTGGTACTCAAAATCAGTGTTGCAATTTTGAGTCCCAACAGGGCATTCTTGTAACTTGATGCTCCATTTACTCAACCACTTTCTGTTTTGATTCATCCATGTTTTCTTTTTGCAAACCAAGTCCTCTTTCATCGCAATTTTGGGCCATTGTTGGTTATCCATGCCTTCAATAGGAAATTGCTTGCTTCCATTAAGAGAATTTCATATGGCACCAAACGCTTGACCTTTAAGACTACTTGTGATTAAGAGTTTTTGAATCCTCTCTACATGTCTCCAAGCACATTTTGTCATTTTGCCTCTCCAAACTTCGCAGCCATAAAGGATAACTACCAAAGCATTTGGATGTTCATTCTTGTGTTCTGATTTTGGTACTAACTCTCTCATAAAACCTATGCATTGTCGCTCTATACACATCCAATGTGCCTAATTCTTCCATTTTCCTCCACAACTTGTCTCTAGGAACCGTGTCAAAGGTTTTCTTGAAGTCCACGAAATAGCAACAAACTTCTCCAGTTCTCCCCCCTAATTGTCTCATCTTTTCTTTATCAGATGCCAAAGGGTGATGCAATAATCAATGGTAGAATGTCTAGGCTTGAAACCTGCTTTCCCTTTTGCTATTTATTCTTCACCTTTTGCCCAACTGCTGATTGTACGTTCCACAATGGTCCCAAAAAGTTTGCCAAAGAGAGGATTGACTATAATTATTCAATAATTAGATGGGTTATTGATGTCCCCACGTTTACCCATCCCAAATGGCACTGTTGAAGACTCCTTTGAGGTGGAGGGCAAGAAGATTAACTCCCCTCTATGAAAATTCATCATGAAGCCTGTCAATGTCACTTGCTTTACCACTCACTAATTTCTTTATTGCCAATTTGATGTCGTCCACTATGAACAATTCAACTGATGTGTTTACAATTGGGGGGGGGGGGCGGAGTTCTTCTCATGCGTTCGCTCATAAAGTAACTTTGCACACATTAACTATTGATCATCTGTAATATTATTCTCTATTTCCTTTTTCCTCTGTTGTAGTTCCTTCCAAAAGTCTTTGGGGTTGTGTTTGCCAAGATGTATTAACTCCCTTCTTACATTAACGTACTCCTCTTTTTTTGGCTTGGATCAGCTTTTTATATTTCTTGTTTTCTTTGCTCGAATCTTTCCATACCACGGATTTGCTGGAAATGAGATCATTTACATGCCTTTAATGCCCATTTGTATAATTGGAATCAGCAAGCTACTATGCAAATGCTCAATCTTCTTATTGTCCATTTCATCAATCAAAATATTGTCTATTTCAAGAAGTTGCTGTTTATGAGCAGTGCTGAATATGACGCCGTTCTCTTGATTTATAAGAATTCTACCTTTGTGAACAGCCATCTTTGTTCTGTGGAGTTCCTGTTTATCATGTGGATTACCCAAAAAAAAGTCCAATCTAACATAGAGGGGTATGAGACCAGATTTCATCTTTACAAGACGTTCACCACTGTCAAACTCTATCACTCTAGAATTAAAATTGTGAATAAACAACACAATCTACCACACATTGACCATTGTACATCTTGCAAGTGATACCCCATGAAGTTGGCTAGGCTCTCCTGCTGTTACAAATAACCATGTCAAATAGACTACACAACCCCAATAATTCTGTGCTGAAATGAGACACATCCTCATTACCATCTTGTGAAGCTCTTTTGTAAGGTTGATCATTGACTTCTTCAAACCATAAAGGACTATTCTCTCCTTTTTCACTATTGTTCAAATGTAAAGATTGATCGTTGGCTGTCCTTGCATTGAAGTCCCCAACAAGCATTATTTCACCCATAGTGCTGAATAAATGGATCTTCATTGTAAAAGTTACTTTTTTGTAGAATTTAGAGTAATTTTGGGTCAAAGTAACAAGCATCCAATCTGAAAATTGGCTCATTCACTGTAATCTGCAGCCATATATATTGCTTATATGGATCTTCTTTTCTAAATTTTACCATGTCACACCATTTCTCTATTATAAACACTATGAGTCCATTGCGTCCTTTACCTGTTTCATTTTCATTGTTCCATAATGAAAAATTCTTGTAACCATCAACATCTGGGACCATGCAACCATCATGCTTATGTGTCTCAACAAGAATGATAATATCACTTCGGCTATTGGGCCCAACCCATGACCTCTTTTCCATGGATAACCTTTGCATTCCAACTTACTACACTAAAGTGGTCCTATGGGGCCCACTTTTCCCATTTCTTATTTGAGAAATGCTCATTGATTTGAGCTTTCTCATTTTTCAGCCATGCCCACTTTATCTTGTTTCTTGCTGATTTTTCTTTTATCCATACCTTCCTTTGCTCCTCTTGTTGAGAAAAAAATAGATTAAACACATCAATTTTCCACAATCCATCATGTATAGCAACAGTTTTTGGAAGAGATTGTGTAAGAGTTTTTTGTGTCAACGTTTCGGATCACCCTCTGTGATCCATCATCAGGACAAAAGAGAGCTAAAGGATGAGTAAGAATAGATTGTAGACCATGGAGGGGGTAATGGAAGTTAAAAAGAAGAAGAGGAGGACCAAGGGCTCAAAGATCAAGGTCAAGGAGGGAGGAGAAGACCAAAAAGGATAAAGAAAGAAGAACTAAAGGGCAAGAGAACTAATTAAAGACAAGAGGATGATCACCAATATATATATATATATATATATTATAAACAAGAGAAAAGAAATAGAGCTAAAATTTAGGTAAGAGAAAATAAAAATAAATAAATAAATAAATAATATCAAACGACAAACAACTTCCAAACCTCTAAAAATAGAAACACCCACCTAAATTTAAAAAAGAGACAAATAACTAAAAGTTAAGAAAAAACAACAAAACAAAAATAAAAAATAAAAAATAAAAATAATAAAATTAGAACAATTAATTAAAAGAGATCAAAAGCCCTTATTAAATAATAGTAATAATATGCTATATACATATATAACCAAAACCCTACTATATAACTGCGAGAATTATCAACCAATGAAAAATCTAATTACTTATATATATATATATATATATATATATATATATATATATATATATATATATATATATATATATCAGTACATCTATATGTATATATATACCTATAGATACAAACACGCAAGTGAATAGATAAAAATTTGTCTGTATTCCTTGACCTTGATTTTTGAGCCCTTGGTCCTCCCTTCTTTTTAACCCCCGTTACCCCCACCATGGTCTGCAATCTATTCTTACTCATCCTTCAGCTCTCTTTTGTCCTGATGATGGATCACAGAGGGTGATCCAAAACGTTGACTCAAAAAAATCTTACACAATCTCTTCCAAAAACTGTTGATATAAAAATTTAGATCTTCATCTAGATAGAACTTCATTCCTCTGAGTGGCCCTCTGTTAATAAGGATATATTCTTATCCTCTAGGTTTCTCAAGATAAATCTTATGTCCTTATCCCTTGCTCCATTTAACCTCTTACCTATCTTGTTTGCTTGTTGAATACCACCTGTTCACTTCAGCTTTTATATTGAGAAAGTCCTTAGCAAGAATATCGGTTCTCTCTTTTTCTTTGAAGTCTTCAACCCTTTTATAACGATATTTGCAGCCTTGCCCTTGTCTCATTCTCCCCTTTTTCAAATTTTGATTTGTTGTTCGATAATTTCCTTTTGTTTGTTTGCTGAGCCGCTTACCACCTGTGACCAAGAGTTCGCTTCCTCTATCCGTTCCTTGAGTTGAGATTCTTAGATTCTATGTTTGCCAATGTTGATTGAATTTCTTTCAATTATGTGGTGTCTACATCTTTCACCACATCTTTTCTTTTGCTCCATGTTAGTCTCAATTGTTCCAATTCCTATTTTATGTTTTCAAGTTCTTTCTATCCCATATGCATTTTGATCTACATGTTTGAGATTTGTTCATTTAGATTTTTTTCCTATTTCTTTTTTGCCTGTGTACTCTATGGCTTCATATACTTTGTCATCTTCTTTCCAATTTTATGTTTTGATAGTTTCCATCCTTTTTTAAAGTCCAAGAGCTCCTCTATGTATAGCTCAGAAGACCACAAAAGCGGTGTTTTGGTTGGGCTATAACAGATTTTATTGTCTTGTTTCTCTTCTCCATTGTCTCCTTTGTTCACTGCACCTGTTTCTAGTTGATTCAAATGATTCAGATTTGATTTGGTGTTCTCATTTGTTTCCAGCTGTACTTGTTATCCTTCATTTTCCCTCTCTTTTTGTGATGTTGCCTCACACTGGACTGGTATGTCTTGTTTGGAATACCGTTCATTCTTGGTTAGATTATTGCAAAATGTTTTTTATTCGTTTACCTAAACTTTTGGTTCTGTCGTCTTAGAATACCTTTGTACTGTATCGTATTTGTTCTTGAATTCTAAGAATTAGAGATAGTGTTTTGACTCTTTTGGAAGGCTTCCATTCTATTATTTTCTCGGAACTTCTTTTCCAACTGGCAGGGTTGTGAAGTTTATTTTCCTCTAATGGCAGGTCATGTTTGCTCCTGATGAAACACGGGGACACCGGAGTAGAAACTATTCAAGTCACCAGAAATCCTTATTGAGTGCAAATGTTGAAGATGACAATTTAAGTTTTTTAAACAATCAAGGGGATATGCAGGTTACAAGATCATCCCCTGGAACAGATGGCATATGGATTGAAACAATGACACCATTATCACAAAGGCTTCTTTCCGCTCTAATAGTTGTGGATGAAAATGAGCAAGTAACGAGGATTGGCAATGACAGTGGGCATAAGAATTTCGATTGCGTGATTGAAGTTTCACCCCATATAAGTCATGTTGATAAATACAGTGAGGATAAGACTTTCAGTAGAATAGACAAAAGTGGAGTAGTATATGATATTTTAGAAGGTTCAACCTCAGACGTTGATATTTCCAAAGCAGACTCAGAAAATTTGAAGGAGAAGCACATAATAGGATTGCAGAGGAATCAATCTGGTCACCAAACTAATTGTGTGGCTTCTGAGATTGCTACACATGAGATTGAGTATCAAAAAATGTCTCTGGATGAGAAGATTCTTTTGGAACTTCACAGCATAGGGCTCTTCCTAGACTCAGTGGTACTCATACCTGCCATTTTTCTGTTCCTTTTCAACCTTTTACAATCCATATAGCAAGTACAAACTTTAGTAAAATGCTTATACTTCTAATGCACGGAAGCATGGTAAGACATGAGCTTTTCAATTTATCTTTTAAAATACAAATATTTTCCTTGAACTTGTTCATTGTTTTTGTTTTTCACTGCAGCCTGATCTAGAATCTGAAGATGATGACAGTATAGAAGAGGAACTTAATAAACTTAAAATAGAACTTCAAGAAAAGGTGCATCTCTTTCAGATCCTATACAGCTTTTTGTTATTCTCTTTCCTCTTCTCTTTGTAGTTAGGAGCTTTGTGTAATCTCAACTGCAACTAGGAGAGAAAAAGTAAATAATTTGATGCAATTCTGTGATTGCTAAAATATATTTTTACAGGTTATTATTGACAATTGATCAAACTTGCTTATTTATCCATCAGCTATTTTGCTGAGCACTCATTTTTTTGAGATGTTGATTTTTAATTGTTGTTTTCTTGTTGAAACTGTTTAGGTTTGAGTATACTAATAATGCACTCATTTCTATTTGATAGATTTGCGAAACGGAAGCTCAAATAATTCATCTAGAAAAGGCTGCTTCTGAGAGTTGGAAGTTGGAAAAAAGGTAATTACTAATTACATATGGTAAAGGCAGCTGTGAAATACATGATTTGGTAGTCCATTAAGTTACAATTAGCTATTTAAAATTGTAAAAGTGGTTTTAAATTATTTTCTCAAGTCTCTTTATGTTTCTGGTTAATTGCACAAATATTTATGCCAATGCAGCATCATTTATGTGTTTCCAATTGTAACATTCTAAAAATTCAGAAATTAATTAATTATGAAATAAAGATAGCAGATCTAATTCTTAACCAATTGAAAAGAGATTTAGTTAATTCAGTTATTCAACTAACTCACATGAAAAGGAAATATGAACTAACTAACTATCTTTATGAGTCGCATATAACTAAGAAATGTTGAACTATTAACTCTTCAGACATTCAGTTATTAACTATCTTTTCCATCATAAAATATTCTAAGGAAACATAAACTTAAACAAGGAAATACCAATGAAACTTTAAAGAATTACCAGAGTAAAAGCTGTAGATGAACAGAGTTGTGTAAGCCCTGACATCTGGAAGAGAGGAAAAGCATTGCCATGGGCTTAACCTCCCAACCACGGACCCTTATTATCCCCTCGCAATCTCCAACGAGAAAGACCTCTCTACCTTGGGAGTTGGCTTGGGACACCCTTATCCAACCACTGAGAATCCTAGTGTTGGAGTGTAGACCAGTCAATTGCCAAGACTATGGACACTTCCAATCAGCTTGTCCTACAATTGCTAGCACCCCGACCTCTGGTGATCATGGTAGCAAATGCCATTAACTACCTTGGCCAAGGATTTCAGATGGGCATCTCATGTGCCCGATCACCCACTGCTTGACTTGACAACAAGAAAAATGCAACAGATTACCATGAGCTATTGTTTATATCTGCTTTTAAGGTTTATATTGATTTAGTTTATTTCTTTCATTGCAGGATTTCCCACTCTTTCATCCATTAGCTTGACCATGCTGGTCCTTAATACTTGGAGGAAAATCTAAGGATTACATGATTCTTACTCCTTTGCCATGCATCATGCCTTCATTGGCCTATGGCACCGTAAGATAGTATGTGTTATAGCTGTTTTTTCTTTTATTTTAAGAGAGGGAGTCTTCCATCTCAAGGACATATCGACTATGCCCCTGTGCTCAGATCATATAATTAAAGAAGGTTGTGACACAATGTCAAACTAGCAGATAAAACAACAAGAAAATGGAGATCATCATAGATCATATAAGTTCAGCTCCGAATGTTTGCCGATGAGTAGTATACAAAATATCAGAACTGGTAAAAGAAAACCATATCATATATGACAATTAATGACACAATCATTTCAAAAGAATTCGTAGTTCATGACCTAATGTCTGATATTGATCTGGAGTAATGGAAATTACTGTTCCCGGCACCAAGACCTCTATACATGCCGATAATAAATTATGAGTCAGAGCTCATGAGCTTCGGCTCTAGCAATGCATTTGATTTGCCAATTTAATGTGGCTCTCATAAACCACTATACTGTGTGAGACAACTTCTATATAAAAGAGTTTGCAGAAAAGAGAGAGAGAGATGGATTGGAAAGATGATAATAAAAGAACCGAGAGCTTCTTTGCAAGACTATATGGCATAAAACAATCAACATCAGCCAAGATGGTCATGGCCTCCTTCGTGGGTTCAGTTTAAAACAAGATTGATGTGGCATGAACGTTGCCAAGAAATATAATTTGAAAATTCAAGAGAATTTTACCCACAACTGATAGCTCAATGCCACAAGGTGGCAGATGGTAAGATTGATCGTGCAAATAATAATAATAAAGAAAAATGATCATGCCCGTACCAAGTAAAAGGATATAAAAGCAAGGCAAAAGAAATATATATTAAACACATACCTTGGTATAAGAATATCAGTTCCTGTATATTCATGCTTGCCTGAGTCACATGATATGTAGGTATATGTACATGCATATATATGTATGTATGTATATATGAATGTGTGTGTATATATATATGTATATGTATGTATGTATGTATGAATGTGTATATATATGTATGTGTGTATATATATATATGTATATGCTAGTGATTATTTCGCACCATATATATATACATATGCATGTGTATACATACATACGTATTTCATACCCACACAAGTATGAGTATAGACGAGATATTTTTATACCAAGGTATGATAGCTTGCACAGAGCATAGAAGTCAAAACACAATGAAGGTAATGTTCTTACTTAAGTTGGTTATAATGTTCCTCTTTTTTAAATATTTGATTATTTGGATAGCTCATGGTGACCTTGCACTTCCTTCATTGCCTAGCTGTTCTAATCCTTGGTCTAGGTGGTTAAGTTCATACTTGTTATTTTGATAGTGGATTTAGGTGTCCCCTTCCTAACTCTCATTTTGGAAATGCTTCCACCCTTCGTTGTTAAGATCCTGCAAGATAGCAATGGTCTCTGATAATAACATAATTCATGATTAGAAATAAAGTACATCACTTAAATTTCTATGATATTTAGTCTTCTAATTTTCATCTTAACAGTTAACCACCATCCACATGATACATTAACTAATAACCACATGGTACATTAACGAATAACCGCTATTGCATTTCTCATGAATTAGAATATCTTAACAGTTTTATCATTACAGCCAACTTCATACGAACTGTTATTTCCAACAAAATTACCGAACAACTAGTTCACATGAAATTTTCTGACGGCTATAATATTATTAGTTGTAGCTAAATTTTGGGATGTAACACCAATCTTAGAATTGAAAAGTCTATATTGTTATAAGGAACTAGAAGGAAGTAACATTTCTGATCATGTTTATTATTGCTTTATTGTAAAAGGTGAACTCATAAATTGCTCAATAGCTTTTTGATTTTTTCAAACTTTTTAACAGAATGCCAATTTTGGTGATGATTTTCAGGGAACGTGAGCGCCATGCTTTGAACAAGCTTGTATTGAGAGCATCCAAACGATATCTAGTGAGCATATATTCCTTAGCTATATATCAATTTAAAATCATTAATGTTCTTTTTCCAAAAAAATTGAGGTCTTTTCTAGTTTGTATTTTAGCATTTCCAGTGTTTTTATTCAGAATATATGCTCTCAATTTTTGTATTCTATGTTATTCATATTCTGCTCTCATTGGCAAAATTTAGTCATATATTTACATTGATCTGATTTATTCTTTCAATTTTGTTGTTTTTTTGGAGAAAAATCTTATGCTTATGTTCTCAAAGAACTAATTTGGCTTTTCATAAGAATATTAGTTTATTTTCTCGTGTAGGGTTGATAATGGAAGGACAATTTAGTATCTTTGTGTCATTATTAGTTATAATAAATTTTTAGTAGATTTCTTTTGTTTAAACTGTCATGCTTAGTAATGTTCTTTCTCAGAGGTTTGTGTGGAAAAGTTTGTCTAAATCTGTATTAAGGTGAGCTAAAATTAGTTCATTGTATGTACTATGTGGCACTCCTGTTTATTTATTGTTTACTTAGATTACCTCCGACTTCTTTCCCTGTTTTAGAACTGTACTATGGTTTTGACATTATAAGCAATAATGTAAAACTGCCTGTAGTAATGATTTATGATTTGGCTTTCTTGTTTGGAGGCCTGCATTGAAATTTTTTATGGAGCCTGTATTTTATTCAATGATCTGGGGACATGCAACTGGTTTGCAGTTAGAACAGTCTTTGATGCATTTTTAAAATTCTGGTAATTGGAGCTTGCTAGATAAAGACCTTCCATTGAAAGGGCTATCAGCTGATAGGATTTTATGGTAATTTAGGGACCAAGAGGCAGAGGCTTTTGTAGGAGGAGTGCAGCAAAGAAGGTCGAACAGCAGGCAAACTTGGATTTTGTTAAGCGGACACTACATAGGTGTAAGAAGTTTGATGAAACAGGCAGAAGCTGCTTTAATGAAACTTCGCTGAAAGAGAAATTTTTCCAAGTAGCTTCTACAGAGACATCAATAAAATCTGTAGAAAATGCAATTGAAGGTAAAATTTTCCATGCAAACCAAAATGGTGGAGATACTGGAAGCCCTTCTGGTGTGAAGCCATCAGGTAGACCACTTGAATGCCCTTGCAATTTCGTAACTTAGAATTAACTGCAATATGTGAAGCAAAAAGATAATATAAAGTTGTATAATTTATCACTCTATATTTGCTCTAACAATTTTATATTATATTATAATCTATATCTGCTTTACAATTTCGTTTTAATTGCTTCCCATTTGTCTACATTGATTGCTTTAACCCAAGACTCTAGAAATATAGTGTCTTTAACCAAAGACTGTATTACAGAAGACATTCTGCAATAATGTGGAAAGAGGTAAAGATTGAACAGCCATCATTTTGTTTATTATTTGAGACATCTGAATCCTCAGATAATAGACATGTTGCCTATTTACTTTTTCATAAAGCTGGCAATTGCCTAGAAAATATAAGAACTTAGAATATCATGCACAAATCTTGCAGAAGTGCTGCTGATTCAGGATTCATGAGCTTTAGAAATAATATTTTATGTTTCAGCACTGGTTTAATTAGAATAAATTTGTCAAACATTTGTTTTATATTGAAAATTGTGAATGTATGCTTTTCATAATGTGCACAAGAAGCTTCTACGTCAACAATTTATGCACACATCCATCAGGTCGGGTCATGGCATCTTGAGTTGTGTAATTAATATGTAACATATCAGAAACTTGGTGTGACTGAGTGGTAAGGTTGAGCAATTACCATGATAAAGACTTGGGTTCACATCCTGTCAGGGGACTCTTCTGGGCTTACTTCTATCTAATGATGCAACTGTCAACATAAAAGCTATGATGCTCAGTTCTAGTGTAGTTTCTTTTGTTCATATTTTATTGCTGTCATAAAAAATGCTGCTGTCAATGCACTGAACTTTTGAAGGCGACTTAGTTATTATATTTTTTAAACAATTTTTAAAAATTTGGCATTGCATGGTCATTGCTAGTATGATAGTATCTATTTGTTTGAATACACCATACAGTATGTTGTGAATACATTCAGGTAGTGCAAGTAAAGTGTTGGTTTTTATTTACAAGATCAAAAGTGTATGTACTTTGCAGTTTAATGATTAGTCACCACTTTCCATCTATTCTCTTAACACTGTTATTGTCTTTACAGACGACTTGGTTGTGGCTTCTCAAAATTCTGTAAGACATGCAGTTCAAACTCATAAGAAAGACAAGGGAGACAATGTACAGTTTGTTCCACATCGAGCATCATATGCATCAGAGCAAACCGGTGGGACACTGTTCCTTGAGGGTGTAGTTGGCAGAAGTGCACCACGGGAGCTGCCTGTTTTTACAAGGTCTCTTCTCAAAGGGGCAAAGGAAAAGATCTGTGACATAGAGAAGGAAGGAAAGGGACATAACAAAGAGACAATAATGAGTATGAACAATGTAAAGGAGGGTCTGCAAGGAAATATTAAAGTAAAGAAAAAATCTGCAAGCAAATTAAACCAGAGAACAACCCAGTTGTTGGAGTCTAATGGGCTTCTGGGCAAGTCTACTGGACAGTTGAGTAAATTATCAACTACATTGATAAATCTTGAGGAAAAGCCTAGCAATAAATTTGTTAAAGAAAAGAATGATTTTACCATGGGAAGTGTTACGGTTGTTGCGCAAGATCTCAAATTTGAACCTTTAGTTATTGATTTATCACATGTGGAGCTCCCTGTTGTGGACTATGTGGATAAATTGGATGGGTATGAAAAGTGTCAGAACTTTGAGTCATTTTTTGAGGATGATGCCTTGCAAGATGCCACTGCTGATTCTCCGGGTCTTGGTGTGTCCGCTGAAGATTCTTGTCATTGTAAAATGACAGATTGATAATTAGGTGTTTGTACATTATTTTTAATTGTTCCGGTTGGTAATCTGTACTACAAATACAACTAATGTTTTGTTTCTTTTTAGCCAAAAGAATGCCAATGCTAAGGGTTTTCTTTTGCTTCCAAGTATAGGTTGTACCAGAGTAGGATAGATATATTCTTTTAAACAGTTTTGTATGAGTAAACTGCATTATTTGTGACATACATACAAAGCACCATACACATCAATTCTCTCCCCTTGTAATTCTTGGTCTCTTTAAACGATAGCGTTCTCTTAAGCTTATTCTAGGTGTACAACCTTTGATTGTTTTCTTAATTATTATATAGGCAGGTTGGGCGGTGAAGTTTTTCAATGCCATACTTTAGCTAAAGTCTATGGTCATTGATCTGATGGTACAGTAGATGCACACTTTTACTCAGTATGGATATTTTGCCTTGACTATTAGATATTTTGGAGTGATGCATGAAAATCGCTCTCTTTTTAAGTTTTGGTTTCAAATTTCTGATTTCCTGACAATACTAGGTCAGGAGGACAAGTTTACTTTTTGGATCAAAGTTCCTAGACTTGGATTTGGTGCAGACTTAGCAAGGCTGACCTGACTCAGGACTTGGGACTTGGCAAAAACTCGAGAAACTCGATAAAGTGAAAAAAAAAACCCAAGAAATTACAATAATTTCATCATATATAAGCTAATTTGATCACATACACAGTATACATTGATTACATGAGTATAAATGCAAATTGTAGCTGAAGGAAATAGCAAACTTAGATTTATAAAATTTTAAATATTGTCAAATGTGATACAGATAGGAGCAGTGAGACTTGTAACAAACTTATTGCCAAAGTAGTAAGAATGCAAAGAACTTTTACCTCCAAGACTCACTGTTTTAGGGAAAAGTTACATACGATTCTTCTCAAATGATAAGAAGAAGCTCCCTTGAAATGTAGGTGATGTGTACAACTCTGTCACATTGTCTCTGCCTTTGCCTTTGCTTCTCTATCACATAAATTGAATTATGCTCTTTGAAAACTCTATTTATATATTTTCACTTGCCTGCACTCGGTAATCTTTGTTTTTCCAAACCACACATTGTACTTAAATACAAGATAGATCATTAGAGTTCAGAACAAAGTTGGCCATGCCAAAAGAAAATTACAAGTCAACCATATCAACAACTGCTGATGTTTTGTAGCTTATGTCGAATAAATCTTATGGGACTAAGACACACACACACACACACACACACATGATAAATATGTATGTATGTAGGTTACATATATTATTATTATTATATAAATTTCATCATAATGAATAGTCATGTCCCCATGAAGGGACATGTCTCTCTCTTTGCCCCATTTCCAAATATAAATGCAAGAGAGATTGTTGCATTTAAAACATAAAGAAATTAGAGGCAATATTATTTCATTTGCAACAATCTTACAACTTTAATAGCAACAAATTACAATAAGGACATATTCTAGAAGCATCCAAACCAAAACATAGATCACACATAACAAGGACTCATCTAGATAAGAGATAAACATCAAATACATAGGTCACATATAACATGAACCCATTTTGAAAAGAGACAAACATTAAATTCTGTACCCAAACAAAAAACATAAAGCATGATCCACTCTAGGAGAGGAAGGGACTAGGAACTTGTTACAAACAACTTAATATCATAATTATAAGAACCAAAACAACTTCCATTGTTATCTTAAATGTGTAGCATCACATTGTCCATAGAACCACTTAACATGCAAACTATATCTAGACCTCCACATGTTGTGGTGACATCTAGTCTCTATGCCAGATGCCATATCACTAGCAAACTATCACAACAAATTTTTAAACTAAAACACAAAATGATCATTATTGACACACTTGGTAACACTTTCCGAATAGCAAGGAACTATTTCCAGAGAACTAGAAGACACCACAACCAAGATTAGAACTTGAATACAATTTAAACTACACCTACACATCTTCAACTCTTATTTTAGGAGCAAAAACCTTCTAGAAATACAAATGAACAACTACCATCTTTAAATGTATATCCTTGTTACTAAACCAGTAAGACCCAAACTAAGGACTATAACACAAACGCACTAACAATCATCATTTTCATGATCTCAAAAATATATTCATGTCTTCCATTGTTCTATGGTACCAAATACATACTTGTCTTCCATTTCTACAGTGCTGAATACATATGTGTCATCCACTATTTTGTAACACAAAATACATACGTATCCTACACTGCTCTATAGTTTTAGTAGCACTAACATGTTCAAAACACAACCTTCTTCCTTCAAATATACTTGAACATGTAACTAGAAATAAGTTTTGACAACAGTGTTTGAGAAACGAAAAACACTTGGGGTGACACATACTTCCAAACTACAAAACACCTTCGCACCACAATGTTTTGTTAGATAACTAGGGTGGGGGATGTGTGTTGGGACTCAAAATTGAAGCCCTGATTTTGAGTACCATTGAAAAATCAAGTCCTATAAGCGCTTTTAAATGCATGTGTACCCGACTATAATTGTGAGACCTAAAAGGTGTTTAATGTTTTTAGCACCTTGCATTCAGTATATCCACTCGTCCCATAAAGATAAATTACCATTCCGAGCCATTCTGTGAAGTCCTGTTTTAAGCAATGTCCAAATCTGCATTTTTGCCCAAATGTCATATAGCGACAGGAGGCCTTGTTTGCAATTGAATATCTCACACCCAATAATGTTTCATTACTTGTTGCTTTGGGAGTGTTTAGTGTCCATATCAGAGAACCTATGTTCTAATTTTCAGCTCATTTTTAATCCGTTTGACTAGATTTTGAATCCCTCAAAGTTAGTCATTTATTGTTGTCATGCTGATGCAAATTGTTTTGAATTTTGGGAGGCCTTGTTTGGCTTGTTATAACTTTGACCTTGTTGATCGAAATGAGAAAATTTCTTTTGCATTACATTCTAAAGGTCACAGACTTACTATGTTTCAATTTTGAGCTTATGATGAATCTGTTTGATAAGTTTTCAAACGTGATTCTAGATGCAATTTATGATGTTTTATTAGTGTCAAGACAGGCAGATTTGTTGGTAGCCCAGTTTGGGATGTCATAACTTGAGATCCGTGGTAGGTGGGATCAAATGGATTATATCATTGCGTTCTACTTAGAAAATACTTTAAGTGTGCTAGTTTTCAAATCTTGATGAATCCGTCTGCACACTTTCCTAGGTCCATTCCATTTAAGAGAAACATTTTTCTACCAATGTTTCCAATCTTCAAAATTTGATCAGCCCACTTTTATTGCTTGCCAAATTTGCTTCGTTATTCGTCATGAGTCCTAATCCCAGATTTATGTTGTACTCATGACAGTAAATCAATGCCCCCATTTTCATCTCCTGAAGTGTCAGTTTGACTTGTTTTCAGAGCCAAATCTGAAAGTGTTTTATGGTTTTCTGACATGTTTTTTTACAAACAATTTTGAGAAGGTAACTTTGACAGTCAATATCTTATGATTGAGAATACGTCATGAGACGAGATTCAACATGGTACAAGAGTGCGGAATAGAGAATTGATATGTTTGATTTTAGAGTGCGGTCAGGTGTTTTTGTTAGTTTTTTTAAGCCAGTCAGAGGACCTCTCGACATGAAATTGGTAGTCGACAAAAAAGATGTAAAATAAATTTTGAAATTGTTTTTAGTGGTTGAATTGGTTTTGAATCAGTATTAGGCAATCAATGGATCAGTTTGAGAGGTCAGAGGTTTGAATTCGAGTTTTTTTTTAGCCAGACCCATTTTGAGGCCCAACTAATCACGTCCAAATAATAGGGGATTGTGAAATATGCAAATGTTTTGATTTAGTAATCCATCATACATGTGTCATTGATCAAATATTTGATAGCCATATATGATTGCATGTACAATGGTCAACAAATGAAGATTACTAAAGCTCTTCCCATAACTATAATTCAAATTGACCCATCTCCTTCAATGGTTTCAAAAGGCACAAGCCGCAACAACTATGCATATAATGTGTTACCGATGAAGGGGCATGTGAAACCAAATATCCTTTTAGATGGAAAGGAAAAATCCCTTGTAAGATTAGCAATGAAAGGAGTGGTAAAGTTATTTAATGCGGTTAGCAAGGCACATAGTGTGTATAGCACATTTGATGTGTCAAAATTCAAGGGTGCAAAAGCTGCTACAAAGGAAAGCAAGTAGCATTCCTTTCTAAGTTACGTGGTGCATCAAGTTCTTCTGTAAAGCTTGGACAACTCAATTCCATGAAAACACCTAAAAGGCTAATTGGGGGACCTGTCTTATCAGCACAAAAGAAACTTATTGCAAAGAAGCTCGATGAAGAGGCTAATGAGGACAAGAAAGAGAAGCACCTGATCAGAGAGCGGGGGCAATCTACTACAAAATGGGACAGAGGCCAACAATAGACAGAGGGGCAACATCATGAAAGAAAGAGGAGCATCCTTGGCAGAGTATACAAAGCCGCATGCCTCAATGAAGACCAGAGATTCTTATTAAAGAGGAGGAGCTATTACTATGCAAAGGCTAGGAGCAAATGGAAAACAATCAAGTTTGAGGTGGGTTTTGATGAATGCTTCACTTCCTAGTGATCTAAGAAACAAATGTAATGTGTTGTAGTTACACAATGCATGTCCCATTTCAATAAAAAATGCGGACCCCCTACTTTACTTTTTAGCTTTTTTGGGACCCTAGTCTAGGGTCTAGGTCATTTTGAGGTCTCATCAAGAGCCCTGGTTCACGTTCAGGTCCTATCCGGGAAGCCCGGTTGTCAAAAGGAAAATTTTTGAAAAAAAGTAAACATTGCAAAAAATGCGTAGCAGGCGCACCTAATTGATGTGCCTATTGTGCTAAACATATGGGAGAAGGCTCTGAGTGCACATTTGGCATAGCTGTGCACCTAGGCAGTTGGGCCAAGAGTCTTATTATCTATTAATAGGGGGAGGACTCCCTCCCTTTCCACTTTACTTTTCTTCATGCATCATCACTCCTATTTCTCTCTGCATTAGTCTTCGATTGCAACTCGACACTAATCGAGGTGCGACACCCTCCCCACCCTGCCTGCAAAGACACAAAACAAACAAAGTTTTAAATAAACCCAAGCTGGGTGTGCATCAACGCACCTCCTTGAGTACTAGCCCACCCAACTTCCTTCACCTAAGGAATTTTAAAAAAATTAAAAAATAAAATAACTTGCACTAAATTTGGGTGCACATTAGCACACCTATCTGGGTGCACTAATTCACACCCAAATTACTGATTCACATTTTAACTCAAAAGAAAAAGAAGGCTGGAAACATATTCCATTGAAGATATTGTAGCAGGGGAAATCCTGACACCTCCACAAGGAGAAGAAAACATACAAGGGCCAGAGAGTACTGAAGCCGTACAAGCCTAGGGTGATCCTCATGTACCACTAGTTGCACCAAGCCAAATAGAGGCAGAGGTTGAAGTTCAAGAGGTCTCCCCACCTCATTAAGTAGAACAAGCATCTCCTTCAACACCAAAAAAAAGAAAGATTAAGACTCTGATGAAAATGAGACAAAAGGCGATCAAGAAAGTGATCCCTTTTCCATCCATCCTAGAACCTATCCCGAAAGAAGAAGAAGAGGGTAATGAGGATAAGGACGATGATCTACCCTTAAGTCAAAGGACTCGGTTGGCCAGAGCTACAGAGCAAGAATGAAGAAAAAGCTCTACGGTTACACCATCATCTATCCCCAACGAATCTTTGCAAACCACCACATTTGAGGATGAGATGTAGCAATGGATAGATGAACAATATGTAGAGGGCACTAATGTCTTTGAGATGTCAAATTTTGACTTTATGCCCGTAGGTATTGAGTTGGTTGGGGATAAGATCAGAGACACACTGACCAATCAACCTCAATAGGAGGATTAGACTCAGATGCCCCCCGAGTCACAAGGACTTGAAATGATTCCCACATCCCAGTTGCAAGTCACATTTTGTGTTGACAAGGGATCAACTACCCCACTTCCTCTAGGAATAAAAATTGAACGGGTCCATGCAAAACATCAAGAAGAGTCACAAAAAGTATCCACCGAGGAAGTGTTGGAAGGACGAGAAAGTGAATAGCCTCAGAAAACTTCCCAAGACACTAAGGTGCGAACTATGGGCTCAATAGAAATAGAGACTGTAGATGAGGAGCCTTCACTAAGGGAAAGGGCCCCAGAAAGGAGCAATAAGAGGAAGAGTGTAGCCGAACAGACTCCTTCATCCTCAAAAGGAAAGTCCCCAACACAACATGTTCCAAGGTGGCTCTGAAAGGAGGTGATCAGAAAAAAGAAACAACAGTTCACCCTGAGGAGGAGGATAGAATGGAACTCATAGAAGTACTAAGGAAACCTGATTCACCTCCACAGGATGTAAGAGCATTAGCCTTCATCATGAGTGATTATAATCAGGACCTTTTTTCTCACATGGCTATCCCTCCTCCAGAATCAAAATTTGAAGAATTGACTCCTAGGGATTATCAGATCCAAGAGTTTATGCTTGGGAAGCCAACCTTGGAAATTGCAAAGCTGATGGTTACAATAGGGATGAAGGAAGTTTTTCAGAGATTGGAACAGGATGGGGCAGAGTTAATAACACTTTAGCGACATAATGAAATCCTAAAAGGATATTTGAGCAAAGTTGTTGGCCCTTTGGACTCCACTAACCCCAAGGAGACTCTAAATGCAACAATTCAAAGGAGAGATACGAGAGTGGTGCAATTGGATCCATTTTTGAATGCCTGTTAGCAATGGCGGGAAAGTTTTGAGGAGAAAAGCGTACTCATCATCCAAGGGAATTTTAAGGTACTACATGTCATGCAAGAGAACATAGATAAAATGGTAGCGATTTTGAACCAAGATTTTGGTCTTATGGATGAGGTGCATACCCGGGGAAAGGATCTACAGCTATTACAAGCAATTAAAGGCCAAAGATATTAGATGCTAGTAAATGTATATACAACATAAGAACTATATTTAATAGATGATTCGATAGAGAAGATATCAAATAGCAATAAAGCAATGGAATCATTACATGCAGAGATTCACAGGCTCAAGGACCAAGCCTGAGAGCAAATTTTGGAAGCTAAAAAACACTATAGTGATGCATGTTTGGAAATTTTTGAGGATGATACATGGGAGAAACTAATACCTGTAGAGGTAGTAGTTCAAACATTCTAGAGAATTTTTGATGAAGTTTCTAATGATGAAGATATTCGGCAGGCATTTAGGACAGAAGAAGCTTTGTTAGAGCTAGATACTAAACTCGAGGATTTTGTTGAAACCTATATAGAGGTAGATAATTATAGGTAGAAAGTCAAAGATAAATATAATGCCTTAGATTTACCGAATACGACATAGGTCACTAAAATAATAGAGAAATTCAAGAGCAAATACCCAGAGATAGGTCTAGTATGAAGGGGAACAAAACCTAGAAGCTAGAATTTCCATTTTGACACTCAGTGAAATTTTGCATTTTTAGACCTCAGAGGTGCACTATTGTGTTGGTTGGCTAGGTGCACTGCTATGCCATGTGTGCTGGTGTACTTTTTGGCAACTATGTGTTGGAAGAATTTTAGATGAGCTAGAGGTGCACATGTGCACCTGATGCACTTCTTCCGAGGTGCAGTTTTCCAGAGGTGCATCGATAGTTAACTACTAGTTCCACAATTAGAGCTTTCCATGCGTTAGAAACAAATTTTGACAACAGTTTAACTCTAACAAGCACCTAGAAAAGGTTGAGCTTCTATTTTCAACACTTCCAAACACTTCTACGTCAACTAAAGGCTCTCTTCTTCTTATTCTCTTATGATTTCTTTGTTTAATGACATGTAAAGGCTCATGCATCCAATTAATGATATAAAAATTGATGGAGTCATTCTAAGCATCAATTAGATAGTCATTTTGTATATAATTAGTTTTTTAAATTAAATTAGAAGCATATGATTGCATAAAGATATCTCTCACTCTCAACAAAAATTGAGGAGATGATTTCTTATAAATACGAGATTGTAATATGTAATTAGGGCTGCCGTTATTTTACAATAATATATGTTTTTGGTGCTCACATTTGGAGTGTAGTGATTCTTGCCTAAGTGTGTTATATTTTGTGAATGTATGCTCATAGAATGTGATTGACCCAAAGATTTATTGCATTTTTTCTAGTTGTGTGATCTTTCAATTTTGGTGTTTGTTATGGTTTTAAGAATTTCGCTGACATATCTAGTTCATGAAGAGATGACCCATTTTGTTCCTACATTGCTTTTTGTCTCACATGAGCACACTTTACATGGCCTTGCGATTTGATGAAAAGTGAAACATATCATGGTTGCTAAATCCCCATTGATGATTGCATTAGTGGAATTGAGGAAGTGCTACTCCTATTTTTATTGGTTATTGATTTCTTCAAAAGCTTAACTAGCAGATGCATTGTTTTTCATAGCTTATGTCCATTAGGATTTTATTTCCATGTTATTTGTTTAAACTTCTTGTTACCTTATCTTTTCTATTTTCTTTAATAACCCATTGTTAAATTAGGAATTCATAGTAGTTGCATTATTAGATTGCATTCATTGAAAAATAGAAAAATACAAAATCATAGTTCTTTTTTGTGTTTTATTTTGAAGCAGCGAAAAAATTCAACATCTTATCCGAAGTTATTAGAACTAGCAAAGGCCTCCTTGTGAACACTCATATTTATCTTCAATTGAGCAAATTTCAATAGGTCGCAAGATCTCCTAGAACCATGGAGTTGATCCCCAAGATTGACTTTTCAAGCGAGGAGTTTGAAAGGATTCTTGTTGTTAAGCATCATGCAAAACAACACCTCAATAGAAGTGATGCTAGGAGGGCCATTAGTATTTGGATTAGAAGAATTTTTTTCCAAAACTTCAAATTTCTACTCTTTTTACAAGTTCAAATTTTTTTTAGAGTTTTCGAGAAAATTTAGGTGCATTGCTACACAATTGCGCTAGGTGCACCTGTTGCACTGCTGCGCCTACTGCGCTGGTGCACCAAATTTTGAGTTACGCCTCATCTTACAAGAAAGTGTACCTCTACAGAGGTTCACTTTTTCCAGAGTTGATGCAAACTGGAGCAACCTAATTCAAAATCTCCATTTTAGTGAACTTTAAGATCTTCACCAAGTGCACACAAGTTCCTCAAGCTTAGCCATTTCCGTAAAACTCACAATGACAAAGGAATCCCTCGAATTCTACCACTTCCATTTAACCTTTCATCATCTTATTCAGCTTTGCCTCCATAACAACCACTTGGTGGACCACCAGGTCCTCCAATAGTTCCACCTCCACAACAACCACCCCTCGGTCCACCAAATCCTCTGATGGCCTTTTTGGCAAATATTGTAGACTCACCAATCAACTTGAGAGGTGTACCCAATGATCTTCCTAAGAATCTTGAGAAGTTTTGCCCAAGATTTATCTATGGAGAAATAAGAACCGTTGAAGATCACATCAAAGTATTCAAGGAAATTTGCAACCGAAACTAGATTACAAATGAGAATGTAGTTCTTCGATTATTCCCTTGCTCTTGGGGGAAGTCTCCTTTAATTGGTACGTTAATCTGCCACTTGGGTGTATTGAAGACTGGGATACTTTCAAAAAATTATTTTCAAAACAATTCAAAACTTTCATCAATCCGAATGTGATACATCAACAATTCATATCAATCAAAAAGTATCTAGTTGAGATAATTTCATGCTTCAACCATTGCTTTCATATGGTGTATCGCAAGTTGGAAATGCCATACACCATACCAGTTGAAGCTGCTATTTAGATTTATTTGAATGCTATGGACCATCTTGCTGCTATCTTTCTAAGAAGATTTCTTGTAGAAAATATCAACACATTGGATAAAGTCTTCACAAAAGTGATTATCTTCACAAAGCAAGCCAATCCTAATGGAGGAGGATTGATGCTTCTAGCTCAAGCTATTACAACAATGGCAACATATCCTGTCAGAGCACCTGTGATGCCTAGCCAATTTGTACCTATGAATCTAGTTCCATTACAGTAGGTACCTACTCTACAAAACCTAGCTTTAACATATCTATGGTATGAACCTCCTAAAGTAGCTTTCTTCAAACAAAAGGCAACAACCCTCGCAGAGGTAGACAATAGTTTTTCCTTTGAGTTTGGTCAGATGAAAAAGACTATGTAACAAATGAACAATGAGGTAACTCATCTAAGATTGTTGCAAGGACATAATAAAAACTTTCAAAGAAACAACATCAGCCCTTACAACAACAACAATTACAATTAGAATTACAATAGGAATTTTTCCAGAAACAACAATACTACAAACAACAATAATGCTAGAGGAAACAACTTCAATCCTCCTGATCGTAACAATGGCTTCCAAAGACAAAACTAATAGTGGAACACTCATTCGAATAATGGAAGCATTTCTATAGATAAAAATAACAACAATGTTCAATATACTGATATTAATTAGTATGAAAATGTTCAAAATGCATCCAACAATGATGGTTCATACTATAATGGGAATCAAAATATGACTCCGAATTCACAAGCGAATGGTAATGTCCCTCCTGTGTAGTTTAATGCTATGCGACTAGACTCCTATGATTCTACATAAAATGCACAAGTAGAACAATTTCCCAATGAAGAATTCTCATTTCCAAGAACTAGACCTTCAACATGAAGAGATGTTTTCTTTTTGCAATGATAATCGGAACACATACAATATGTTGAGTAAAAAAGAACCTATGATAGATGAAATTCCTCTAGGACTACAACCAACTCCTCTTGCTCTGAGAGTGAGTAATAATATGACACCAATCAGGCCCCCATATAGAGGACAATAGAATTAGAATCAAGAAATTGTGCCAACAATCTCAAAAAATCTAGCTTGTTGTACCAAGAAATATAATGCCATAGAAGATTTGAAATGAACTAGGGCCAACATGTCCATGTTTGACATGTTGCAAAACTATCCTCAACAATAAGAAGCACTAATGAAAACTCTGGATCATACAAAGGTACCCCATAATGTGAATACTGTCCCTCAAAAGATAGTATCTCAACAAGTCAACACTTTGGAAGCAATGCAAACTATGTTCAAAGACAAGGTTGAGGTGCCTCCATTTCTACTTAGCATCAGGATATATTGGAAGAATCTTTACAATTGCCTAATTGATCTAGGAGCCTTGTGTAATGTAATTCCATTATTGATTGCACAAAGGTTAGGTGTAGGTCCTCAACCTTCCAATCAAATAGCGATACAGTTGGACAAAACAGAGGTGAAAGTCATTGGTGTATTGAAAGATGTCCAGATATAGTTGATAGTCGACCCCTAGATTCAAGATGTCATCAATATACATGTGGTGGATATTCTAGAGACATATGGATTACTTCCAAGTAGAGAATCGACAAAATTCCTAAGGGGATGGTTTTCTGTGGATTTTACTTAGTTATGGTTACCATGGAAGGGGTTGAACAATCAAATCAAGATTGATGTGGAGCCAAAGTTGAAAATGATGATTACAAAATACAATGCTATGAATGAAGTGACATTCCTACAAGCAAATTTAGGCTCTTACAAAGTGATGACATTCGATACAGTTCCAACCAAAATATCAAGTGATCAAGATAGAGAACCCAAGATTTTGATCTCAAAGGATGAGATTATAACACAATTCATAGACAACGTGGTTGCTAATTTATAATGTTTAGGAGAAGAAGTTGATCCTAGTATTCTACTCCTCCTAGGATATTTTCGATTGCATAAAGTTAGCCATTCAGAGTTCGAATGTTCATCATGCCAAGAAGCAATTGCTAAGGTATTAACACAAATGATGGAAGTCAAGGGTGATAAGATTCCAAAAGATGAACTTGTGGAAAATCAAAGTCCTATAAACATATCTAAATATGTTAAAAAAGTTGAAGAGGAAATTGAAGATCTAAATGTATCATACAGTGATACCTCTTCAGATGGAGGAGGTTTTTCTTCTCCTCCACCAGGAATGATCAAAATTTAAAGAAGAAGACAATACATAAAAGGTCAAGGATGGACTTTGGTAGTCATTCACCCAAAACCCAAAGTGGATGAAATCAAGGAATTGATAGGGGAAATTTAGGATAAACAAGAAAGACATACACCCCCCGTATCAAGGAGCAACAATTGAAAATCATCAAGTCCACCCTGTGAAAGATTATAGTGGGTACCCAAGAGACAATCCTTTCAAGATCAATTGAAAGAGAAGCTAAGGACGAATAAGCCTAAAGTTAGAAAACTCAAGGAATATCCAATATAGACACTTTGCTTTGACAATTCCAAATGCAAGTTAGGAGCTGGAGCAGGTATTGAGTTAATCAACTCAAAAGGTAAATCTTTTTACATTGCATATCGATTATAGTTCAAATGTACTAAAAATGTTGTAGAGTATGAAACATTGATCTGAGGACTTCTTTTCTCTTTGGAGAAAGGAATTACAACTTTCATAGTCAAAGGAGATTCCCAGTTAGTTATAAGACAAGTGAAATCATTATACTCTTGCAATGATAAGAGGTTGCTTGCTTACAAGAAAAGAGTATGGGTTTTAATGGATGATTTCAAAGCTTTGAACATAAAGTCCATTCCAAGACAGAAAAATATGGTAGTAGATGCTCTCACTATTTCAGCTAGTGCATTACAACTAGTTGAAAGAATGAAATTAAAAAGATTTTTAGTTGAATTGGTTGCTACTCCATCTATTTCAGACAATATCACAAACTTCTAAGTCTTTCAGGATGATCAACATATTCTCAAATTTATCATGTACAATGGCCACTTTAAAGGGCAAGGAATTGATGACATTTCAGATGATAAACTTGAGAATGATGAACTTAAAGATGCAGATAGGATTCTAAACTTGAAAAGAAACACTATTCCTAAGAGAATGTTTGAGTTGCAACACATTTTTTATCGTGACGAATCTACAATTAACAGAAGAACAGTCAAAGAAAAGGGAATCTGTCATGCCATAAATTTTAATGGAAGAAAACAACCAATTTTTTTTTTTTTGTTTCTCATAAAATACATTAATGTTTCTTGATTAGCTGAATGATTTGGTGTGCACTGTGAAGGGGGAATTATACTGCTGTTGGGTTGCAATTATACTTGATTGTTACTCTGTATAATTTAGATGTGTGAGTAACATTCTAATCTTATAGTTTATGATGAAGATCCATAAATTACCTAACTGAATTTGTCGATCTAATAAAAGGATACGCTATCCATATTTAGCTTGGAGTCATTTAAGATCACAACGGATCAAGATGGCTCCATCCAAGGATTTAGGTTACGAGCCATTATTCAGCTATACCGAAACCATGACACTCTAATGTGCTGGTGTGATTTAACTTATGTAAATTCAATGATGATAGCACTGAGAACTACAATGAGAGGATGATTCATTGATCATTTTGCCTTCATCAGTATTCGGGTTATCATTACATTAAGTGTTATTATATGTACTATGATGAGTTAATGAGTATTATAGTTCTAACTTACAAGTACCTATATCTCCTCTTCTTAGTTTACATCTTCCATGAAAATGCTAACATTGTTATTATTTAATATTAAATCAAGCTACTATATTTGGCATTATCGTGCAAATATTAACCTGATAAGATTATTGTCTAATCCCGTACCTCCTTATATTGACATCCAAACATCATTAATTATGGTTAAGTACAATGGCAATGGCCAAGCAATTATTTATCATCATATTCAAAATTACGTGCCCTACTTGTTTATCTTATCTATTCTACTCTCGCCCAAAATAACCCTATAATGTATATCTAAATAATATAATATAGTATAAACAATATATATATTTAAATAATATAATATGATATAATTAATAAACTATACATATAAATAATCCATGATATGTATATTTAGCTACCCATTATCCCCACATACCTATCATCAAGTTTCTTAAATTCCATAACATATTAATATGACCATTTAAATGTTTGGATAACTATCACCCATTTATATATCAATGTTCATTGCAAACATAACTTTATTAATTTATGTATCACATTTAAATCAAAATAATATTAAACTAAGCCCCAAACCCACCTATGCATACATAACCAATTTCTTATAAAACTCAAATCACCTTATTAATCCTATTGTGCTATCACTTCCTACTAAACACCTAAGCTAGGGGTCTTGTCTTTCATCATTATGTATCTATAGGCTGTCTTGTCACACATCTTCATGCAATTTCAGCCTACCTTTTTCCCAAACGCATGCTTTTGGGTCAACTTGAAATTGGCACTTGTTCTTTTGTTTGAAAACTTAACACATTCAAGTGCATCCAATTTTCATTATATTAACTTGCCACATGGGTGCCTAGGAATGAGTGGGAGTAGGTGGGGAGCAAGTAGGAGAGTATGTGTGCTCTCCAAGGTACCCTCCCCACTTAAGAATCCTTTTTCCTTCATAAAGCACAAGGATGATTTTGCTGTCCAAGATGACAAGGACATCATATCATAATCAGCAGCAATCTATGACTTTTAAGTACCTTTCTTCCATGCTCTTAGATGGTAACGCCTAGAATTGGAAGCAGCTTGCATTTGTTTACTTTTTTATTTTATTTATAGGTTTTGTTCATTGCCATGGAAGAAAAGGTGGCGCCTTGGTATTCAAAGGCCAGCCCAAAAGTCAAGTGGTATTTACTTCAGCATTATGATATATATACTTTTTAATTTCTTTCTCTAGGAGCAGTGATTAGACTTTTATGCTTTATAGTTCATTGTTTATTTTGAATCTATTTCTAGCTAGAAATGTCCAATATTTTGGAGTCCTAAGTAGGTCCTTGTTCAATAAAATATTACTCTGTATTAGTGGGACTTTTTTTTTTTTGAGCCCATACATTTTTCGGAATGCATATGTGCATCTCCAGGTCTCATTTAGACTTAGCTAATTGTTTAGTTCTAGAGGTGATTGGAGGATGATTTATTTGCTCTAAATAGTAATATTTATAGTTTAATAACCAAATTCCATATAGCATACTATCTTACTGCAAGAGAAAATTAAATTCAGAATAGATCTCAAGAGGTTTTGAACTAAATTTCATTGCATCCAATGTTTTCATGTACTTTAGTGTCATTCCATACCATGATTTAAAACTATCTACCATCCTTCTTATCAATTGCATATCTTGCTTCTTAATTTATTCCAATACTAATAAACATAAAACTAAAAGTTATTTCTTGTGCAATAGAAAAAAAAAAAAGATATTAAGGTGACAAAGTTTAGTTACAATCCTATTGTGATCTCAAGATACTCAAATTCTTCTTTCTTCACATTCCAAATTAAATATAAATGGAACAACAACAATACAACATAACCCCTCTGATATGATCCTTTCAAATTTCCTTCAAGACAATATCAAGCATGAATTCAATCAATCTGATCACAATAGAAAGATCATATATGATAATGATACAACAACTTCTCT
Source organism: Cupressus sempervirens (assembly GCA_028749045.1). Classification (NCBI taxonomy): domain Eukaryota; kingdom Viridiplantae; phylum Streptophyta; class Pinopsida; order Cupressales; family Cupressaceae; genus Cupressus; species Cupressus sempervirens. The sequence continues at coordinate 835,167,735 of CM053786.1, read as the reverse complement.
TCCTAAGGACATATGAAATGGAAGCAACACTACACTCTACAATACAATTTCCTTCACATAACCAATGGGGATTTATCTCTCCTTCTTAACACAACAATAATGCACCTGCTCCTATGCAAGAAATGGACTCCATAATATCAAACTTCCAAAACTCTCCAAAAGAATACCTATACAAGAGAGATACAAATAAGGAACCATGGAGGCTCGCCTTCCAACCTAGGCCTCAAGGAGGCCACCCACCGAGCTTGGGGAAACAAGATATAAATAGTTGCATTCATCACATTCCCATGCGATGTAAATACACCACAATATAACTTGATTTAACACAAGACATCACAACACATCCCTTCCAAGGTTATGCACAAAGATTCAACAAATGAATCAAGAAATGGGTGAAGGTGGGCTCTCATCATGAGGAGGATTGCATAGCCTTCATTCACAATTTGCACATACTTTCAATATCAAAATGCTCACAATTTGCACATCCTTTCAATATCAAAATGCTCTTTCAGGGCAATCAACATCTTCCCTTCTTCATACCACCTTGTAACTCCCAGGATGTAAGTGAGCAAGATAATTTGCATGCCATAAAACATATTCAACCATCTCCACACAAGGGAGAACTCCTCAACTCCATGTGTAAGCCCAACTAACCCCTTCACCCCAGACATCTCTTCCATCCCAAGGGTGAGTGATGCCTCACACCCAATTCACAGACATATAACATGAAACAAAAAAGTTAAGAAAGACTCCCACAACACTACCCACATGCAACATACAACAAGATCTACTCATAAATACACCACAATCACATCCTAGGATGAAAACACCATTTCTAACCTACATGCAAAATGAAGAGACTTCATGGATCATGTTACCAACCTTCCTCCAGACAAGGCAATGAATACTTGTAGTAGAGCTCCCTTCTCTTTCTTCAAACTTATTAGTCTCTAAAAGTAGAGAGTTGCCAAGTGAGTTCAATTTTAGCGTTGCCTCTATTTATAACCCTCTTATTTTCGGATTCAATGAAGCATGTCATTTTCATGGGGTCTTCTAAGTCCACTAGAAACCATAGAGGTCATTAATAACCCCCTAACCTATAGTACTAACATGGGTAAGGTTAATTTTAATCACAATTTACCTTAAAATTACTTTATGACCCTTCTAAAGCTATGTAATTCAAATTTCAAATTTCTTTTCCAAAGGTGATAACCTTGTCCTTTATCACATTATGAGAGGTTTGTGTGATTTTCCAGGTTTAACTCCACAAACTGTTAGAATGTTTCAATAATTATGTTATAATACTTGAGAATCAACTTCAAACATACCTATAGATCTGATCATCATCATAACCTATACTCACAGTTGTTCTTAGTAGGCTGAATGTTATTTTATCCTTCCTAACTACCTAGAAGATTATCCATAGTGTCTCATGGTCAGGTTCTTGTCATGAACATTTTAAATCTCATTTCCATGTGGTCTTATCTTATCGACCTAATGTTACTGGATAGAGTGTCAAAATCTACATTAGTCTCCTATAGGATCCCTTAAATTATTATTAGTAAAAAAATGAAATGTAATTCATAACTCAATTAACTCCTAACCATTTTTATTTCATCCAGATCTAGAATAGGGTCCTAGTGTGGGCCTTACAAAATCAAAGAACGTGACTCATATAACTTGGGTACTAATGATGATCCTAGAATGGTAAGGATCAAGAAAGCATGCAATGCACAAGAAAGGGAAGATATACTTAAATTACTTTCAGAGTATAAGGATGTCATTGCTTTGAAACCAGATGTAAAGCCTTTCTATCAAAGGCAAAGAACTATTAATCCTATCATTGAACCACTGATAATGAAGGAAGTTAAGAAGTTTCTTGATTCCAAAATCATCTTCCCCATTCGTCATTCTATGTGGGTGGCTTATTTGGTTCCTGTGTAGAAAAAGACTAGAGAGATTCACCTTTGCATGGATTTTCGTAACTTGAACCTGGCATCTCAAAAGGACAATTACCCTTTGCCCACACTAGATGAGGTCTTACAAATTGTAAATGGTTCAAATATGATGTCTTTCTTGGATGGATATTTAGGATATAATTAGATAATGGTTGATGAAGAAGATAGGCTAAAGACAACCTTTACAACTAAATGGGGGACTTTTTCCTATAGAAGAATGCCTTTTGGATTGATTAATGCAGGGGCTACATTTCAGCAAGCCATGGATGAAGCTTTTAAGGGATTAATAAAGAAATGTATAGTTATCTATATGGATGACTTAACTATATTTTCAAAGGATCAAAGAACTCACATTGCTGATCTAAGACAGGTATTCAATAGATGTCATAAATATGACATATCTCTTAATGCTAAGAAGTGTTCATTTGGGGTCACTAAAGGAAAGCTCCTAGGTCATATTTTCTTTGAAGATGGAATCTCCATTGATCCTGATAAAATCAAAGCTATTTTGAAGTTATCACCTCCTCACAGTCGAAAAGAGCCCAAGTTTTTCTTTGGGAAGATAAATTTTATGTGAAAAGTCATAAGCAGATTTGCAGAGATAGTTCATCCCCTTAATGATTTACTCAAAGAGGGAGTGAAGATAGAATGGGTTCTAGAGATTAAGAAATCATTTGAGGATATCAAAGTGGCTATTTCCATAGCCCTAGTACTATTAAGTCCTAACTATGAGCTACCTTTTTAAATATACTCTTTTGCTTTAGAGCATTCATGTGTTGGGATTCTAACACAAAAGAAGGAAAAGGAAGATGAAAGGCCCATTGCCTTTGTGAGTTGTCATTTGAAAAATGCTGAGTTAAATTATTCTAACCTTGACAGATAATCTTTTACTTTAATCAAAGTGGTAAAGAAGTTTTGCCATTATATACTAAGAAGCAAGGTATATGCAATTGTACTTGATCCAGTAGTTAAGACATTGTTGATGCAAAATGAACTTGGTGAAAGATGAGGGAAATGGATGGCGATACTTCAATAATTTGATCTCGAGATCTAACCTATGAGGTTAGTTAGAGGTCAAGGATTATCAAAAATGATAGTGGATGGCCAAATTGAAGATGAAAAGAAATTTAGAATTGACGATGAAACAGATGTGAAAGATTAGAAGAAAATTATAGTATCTCAAGTCAACATTGACCAAAGTGTTGTAACAGATGTTTGATATCAGGATATTGTTTATTTATCTTTTGCAAAATTAGTATCCCAACTGGATGAATAGTTCACAGTTTAGGGGACTTAAAATGAAGTTTGAGTCCTACATGTTGCATGACCGAAAGTTATACAAAGAGAACCATGAAGGAATCTACCTGAAGTGCTTGGGACATGAGGAAGTAAAAGAAGTTTTGGAACAATTTCACAATAAGTATGATACAAGGCATGGTTTGGCAGAAGCAACTACTCATATGATTTTAAGATTGGGTTATTTTTGGCCCTCAATATTTAAAGACACTTTTGAACATGTACATTCTTGTCATATTTTCCAGACTAGTACCAATAGGGAAAGACATTCTGCAATGCCATTGCAACCAGTATTTGAGATACACCCTTTCGCAAAGTGGGGGCTGAATTTCATTAGTCTAGTCAACCCACCATCATCAACTAGATACATTTTTATTCTCACAACTACTGATTACTGTACCTGATGGAAAAAAGAAGAGACTTTTAGAAATTGTACGACTAAGGTGGTAATAGAATTCTTGGAAGAACACACTGTTACTAGATTTGGGATGCCATTTTCTTTAGTGTGCGATAACAGATCAACTTTTGCATCAATATTCTTAACTCAATGGGCATTGGAAAATAAGGTTATAATAAGGTTTTCTTCAAATTATTATCCACAAGGGAATGGTGTAGCGAAATCTACTAACAAGAACTTGATCACAATAATAAGACATTTGTTGAAGGAAAACCCTAAAGATTGGTATACACAACTCAAATATGCTTTATGGACTGATCGAGTAAGGGTCAAGAATGCTTTGGGGATGTCTCCATATTTTCTTTTTTATAGACAAGAGCTAGTATTCCTACTTAATATCAGGATTCCTATTTTGAAATTCATGAGTGGGTATGTTGAAGATGGTGACAGAGTACAAATTAGATTGATGAATCTTTTAGAGATGGATGAGAAACAAATAGATACATTGGGCACATGGCTAAACATCAAGTAGTCGTCAAGAGGGTAACAATAAAATCTTTCAGAATATTTGACCTTGTTCTACTTTGGAATAAGGTGAAAGAGAAGCCGAGAAGCCATACTAAGTTTCAACGCTTGTGGATTGGTCCTTATTAGATTGCAAAGATTCTCATAGAAAATACTTTTAGGCTTAGTTCCTTACAGGGGGAATTGGTTCTGTTGCCAGTCAATGGGTAGTTTCTGAAACATTATTTTGAAGCCTAGAAGAACAAAAAAATAAAAAAAAAATAAGATAGATTTGATTTCTACAAGTGTGTTTTCTTTTTAGTTGCATGTTTTCTTTTAGTCGCATGTTTTCTTTCAAAGTTGCATCAATCTAGGGGGTAGGTGCACTCAAGATTTTATCTTGACACATCTTACTAACTACTCTTTTGCTTCTGACTTTAGGAAGAGGTATTTCTTTATCAAAACATTTTGACTATTGTTTGTTTTATACCAAGGAATGAATGTTACTTGTAGTAATAGGGGACGTTCAGTCTTCAATTCAAGATTGTAGATCAACAAGTTCTCGACATCGCAAATTTAAAGATCGATTGTCTCAAGTTTTTTCGAACCAAGGTTGAAGATAGCAAGGGATGATCCGAGCACCATTGCTTCAAATAGAAGGGTCTTCTTGAAAGAATTTCTAAGATCATTGTTTGGTGTGAGAGTTTATAAGAAGTTCTTAAAAGAGGAACGCAATGGATGTTTACAAAAGAAAAAATCCAAGAAATGACATTGATGTCTTGGACACACAATTTAAGGATGGTTAGGATATAAAAAAAACTAAAAAAGAAGGAATAGTGTTAAGATTAAGGATTCTAAGAGATCTTAAAGGATAATCTAATAAATGGATATGTACTCAAGATAAATTATCCCAAAACATTCCTTCATTAAGGAATCAAATGATGACATTATGAACTACATGAAACAAGTATTTAGAGGATTGTCAAGAAATTCAAATAAAAAAAGGTGAAAACCCACCAAGAGCCCTTGAACTGATTCTCTCATCTAGTCATACAAAGGATCAACAAATAACTTTCATGGAGATTCTTGACGGATGAGCCAAATGAGGTGGAAGATTGTTTATGAGTTGTCAAAAAGTTTTGATAGACTGCACTTTGAGATATCAAAGGAAATGAATACATAGAGCACACATTGAGCTTAGAGGTTTTGGATCCTAAAGTTTTAACTATGAAGTCATTTGAAATATGCTTGGAGTTCCGGGCTTCTAGTTGGTGTTTGACACATGTCGAAGGAATGTTTACTAATGAATAAATTCCTTTGTCATTTATTCCTTTAGTTGGGGTTGTTTGTTGTGGTTACACAATGCACGCCCCATTTCAATAAAAAATGGGGACCCCCTACTTTATTTTTAATTTTTTTTTGGACCCTAGTCTAGGGTCTAGTTCATTTTAAGGTCTCATTTAGAGCCCTGGTTCATGTTTGGGTCCTATCTAGGAAGCCCATTTGTCAAAAAGAAAAATTCTGAAAAAAAGTAAACATTGAAAAAATTGCATAGCAGGTGCACCTACTTGATGCGCCTACTATGTTAGACATATGGGAGAAGGCTCTAAGGGCATGTTTGGTGCAGCTCATATGGGAGAAGGTTTTGAGGGCACATTTGGTGCAACTGCACCAAGAGTCTTTTTATCTATTAATTAGGGGGAGGGTCCCCTCCCTTTTCACTTTACTTTTCTTCATGCATCATCGCTCCCATTTCCCTCCACATTAGTCTTTGACCATAGTTCTGCACTAACTGGCGTGCAATACCCTCCTCACCTTTCTTGCAAAGACACAAAACAAACAAAGTTTTAAATAAGCCCAGGTTGTGTGCACATTAGTGCACCTCCCTAGGTGCACTGATGCGCACCCAACTTCCTTCAGCTAAGGAATTCTAAAAAACTTAAAAAAGAAAAGAACTTGCACTAAATTTTGGTGCACATTAGCATACCTATCTAGGTGCACTAATTCACACCCAAATTACTAATTCACATTTTAACTCAAAAGCAAAAATAAAAAACTAGAAACATATTCAATGTTCAGTTTAGGTGTGCACTAGTGCACCTAACTTTGTGCGCTAGTGCACTCTGAATATTTTTGAAAAGAAACTTTAAAAAACACTCAAAAAGTGTTGCACATCAGGTGCACCTTCATGGTGCACCTGGTGTGCTATTTTTTGTTTTTTGTTTTTAGAGGTTAAAATAGGTTTTTCCATGTTTTTGAGCAGTTTGGTTTTTTGAATTTTGTGCAACTCAATTTTAAGATTTGAATTTGTCATATTCACTTCAATTTTGAACTAATGGGTGTCCTTTTGTGTAGATATAATGACATCCTTCTCATCTTCCTTGGGGGGGATAATGGCACCAAAACATGTGGTCTTTAAGTTCCAGGGTGTTCCAACAAAATCAATGTTTCAAGATAACAACTTAGATATCAGGGATACATATTTAGGACATATAGATTTGGGAGAATTTCTAAAGATTTGAAAGAAACCTACAAAAATGTTCTAAATGATTTCTATACTCATCTAATTAGGACTCATTAATGCAGCTTCACACCTAGTGTCGGTACAATCTTTAGAGTGCATTATGACACTTGCAAAACACTTTGTCCCTAAAGAGAGGGTTGTGAAGAGCATAACAAGAGAAATTTTCCTTGATCTATGATAGAAGAATATTGAAAAAGTATTTCATCTACCATGGGCAGATCAATTCATCAGGCTCACCTATGAGCAAGTAGAAAGGTGGTACCAGGAACATATTGAGGAAGCCTCCAAGATCATCCAATCTTCATACCTTATTGAGAAAACTCCTTTGGGAAATAAAATTGGCAATGTGGATATGATGAGAGGATATATGAAAGAAGATATTGGATATTTGATCATACTTTTGAGTAGGGTTATGGGTCTATTGGATTCTAGGCATTTGAACATCTTCATGGCACACTTTATTGAACAATAAGCAAAGTAGAGATGCCAATGGATTGGGCTTCTACTCTTAGTTAGAATTTGTGTGAGTTGTTGGTGGTAGAAAAGTTCAAAAGGAAGTTCTATATGATATCATATTTGGTGTATCTTTTGGCCACAAGAGCAACATACTATCTAGGGTTGTACAAGAGGGGTAGCATGCAAGATACTAACAATGAACATATATTATATACCCTCAGCTAGTAAAGAATATAGAATTGTGAATGATGCTTTCATATTCGCTATAATCTAATTCATAGAAGGAGATTATGCAGAGACTATTAGATGATGTAGTGACACAAATATTATTGGTTAGAGCTTATTATATTCAATTCCGAACATTCACATATCTGAGGGTAGTAGGTACAACAATTAACACCAAGAAGCTCCTGAGTTATCATAATGATAGACTTGTTCTCCTGGAGATTTCTTGACAACTCTTGTCTGCATATAACAGAGTCAAGAAGCAACATAAAACCTATTGGAGGTGGCCTATGACCATAGGACCTTCCTAGGTGGATAGATACTAGGATATAACTTCTTTTGAGTGTGGATGTCATCAATATCACTTAGAAGAGTATAATTCTCTGTAGCCATGTTTTGATAACACTAGGAGAGTATAGTATTTGGTAGGAAAAACCTTTCAGCACAAAGAAGCTATTGAGGATCAATGGATGAACACAACAAATGACTATGATATTTGAATAAGGGATTATTGTAGAATGAATTTGTATCTAGTAGATAAGGCCTTAAAAATAAAGATTCCATTGAAGATATTGCAACAAGACTCAGAGGAGTTACTTGATCCTCTATTCAACAGGGATAAGATTTGCAAAAGGCCCATTATGAATGCTGAGGTTGATAGGGAGGAGAATTATAATATCAACCATAGGGAAAGGCATGTCATTAAAATGATACAACATTGGATTAAGAATGATTTAAGATTGATTCAATTCTTGAAATGGTAATCTTCATGCACAAGCCCGCCCAGCCAAAGGTAGAGGGAAGAAGGTTTCTGTCCCTACCTTTTCAACTTAGTCACTAGTAACGTTGGAAATGGTGCACCAAGTTGATAGACTGGTTGGATACTATCAAGCTTAGAAGGGCAAAGGAAAGGGAAAAATAAAGAGGAATTCTCCTCAAAGAGCTAAACCTAAAAAAGGTAAAATCCTGGCACCTCCACAAGGAGAAGAAAACATACAAGGGCTAGAGAGTACTAAAGCCGCACAAGCCTAGGTTGATCCTCAAGTGCCACTAGTTGCAACAAGCCAATTAGTGGTAGAGGTTGAAGTTCAAGAAGTCTCCCCACCTCGTCAAGTAGAATAGGCATCTCCTTCAACACCAAAAAGAAGAAAGATTAAGACTTTGGTGAAAAGGACATAAAAGGTGATCAAGAAAGTGATCCCTTTTCCATCCATCCTAGAACCAATCTTGGAAGAAGAAGAAGAGGGTAATGAGGATGAGGAGGATGATCTACCCTTGAATCAAAGGACTCAATTGGCCAAGGCTACAAAAAAAGAACATAGAAGAAGCTCTACAATTATGCCATTATCTATCCCAGATGAATCTTTGCAAACCACCACGTCAGAGGATGAGATGCAGTATTGGATAAATGAATAGTATGTAGAGGGAACTAATGTCTTTGAGATGTCAAATTTTGACTTTATGCCTATGGGTATTGAGTTGGTTGGGATAAGATTAGAGACACATTGACCAATTAGCCTCAATAGGAGGATTGGACTCAGATGCCCCTCAAGTCACAAGGACTCAAAATTTTTCCACATCCCAGTTGCAATTCACATTTTGTGTTGAAAATGGATTGGTTACCCCTCTTCCTCTAGGAATAGAAATTGAATGGGTCCAGGTAGAACATCAAGAAGAGTCACAAAAAGTATCCATCAAGGAAGTGTTGGAAGAAGGATAGGAAAGTAAACAACCTCAAAAAACTTCCTAGGACACTAAAGTGTGAACTGTGGGGTCAATAGAAACATAGACTATAGATGAGGAGCCTTCACTAAGGGAAAAGACCCCAAAAAGGAGCGATAAGGGGAAGAGCATAGCCAAATAGACTCCTTCTTCCTCAAAAGGAAAGTCTCTAGCACAACATGTTCCAAGGTGGCTCTGAAAGGAAGTGATAAAAAACAAGAAACAACAGTTCACTACTGAGGAGGAGGATAGAATGGAACTAATAGAATTACTAAGGAAATATAATTCAGCTCTGAAGGATGCGAGAGAATTAGCCTTCATCATGAGTGATTAGAATTAGGACCTTTTTGCTCATGTGGCTATCCCTCCTCCAAAATTAAACATTGAAGAACTGACTCCTATGGATTATGGAAAGCCAACCTTGGAAACTACAAAGTTAATGGTTACTATATGGATGAAGGAAGTTTCTTGGAGCCTACAACAAGATGGGGTAGAGTTAATAACAATTTGGCAATAGAATGAAATCCTAAAAGGATATTTGAGTGAATTTTTTGGCCCTTTGGACCCCGCTAACCCTGAGTAGACTATAAATACAACAATTCAAAGGAGAGATAAGGGAGCAGTGCAATTGGATCCATTTTTGAATGCCTATCAGCAATGGAAGGAAAGTTTTGAGGAGAAAGGAATACACATCATCTAAGGGAATCTTAAGCTACTACATGTCATGTAGGAGAATGTAGATAAAATGGTAGCAATTTTGTACCAAGATTTTGGTCTTATGGATAGGTGCATACATGGGGAAAGGATCTACAGGTATTACAGGTGATTAAAGGCTAAAGATATCAGATGCTAATGGATGTATATACAACATAAGAACTAGATTTAATAAATGATTGGATAGAGAAGATAGCAAATAACAATAAAGTAATGGAATCATTACATGCAGAGATTCATAGGCTTAAGGACCAAGCCTAAGAGAAATTTTTAGAAGCTAAAAAACACTATAGTGATGCATGTCTAGACATTTTTGAGGATGATGAATGGGAGAAACTAATACTTATAGAGGTAGTAATGTAGAGATTCCAAAGAATTTTTGATGAAGTTTCTAATGATGAAGATATTCGATAGGCATTTAGGACAAAATAAACTTTGTTAGAGCTAGATACTAAACTCAAAGATTTTTCTGAAAGCTATATAGAGGTGGTATATAATTATAGGAAAAAAGTCAAAGATAAATATAATGCCTTAGATTTATTGAATGTAGCACAAGTCACTGAAATAAGAGAGAAATTCTAGGGCAAACACCCAGACATAGTTCTGGAATGAAGGGGAACAAAACCCATAAGCTAGAATTTCCATTTTGACACTCAGTGAAATTTTGCATTTTTTGACCTCAATGGTGTGCTACTGTGCTGGTGTGCTAGGTGCACTACTGTACCAGGTGTAATGGTTTTCTTTTTGGCAATAATGTGTTGGAATAATTTTGGATGAGTTAGAGGTATGCAGGTGCACTTGATGCGCTTCTTCTGAGGTGCACTTTTCTAGAGGTGCACTGATAGTTAACCTCTAGTTCCAAAATTAGAATTTCCATGCATTAGAAACACATTTTGATAGTAGTTTAACTCTGATAGAAACCTTAAAAAGGTTGAGCTTCCATTTTTAACACTTCCAGACACTTCTACATCAATTAAAGGCTCGCTTCTTCTTATTCTCTAATGATTTCTTTATTTTATGACATGTAAAGGCTCATGTATCCAATTAATGATATAAAAATGGATGGAGTCCTACTAAGCACTAGTTAGATAGTCAATTTGCATATAATTAGTTTTTTTATTAAATTAGAAGCATATGATTGCATAAAGATATCTCTCACTCTCAACACAAATTGAGGAGATGATTTCTTATAAATATGAGATTGTAATATGAATCATGGCCACCATTATTTTGCAATAATATATGCTTTTGGTGCTTGCATTTGGAGTGTAGTGATTCTTGCCTAAGTGTATTATATTTTGTGAATGTATGTTCATGGAATGTGATTGAGCCAAAGGATTATTCCATTGTTTCTAGATGTGTGATCTTTTAATTTTTGTGTTTGCTATGGTTTTACAAATTTCACTGACGTATCTAGTTCGAGAAGAGTTCACCCATTTTGTTCCTACATAGCTTTTCATCTCGCATGAGCACACTTTTTGTGGCCTTACAATTTGATGAAAAGTGAAACATCTCATAGTAGATAAATCCCCATTAACGATTGCATTAGTAGAATTGAGGAAGCGTTGCTCCTATTATCATTGGTTACTTACCGATTTCTTCAAAATCATAACTCATAGATGTGTTTTTTTTTGTAGCTTATGTCTACTAGGATTTTATTTTTATGTGATTTTCTTAAACTTCTTATTACCTTATCTTCGTTATTTTCTTTACTAACCCCTTGTTAAATTAGGAATTCATATTAGTTTCATTATTAGATTGCTTTCATTGAATAATAGAAAAATACAAAAACATAGTTCTCTTTTGTGTGTTATTTTGAAGCACTGAATAGATTCAACATCATATCTGAAGTTATCAGAACCAACAAAGGCCTCCTCATGAACACTCACATTTATCTTTAATTGAGAGGATTTCAGTAGGTCACAAGATCACTCAGAACCTTAGAGTTGATCCCCAAGATTGACTTTTCATGAGAGGAGTTTGAAAGGACTCCTGTCATTAAGCTTTTTGCAAAATGATAGCTCAACATAGTGCTTAGTCATCTCCAAATCAATATTTTCCTTGTTATAATTGATTTTCTCTACCAAATGTATGAGACAATGGGGGTTGTCTTGAGAAAATAATGAAAGCCACCCTTAAGCATTATTTGAAATACTAGATGTGTCATTGGGTGCTACAAAATCACAAGATTGTTCTCTTAAAATGGCTTTGTTCTTGACTCAGGTGGTGTTATCTTCCATGGAAAAATTGCAATAGAGTTTCTTGTCACCTAGAGGTGAAATCATAGATAATACCACATATATTGATATTATCTCATCAGCACACTTGTCAAATAGTACTTGTCATTCAATATTTTTAAAGCTTGTTACTATAATTCTTTAAAGTGAGTCCTTTGAAGTATTGTGGAGATGTCAATATACAATCATGTAATGTTATTTCCAGTATTTTCATGGCATTCTTGATCTAGATGTGTCTTTAGGAACAATGTATGATTTGTTGATTGAAGGATAGGATGAAGAAGATGATGCAGATCTTCAAAAGATTGACAAGGACCAAGTAGAACTAATTTTTTTTTTTTGCAATATTGAAACAAGAAGCTACAACTCTTGTTGATGTGGTAGCAAAGGATGCAACTTAGGGAAGCAAGGTTGGTAAAGCAATGGAATTTTATGTGCTTGAGGCCTTGTTGGGTTTTGACCAGGATCAGTTATTTCTGAACTAGATTCAAAGCAGAGGTTTATTACATGGGTGCATTTCAGACATCAATAATAATTCATGCTAGGTAGTATTGCTTATGTCAGCAACTTATATTCGTCACTTATATACCCTTGAAGCAAAGCTTGCACTACTTTTAAGAGTTGGTTATGCATATAAGAAAAGACTAGAAACAGGAACAACAACACATAGAAAAAAATGAAAAACAATATGTCCCACATTCATAAGGAAAAGACATTTTGTAATTTTTAAATATAACAACACTCAATAGGCTTAATGTCTTTCAGACGTGGACTTTTCTAAGCTACAAAGAAATGAGGAGGGGCCCATCATGGCTAGTGGAAATGAGGTCAGAAATTTTTACTTGCTGGATTTCCTTGACTTGCCATATTTTGTTGAAGGTTCTAGTGGTCGCTATGTGACCACTTAAAAATGGGAGGATTTTGCTGGTGGAGACATGGTGACCTCTTAGAAAACTTGAAAAGCGGCAAGAGTTGTGGGAACCGCTAGTAGTCAAGGGACCTATCATAGTTTGACACATGACACTATTTGAGCGGTCAAGGGAGGTATAAGGAGATGTATTTTGATAATGATTATTTTATTTCCCAGTTTGAGCATTCAATCTCAAAATTTGAAAAATTTGCTTTAAATTGTGAATTTTCTATAGTTTAAACTATAGAAATATTTAAATATTTTCAATTTTATTCATTTAAGCTACCCATTTTATAGCCCTGGGCCATTTTTTCAAATGGCTACCAGAGGGGTGAGATTGAACCAAAATATGGATAGGTCAGGGGATCTATCACAGTCTGACACATGGCACCGTTTGAGTAGTCAAGGGAGGTATAAGGAGATGTATTTTAATAATGATTATTTTATTTCCAGTCTTTGTTTGAGCATTAAATCTCCAAATTTGAAAAAATTGCTTTAAATGGTGAATTTTCTATAGTTTAGACTATAGAAATATATAAATATTTTTAATTTTATTCATTTAAGCTACCCATTTTATAGCCCTGGGCCATTTTTTCAAATTGCTACCAGAGGGGTGAGATTGAACCAAAATACGAACTCCAATATACCATTGGAATTGGCAAGAGACGAGCTATCCATTTTTATAGTTAGTTTTTACATAGGTATTAAGGGATAGTTGTTATAGGGGGTTTTGTATTTTCAATGGGATGCTTAGTAGCAAGAAATGATTTCATCAGTGTAGTTACAAAATTCAGTTGTGATAAACTTGATATGTTTGGAAGGTTCAATATGTTAAAAAATTTTTGTGTATATTGATGCATTTTGCCTCTAGTATTTCACAAATTGCATGCTTTTTGTTGGAACTTTTTAGAGATTTTTTTCTTTTGCGATCAATTATGTTTTTCATCAAGTGCTGAAGACATTTTTAGCTTGGGAGGTAGAATGAGTGAGGATTTGATTTACCAGGTGATGGGAGAGATTAGAGAGATGCTTTTAACTTCTAGGGGAAGTTTTCCAAATGGACACATGGCAGTTGCAGAGAAGATCCAAGAATTCATTCCTTCTATATCTTTCTTTCTCTCATTCATTGTAAGTTGTTGACAGTTTTCTCTATGAAACCAATAGGGTTCTAGTTTTTACTATGAGACCATGTTGTTGGTTGGTTATACTTCCTATCTATTGAGTAGAGCTCTAGCTATGAAGGCCACACATCCATTCTTGTGTAGGTTTTTAGTTTCATTTCATGTCTTGTTTCTTTGAGATACTAGAAATTGATGATAGATCATGTGACATATCTTGAGTTTGATATAGTGTTACCAGTTAATGTATTTAGTCTTTCCAAGGATAAATACAAAAGGATATTTACAATGAATTATCTATGTTTTCTTATTCCATCTCCTAACTCTTCATATGCTATTAACTTTGTGATTGAATGAATAAGGTTCATTCAATTTAAGATAGCTTGGATGAGTTGTATGTCAGATTTGTTATTTCTTTTAATTCAAGGAGTTAAGTAAATGCTTCAATAATTTGATAAGGTTTTTGGGTGTATGGAGGGGATGCTAGTAAGAATGGAGTTTGGGGATTTTAGTTGATAAACATAATTGTAAGGAAATCAAGTTAGGTCATCCTATTGGTAGTGACTTTATGTTGCAATGGATAAGGTACTAATCACTAAATCAGATGCAAGCTGAAATGAAGGTCATTTGCACAAATCTTTTTAAATTAAATTAGTTTAGTTCTTTTTGTTTTGTAGTGGGCTGAAAGGAATTAACCCTCTCTTAGCTTATGGGCTTAGAGGTTATGATTTGTAGCTATTTCATTCCTATAATTTTGCATAAGTGTCATAAGATATGAGGGTTTCATCTGCTATTAATAGGTTTAGATTTTATGTTTTAGCATAGGTACCATATATCAGAACCTCAAGGTTAACCTGCTTAGGTTTCATAGAGCCTGAAGTGAAGGAGTTATGCCTTATAGTTGGCCCAAGATTGGTGGTCAAATGTATCCATCATAGGAATTTAATAGCCTTAGATGTATTGGTTTGTCTTGTTGGTTATTTTTTAAATTTATTAAATCAGGAGCCAACAAGGTGAATCACTTATATCTAGTTATCTCATAGTCCTTTATTTTGCTTGTTCAGATCTCTATTCTAGCTCTTCTCTATCTTTACTCACTCAATTCTCCTTTCATTTTTGTATTCTTGACTTGGCTATTTAATTCCTTCCTTCTCCTTTTGCTGCATGACTCATCTGGTTCATCTCTTTACTTTGGTTCCTTTAACAACTTCACACTTTGATCTCTTCTCAACAATATGAACAACAACACAACATCAACCAATAACCTAAAATTTTCTAGGTCACCTCCTTAAATAAATTTCTTAGTGCTTCAAGATACATCCATATTTCATTGCTTGATTAGAATCGTCAATCTTAGGTATACACCATAATTCCTTCATACAATGAATTTAGACACTCAAAAAATATAAATTTACATAGAACTTTGTGTCCATTATTATCCTTCTTCAATTTCCTTCATTAGATCCTTCTTGATAATTCCTAGTCTTAGATCTTGTAACAAACTATGACTTGCATATTAGACCTTCTCATACTTTCCAAATTTCCATCAAAAGTCAGCCTCATAATCCAATTTCTCAATCTTTTTCATCTAGCTATCACTCGGTAAACATAACATTTACTTGGGCAACATATAACTCATTTTGTGCTAAATTTCTTTGGCAACACTATGTTTTACTTCTTTACCAATTGCTTGCACAATATTTTATTCACTCAATGAATACAGTCTCCCTTCATTAACATTTTTACTTAGGTAAACTTCTATACAACAATATTTTACAATAATACATGGTTGTAAAAAATTCAAACCAATATTATATAATTATTGTGTAGCTCATTCAAGTACCCTTTGAATACTTTACACACCAACTTTGTCTTCATCACTCTTTCTTCAAATCCTCTTCATCAATCAATTGATATGATACTTTCCCTAGTTAGCATAATGTCTAGCCAACTGATACTTTGACATCAATGAAAATATAACAACCAATATGAATCTTGTAAATATATTCATAACATCATCACCTAACATTCGCCCATTATCGATTACATTATTAGTTGGGGCTAACAAAAATCCCCCTTTGGCATTTATGGCAACACATAACATAGAATCTTACATTACAAAACATTACATAGGATAATCATATGTATGCATTGTCAAAAATACAACTTATGAGTTCTGTACTTCAATATGATACTTAGTTTGAATCTCCAAAAGTGATGATCTCTTTAGTATCTTCAACAATTGTTCCCCTTAGGCTATGATCTCTTGTTTTAGGTTGAATCTTCCATTAGTCTCTATTTTAGTAGCTTCATTCTTTTCAATACCTTCTCCCCTTTTTTAGTTTCTTCTCCCTTTTTTTGAGTTTCTTCTCCCTTTTTTCAATTTTTGCCCCCTCTTTGACAACAATGCCAAAGGTCATTATAAATTTTATCATGAAATTTATAAAACCTTGTAATTATCCTTGTACCTTGCATGTATATATTACATTAATTTCATTATAGTCAAGTTCACAACTTAAAAAATGATCCTAAAGTGTGAACACTTTTTTATCAACTCTATAAGATATTACAATTCATTTATGAATTAATGCATCATGCCTCTTCACCTGGTGAATTTTGGATAGGGGTAGGACCCCCAATTCATCTCTTAGATACTCAAAAGCATCCTTAGGTAGTGGCTTAGAAAATATGTCAGCAATTTGTTCCTTAGAATTCACATATTCAAGATTTACTTCTCTTGTACTTGTTCCCTCAAATAATGATATTTGATTGATATGTGATTTTTCTTTGCATGCATATATAGGTTTCATTATATATTCTTTCATACCTTCCAACAATTGTTAGAGCTATACAATGTTTGAAAAATTGATTGCAGTGGCCACATATTCAACTTCAATAGTAGAATGTGATATACGACTTTGTTTCTTGCTTATCTGTGTTACCAAGCTTTCTCCTATAAAGAAAGCTCCCCCACTTATACTTTTTGTGTCATCAACATTACTAGCCCAATCAACATTAGTGTAGACTTCAAGATTAAGTCATCCTCTTATTTGTACCATAGTCCATAATCTTTAGTTCCTTTGAAATATCTGAATATCCTTTCCACAGTAGTCATATGAGTTTCCGTTAGATTAGATGTAAACCTTGCAACAATTTCAACTACTAGGGAAATATCTGGTCTACTATGGACAACATATTGTAGTTTAACAATCCTAGATTTGCATAGTGTTTTATTCAACTTGTAAACCATGTTCCTCTTTTTAGGCTCAATGTTCCTCAGGCTATTCAATGTAGACTTCCTCTTCTAGTATTCCATTCAGAAATGTAGATTTAACATCCATTTGATATACCTTGAATTTCTTGTATGTAGCATAATCTAAAAATTTCCTAACTCCTTCCAATCTTGCAATAGGTGCAAGAGTATCATTATAATAAATTCCTTCTTCTTGTTCATATCCTTTACAAACCAATCTTGCATTATTTCTTACCACTTCTCCATTCCCATTTAGTTTATTTAAGAAAATCCACTTTGTTCCAATTACATTTTTAGTAGCAGGGCTTGGTACCAGTGTCCAAATATTATTATTTTCTATTTGATCAATTTCTTCATTCATAGCATTGACCCAACATTCATCATCTAATGCAACTTTTATTGTTCTAGGTTCAAAATCAACTATTAGACATGTACCTTCTCTTATTTTGCTTCTTGTCTATACTCCAACACTTCTATCTCCAATTATATGTTTAGGTGAATGGTTCCTCCTCACATATTTGGCCAATAAATATTTAGTTATCTAATTCTCAAGATTTTCTTCACTCTATAAGGGTTCGCCTTGATGCTCAGGTTGTACTGTTTGGTGCTCAGGTGTAGCTATCTATGTCTCAATTGGTACTATTAGGTTCTTGGTAGGTCTGTGCTATAACTTGGGTACAATATCTAGTGCATCTTCATATACATATACAAACTTGTCATAATCTTGAGGTTCTTTCCCATTCTCTACATCATTCTTTTCTGCAAACTCATAAAATCCCACATTTGCACTTTCAATCATCTTGTTAGTAGATTTGATCAAACATTTGTAAGCTTTACTTTTAGAGGAATAAGCAAGGAATGTAACTTCATCTCCTTTAACATTCAATTTTCTATCCCTATAATCCTTGTGAATATAAACCTACTTCCAAATATTTTGAAATAACTTATATTCAATGTGTGACCATACCTCAACTCATACAGTATCTTATTTGTTCCTTTCTTCAATTGAACTTGATTGAGTGTGTAAACTACTGAACTGATAGCTTCCTTTCAAAATATTAGAGAGACCAACTTATTAATCATTAGTGACCTTATAGAGTCCATGACGGAACCATTTCTCCTTTCAACAATTCTATTATGTCGTGGCATAATCAGTGTAGATAGCTATCTTTTAATACCATTCTCAACACAAAAGTTAGTGAATTCAATAGACATAAACTCACCTTTTCAATAAGTCACCGAGATTCATTTTCTGTCCCTGCCACCTTCTTGAGGGGGAATCATGTAGTCTAGTCTCTCTTCTATTCAAAACCAAGACAACCATGTTGCTTTAAAATTTTTCTTCATGTCATTTACATTCAAACTTCTTTGAAATAGTGTTGTCCCAACACTATTTCAAAAAGGGGCAAAATGTAGACACCTAAATCTAATTACACCATTAGGTAATCTTATTTAGCCATCTTCTAGGACATTATTGATTAAATATTTATTATATAATCATCATCCCCTAGATAATTAATTAATTAAATTAAGTATAGTCCAATTGATAAAATCAAATGATAATCCAAAATCAAATTATCAATTAAAACCCTATTCCTCTATTAAATTAAATAAATATATAAATCTATTTAATTTAATCCCATAACCCTCATTTATTAAATAAATCATTTAATAAATCATCCTAAACCCCTAAACCATCCCTAAAACCCTACCATTACCCCTAATCCAACCCATTCACCCATACTAACCTCACTTAGCCTCCTAACTAACCCATCCCATCAAAGCTAAGCCACTTGTTCCCTAACACCTTACCTAAGTTAAGCCTAATCCCCCTCCTAAACTTGTGCACAACTTCAAGAAAGGATTAAGAATTGCTAACCCAAGCCAAAGTCAAAAGTCTTCCTTGTCCTCTTCCATCCCTATCCAAGAGCATTAATGTCTCTTATATGCCATTAATGCCTCTTATATCCCTCTTACACACTCATCCACCCTCGTTACTCCCCTTGACTCTCCATTTTGACCACCCAATCCCCTTGTGACACTTGTCACAAGGCTAGATCCCTAAAGAAGCACAATTCATGTGCTCCTCTTTCAAAGCATCCTATCCCTCCCTCACCATTCTTCCTTCCTTCCATATTGACCCTCTATCTCAGTATGCCTTGGCCTATAACTAAAGCCCTTCCCTCTCACAATCCATATCATCTATCCATGAAAACTTATAATGCCCCACTAACGATTATAGTATAGAAATTTTACACCATTTCCATGTCAAAATCCATCTTCACCTCCATTTTTGAATCCTACTTTTACCCCCATGCTTGATAGACACCCCATCATTTCAAGCTTGAGGAAAACTGAGCACACATCCCCTATCCATCAGGGACATATTGACATTATCATAGGCAACACATTTGAGGAGCTTACCATTCTTGGTTTGTTTTCCTCCATAATATTTTCCTTCATCCTATCATAAGTGTTAACTTGTTTTGTATTGTGAATGATTTTTTTAATCTTAACATTCAATTTTCACATATTAAAGTAGGTGATACATTTTGGTACACCTGGTGGGGCCCTGCATTTGGGTCACTATAATCATGCTTTTTTCTTATTTTTGTTAAACTAACCAACCTATTGTTGTGCACTTGTTTATGTACATAGGTGGTTTTCTAACATTGTTTGTAGGCATCAAAGTCTCCAATTAGGAAGCATGTTCTTGACCATACAACCAAATCCCAACTCAAACACACTTTAAACATCTTTTTTTCGTAAACCCACAGCCATGAAATCATGATTTTATATTGGCGAGAGTGCAAAACCACGTGGACAGGATCATCATTTGTCCTAAACTCCTCCACCATGTAGCACCAAAACCACCCTTAGCATTCTCACAAAATCCTCTTCCTACAAAAATGCAAGATTTTATCAGCAAGATCGCTATAAAAACCTACGAGAATGACTGATCAAATTAATTAAACCCTAAATCCCACCTTTTTCTTCCTCTATCAAACCCACCGATACACTTGTTAGTGGGAATGCTACCTCCTTAGCCTGCAAGATCACACTATCACAAGACCGCTCTGTGACCTTTTTTCTTGCGGCTCACTTTTCCTGCATTTTCACTAGTTTCTTGTACCATGATCCCTCAAAATTTAAACTATTTTCCCGCGCTACTAGATCATTGCTTAAAACCTATGGGTTTTATAGTTTGACCAACTAGTGGTAACTTTTTAATGTTTTCTATTGCCAGGATCTTTTTTTAAGAATTCTAACATGTATATTTGCAGGTTTTCTTAAAATGCTTACTAGAAAATCATTTTTTTAAAATCTTAGAAGAATAATTATCAATTTTTCATGATAGAATGCATGTTTAGATCTTAAAATATTTTAGTTGGAATGTTTGATTACGTAATTACATGATCAAATCTTAAATGTTGAATTTTGAAACTGAACCAATGAGATGAACATTTCATTTAAGGTGCAAATAAACATTATGTGAGAACACTTCAATTTTGGGATTTAAAAATAATTCATCCAATCTTGATTACTTTAAAAAAAAAATCATTCTTATTCCCTCCTTTTCAAAATATTTTTGGTACAATTTTGTTGACGTGATTTACTTTGTTGGCCATCGCTGTAAAGTTGGAAATGAACATTTGTATGTTAAAATCACGTGTCTTCAAAATTAGTTATTAAAATAAACTAAAGCATCCAAAATAGAAATGAAACAAGTGCCTTGCATGTTTTGAGATTGTGCCCTCTAGCACATCTTTGTCTTCTCTATTTTTTGCAAATTAAGACCTTAAAATACGTGACGCATGTACCAAAAGTTGTTAGCAAGATCATTTGAAACAACCTAGGAGTACTTCTAGTGAGTTCATCCACCTCTGGGAAGTGCATCCCCTTTGGTGAGAAGCTCAAACCAATAAAAAATTGGCTGATATATAAATGAGAGGAAAGGTAAACTTTTTTGCTCTATCTCCCAAGTTTGGGAGGTATGTTTTCGGGGGTAGCTTGAGGTGGGAAATTTTTTCCATGATTTTAGCATGTCCAAAATAGATCCTTAAGTGGATCACATATGTAACAATCATTTGGCTAACTCTACAAAGCTATTTACAACCCCATTTTAGTCACATGATTTTATCCTTGGTATGTAAATTCACAGTGCAAGGGAAACAACATCTCTCAAGATTATTCACCATTTTTCTCCCTTAGTAGAGGCATAAGGCTACTTGGGTTTCATCTCCAAGAGTTATTGTCCTTGTAGAATGTGGAATTCTATTTTTCATACCTTTAAGATTATTTTATGTGTATCATTTACGATCAACTCTTGTATCGACTCACCTCTTCAATTAGAGGGACATATTGCACTAGAATTAGGAGACATCAAGTTGTGGGCTGTTGAATAACATATTGCAACCAAAATTTGACCTTAGGGATAAAGAGTGTGTTTGAATTGTCTTATTTGTGCAAAAGACCTATGAATTTTTTTTGTAAAACATACACATTTTCTATTGTTACTATCAAATCCTTTTGCAAAAGAGATCACTTGTTTGTCTTTCTCAAAGTTGCTTTATCCTTTGAGAAGCTGTTTGCTCATAATCCATCACATCTGAAAGAGTCTTATCCATATTATCTCAAAAAAAGTTGTTAGCAAGTTCATCCACAACAAATTTAGTCTTGTTGATTCAACTTTCCCTTAAAAAAAATATCTTTGTCAAAAATGGTTGTTAGCAAGCCTGTATACAACAACTTCAGGTTCTAGGCTACTTTTTCTTTACCTATTTTCCTTAATTGAAAACTTTCTTTATAAACATTCAAACAAACATTCGTCTTCGAAACAAGTTGTCCTTACCCCTTTTTAAAAATGATTGTTAGCAATTTTATTCACAACAATCCTAAGCCTAGTTTGTCCCACTTTACTACTTACATCCTAAAACACCCAAACCACTTTGCCCTTTTCACATAAACACACTATTTCTTGAGACCTAGTTACTCTTCAACTAGTTTATGTTTTTAAACTTGAGGTAAAAAGGTATACTTAGCATAGCCACTACCTCTAAAAACCCATAGTTGTGATCAATCCCATAGAGTTATCTCATGTCAGGCCAAATGTAGACTAAGTTCAAAAAGGATAAACTTCCATAAATACTAGCTTACCAAGAATAGAAATAAAGCGCAAGAAACATACCCGCAACCCAAGGATTGCTAAACTAGATCAAATTGAGAAAGATTGTGCTAATGCTGCACTACAAATTGAGTGGGATTATAAAGTTTAGAACTTTACTCTCAAACATGGTGTCAACCACAACCTTATCGATAACTTTAGTGTTACTCTAATTAGGTCCTTCTTTTTCCACACAAACTTATGCACTATCTCCTCATAGGCCTAGTCTTTCACATTGCTCGTCATCCTATTTAAGCATTTGGTAGATTCATCTCCTCCCTTTTTAAATCAACCTTAGGTTTACAAAATCATCCAAAATAAGCATCATAAAGCCCAAGTATCCTCCATTATTTACTCATCACTTAAAGCATTTAGCATCACCTCATTAAGAATTGTTTCCCTAAGAACTCTCCAACCATCTCACTATCATAGTTATCCTTAAGTTAAGAATTGTTTAAGATAAACTGTCACTTGTGTCCCACATCACCTTGAGCAAAAGGTTGAGGTACACACTTGATCCCCATTTGTCTTCCAAAAGGTCACAAGGCTACCTTAGGGTTTGATATCACCATCACATTTTCAAGTTCACACATAAGGAAAACATACTCTCTTTTATGTAGTACCATATCATTTAGGTTCCCTAGATATCATTAGGAACATTTTCCATACTCTCCTTTGCGTCTTAAAAGGTTCCTCCACCCTAGTCATACCTAGGCAAATCATCTCCTCACATAAACTTATCTTCATCCTTTTGCATTACATCCTTAGGGAAGTCATCATTTCATGCCACCCACTACATGTCTCAATAAGAATAAACAAAAAAAGGACACAAATCCTAGTCTTAGTAGTAGCATGGCTCAAGCACAACCATACCCCGTAGTGTGCATGACACCACTAGATCCACCACCACAAACTCCCAAAGAATTAGGTTCTGCACTAGACATTGATGCTTTCATAAACCAACTTGGACATGCAACCATTGTCAATGCCATCATAGATAGAAATAGGGAGACCATCATGGAAAACTTCTTAAGGGATAATGTTGGTGCCTTTGATTTTGGAGTACCACCACCTAGCAACATTATAGATCTTGCACATCCTCTATTTGGATGGAAACCACCATCGACAGGGCCATCTACCCCTCATGATCCTTTCTTTTTACCAAACAATGGGTACCAACCAATACAAATAGAACTGACAAACTCGAATATCCCATCAACCTAAGTCAATGCTCCCATTCCACAAAATAATCAACCTATCATCACTCAACCCTTAGTACATAAGACCTCCTAACCAACCACAAGTATACCATTTGCATTTATTTCCACCACCCATATCCCTATTTCACAATATTCTCCTTTTTCACTTAGCAACATTGCATTTTCCCTTCCATATCAAACATCCAATCTATTCACTAGCACCATAAACATCCAACCCACATCCCAGTACACTATAGGAATTCCTCTATTAGGATCAAATACTTCATCTTCCATCCCACCAAACATCACTATCAATCCATTTGTCAGTAGCCAAAGTACTTTCGCCTCCTTTTCACTAGGACCTTGGAATTTTGGTCTGACACAAGGGCCTGCCACTATTATCCCCTTTAGCACTACATCAATGTCCATACTTTATTCACATCCATCCCTTCCTCCTCAAGTATATTCATTACCACCCATTACCAACTACTTTTCTATGCCACCCTTAGGCAATCACCAAATCACCCCTTCATCACAATACCCAGTTGTGAACACTCTTCCTCACATTGATTACCTAGCACCAATTAATACTAAGTTTCTTTCTCAAGTAGGAGCAAACCCAACATATATTAGGAAAGGTATACATTCCCAAATCATATCCTAGGTATTACCTATGCTACCATCTTTTCAACTGTAATCATCACACCAATAGTATGCCTAGGCACCCCTGTAAAATTATCTAGTAAGGCAAAAACCCCACACCTATATTCCCTATCAAAAGTCTACTCAACAGATGCAATAGTATGCCCAAACTACATTCCAACAACCAATAACATCCATCCCACCAGTGGCACAACCCCTTTTTCAACCATCAGCATATAATCAAGACTTTTCATATCAACCTTCAACATCTACTACATACCTCACATTGGGGGCACTTTTTACCCTACCTATGAACTCTAAATGGGAAGAGATGAAAAATTCTCTCAAAGCCCTCAAGTATGGGACAAACTCCAAAACTTTAAAATTTGAAAATGATTGTCCATACCCATTTGAAAAAACCATTACAATGACACCTTTTCTTTCCTAGACACTTTGAAATCCAAAAGTTTGATAAATTTAGAGGGAAAAGTGACCCAATCACACATGTCAAAGAGTTATATATCCACTTCCAAGAAGTGGCCTATAATGATGTTTTCCTCATGTAGATTTTTTCAAAAAGCTTAGGAGGCCCTCCCCTTGAATGGTTCTGTCATATACCCCAAGGTCAAATTAAGACTTTTGCTCATATTTTTGAAGCCTTTGTGGCTCAATATACTCATCTAGTTAAGAATGAGTTATTTGTAGTAGAACTAGTTCATACCAAAAAAAAAGGAGGATAAAGCCTTACAAAATACTTACAACATTGGAAAACTCTCACAACCTAGATCTCATGTACCATCCCCAAACGTCACCTTGTCAAGATGTTCATTAAAAATGCACATCTTAGTCTTGTCCATCACATGGTTATGAAAAGTTTACAAACATATAAAGATATTAAAGAAAAAGGGATGGGAATCGAGCAAGGGCTCATCAAAGATGGTGTCATCAAAATTTACAAGGAAAACACTCAAGACCATGATCCAAGCAATGAAAAAACCTGATATCGGAATAAAAATAAGAATATAGTTATTGATGGAATCACCAACACTCGACAAGTTCATGTTATTGAGGAAAAAATGAACATCCGCATGACATTTTTTCAACAACAACCTTATCAACAACTGACTATACAAAACAAACAACACAATGTCCAAATACCCAACCATCAAAATCAGACTAACACTATCACACTTTTGGTTGGAGCTAAACCACATTTTTGGAGATAACCTAATGTATAAACCCCATTGGGGGAACCCCCTTGATGTAATTTTTGAGAAACTAGCCAAGGGTAATCTTATTCGACACCCATAGACACAACCCTAGAACCTAATTAGTTTAGGGAATCCTAGTATAAGGATAATGAGTTTTGTAAATTCCATTGTGTCAAAGGGCATACCACCCTTAAATGAATGCAACTCAAGGACTATGTCCAAGACCTTATTTACCAAAAAGAGATCACAGTGGGGGCACAAGCCTCACACAATTCAGGATTATTGATATACCAAAATGCTTTCCCTACCCATAAGACAAACACAAGCAAGACACCTACAAACACTCCTATCAATAAAAAACCCAACAATGCTAAAAAAAACAAGGAGGTAACTGAGATAAAACTTAGAATTATACCTCAGCATACTTGGACTATGGAAACCTCATCGGATGCATATCACAAGTTGAGCCTTCTATAAATGTTATAAACATCAAAGGCCTAGAAACCCAATGTGTGGTCTCCACTTGATGAGCTCAACTTAACATAGCTAGGCCATCTGTATCTACACCATCAAGACCGCCTTCATTGGGAATACCCCCATTAGGACAAAAATATAACATATTGGAATACCTTGGAAATACACCAACTTAGATTTCCATCTTAGATTTCTTACAGACAAGGCCAATTTATCAAGAGATCTTTGACGGTACTCTCCATGAGTCACATGTCCCCACTGACATAAATACCACTAAGTTCCATAACTTGGTCAGCCACATCTCCACATCATGTGCTCTATCCTTCAAAGCCTCTAACATCCCAAAAATTGAGCCTAATCATATACTTCCACTATGCATAGCTGTCATGGTTTCCAACTTTGTGACCAAATGAATCATGATAGATAATGGATCAGCTCTAAATCTATGTAGTTTAAAGTTCATCAAACAAGAAGGATACACTGAGGCAAATATCCTCAATGAGGTCAGTACCATCAAGGCATATGACAACTTAGAGCGCATCACTGAAGGAACCATCTTGCTACCTCTTAGAGTTGGCCCAACCACTCAAGAAACATTTTGTCACATAGTTGATCTTAACCTTCCATACAACATCATCCTTGGTTGACCATGGATTCACACCATGAAGGCCATTCCATCTACATATCATCAATGCATCAAGTTTCTACATAATGCCACTGAGGTAACCATCCATGAAGATCTTAAACCCTTTGCTTACTGCAATACAATAGAAGCTTCATATACCAACCATTATCCTGGAATCAAAATTGGCCACACCATGACAAGTTTCTCTAGCATCTGTCATGATTCAGATACCATTTTAGCCTCCACCCTTTCCATAGTTAAGATCAACTACCAAGGTTGTGGATAATATAATCTTTTAGATGCTTTTGCTATTGGTGCTTTACCACTTGATCCACATGCTCAAGGGTGCCCAACATATTAGGAGCCAAAGCCAGATACAACCTTTCAGATTAGACAACTGGGCCCTACCACATTTATTACCAAAGGTATCCTTGACAAAAAAGAAACCACTCTTGACATTAGTACATGGCTATATAGAGAGCCACCTCTGAAAAGTGAAGATATGCTAAATCACTTCAAACAAAAATACCCATGGTCACATTACCTTGCTACCAAGAAATGGGATTATCAAGGACATGGTCTAGGCCATTAGGAGTTAGGAATTAAGTATTCTGTGGAAGTATACGAGGAAAAGAAAAAGAAATTCTTAGGCTATGGACTCCCCATAACTAGGGGCACCATGCAAGAAGGCCATGCCTTCATAAACATCCAAAACAATCCTGTTGAGGTTGAAGACATTCTTGAGGAAGTAGAAAAGAAAGCCTATGATGATATCTTCCTTGATGAAATTATCTTAGGAGCCTTTGTATTCTACCAATTATCCCTAAAAGTCATAGACTTACCATTCACTCACCTTGAACTCATTGATTAGGACCAACTAAGTGTTGTCCATGTTGACAAATTTTCTATAGAGTGTGCCCTCCTTAGATTCATGGGAGGAGAAACACCACATAAATGACTGCTACCACCATCAACATATGTCTACAAGATAGATCTAGTAGGTTACTTTGGGGAGGATGAAATCTCTAGTCACAAAATTGAACTAAAAAATGAAACAAAAAAGAAAAAAAGAAAAGAAAAGCCATCCTTTGGTGAAAATACCTTTGGAGCACCATTGAATGACTCAAAAAATGAAAAGACACTAAAGGATGCATCCAATTATGGAAACCTTTTGGAGGCACCTGAGGATGGATATTTCATCCTTCTCCCATAGGATCATAGGCCCATCGTATCATTAGTCTTGATAGAAGAAACTAGGCTGGTCAATATCAGTTTAACTAAGGTACTAAAGATCATGTACATTGTGGCATCTCTACCACTCAAACAAGAAGAAATTCTCATCTAAGTCCTTTGTGAAAATGTTGATCAGTTTGTATGGTCCTATCAAGACATGTCAAGGTTGGAACCCAAGTTAGTAGTATACCATCTAACCATAGATCCAAAGGCTAAGCCTATAAAGCAAAAACTCTAAAAGATACATCCCAAAGTTGCTTTATTGGTTAAAGTAGAGTTAGAAAAATTGCTAGAGACATAGATCATTCACTTGATTGACTATTTAGAATGGATCTCCAATATGGTATCTATCACAAATACTTCTAGTGATATTAGGATTTGCACAAACTTTAGAGATCTCAACAAAGCCTACTCGAAGGATGACTTCCCATTGCCAAACATAGACATGATCATTGATCTCACTACAGGCCATGAGCTCTTGTCACTCCTGAATGATTTCTTTGGATACAATCATATTTAGATAGAAAAAGTAGATCAACATAAGACAACATCTACCACCCCTTGGGGAACATTTTTTTATAACATGATTCCATTTGGATTAAAGATTGCCAGGGAAACATTTCAACACACCATGATAGTCATCTTCCATGACCTAATCCATAAAACTCTTGAGGATTTTGTGGATGATATTCTAGTCAAATCTCTTAATGTCCTTGGCCACTTATCTCATCTTGAGGGAGTGTTTAATCGATTGGCTAAATACCATCTCATGCTCAACCCCAAGAAATGTGTCTTCAATGTTACCTTGGGAAAGATCCTGGGGTTCATTATATCATGATGTGGTGTTGAGATTGACCCTAAAAAGTCAAGGCTATCATGGATATGGCTCCTAGTAAGACACCCAAGTAGCTTCACTCTCTCCAAGGGAAACTACAATTAGTCCAAAGATTCATCTCCCAACTCATTGATAGTGTCAACCATTTACACATTTACTGAAAAAGGATCAAAATTTTAGGTGGGATCCTATTTTCCAATGCAAATTTGGACTGATCAATCAATACTTAGCTAATCCACCTATCTTAGTTCCTCTAGTTGTAGGACACCCACTCATATTATACATCATAGCTACCCCAACAACACTGGGTGCTCTTCTAACACAACTTGATGATGAAGGAAAGGAGAGGACTATTTACTACATCAATCATACTCTAGTTGTGTATGAGCTCAATTACACACCAATAGAAAAGGCCTACTTAACTATGGGTCTTTACCACTCAAATATTGCATCAATATATGCTAAACCACACTATGCAACTAATATCCAAAATTGATCCATTAAAAAATATGTTGTCACACATAGTACTCATAGGGCGTCTGACTAAATGGGTCATGCTTCTTAGTGAATTAAACATCCAATATGTCAACAAAAAGGCTATCAAAGGTCAAACTATAATAGATCACTTGGCTAATGTAGCTTTGGTTGTGGATCACCTTTTCATTATGGAATTCCTAGATGAACATCTCTGCTTAATAGAAGAACAACGATCTTGGAAGTTATACTTTGATGGATCTTACACATCCCATGGCTCTAGAGCCAACATACTTTTAGTCACCCCTCAAGGTGATTACATTCCTAAATCTTTTAAACTACAATTCTAGTGTACCAACAACATCTCAAAGTATGAGGCCCTTATTGTAGGGCTCAAAATAGTAGTTGAATGGAACATCATAGAACTACAAGTCTTCAAAGATTCACAACTTATTACCAAGCAGGTTCTAGATGAATACCAAACCAAAGATGACAAGCTTCAACCTTATAAGGAATTGATAGATAAGTTAAAGAAACATTTTACTCAGATTCAATTCACATAGATACCTAGATTTCAAAACAAGGCTACAAATGCCATGGCTACTATTAGTTCACTTTTGGAGATCCGTCAGGAGGCCACACATTATGAATTGTTAGTTGAGCATCTATACGAGCCTACATATGAGAATGATGAATCAATAGGGGTATGCATCTTGGTTGGTCCCCAATCTCCATGGTACCATGAAATTCACACTTACCTACTAAATGGTATCATATCTCACCATCTCACATGAACCCAACACCAAAACCTTATTCATAGAGCATCTTGTTACACTATCATAGCTCAAACCCTATATGTTGTGGCTATCATGAAACTCTCTCTTGATGTTTAGACCAAAATGAGGTTGCAATGGCTCTCAAAGTGGTACATGCTAGACTTTATGGTGCTAAGATGAGTGAAATAGTTCTAGCTAAGAAAATCATTCCGATTGGATATTATTGGCCTACTCTAGAGCATGATGCATGTGACTTTGTAAAAAGGTGTCTAACCTATCAACAACATGCTAATCTAATTTGAGCCCCAACTCAAGATCCTCAATGTATTGCATTTCCATGGCCATTTTCATGTTGGGGGTTTGACCTTGTTGGTGTTATAGAGCCTCTCTCTTCAGAAGGACACAAGTGGATAATCGTTGTCACTAATTATTTCACTAAATGGGTAGAAGTAGTCCCACTTATCACCACCATGGGAGTTTAGGTGTCCAAATTTATCCTCTTTCATATTATATGTCACTTCAACATTGTTGCTCGAGTTTCAGGTTTTCTATGTTATGAGTTGTGTTAATGGTCATGTCAAGTAAATCAAAAGAGTCTAGGTGTAAGTCTTCTTTAGGTAGGCTATCCTTGTCGGGTTTCCCTATCATTGCCTTTTCTTCTCTAAGCTGGTTGGGTTGTTCTAAAGGTTTGTTCATATTGGGTAGGTTGTAGATCCCAACCCAGAAAGGATATCATGCTCTTATTGATGATCTTTTGTAGATGAGATTTGTGAAATGTTCTCTAGACATGTACAAGGGAGTTGATGAGAGTCTTTCTCAAGATGATTGATGTACTATTGTTTCTGAAAAAAATTTATAAGGTCATGGAGTTTTCCATGTCCTTGGTATTCAAAAGTTCACCTATCTTTGGCACAACAGAGGAAGAGGTAGATTATCACAAAGCTCTTCTTGGAGACATGCATCGCCAACTTCTAGTTCATCATCTTCTGAACATTCTTGGAGGAATCAGCCTTCTAGTCCTTCCAATGTCTCCCAAGGGGGCACTTCCAAAAAATTTGCTATCTAGAAAGGGGCAGTCCTTACATTTAGACATTCGTTGTGGCAAGGTTGTGATAAAGCCAATTTGTCCAAGATCAAGCATTGGTATTAATGTTGCCTTAGGTGTTGATGATGCCCTTAGAAAGGAAGATAAATTAATAATAGAGAGTATAGATATAAGAGTTGTAATTGAAATATTTCTTAAAGAAGGAATGGAATTTACAGTTATTGTTCTTGATCTTGGCTACGGATCTGATTCTTTTCCAGTTACCCTTCTTCCAACTAAGGTGGAATTACACTTTCATGAAAGCTCAGTTGTGGATGAAAATGAAGGAATATTCAATTATCAACACAAATATTTTCCAACTTGATAGGTTACATATCATACACAACATCGATTTTCAATTGATGTTATTGATCATATTCACATGAGAACAACAATGCTCTTTTTGTGCTTGGGGCTACCTGATGTTGCACGTATTGTTTGGTCTTGAGACATACAGTGATCACAAGAATTCATCAGCCATCCTCCAAATTTATTGTTGTTCATTCTCACATGCATCTATCTCTACACATTATGTCTGCCAAATACAATCGAGTTTCGAAGGCTATTTCTACTATTAGAGATCGAAGGATAACATACAATAACTGTTTATTGCATATGAAAAAAAAAAAAAACTATTGTCAACAGTGACATTATGAAGGCATTGAGGATCCTGAATCAAGTTCTAAAGTTCAATTCAACATGCTCGAAGTTAGAGGCAAAAAGGCATTAGTTATGATCGGCTGATACGAATGCACAGAGAGAGTAATTTAGAAGTACATGGGAAGTCATAATCAAAAATTGTTGAAGCCTTACACTCTTTCTAGAGGCGGTGATCTAGAGCATTGGCAAGAGGAGCTACAAATGTTAGCTAAAGGTGATGTATCAAATCCACAAGGATCACATCAAGAATGTCAACAGTATTCAAGTCAGAATAGTTTTATCTGAAATGGTTAGAAAACCGAATTCAAATAGTGATTGTTTGAGTTCCCAAATTTGAAAAGTCTTTTTCTCTATATTTTGTCTTTTTGTATTCAAAGAAGAGGAAAAGTCAAGAGCCCTTACGAGTTTGATGTATTGAAAGATCTCTATATACTGCTATGAAAAGGAATGCAGGAGGGGCGAATTGGAAGGTAGAAAAGTAATTCCATTTACTTAGCCTACTTATTGGTTTGTTGTTCCAGTATTATTTTAGTTGCAATTTTTTTGAATAGAAAGCATACTTATATTTTGGATACTGTGATGTCTTCCTGAATTCTATTTCTTGTCAAGCAAATTACAGTAATGGTAATTCTATTTGCCTTTCATTATAGAGGATTTCTCCTATTTTCCAATTAGAATCTGCATTTCATATAAAATAGGATAGAATTAGTTAGATATTAAAACTGATGTGATGATCTATAATCGAAATTCTACTGGGGGTTATAGATTATCTTCATTTTATCCAGCCTGAATTGCTTGTGCTGACAAAGTAATTCAGTTAATTTCATTACTCAATGTATCTGGTGATTGATAAAAAAAAATTCATTGAATATTTAATATAATCAGGGAGCTATACCTGTTAATTTAGAGGGAAATGATTGTACATATACGCTGACCCATTTGTTGGTGAAATTCTCTTGTTTTCTCACCTTGGGCATGAAGAAGAGTCAGGGATTATAAATCTAATGAGAAGACAAACTATTAATCAACAAACATCACCGCTACCATTTTTACTAGCCATGGAGGTAATTTTGAAAATCTCAATATGGAAGAATTATGCACTTCCCTTCATATTCATCACCATTTCTCTAGCCCATAATTCCCACAAGGTAACAGCTAGGCATAGGCAACTAATAAAACCCTACTCAAAATCCTAAATAATGTTATCAATGATTCTAGCCACAATTGGCATTTGTAAATCAATCGTGCCCTATGGGCATATCACACATCATTTTATAAATCCATAAGCATGACCCCATATTCCCTAGTTTATGGTTCTAAAGTACTATTACCTATTGAGGTTGAACTCTCATCCTTGCACTTTTTTTTGCGGGGCCAGATATGAGATGAGGATTACACAGTGGCTAGACTTACCTAGCTAGATTTATTGGATTAAAAAAGGCAATGGGCCTATGACCATCTCATGGTCTACTAGAATCACATCAAGTGCAATTTAAATAGGAAGGTCTATTTGTACCAATTTTAAGAAAGAGAGATGGTCCTCAAGGAAAACATGAAGGTCCAAGCTGATCGAGAAAATAAAGGCAAGTTTGAGCCCACACGGCTTGATCCTTACATGTTCACAACATCTTTTGGCTTCAGGCCCTATTAGCTATCTATACTTGACGGTGAATTCATGAATGATCCCACCAACATCATTCACCTCAAGAAATTCTATGCCTAAAAATCCTCAGTGTATCTTGCTATCTCAAAGAGAAAATAGAAAAGAAAAGAAAAGAAAAAATAAATAAATAAAAATAAAAATAAAAATAAAAATAAAAATAAAAATATCAAAATAAAAATAAAAATATATATAGTAAATAAAATTAAGCATCCAATGGTGAAAACTTGGCAATTCAAGCACCTTGGATAGGTACCTTAGTGAAAACCTAGCAAATAGGCACCATGTATACTTAGCCTATTTTATTATCTATCAATGACCTATCTCTCCCCCATTACCCCTTTACACCTCATAACCCATCTTCCAACTTTCCAAATTTGTTCTAAGAGTTTCATCCCCACACTCGAACACCTCACAACATATTTTTAGCATCCCTTGGCTTGGAAAACCTATCCAGATTGTGTAATCTACCATGGTTCACACATCTATCCCACCCTTGTACCCTACCACATGTATCATATCAGGTGTATCTTATCCTTTTTACCATGCCCATATGTCATACCCTTGTAACAATAATAATATTCTATGTATCATACTCTTGTAACAATAAAAATATTATGTGTATCATGCCCATGAAAAATTAACTATATTGTATAATACTACCTCCTCATCTTGAGCTTTTCCCCATCATATGCACGCTAATCCCATATTTTACCATAGCTCCTGAGTCATCCACACATTGTATAGTCTTTCTTGTACTCTCAAGTCCTATAGAAAAACCCCACATCACTAGTTGGTTGTCTATATGAAGTTATAGTGGCCAATTATGTCATTATCCTAAAATATTGTCACTAGGTTCCTATAGGATGCATCCTTCCTCATACCTAACATTGGCCTATTAGTATCTAGTTATCACAATATCTTTGGAAAAAAGGTTACTTTCTCATGGATTTCTTCTTTCTTCTGATATTGGTTTTTTTGTATTTTTCTTTGAGTAGATTTTTTCCAAGTGGTTTAGTTGTTCCCTCCTCACAGTTGCCATGATATTTTATATCATGGTGCACTTATGACTAGGGAAATTTGAAAGAAAGGTTTTGATCAAGGTCTATTTCTACTTGTGAGTCAATCAGATATCACCCTTGCATATTCTAAATATGTTTTCATTTGCGATTACATGGTGCAGTTGGGAAATATCATTTTCTTGTGGATCACACAACATTTTTTTCACACTAATTTCTCTAGGACTCATGTGTGATGTTGGGTGATCCTTGCATGCTTTTTTGAGTCACTCCTATGTAATATTGGGCAAAAGGCCTTGATGTTCCTAGTAACCTTGGCATCTCCCTACTATTCCTATATCAAACAAAGTTCTCACACTACATGGTGGTACTTCTTTATGAAGTACCCCACCCCAAAGCTTCAAGTGTATCCCATTGCTCTTGATTTTTTGTCCCATACAAAAAATTACATGTTCATCCCACCTTGTCATGCATCCATATTAGCCACATCCTACATGTTCCCCTCCTACACTACACATCTATCCTCTCTACCCTTGCTCCCTTACAAAGCTCTTGTCTACCATGTTCTCAAATCTCCCCATCATCCTAATCTCCTACCCAATTCTATCTCTCTAAGTCTCGTACAAGCATTATGTTTCAAGTTGTGCGTACTATTTCCATCTTCAACCCAAGGTCATGGTCAATCAGTGATATGCTATACCATCCTCCTACACACCACATCTATTTTCCTATCACTTTACTTACCTTTCATATCATAATCACTCATCTTCTCTGCAGTCCCTTAAATCTCTTCTCCTATTTTCCTTCCTCATTTGCCTTATCTTAAACTCTCTACATCGCTCATCTTTTTCACTCATCCTAATACTTATGATACATTTTTTTTTTGGGTCCCCCTTGCACTATCGCAAGCTTTGGATCCCTCCATTATCAAAATCTCTCGATTCACTTTCCTTATCATAAAAATTGAGTTTCTCACCATTAGCATAAACTTACAAATCATAAGGCCTAGGATTAGTTTTCACCATCATATATCAAGTTCATTTATCATATTCCACATCATAGATCAAGTTCATTTATCATACTCACCATCATAAATTACTTTTATTTATCACATGTTTTCCCATCATAGATTAAGTTCATTTATCACATTTTTTATAATCACCAATTAAGTTCATTTTTCACATTTTACATCATAATTTTTAGTTCATTTATCATATGCATGATCATATATTAAGTCCATTTATCACATGTTGTATCATCATAGGTTATGTGCATTTATCATGTTTCATCATCATAGTTTGTCGTTCATTTATCATATGTTATCATCATAGCTTTTAGCTCATTTATCACATGTTATTATCATAGTTGGCATTCATTTTAATCATGTTCCATCATCATAATCTTAAGTTCATTTTTATTTAATCATATTTTATGTCCCTTTTATCATAGTTTGTAGTTCATTTTTTGTCGTATTTTACCATCATAGTTTAAATTCATCTTATCATGTTTCCCCCATCATAGTTTGAGTTCATTTATCATGCTTTATCATCATAGTTGGAGTTCATTTTACATCATGTTCCATCATCATAAATCTCATGTTCATTTTTATCATAGTTTGCGTTCATTTTATAATCATTTGCATTCATTTTATCATAGTCATTATCATAGTTTATGTTCCTTTTTATCATCTTTTATCATAATTTAAAGTCTATTTTAGCATATTCATCATCATAGTTTGCATCCACTTTTATCCTATTTTTCATCATGATTCACATACATTTCTTGGTTTACATTTTTTATTACCCTCATTAAAAAATTTCATTTCTATTTATCTTTTTCAACCTAGAAGTCAAAACACATAACATGAATCATCATAGATTAGGTTCATTTTCAATTATTTTCTTAGTTATCATAAACATCATCATAAAAAAAATTTGTCAAATCTCATCATAAAGAAAATCATATCCTACATCACAACATATTAGCACTATCCAAAAAGATCATTATAAACATCATATCCTAGATCACAACATGTCAGCATCATCCAACAACTTATCATAAATATAATCATATCCTGCATCATAAACATGCTAGTAAAATCATATATCTCATAAACATCACATCCTACATAAAACCATATTAGTCTCTCTTCTACATCTAATCATAAATAAACATACATGTAGTAAACAAATCATGACATTGTAAATCCATACATCCATATCCCACCTTAAAGAATGATCATATATATACATATATATCTCATCCAAAAAGAATAAAGAATAAATCACCCATCCCTGCAAAAATACCAAAGTCCATCATAGTCTAGATATCCAGTATCCATATAAATACAAAAAGCCCATATCAATACATCGGGTTTGTGCCCACAAAAATACATCCAACAGTGCATCTAAAATACTATGTCAAAACTAGCATATCACTGATCCCCCTCATCCATTGCTTCCTCATCATGAGAATCATAGATGTTTCTCTCTACATCTAGCACTATTTCTGGTGGAGGTGTTGACCTCATATGTCATTCTCCAGTACTTGAGCTCTCCACCTCATCCCTCCTACCACTCATCCCCTTGTCTTACCTCTGGATCTACCCTGTCTTCTAGCTTTTCCTTGTGCACTGTGACCCACTAGTCCTCTAAGAACCCTTATTGCTCCATCCACTCTCTCCCCCATACATGCTTATATGGTTCGTAGCTATACTTGACTATGTTGGTCATCTATAATGCTCTACTTGATGCTGCTCTCTCCCTTAGATCCTCCACCTCCCCCTGCAACTCCAATCTTCCACCTATCACCACCTATGCCCTTAGGGTCACCACCTCCACCACCAATATATCCATATCCTATTGGATAATATCCATCCTCACCTGCAACATCTATCTCTCTAATGTCACCACCTCCAACCTCCCCTCCAAGCACCTACCCTCCACCCGTAGTGTCCCCAACTCTACCCCAACTCTATCCACCTCTCCTTGTGCCATAACATGCTCCTATCTAAACTGATCTAACTCTATCCTAAGTTGATCCCTCTCCTATTGTGTATCCCATAGTAGTTGGCTCATCACCTCACATGTCTATTATAGGGATGTATACCTACTAGCCAATCCATCATCCCATCCCCTCGATGATGAGCCACCTACCACTACCCCCTACCTCCTCCTGCACCTAATGGGCCCTGTCCCCACTCCTCCTGTGGCTTCTCCTTTCTCATAACCCTACACCTGTACCTTAGTGGTGCCTCCTATTGTACCACTACTATTTCCCACTGTCATAATCCCCTGGCAACATATCTACCGTATCTCACTGCTCAAGCAATCTCCCTTGCCACCACTACTTCTCTCATCACTTAAGCCTAACCTATTGGCCTCAGCCACTCAAAACCATCTTGATACTCCTATGTTGAGCCTACATCTATGACTCCTCATAAAAAATGCCACTTCTATGGCTCTAGATCTTGCTACACCTACAACAACCCCTCCCTCTAAAGTGTAGGCCAAAAAATTGTGATTGGTTCTTGCATCACACTTTGACACTAGTTTGGCTCCACTAGGGGCACCTATCACCATCCAAACTATTGCAAGGCCCTATCTAGTTGGTACTACTTGCAATGTACTCCCATCACCAAAAAATAAAAGATGGTGATATAGTATAAAACAATTGCTGCCTCTCCTTTGCCCATTGCCAGAGACCCATATATGGCCTCCATGTCACCACCTAGATCTCATCTATCTAGATTCACTAGTATTCCACCTCCTTTTTATGATGGTATGTCGATGAATCCCCCCAACTATACACCACTAGCTCCTCTACCTACCTCTCTCTTCACCTAATCAACTTGAATGCCACAATGTGCTCCGAAGCCCACACTTGTAGCGATGTTAGGAACCCCACACTCCTCCCCTAGTGCCCTACACCTAATTGACTATTTGATGCAGATACCATTACAACTTCACTAGAATTAATGAACCCCATGTTGTAGGAACTCCAACATCCACAATCTACATAATGGTTAGTATCAAGGTCAAGGTAACTCCTATCCCACCTGTATCTGGGGAAATATATCTTGACACTAGCCCACAAACATAGAATTAAATCCTCCTCTCTGTGGCTACTCAGTCTAGGTTAAAATATAAGGGAAAATGACCAATCTAGATATGATATGACACTCTAGGCCCCACTAGTTGCTATGTTGCTACCTCTCATGTCATCTCCCTGGTTGCCATCACTGGCATCCCCCACATAGGTAACCTAAAAATCATGCAAACATCCTGTATGGTCATTGTCATCTCTCTTGTCAGTAGGTGAAAGGTGCCAGTCTCATTGTGCCACTGCTCACATAGGGCTATCACCATCACCATATAGGTCTATGTGTGCGGCAATCTCATTAGGTCCCTCAAGTTGGTATCATCAATCCTCATGCAGTTTGCCATTGTGAACTACTCTTTTGCACATAGTATAGTCCCTTATTGCTCCCATGACACCAACACATCTAAAGACCACTATATAAAAGCCACCATCATGTTAGTTTTTCTTTTATACATATTATAACCCTAATTCTAAACCCCCATCCCTCAACCAAGTCCACTTTCTTCCCATACATCTTTACCCTTTACCCCTTTCTCGACATTCTAGTTGGTGCATTCTCACGAATGCTAGCACCTCACGATCCTACCATCACATTTTATTGCGAAATCACTCTTTAACTTTTCTCTTCCCAGTCAAACCCTATCTTGCATTCTCACAATCCTAAATATTCCTTGACATTCCTGCAACCATAGCTTATCATAGTAACATGCCAACCCCATTAACCCTCCCAGTCAAACCCTATCCCATTCTTACATTGACCTTCTCTTCAAAACTATCAATGCCTATAAACTTGCATTCCTGCCACTAGTACCACATTTCCAGTGGTGAGATCACTTCCCCACAACAAATTGTTAGCAAATTCATGTTCTCGCATAAACTTCCTACTAAATTCATGATTTTGTGAAAAATATTTTTGAACCCTTTTTTACTCCTACTCTCTAACAGTTTTTGCAGGATTGTGGTCTCATCGATCCCTATAATGATCTTGTCAAACCTGTGCCTATAGGATTGCATTTTATGCATTGTAGGAATGATAAAAAAATAATTACATAAATGAAAAAGATAGGTTTTTTGACCCTACCAATCGATCTAGTTTTTGCTACACTTGTACTCACCATACCACATCCACTCAATGCTCTAGTCTTACATGTGTAGCCATCATATCATCCAAATTAGAGCTCTAACTAGCAATATGTTGATGTAGGTATGAAAGCCAATAACCCTTTCTACCCCTCCTAGCCCCTCTTATAGACCTCTGGTGGAACCCTTCGACCCTCTCTACATCCTCCCACCCCCATTGTTTCCTCCCACCCTATTCTTTTTACCATTCCCTTGTCTTTTTCATCCTCCTTTTGCTCTTCTACTTCCTCCTCCACTCATCACTTTGTTTTTACCTTTTTAATAAGTCACCAAGATTCATTTTCTCTCCCCACTACCTTGTTGAGGGGGCATCATGTAGTCTAGTCTCTCTTCTTCTATTCAAAACCAAGACAACCATGTTGCTTTTAAATTTTCTTTGCATCATTTACATTCAAACTTCTTTGAAATAGTGTTGTCCCAAACCTATGTAAAAGAGGGGCAAAATATAGACACACAAATCTGATTACACCGTTGGGTAATCTTATTTAGTCATCTTCTAGGACATTATTGATTAAATATTTATTATTTAATCATCACACCCTAGTTAATTAATTAATTTAATTAACCATAGTCTAATTGATAAAATCAAATAATAACCCAAAATCAATTTATCAATTAAAACCCTATTCCTCTATTAAATTAAATAAATATCCAAATCTATTTAATTTAATCCTACAACCCTTATTTATTAAATAAATCATTTAATAAATTATCCTAAACACCTGAACCATCCCTAGAACCCTACCATTACCCCTAATCCAACCCATTCACACATGCTAAGTTCCCATCAAAGCTAAGCCACTTGACCCCTAACCCCTCTTCTAAGTTAAGCCTAATCCCCCTCCCAAACTTGTGCACAACTTTAAGAAAGGGTTAAGACTTTCTAACCAAAGCCAAAGTCAAAAGTCTCCCTTGTCCTCTTCCATCCCTATCTAAGAGCATTAATGACTCTTACATTATATTAATGCCTCTTACATCCCTCTTACACACTCATCCTCTCTAATTACTCCCTTTGACCCTCCATTTTGACCACCCAATCCCTTTGTGACACTTGTCACAAGGCTAGAGCCTTGAAGAAGCACAATCCATGTGCTCCCCTTCAAAGCATCCTAATCCTCTCTCACCATTCTTCTTTTCTTACATCCTAACCCTCCATCACACTACCCCTTGACCTATAAATAAAGCCCTTACCTCTCACAATCCATATCATCTATCCATGAAAACTTATAATGCCCCACTAACCACTATAGTATAGCTATTTTACACCATTTCCATGTCAAAATCCATCTTCACCTCCATTTTTGAATCCTCCACTTACCCCCATGCTTGATAAATACCCCATCATTTGAAGCTTGAGGAAAACTAAGACACATCCCCTATCCATTAGTGACATACCAACATTATCATAGGAAACACATTTGAAGAGCTTACCATTCTTGGTCTACTTTGCTCCATAATGTTTGTCTTCTTCCTATAATAAGTGTTAACTTGTTTTGTATTGTGAATGCATTTGTTAATCTTAGTATTCAATTTGCACATACTAAAGTAGGTGATACAACTGGGACTTCTAAATTTGCAAGGTTGTCCTTTTCTATGCGCTTCTAGGAGTTAAACTACCATTAAAACATATCTGTGATACGTGGAATGCTCAAAAATAATATTTTACAGTTAACTATTAGTGCACTCCTTCATCTTCAAAATTGTAAATGCATCTCTTGATTTAGTGTACCTTGTGAAAAGTGCACCTTTGGAAAAGTTCACCTTGTGAAAAACACAATTTACTAGGATTTTATTAAGTATTAAAACTTAATTTCCAACATCTAGGTATTCTTCCCTTTGGACCAAAATGATGTCTGGATGTTTGTTCTTGAAATTTTTGATGATTTTCATAATTTTCTTAACTTCTAGTAAATCCAATGACTCATGCTTATTGCAAGAAACTTGGTGGTAATTACTAATCTCTAACCTCGTATCTGCAAAATCTTCAAATTTGGAATCTAACTTCAATAATGCTTTTTCTATCTTGAAGATCCATCTAACATCATCTTCAGATGAAGTGGCCTCAAATAATGCGCTGAATTACTTCATGATTATTTGTACTAAATAAATTTGAGTCCTTGACTAATCCTAAAAAATCTCTATGCTAGCAGCATTATAATACTTATCCACTTCCAAAAGGTGTCTCTAAGATTTATTCTTTATCTTCTGAATATCCTCATATAATCCTTCCATAACTTTATTACCCTTCAAAACATTCTTTGTCCAATCATCTATCTTATCCAACTCTTCTACTATATATATTTCTATCAACATGTGGTTCCTTTGCCCTTTGACAGCTTTTAGTGCTTCCAAATAGTTGGCCCAGATATGTACTTCATCCATTAGCCCAAATTTTTATTTATTACTATAACCAATTTATTGGCATTATTTTAGATGTTGTGGAGAAGGTTCAAATTTCCTTCTATTTTTGTACCCCTTTATCTTCAAAACTATGATGCCAACTTTTGCAAAATCAGCTTTGTTTGTGCTTTGACTTGTTTATTTTCTCCCCATAGTGGCCCCTAAAGAAATTTTTGGATGATCAGGGTCTATTGGGCCCACTATCTCTTTCAAGTAACCCGTTAGTATCTCAATTTCCTTCCTCAAAGCCAATATTTTTGACTCACCATTATATAGGTGTGAAAATATTTTCTTAAGGCCTATGGTGATTAAAACCTTGGCCATATCAATTGTGGGTTTGCCCAATACTATCTCTTTTATTTGATTCGCTTTTGGTGATAGTTCTTTTGTGTCAACATGGGGAGGTGCAATGGAAATATGTGCCAAAAGATCTTCATTTTGTCTCTTCATGATAAATACTAGTGTTTTAGCATCCTCCTTAGGTGCTTTTGGCATGCTAACTACTTTTATCAATTTCATCATCCCCTCTTCTTTAGTGAACTCCATATGTCTCCTTTGTTAGATCAAAACCTCTCTTTTTAGCCATGTGGGCATAGTTATCATAGGTGACATATACTATGTAGAAGATGTATGTTCTGATTTTGGTCCTTTCCCTTTATTACCCCATTCTAGAGTTTTCTCATGTTGAAAGAGGACTAAGAACTAAGCTTCTATATTTACATGAGATAAGGATCTACTATTTATCCTAGGAATATATTTTTCTCCTTCCTCTAGAATCTTCCCTTCTTTTGGTATTTCATTTGTGTAATTGGACATATTCTCCTTTCTCTGTGGTCTATCTTATTGGTGCAAGAGTACCTAGGTAGGGCTAATTGTTAACCTAGGGTTCCTAGTTGAGTTTTGGCTTGTAGTGGCCTTAGCCAAACCACTAGGTTAATAAGGGGGCTCATGAGTCCCTAAGTATGGTTTAGCCATTAGGTTGTCAAGTTGGTTCATTAGGACCATGCAAGATCACTTATTTGTCCAAGTTGCTAGTTAAAGTGCAAATGTTGTCATTCTTGCTAATAGTGACATTTGTGCATCTAGATGGCTAGATTGGACAAGGAAAAGATGGAATGGTGTTTTCATGTCCTAGATGAAATTTTCAAAAATATTTCAAAGTTTTAGGGGGATTTGACTAAGCCTGGTCCATGTGGATAAAAAGTTGTTAAGTTGCATGACAACTTTGAAAAAATTGCTAAAGTTGTCATGACAAATTTTATTGCAAAAAGTGCAATTTTGTGTAAGAGGTTGCATAACCACCTAAAAGTAGTTGGAATATGGATTATGAGTCCATATAAGGTATCTTTTCACCTTGAAAAAGGGTTGGATGGCATGGTGAAGGAGTTTTGTTGAATGAGCAAGTATGTTTTAGGGTTAATTTTGTCATAGTGTAGATTTTTGGCTTCTTGAGGACATTTGATGGATTGAACTCCATACTATACTTTTTTCATATTTTTTTAGATGTGATTTACTAGTTTTGTGTGTGAGTATATAGTTTATGGGATCAATTTCATTCTAATTTTGTAAATATTTTGGTTTTTTCTTAGTTGATGTCCTGAACCAGATAGTTTGGAAAAATGGAGTCTTAACTCACCTTTCTACTATGGCAATGGTATGATCTTTTGAAATGTGTGAGAAGACTCCTTTTATTATAAATATGAAGAAGATTGGTCCTTGAAAATAAAGTTTTTCCTAGTTATGGTTATGCCCTAGGCAAGCCAAGAGAGCATGGTTAGAGAGCATAGTGATTGAAACAATAGATGAGGGGATTGAATAATATAATTGATTTAGTCCAAGTAGATGGGAAGAAGGATATGAGAGTGGAGGAACCTTGTGAAAAAGGAGACCTTCTAGAGACCTATGTTAATGATATTTTGAACAAACCCATGTGAGTTTAGTCAACAAGTTAGAAAACCCTTGATTTTATGCTTAAAATCAACATTTCACTATACAAAAAGGTTGGAGAAGTGAGACCAGGTGAATCATAAAGGTCTTTGAAAAGGGTATCCATATATGAAGTTAGTTTCTACCTCATTAAGCCTTTTTTGAGTTAATCACCAAAAGGTGAGTTTGGAGGCCTAATTCATTTTAGCCTTTTAGGCATAAATTGGAGTAGTTTCTTGAAATCAATATAAATTTTAATGGATTTTTGATGGGAAAGTGTTGCAATGGTCTCAAAACCATAGGAACAATCCTCTCCCTTTATGTTGAGTAGATTGTGGTCATATGTCAAAATTTGGTATAAGTGAGTCATTAGAGCATCTAAGGAGCATTGCTAGAATGAAGCTAGTTTATACATTGGTGTGGAAGAGTTGAAAGGGGGAAGGACTAGAGTTGTGATCCTTCTAAGTTAGGGTTAGTGTAAGAATCCTGTTAGGCTAGAGAAGAGGCCTAGAGAGTGTTAAAATATATAGTCCAGTAATATAATTGAGAGTGGGGATGATGAATTAGTTATCCAACTAATATCACAATTATCAACCTTATTAAACTTTAACCATATGAGAAATATAATTAAAAACCACAACAAGACATTCATACACAATTATTACTAGATATGTTAACTAGGGAAACCCTTGTTCAGAGGGAAAGCCCAGGTGGGGATGGTACCTACAAGATGATGTACTAACATAAATATTCCTTTTTACAGGATAGACCTTATTAGGAGTCTATGAATACATTTAGTACATATGACTCCCTTTTAGGAGACTTTGAATCCCTGTTAGGAGTCATGGAAGATAGCTAGACCCACTTCCCAAAAAACTTCAAGGTTAAGACCAATGAACCCACTGTCCAAATGATCTCTACATTATTCCTTGCAGAATAATAGAAATGAAACATACTTCCTTTTTCTTCCTCTATCCTATCAACCAGACTACTTCTCCTTCAGATCTTGTAACTAGATAAAAAATCACATCCAATAATCACTTGGATTACTTACTTG
The DNA here is from genome assembly GCA_028749045.1 of Cupressus sempervirens. Classification (NCBI taxonomy): domain Eukaryota; kingdom Viridiplantae; phylum Streptophyta; class Pinopsida; order Cupressales; family Cupressaceae; genus Cupressus; species Cupressus sempervirens. The sequence continues at coordinate 835,122,741 of CM053786.1, read as the reverse complement.
CATTCAGTAAGCACTCTGCTCCTTATCGCACTTCATAATTACTTTACAATGATTACACTTGATACTTCATACAATCAAAGAAACTAACTTTCCTTTGTACCATATCTTCATAGTAATTCCTTGAGTTAGCCTCGAGGCTTTCCTAATTAATTATAATAAGATAATTAATTACTTACAATTACAATAGCACTATCAACTTACAGTCTATATAAAAATTCACATGTGTGATATTGGGGCTTGTGCACTCATTGACATCACCATATGATTGTCCTCTATCACTGGTTGATTGCACATTTCTTCATTACATATCAGATGTAAAATAACAAACAAACATCAAAATGTTGCTCTCCAATACTTTGTTTCTATACTACTCTCAAGAAATCAAGTATAAATTCCATACATCTTCAACTTAGACTCTACTAACTTAACCATGTTAGCAAGACATAGTCTGGAACATGTCCTTAACTGCACATCACCACAAAATAAAACCATTTTCCATACCAGTAAGATATATGAATTCTACTGTACTAGTCTTCACAAAAACAATACTATGTTGACATAAATGACAAACATAGTCATGAATGCCACATGTCAATACTATCAAATGCTTAGGATACTCCTCCAATGTAGAATCATCAAAATTCATGCTAACAATCTCCCCCTTTGGTATTGATTGCAAGATAGATGATAAACATATAGGTTCCAAGAATACCAAACTAGTACACTACTGTTGCTATTCTCATCTTCTTAGATCAATCAAATATGAAATACTTCTTTGTTTAGTCATCTTCTAGGATTAGTATCAGTTGTTCACGTACTAAAAAAATCTCAGCTTCTCCCCCAAAGATATATCTCCCCCATACATGCTTAGGAGATATTTTTCATGCATACTCTCACCCATTGACATCAATTTCAAAGGCCTCAATATTAGATACCAATTGTTACTGCACTTGCTCGAACTCTTCAACTAGCTTGAGTGTCCAAAGACACTATTTAGCACCAAATACCTAGAGTCCTCAATCACTCAACTTTCAATAGATACTACCCCATTCAAGAAGCATCAACATTTAGTCCAGTCCAACAATAGTGCTTTGTACCACTGGACTAATACACTCTTTACATCATCTACTCAAAGGTAGGGAGGGGTATAACCCCAAGCACACCTCTCAAGTGCTCAAATGTATGTTTAGGTACATGCTTCATAAAGATATCTGCAATCTGATCTTTAGTACTCACATACTCCAATATGATCTTTGTTTCTACTTCCTTCTCTCTCAAGACATGATACTTAATAGATATATGATTCATCTTAGAATGCAATTCAAGATTCTTAGGCATACTCACTGTACTTGTGTTATCACAATAAATGATAATAGGCTCTAAAAAATCAATTCTAATATCCTTCAACATCTGCTTCATCCACATAAATTTGTTATATTTATTTGTTAGTACAACATACTCTCCCTTAGTTACACTCTATGAAATACAATCCTATTTCTTGCTTAGCAAGGAAACCAATCTTCCTCCAGGAAAGAATGCTCCATCATTGATGCTCTTTCTATCATCCATAATACCTACCCAATCCACATCAGTATATGCACATAAAGTGAAATCACTTGATCCTTTATACCAAATTCCATTACTAGATGTTTCTTTCAAATATTTGAATGTCCTCTTTACTACTACATAATGACACTCTTTTGGATCAGCTTGAAATCTAGCTACAATCCCAATTTCATTTTCTATATTTGGTCTAGTGTGAGTTAGATATTGCAATCCTCTAATCATAGATTTATAATTCTTCTACTCAACTATAAGTGTCTCATCTTTCCAGGATAACTTATGACCAATTATCATAGGTGTACCAACATGCTTATAATTCTCTAATACAAATATCTTCAAAAAGTCTTTCAAATACTTAGCTTGTAAAATTAAAATACCATTACTGTTCTACACAATCTACAATCCTAGGAAAAACTTCATTTCTCCTATCGTGCTCATTTCAAATTCATTCTTCATTTCTTCAGAAAACTCATCACTTTCTTCATCATTACCTCAAAAATTATTTCATCAACAAATATTACAATGATACATAAACCATTATCAACTTCTTAGAAATACAAATTTCCATTTTTTGTACCTTTAACAAATCCAAGCTTTGTCAAATACTTGTCCAACCTTGCATACTGGATTCTAGTTGCTTGCTTCAGCCTATATAAAGCTTTCTTCAATTTTCATACCATCTCTTTATATTCTATTAGATGGAATCCATTAGGCTTCTCAATTTAGACTTCTTTAAGTGCTCTATTTACAAAAGCTAACTTGACATCCATCTGATATAATTTGAACTTCTTATTTACTGCACAAGCTTGGAACTTGTCACTACTTCCATTTTGGTGATGAGGGAATAAGTCTCCTCATAGTCTATGCCTACTTTTTGTGAGTAACCCTTGCAAATAAGTCTAGCCTTGTTTCTCACAAAGTCTCCTTGTTTATTCATCTTATTTTTGAATACCCATTTGGTTCCTATCAAATTCTTGTCTTTAGGTCTAGGAACTAATTCCAATGTCTCATTCTTCTCAATCTAATCCAATTTTTCCTTCATTAATTGAATTTAATGATCATCGTCACATGCTTCATCTGTGCTCTTAGGCTCAACTTGAGAAATCAGATATAATTCCTCTTTTACTCTATTCTTTGTCATCACACCTTTGTCTTTACTTCCAATTATTTTCTCTAGAGGGTGATTCTTTGTCATGTTCTTGTTAGAGGTAGGATTTTTCATCTCAACTCTTATCTCATCTCTAAGTTTAGATCTCTATTCTTCTTTATGCTCATCATATAACACATCATTCTATAGACCATTGTTAGTCTCAAAGAAAACTTCAACATTTTTTCTAACAATTCTAGAATTATTTTCTTCTTCATCTAAATTATAATATACCATGTTTTCTTTAGTTTCAAAAATTTCATCAATAATAGTTACCAAAGATGTCTCTTCTAATACTTCCTCTTTCAATTCACTCTTATCATCACAATCATTCAAGAATCTTTCCATAGTTGCTTTAAATTTTTCATCCTCATTATAAAGTGAACTCTTTCTAGACTTTCTTACTCTCTTAGGTCATTTTGATGTAAAATTACCTAATTATTTACATGTCCAAAAAATGATTTTTTTTATACCTTTTGGTTCCCTTTTCATAAGTAGATCAATACCTTCCTTGTTCTTCTTGTCTTCTTCACATATGGATTTATATTTTCTTCCATTCTTTTGTATGGAACAAAAGAATTCTATATCAAGAAACTCAATGTCCAGATCTTACAAATATCTAATAAATCACCAAGAAGCTCTATCCTCTATGAGACAAAATTTCCTCCATCAAATTTAGGACTAATATTTCCCACCATGATCTCCCAAAGATGTTAAGCTTATCCTTTAGGGACCTGATACTCTAATACTAATTGTTAGAATATATAGTCTAGTATATAAACAAAAGGGGGGGAGGGAGGTGAATTAGTTATTTAACTAATATCAAAATTATCAATCATATTAAACTTTAACCATATGATAAATATAATAAAAAACAACAACAAGTTACTCATACACAATTAATGCCAGATATGTTAACTAGGGAAACCATTGATTAGAGGGAAAACCATGGTGGGGATGGTAGCCACAAGATGATGTACTAATATAAATATTCCTTATTAGAGGATGGACCCTGTTGGGAGTCTATGAAAACATTTAGTACATATGAGTCCTAATTTGGAGACTTTGAATCCCTCTTAGGAGTTGTGGAAGATAGCTAGAGCCATTGCCAAAACAACTTCAAGGTTAATACCAATGAACCCATTATCAAAATGATCTTTTTTTATTCCTTGTAAAATAATAAAAATGAAACATACTTCCTTCCTCTTCCTCTATCCTATCAACTAGACTTCATCTCCTTTAGATCTTGTAACTAGATCACAAACTCACATCCAATAATCCCTTGGATCACTTACTCACATTCTATAAGCACTCTTCTCCTTTTCATAATTTGCAATGATTACACTTGATACTTCATAGAATCAAGGAAAAAAAACTTTCCTTTATACCATATTTTCATAATAATTCCTTGAGTTTTCCTTGAGGCTTTCCCAATTAATTATAATAATATAATTAATTAATTAATTACAATTACAATATCATTTTTGGCTCATAGTCTATACAAAAATTGAAACATGTGATACTAGGGCTTGCACACTTGCTAATGTCACCGTACAACCATCCTCTATCATTAGTTGACTGTGCATTTCTTCATTACATCTTAGATGTAAGATAGTAAAAAAACTTAAAAATGCTATCTCCATTACTCTATTTCTATACTATTCTCAGTAAATTAGGTACAACTTCCGTACATCTTTGACTTAGAATCTACACACTTAACCACATGATCAACCCATAGTCTAGAACATGTCCTTAACTATGCACCACCAGATAATCAAACCATTGCTTGTATTAGTAAGATCTCTAATTGCTACTCTGCCAGTCTTTATAGAAACAATATTGTGTTAACATCAATAAAATACATAGTCATGAATGTAACATGTCAATACTCTCCAATTCTTAGGATACTCCCTCAATGTAATATTATTAGGATTCATGCTAATAAAGAGAACCCTAGTAGAAATTAGGGTTGAGGAGCAAGGCTTTTTCTTACATCAATTATAGGATCCCCTATCAAAGGAGGTAGAGTAGTTGCTTCTTGTTTTGAATAAGAAGAAATACAAAAGATCTTGTGACGGGGAGGAGGTAAACCAAGAGCCTCTTTAGGTAAAGGAGGCAAGTGTTCCCATTCTTCTCCTAATGGCACATTCTGAGGGATATCCTATATCTTCTCCCCTACCATTTACATACCTACTAGCAAGAAATCAAAGTATGAAATGTCAAAGACACCAGTTCCTTTGACTCTTATCTCTTCTATCCATCTCTCTTCCTCTCCTTCTAAGGCCTCTATATGGATGGGCCCTTTGGGAATAGAAGGTGGTGTTTGGGTCAGACTCTGTCTCCTTTTTTCTTCTAGAGCCCTTGCTAAGAAACTTTAGTTTTTGAGTGGGACATATTCAAATTTCTCCCCCTCTTCCTTTTCTTGTACCTTGTAAATGGTTTTTGGAACTTGAAGTGATGGAATGTGTTTCTTCTTTAACTTTTTTCTATTCTCACTTACCACCATCATCTTGGTTCAAGCTCTTTTAGGCACCAACGAGGTGGTCTCTGCTAAGGCTATAGGGTTTTCTTGTACTAGTATCCCTTCTTATGTGGGTTGAGCCTCTTCTTTCTTTTCCTAAACTTCTTCTTGTGTGGCTAGTTCTACTTTTGCCTGCTCTTGTTGGTCTCTCCCTTGAGTGACCATCTTTCTCTTCTTTCTCTTCATCCTTTTTGTTTAAAAGTATTCTACCTCCCATTCATGTCAATGCACTATTTTTGGCCTCATCAATGGCTTAGAAATGTATGTAGGAACTATGAAATTTTTTCCCATTTTCCCTTCTTAGGTCAAGCTATGTTGGGCCATATATTGAATATCATTATTTTCTTCTTGACCAATGTTTTTATTCATGATAGGTTTCTCAAATATCTTATCCCTATTGTATAAGGGATGCAACACCTCAAGGGTGTCCTTATTCCATGATTTGAGGGGTATATGTAGGTTAAGCATCCTTTCAACAAACTATATAATCATTCTACAATAGTCTATGATCTATACCTCATAGTCATCTATGCAATTCATCCAATGGTCCTCGATCACCATATCAGGTATAAAACTCTTCCCTACTAAATGCTATACCATCCTGATGTTATCGAAGTATGTGTGAGGTGATTGATAATACTCTAAGAGGTATTAGTCCCATTCCAAGTCAAAAGTAGAAATGTTGTACTTATATTTGACCTAAAAATACCTAAGGATGATTGGTCAGACCCATGTCCTCTTATGCTATTTTCACACTCTATTGTAAGCAGAGGTCAATTTCCTTTCTATCTCGTATAGAAACAATTTGTTTGATGGATATCTAGGGAGATTCTTCAGGCACAGTAGGGTACCTACTTGATGTAGGAGCATTGAGATTTTATTTTGGTGGAGTTATGATTTAATTATTAGGGATGTTTTGGAGGCACATTGGGGAACCTTTTCCTATGTGCACATAGAGATTGGAGTTATCATGTTGAAGTTAGAACCGTTTTACCTTGCTGTTGGAGCTATATTTTTTGGTTTTTGTGTGACTATTGTGGGAAGTGTAACTAATTATGAAAAATGATTCAAATGATGAAAATTTTTATATATTTGAGGGACTAGATTAATATCTATAGTTAAGATCTCAATTCTTAATTCATTATGAGTTGGGAGATATGGAAATTTTCTTGGAGTACCAATTTCTATTAGTTTTTGCAGTGAGTTTCTATGCATGAATTTTGGGATGGATGCAAACTTATCCTTGGTGAATCAGAATTTTATCAATTAAGGGGTTATAGAGGACCTAAATTAATATCTTTAGCTCAAATAAAAAGTCTTGATTCAATCAAAGTTAGGAGATATTGTCATTTTCCTCGTGTATCAATTTTTAGGTAGTTTTCATGGAAATGTGTAGAGTTTTCATCTTGCACAATTTTATATGATGAAATTGGATCTTATTAAGCTAGGAACATGTTATAGGGTCATGTTTGGACCTAAATATAACTTTATATTTATTTTTGTTCATGTTTGTTAGAGTTTTGATTTACTCTTCCAAGGTGGACCTATATTGTAATTAAATGCTTGACTAGCTGACTTGTGGCTTATGTGTCTATTTAAGGAGGGCTTGGATAGTATCATAAGCAATAATAATAAGAAGAGTAGGAGAAGAAAATTTAGTTTAGTGTGGGAGCTAGAGAGCAAAGATTCGAGTTGGAATCTAGAATGGGAGTTTGTGAGAAAAGCTAGTGGCCATGGTTTAGAAACAAGGAGGTTGGTTGGTGGCTTGTGAGCACAAGTTGAGATCTTGGAGGTTTCTATTAGATTATTGTTATGTTATAGATCTTGGCTAGCTAGGAATTAATTTGGATCTTAAGGGATCTTGAAGAACTATGGTAATTTCTTTGTATTTGGCTATAACTAGGAAGATGTTACAGCCTAACACATTGTTGTAATTAGTTGTTTTTATGAATAAAGAGTTGGGAATTGGTATTAGATCTTGTGTTTTTGTTTATATTCCATTGTGTGGCTATTTGCTAGGGGTTATAACATCTCTATTTGGGATTCTCCTACCTTGCACTACATCAAGTGTTATTAGAGTGAAGGTTTGATCTAGATGGTTTGTTGATCTTATTAGAGCTAGTTGTTCCTAAGTGTGTGGACAAATCATCAAAGTTGAAGCAGTTTGCATCAAGACCTTGGATTGAGAGAAGTTGATCTGACTAGATCTTTATCTGGTGGTTCTTGTGTTGAGGATAAATTTCTTCAAATTCCTATTTTTTAATTCTTCGTGTGGTGTGGTAGATTGCAATCTAACCTACACTTGCTTATGGATGTGAAGATGGAAGGTTGATCTTGTACATGCATGATCATAGAGCATTTGTGGATTGTAGATCCATGTTCTTGGACTTGTGATTTGGTTCCTGATTGTTCATGCAAGGTGGTAGGTTGTGATTGTAGTACCAAAAAATGGGTTAAATGCATACCACACTATGAGAAATCACAAACTCAATCAACATATATTAGCACCCACTAGTCTACCATGAAAGCCAAACTAATAAAGAAAGAAAATAAACTTAAAACTCCCTCTTTCATTTGTAGCTCCCATGTCCTTCTTTCTTCTCCAAATGATGTAGCTCCAAATTTGCCTATAGTGCACACAAAATTGAAGCAAAGTCTACGATAATGGTGATAATGCTATGAGAATACTAGAAGTTGTAATTTGAATGTGAGAGATGGAGTGAAAAATCTAAAAGAAATTAGGACCTAGCGACTAGAAATGAGAGGAGGAATGCTCATTTTATAATTGGCATGGAGGATGAGAGCATTGGGTTTTTCACCCTTAGATATGTGATCTGGCAAGAGATTCCTTTGAGAATCCATGATGCATATGAAAAAAGATGCCAAATGTAGGATTCTATGATTCATGGAAGTCAAACTTGGCTAAACATGGAAGAGAATCTATGACATGTCATAAGACACCTCAACCCACTTAAAGCCAAGAATCTATGACAAAGAAGCCAAATATGGGCATGTGTAAGAGAAAGAGAATATTGGATTATGACATATCTTAGCCAAATTTCAAAGGAGGATCCATGAGGTTTCATACCTGAGTGTCATGATAATGTCAATATTTCATGGAATATTTGAATTAAAAATCCTTTTATTCCACAAAATAGGAATTAGTAAAAATGGAATTAATGATGGAAAATGGAACTTAGGAAATTAAGAATTTCCATGGTTTTTGGATGATTGACCAATTAATTAATAAAATTAATTAATTGATTGAGGATGACAATTAGAAAGAATAATTAGTAAGAATGATAGGATTAAATTATGGGTTATTTAATCCTATAGAGAAAATTAGTAAATGATTGGCCAAAATTGATTAAATAAGTGCGATAGTATCCTTTGATGAAAATGTGGTGATGATATTGATTGAATAGGATGATGACAAGTAGACCAAAGCCATGGTCAAATTGATTGATTGAAGTTGATAACATGCCAAGGACACATGACATGAATTAATTGATATTTATCATTTAACCGACATTGTAAATGCAATGGGATCGAAATTGATTGAAAATGTTTGATCATAATAACATTGACGGACACTGTCAATATTATTAAAATGGTTGATAATGCCATGATCTGACATTGAAAGCCTCAAAAATGTCAAATATTGGATGACATGAATGATAGTTTGATCTAGCACTGAGAGCCACGACAGTAATAAGGTCAAATTGATAAAATTGATAGGTTTATAGGTTTCCAAGGTGCTAAAAGCCACAAAAATACCTAGGATTGGATAGATGATGATTGATTTTTGATATTTGATATGTTTTGTGATGATTATGACTGATTCTGGGTGATTCTGGGTTGATTTGAAATGGTTTTGAGTTGATTTGAAATGATTTTGAGTTGATATGAAATGATTTTGAAATGACATGAAATTGATGTAAAAGAGGATATAACTAATAAAGTATGATCAATTTGACCAAAGGATTAGAGTTAGTAGAATGAGAAAATGGGAAAAATTAGTATGAAGAAGTGATGAAACTATAGATACAAACCATTTTTGAGTGTCTACATTTTGCCCCTCTTTGATACAATGTGATTTAGAGCGTTATGTCAAAGAATGCTAATGAAAAAGCCGTAAAAGCATGCCCCAACAATGTGGTATATATTTATTCCCCCTCAAGAAATTTACCAACATAGGCACATGATAGGTCCATTTCATCAAAAATGAGAAAACAAAGCCATAGCAACTGACGGATCAAAAATTGGAGCAAAAATGTGAAAGTTATGAGGTCTAGAGTGCAGAACGAGGTTAACCAGGAGCCGAAGAGTAATTGCATGGGTTGACACTCAAGAAAGACACAAAATGATGAAAATGATAGTTTATGTTTTTTCCAATGAAGATAAAAATTGAATGCAATTGACAGATTAACAATCTAATTTAAAACATGAAAGTTATGGGTTCCAGAGTACAACATAGGGGATTTAGGAGTAGTTCTCAGTATCCTACTGCCCCAAGTGCACCCAATATACACCCAAGTGCACTTAGTGCAAACTTGGTAAGTCCAAGTGTTCCATGACAGTACCAAGTGCACCCATGATGCACTTGGGAAGCTTAAGTGTACTCAAAAAATGCAAAATGTGCCCTAGAAGGCTCTAGGGGCCAAAATAAACCTGGCAAGGGTCAATCAGGAGCCCAAGAGTAGTGTCAAGGATGAACACTCAATAGAGCAGCCAAATAATGAAAATTATAGATCATTTTTTTCAAAAAAGAGATATGAGCCCAAAACATTTGATGGTTCATAAATCAGAGTTGAAATGCAAAAGTTATTGCCTCTAGAGTGCAACATGGGGGCTCTAGGAGCAATTCTGGGCATCCTACTACCCTAGGTGCGCCCAAAACTCATCCAAGTGCATCCAGTGTGCACTTGGTAAGCCTAAGTTCACCATGATAGTACCAAGCATGCCTAGGATGCACTTGGGAGGCCCAATTGTGCTCTCAAAGTGTAGACTACGCCCTAAAAGGCTCCAGGGGCCAAAATCAGCTTGATTGGACTCAAAATGACCCAAAACTATGCGTGCATGCCCAAAATGATTGAAAGATGTTAGAGCATGAGTGAAATCATCAAAAATGGTCAGCTTTGGTCAAATATTGTTAGACGAATGTCAAACTAAGGTTGGACTAGGTGGAAAGCCACATAAGGTTGATTGATAGTGTAGGATGATGCAAGGATGCATGAATGGAAGATGAAGATGATTTGATGAATTAGAAGACATGATCATGGTGATGGAGAATGAGATGAATGATAGAAGATTGAGGAGATGGAATGAGAACCAATTAGATTGAGGTGAAGACTTTTTATTTTGGAAAGTGCACTGTATGTCAAATGGAGCTTTATTTTGATATGGTAAATGAAATGCAATGCATCATGGCATAAACGACCAGAGTGCAAATGCAAGTCTTTTGCATAAACAAGCATGATGCAAACAAAAAAAATGACATTGTCCTTCCTGAGGCATATGCACATGCCCCAAACTCTCAAAGGTATATTGTAATAGACAAAATTAGAAAAAGATGACCATGAACCATCTCGGCCACTCTCATAGACTAGTTTATATCATTGAGTGGCATAGGAACATGATCAAAGAAAAATAAAGCAAAAAATAAATCACTCACTAAACAACATGGGACAACAACTATTCTTGTCCATTATTACTTGCATTTTAGTGTTTTAGGTCTTTGAATGTGTTTTCCATGTTGATGATGTGATAACTTTATTTGAGGATTCAGTTGATAGTTTCATAGTGACATGTTGGGTTGATTGTTGGTTCACATTGCTCAGATTGTGTGATTGTCTTGAAAGTGTAGTGCTTTGGGTTTTAGTTTGCAAAGTGAAATTGTGTACACAAAAGGGGTGGTTATCCATAGTGAATGTTTACAAGGTTTATTACATATTTTTGATGGGTGTTGTGATTTTTAGGGTTTTTGGAAATATTTGATGTTTTTGTGTAATTGATTTCTTTAGGACATTTTAAGATTTTTAGGTTACTTCAGGACATTTTACGATTTTGATTTTTTTAGGAAATTATATGATTTTTAGTGCTTTTTTTGAGACATTTTATGGTTTTTAGAAAATTTTCGAGACACTTTCTGATTTTTAGTGATTTTTTTTTAGGATCATATTTGAATTTTTAGGATTTTTTCAGGATCATAAAAGCATATACAAGTGTTAGCTCCAATCCATTATGTGATAGGTCCAATGGATAAAAAGTTCTTAGGGATATGCCCCTAGTTCAAATTCAAATTCGTGCACTGTTTAGGTAAAATGCCTCTAGATAAGATGTAAACTATGTACAAAGGCCAATGACAAAGTATGTACATACTAGTGATGTGTTAGGTAGGATAACAGTGGATATTAACAAGTTCATGAGCCATGGTCAAGGGGCCAATGATGTCTTGCAATGTGATGGATATGATCAAGGAATGAAAAAAGGAGGGGGAGAAAAACTAGATGGAATCCCAATAGATGGAGGAGCAATAATTGATTACACATGGTGCCTATTTGCCAGGATTTCACCATGGGACTTGCCCAAAGCACTTGTTTGCTAGGTTTTCACTTTTGGACAATTTTTTTCTCTTAACTCAAATTTTCATGCCAAGATGCCTATTTGCTAGGTTTTGATCAAGGCGTCCATTTTTTCATGACTTTTTTCACATTTTTCTCTTCTTTTTAAGGACTTTTTGCTATTTTTTGATTTTTTTTAGGACTTTTTGCCATTTTTTTTGATATTTTTTTCAAGACTTTTAGATGGAATCATGAATATTGTTGATGAATGCTAAGAAGATATCTGGTGTTTCTACTACTAGCTGATAATCTCTGGATCCATGATAGACCATAACTGCGTAGGAGTTATTTCGATTCTGTAGCTAAAATGAAACCACTGGAAAGGCCTCGAGATATACCATCATGTATCATATGTAAGACAGTGTCTACCTCTTGCAAATTAAGGCATCTGAGGATAATTGGGTCAAAAAATATGCCATGTGGGATGTCATTGATGATGACATGCACAAAGGCTTGTGGGATAAAGATTTGATCTTGGGTGTTGGGAAAATTAGGTAGCTAGATTTGGGGATAAACAACTAGATATAAGGGAGTGTTGGGAGGGTTGAGATCAATGACCTTATACATGAATGCTAATCAAGAGAGCCCTAAAAGACTTTGTGGCATTTTGAACACTAGAACATTGATATTCATGGCATAATATTTTTCATTTTGTATCCTTGGGAGCTGCTTAGCTCTTGATTTTTTACAGTCTAATGATGGCTTTGGTTTTCACCAAGAGACCTACTTTTGTCATTTTTTTCATTGCTTTTAGCTTTGTAATTGGAAGATGGATTTGGCTCCTCGAAATATGCCAATGTGTTCTCTTTAGAAGAAATTGCTTCTTTATGATTGTCAAGCATAATGCCTATTGAGATAATGGGTGTTGCACACATTGCATAATATTGTTATATTTTATTATTTTATTTTATTATGTAATGTTGTGCCTAAATGGACATGCAATATGTAAAGATTACCATGGAATATTCTTGATGAGTTGTATTGTAGCATTGTGAAAATATTTCATGTAATTATTTAATATTGGGGAAAAGAATTAAATGCCCAATATTAAATATGGGGTCAGTGGGTTAGGTAGCACATGGCTTTAGCACATGGTTTATGTAATACCACTTAGTGGTTTTGTGGTACTTGCTACTATATAAGCAGCCACAAGGGCAGTTGTTGTAGAGTAAGAGTAAGAAAGGAAAGAGTCAAGTAGGACAAGGCTTGACAGGTTAGCCAAGGGAGCATTTGTGAAGGTTGAAAGCATGGCATCGGATGTGTGGCTTCATGCTTGTTCACATAGTTTTCTCGATTGTGGCTACGGCCATGAAGGCTTCCATGGTTGTATGGAAATGGTATTTTTTTCAAATAATACATGGTGATGGATTCTTTTTGAGGTTGGGTTTTTTCCTCAATGAGGGTTTCCCAGGGTATATCTTGTGTCACAATTTTATGGGTATGTTGTCTATTCTCCTGCATGTGGATTTTAATTCCGTGTTTATTTTAGATCAGTTATGGATTATGTGGAAACAGTTATATTCTTTATTGCCAAGTTTCCTTGCAAGTGGTATCAGAGCTATGGTTTTATTATTGTAACCTTAGACTGAATCCATGGGAGTGCATGAGAGGATAAAAGAAAGGGCAAGATATATGAGTTTTTTTATTGAAAATCTAAGGGTTTTGGATTTGCTATTATGATGGGCTGTTAAAAGATTTTGGGCATGTGAAATTGTTGGACAAAAGGATTTTTTGGATGTTTCATTTAAATGAGAGTTTTGGGGGGTAGCTTGCAAAAATGACCTCTTGGGTAAAAATAAACCTCACCATTGGATCAGAGTCGACATTTCCATAAATTTTGATATATAATATGCGCTAGTTTGGCCATGTTAAGAGGAAATGAAAGAGTTTTTTGATTTCAGCCCATGATGGCCGTCAAATTTAATCCCGTCGGAATTTTCATCACAAAAAATATAAATAAATGAAAAATCACACTGAAAATGGTAAAAAGACTGTATTAGTAAAACAACCATAACTTTCTCTCAAAATATTGAATCTTAGAGTTCTTATAGGTGTTGGAAAGCTAAGTCAAAGCACAACAACATGGTATAGGTTTGGTTCTATGATTTTGATATTTTTTTAGGTTTTAAGAGCCCTAAAGGAAGATGTTTTTTATCTTGAGCATGAATTAGGGCATAACTTGGGCATACAGAGTCAGATTTTGGACTTCAAGTAGTCAACATAAAGTTCTTGGAGAGCTCTACACATTGGTTTAGATTTGGTGTAGGTTTGACATGATTTATTTGGTAATATATTTATCTAAACAGTTTATGGTATATTTTGACTATGGTAACATTGTGAGTTTATGGCATTGGAGATTTAAGATTTGATGTCATTGTATACTCATTTTATATTTCAGATTGGTCTCATGATAATATGGTTATTAGTGTTTGGCTTGAATATGTATGATGACTTGTTGGATCTACAAGTTGTGCAGTGTTGTAAGTGGCCTATACTTACAAGTTGCATTAATGGCTTGGTTATGGGTTGTCTTTGCCCATTGATCTTTCATTATTGATGCGTATTCAGATTGGTGGCTTGGATTTGAGTTGTCCATCCCCTAAGTCACATGATTTTATGATTTTATCTTTATGTAGAAGGGATGAGATGTTGTTACCAGATACAATCATGGTGGAGGATTGTGGTTGACTATTTTATGCTGACAGGTTGGACACTTTGAGAGATAGATGCTCAGTTCATGGATGTGATCATGGTGTCATGGATTTTGGCATGACATGATTGGATATACAAGTACATCCTTGATGTTCATTAACTTGGATTTTTTATTCAGTTATGGTAGTATATCTTCTTGGTTGAGGGTCATGGTTATTTGGTTTCTTTTTAAGGAGCTCATGATGTACACTTTGAGTTCTTTGATGGTTTGATGCCTTGGTTGATTCTCATGGTTAGAGAATAGTTTTGTCATCATTATGTCATGGATAGCTTGGATACATGGTTTAGTGGGAGCTTGTGATAGTGATGGGGTGATAGTGCAAGATTAGTTCCTGATTTGGTTTGGATCTTCATATAGGAGATGGATTTTATGATTCCATAGGTGACTTGGTACCACGGTTGAGTGGGAGTTTTTTGGGCATTGATATATTTATTGAGTCTTTGCAAATGTTGGAGGTTTGTCTTAGATCCTATTGCTATAGAAGCATCTTTGACATTTGCATGGTGCATTTGTTATCTTCATGGTGTGTGGAGATGGTTCTTCATGGTATGTGAAGATGGTTTTCTTCATGGTGTATGGAGATGGTTGCATCTTGAGGACTCATAGGGTTCTTGGCAAAGGTATGGTTTATGCTTTTATTTGGCATGTTATCCTTGGTATGAGGATGGTTTTATTATTATGTCATGGCATACTCTTGATACACGTTTAGAGTTGTGACATGTTATGGTATGTTCATATGGAGCATGTTATCTCTTTGGTTGAGATGGTTAGATCATGTTGTCATGTTTATGTTCCTAAGGCCATGGTTGGAGCTTTGACATTGATCTTGGTTTAGTTTCTTGGTATTGAGTACATTGATCATAAGCTAGATACTTCATAATATTGCTATGTTGCACTTGGAGTTGGCATGGATTGATTAGTTATAGGTGCTTATGGATACTTAGAGATGATGGTGATGCTGATTTCTCTTGGATTAGAGAAGTATTTGTTGGGATGATTGATGGTTTTAATAAGAAGTTCAAGGCGTAGTCACCTAATATGGACTTGAGAGGAGATTTTTCTTAGATGAGTCTTGGTTGGAGACTTGGGTATCTTGATGAGCATTCTCATTCCCCACTCTTGGTCTACTCGGTGGTTTGCTACTTGAGAGGTATAGCCCATTGTTTCTCTCAGTTGCATTATATTTATGCTTGTCTTTCATGGATATGGATCTTGAGCTATGGTACATGAGTTAGTTCTAGAGGGTTCATTTGAGAGATGGTTTAGCATTGGTTATTTCCATGTGCATATGTTATTATGCTGGTTGAGTTTGGCAGATGGTTTTATATTGGGCATTTTCCTTGGATTAGGAATGGATTTTCCTTGGTTTACAAATGGTTTATGAGTTTGATCTTCTTGTGAGAGGCTTACATCCATGATTAGCTATATGTTATGGTTTTGGTGCTGTTGAGGCTTCTTGTTGGGGTTTTATGGAGGAGATCATACTTGCATAGTTTACATCTAGAGGTGTGTGTAGAAGGACATAATATAGGTTATGATTTGCATGGTTTCTCCAGTCTTGATTATTTTCCTGGATGTTTGATTTTGCTTACATTGGATTTGAGATTGGTTAGAGATTGTGATCACTGGTTTGTGTTCATGTATGTCATGTGAAAGATGACATGATTATTACTTTATCTCTTTCCTCTGTTGGTTGTGGAGAATTTGGGAGACTATTGGAGACTTGTTATGAGAGTTGTTCTTGCAAGATATCAATTTATGTATTGTGGATGTCCTTGAGACTACATGGATTCACTTCTTCAAGATGTTGTGAGTGGACTGGTTATAGATTTGACATTATCTTTTGAAGTGGGAGCTTCTTGGTATATATGTGGTAGGTATTGCTCTTGAGGCTTGTGATTGTAGGTTGTAGATTAGATATATTGATGATATGAGATTCACTTGGTATACCTTTGGAGGTATGGATAGTTGGATGGATTTGGCACTTGTTGTGGGTGCTATTTCAGCTATGGAATTTTTGACAACTATGAATACATGTGATTACCTTTGGATCAGATTATTTGTGCTTGGCATTTCGATTGGTATAGGATTTTATGATCTTCTAATGCGACAAGTTGGGTGGCTTTCTCTTTGGATGGCTTCTATGTATGTCCAGTGGCAGTGGCATAATAGGAGGTGAGTTCATTCATGTTTGAGATGCTAGATACTTTAATTTTGTTGTGGGTACCAGGATGGAGCACTTGGTGTAGTTTGATCCATGATGGTGGATGTGCTGGAAGGGATTCTTCCCTTGTTCATTTATGTGGCTATAGATTTACCCTATGCAATGTATACAACAAGTGGGAGATTTTTGAGATAATGGGTGTTGCACACATTGCATAATATTGTTATATTTTATTATTTTATTTATTATGTAATGTTGTGCCTAGATGGACGTGCAACATGTAAAGATTCCCATAGAATATTCTTGATGAATTGTATTGTAACATTGCGAAAATATTTTATGTAATTATTTAATATTGGGGAAAAGAATTAAATGCCCAATATTAAAAGTGGGGTCAGTGGGTTAGGTAGCACATGGTGTTAGCACATGGTTTATGTAATACCACTTAGTGGTTTTATGGGACTTGCTACTATATAAGCAGCCACAAGGGTAGTTGCTGTAGAATAAGAGTGAGAAAGGCAAGAGTCGAGTGGGACAAGGCTTGACAGGTTAGCCAAGGGAGCATTTGTGAAGGTTGAAAGCATGACATGGGATGTGTGGATTCATGCTTTTTCACATAGTTTTCTCGGTTGTGGCTATGGCCATGAAGGCTTCCATGCTTGTATGGAAATGGTATTTTTTTTCAAATAATACATGGTGATGGATGCTTTTGGAGGCTGAGTTTTTCCCTCAATGAGGGTTTCTCAAGATATATCTTGTGTCACAATTTTGTGGGTATGTTGTCTATTCTCTTGTATGTGGATTTTAATTCCGTGTTTATTTTAGATCAGTTATGGGTTATGTGGAAATAGTTATATTCTTTATTGCCAAGTTTCCTTACAATGCCTTCATAGATTTCAAAGTTTTTTGTGAGAGTGTCATCGTTTTTGAATTGATCAAAAATTGGTGGTGCACGTTGGTCCCAATCCAACAGTTCAAGATAACTTGAGGGGATGTCATCATCAATGCTGAATGGGTTTTGGTTAAAGGTATGGATATGGGCATTAGAGTTAGTTGTATCATTGGGGTCATGCTTAGAAGCTAGAGGATTGTTGGTTTTAGCTAGGATATCCTCAGATGCCTTTTCATCATTCAAAAAATCCATAGTCTTGCATGTAGGTACTGTAGTACTAGTAGGACCTATTCATAATGGTTTAGAGCCAAGCCCCAAACTAGGAGGTCATCCCTTTGTAGTGATAGGTTCAATTATACCTTGTTTTTGAGATCCAAGACCACTACATCTATCATAACCTTTCTTCTTCATGCTAATAAACCCAAGTCCATACTTGCTAGGAGATATCAAAGTGGGTTTTTGTTCTACTTGTGCTTTCTCAATACAAACAAAAGTATTCTCATTGGTAGAAGTGGTATTTTGTGTAGTGATCTTAGAGAATTGTTCTTATAATAGTTGTGATTTACCATAAGATTGGGGAGAAACTGGTGACTCCCTAATGCGGGATACTTGAGACATAAGGTACTCTCCACACCCATTGTCTTCAATTTTCATCTTTTCCTTGGCCTTATTGAGGAGTCTATCAGCATCCACATTCTTAGAGGAATTTGTCGATTGTGCTTCATTTTTTTTTGGGACTTGGTATGTAGTAGCATCTCTCAAATTAGCACAAAACTAGAAAGGATTTGGATCACCAAGGATGGTAACCTCCACATAGTTATAGGAAAACTTCAAACATTGATGATATGTAGAGGGTACTGCTTTCATAGCATGAAGTCAAGGGTGTCCTAGTATCATGTTGTAATTCATTTCTATATCTAGGACATGGAATAATGTATCTTTATTAGCTGGACCAACTCTAATAGGTAATTTGATGATGCCCTTGGAGAAACATTCACCATCATCATAAGCTTTTATTGTGATTCTTTGAGAGGGATCCACATCATCTTTAGAATAACCCAAACCTTTGAAAATCTTAAGAGTGCAAATGTTTAGTCTTGCTCCTCCATCTATTAAGACACATCTAACTTTGGCATTATAGATGAAGACTTTGAGATGAAGGGGATCATTGTGGTTAGGTTTTTCCTTAGGAATATCCTAAGGGGAAAAGGTAATATGTTGTAAGGCAGATAGGTTCCCAATCATGGCTTGGAATTGGGAAATAACCATGTTATCTGGGACTACTGACTGTTTAAGGGCTTGATCCAAGATCTTCTAGTGTTGGGGAGATGCATTTAGTAGGTCCAAGATGGATATTTGTATAGGGGTCTTGCTAAGCTATTCAACCAGGCTATAATCAAGTGAAGTATGAGCATTAGGTCTACTAGGGGGTGTAAGTCTGGTAGAAGTAGCAGGTCTAGATGGGGCTCCAAGTAAGGTGATCTTGGAACAGTGTGTAGTGATAGTGTAACGATGGTCTTCAACCTTTAAAGTGAATGTGGATATGTGAGAATCTGACTCATTCAAATAATTGATGCTGTAGTCATATCCCATGCGTGTGTAATTCACATTACCTTGTGAGTTAGAGTTTGAACTGGAGGGTTTCCCTTTGTTGTGATTACCCAAAGGATCTTTGAAAATAGTGTGGTTAGAGTTGGATGCCAATAGTGATGGATCAACTATGATAAGACCATCATCAATAAGGTCTTGTATTACATGTTTCAATTGGAAGCATGATGAAGTCTTATGTCCTTTGGTGCGATGGTAATCATAGTACTTTTTATCATCCCACCAATCAAATTTAGTCAATGGTTCATCTTTGATTGGGGGTAACTGTAGGAAGTTATTAGTCAGTAACTGTTGTAGTGTAGTCTCAAGAGGTATCCCCAATGGTGTCAATTTCCTATCCTTCGTTCTAGGGTGTCTTCGAGGTTTTTCTTGTGTGGAAGTCTCATTTTTTTGTTGTGGGGCTGATGTTTGATTGGGAGTTTGTGAATTTGTATGGTTTGCACCTTTCAAAGTCAGTTGAGGTTGTGCTTTGCTAATTGTGCATGCATCCACAATGCCATCATTGGTCACATTCTTGTTTTTGGAGAAAAAATTCCCCTTGTCATTAGATGAGTTAGAGTTTGTGTTTTCTTTGTTTATCTTGAGGATTCCCTTATGGATAAGGGAATCTTCAATACTAGCCCCTTTTTTCATCAATTTAGAAATGGTGCTTGGACTCTTTATTTTGAGTTTATTCATCAAGTCTGGGACTAAGTTTTCAATGCACAAGTTTGCTTGTTGTTCTTTAGGAATGTCTAGTGAGCATTGACTGACTAAGCTTCTCCAGCATAGTAAGAATGTTATAAATGGTTCTCTTGTCTTTTGTTTAGTTGAGCACAAATCAAAATGTGTCACCTCATTCGTGATGTTAAAGGCAAAGTGGGAGATAAACTTTTCTACTAGCTTTGACCAAGATTTGATAGTACTAGGAATTTTGGAGTACCATTTGAGTGCAGGCCCACCTAAAGAATGAGGGAATAATCTAACGAGGTAAGTGAGCTCATCACTAAGTTTAATACAAGAGGCACAAAATTCTCATATGTGATCAATAGGGTTTCCTTTTCCTTAGAATTTTTCAAATCTTGGAGCCTCAAAGTGTTTTGGGAATGGAGGCATATACAGACTTTTATCGAATGGATTAGGACGTAAGTCCATTTCTGTATATAGAGCCTATTTCTTTTGGACTCCCAATGCCTTGACTTGTTTGGAAAGTTGTTTGAGTTGTTGCAATAACTTGTCATTAGGGTTTTGCATGATAGTATTTCCTTCAAGTCCTTTGTGCCTATGAGTAAACTATTTTCTATGGTAGGAGCTATGTCTAGTTGGTTCTGACATTTCTGTGTCTAATGAGTCTAGTGATGTGTCACTAGGTGGTGGAGGTATGTTAGTACCTTGAAGGTAGAAAGGTCCCTATTGTGACACATGTTGGGGTACTTGTTGTGGTATTTGGTGTGGTACTTATTGTAGTATCAACTGTGATTGATGTACCATGTGTTGTTGTTGTGACACATGTTATGGTTGTTGTTGGGATACCTCTATTGGTTGTATGTGAGGCCATGTATGTGATTGTTGTTGTAGAGTTATCTGTTGAGGTTGTTGTAGCATGTGCTACTATTGTAAAAAATTTTGTTGGTACACAATTTTTTGCTCAAGGTGCCTTTGGTATTCTAGCTATTACTTGAGTTGCTCTTGTTGTTTAGCAAACATGGCTTGTTGTTGTTGATACATTGCATAGAAGTCAAGTGGGTTTATGTTGAATTGTATGTTAGGGATGTTAGATGCTTGTACTACTTGAGGTTGTTTTTGTTGTTGTTGATATTTTGAATGTGTGTTGCAAAAATTAGGTCCTTGGACTATTTTTGGTTGATGTTGTCGGGGTAATTGGTTATGTCCTTGAGAAGTGATCACCATGTTGGTATTGTTGCTTTGGCACCTTTGCATGTTAGAGGTTTCTCCTTGGGACATCATATTGACTTGACAATGAGGTGCATTCATTTTGGGAATAGGTGTAATGTCAATAAGAATTTTCCTTTGTGCATCAATAGGGATTGTTGTTTTTGATGTTTCACATAGTGCACTGGTGGGAGGCTCCATAACATTTGATGTCATAACACTTGGTAGAGTTAAGAGCAAAGGTGCACTTTATTGATTTGTCTCCAAAGGAGGTATGTTTGGCATCCCTATAGCACAAGTCCCTTTAGGTGCATCTTATTTTTGAATCATGTGACTAAAATAAAGTCTTAATGTCCTTTTGGGGTGTTTAGGAATTGGTGGTATTTCATCGAACAAGGGATTAACATTGATGTGTTCAAATGTAATTTGGAGGATATCGATGGTTGATTCTTGATGGGACCTTATAGGTGCCATTATTGCTTTTGAAAACTTGAAAGGTTGTTTTCCCTTACCTAAGTCCAAATTGATCATGGGTTGTATGTTTTCAATTGTTGAGATGGTTTGATTTTTGGACTTAGGACCTTCCAAGTTTGGATTGAACTTGACAATTTCTGGGGCTGCTAAATGTTTGAAGTTTTTGCAATTTTTTTTGTTTTGACATGCCCTAGCCAATGTTTCTTTGTTAGTGATGCCATAATTAGTGTCAAAGTCATCACTAAGGTGTATAGTACCTTGTTGTATGTTTGATGTGTTAGGGTTGAATGTACTTGTGTTAGGTTGGCTGAATTTGAAGGAATGTATTTGTTCATCCTCTGGTGTGGTTGGTACACTTCCACCTACAGGTGGTATTGGCATGAATATAGGTTCAAAGTCAAGATTATATTGAACCATCCCATGTGTAGGGGAAGTGTTTGAAGGAAACCTCATAGTAGGCACACTATTTAAGGTTTTTTGTGTCATAGCTTGATTATGGTACTCTTGTGGATACATGTTTAAGGGGTTTACAAACAATGGTTGTGATGTCTTGATTTGGTCTTCATCAAAGGTTTGTTGGGTTTTCTTGCTCTTATTTTGTCTTGGATGAGGTTTTGGTTGTGTTTGTGCCTCAGAACACAAAGGTTGATAAAGTTCTTTGGGTCTCTGGGTTGATTGTGTCCTAGTAAGTGCTAGCATGATACCTAAGAATGTAGATGCAATGGAGGGAAACCTGAATGGACTTTCTACCTCCCAAGTGTGCACCTAAACTATCAACTATTCTTAGAAAATACCAAGTGAATGTAGGACATAGTTGCGGGTCTAAAGGTAAGTAGTTGGTAAGTAGGAGGTATGCAATGGGTAAACAGAGGTGCTAGGGTGCCTAAAATGCAAATTTTGAGAGTTTTGAGTGGTTTAGAGTGATTTGCAAGGTTTAGGGATGCAATGAAAAGTGTGGAAGTGAAAATTAGGGTTCTAGAACCTAGAATGAAACACATAATTACCAAGTGTTCCCTGAAACTACCAAGTGCACTCTAAAACTACCAACTGTGCACCTGAAGTGTGTAGTTGGTAAAACAGGTTTGCGGTTGGTAAAACAGGTCAAAACTTGATAATCAAGATGTAGGTATGAAAGATATGAGTGTTTTTTGGATTTTTAAGTGTTTAGGGATGATATGAGACCTAGGAAAATGCTAAATGAACTAGGGTTTTGGTATGCGAAGTGAAAATTTCCTAGGGATGTTATGCAAATGCAAATACAAGGTGGCATTTTGAAGGTATGCAAAATGAAGATTATGGTATACAAAATGAAGCTTAGGGTTATGTTTTGGACTTGGTAATGATGGTAAAGGTGATGTATGCAAGGTGTAATATGAAAGGGATGATGTTCTAAGTTGATAATGATTATTGGGATATGAAAAATGAGGACAAGTGATCAAGGAGACAATTTGGTTGATGAACAATTTGATAGGGTTTGATAGTGAAAATGATGCTAAGGTTTGAACAATGAAAAATGAAGGGATATGACACTAGGGTAAGTCAAAATGATGTTAAGGGACACTAGGAATATGATAATGCAATGATAAGGGTATATGGAAAGTCTTTTTAACTTAGGTGAAATCTTTACAAGGTATTAACCTAAGAGTTTAACGTTATGACAACAAACTTTGGATCTTGACTTAAAAAATAAAAAAAGTGATAAGATCAAAATGATAAAGCAAAATATACCTTGACATAGGTAGCATTTGACCAAATAAAATGATAAAATAAAATGATAAAATGACCATGGTCAAGATCCATTATCCATTGACACAATGTAACACTCTAGGGTCCATACTTTTGTTTAGATTTTTGACTAAATTCAAAGGCTTTGGGGTTAAACATGATGTTTAGGGGACTCAAAATGGTGGTTATGCTAAGAATATATGTGATATGCAAAGGTTCTAAGGTGAAAAATGAGATTTTGGGTCAAATGCAGAATGAGGAGGTATAGAGGCTCCTAGATGCAGTTTTAGGGTCCCAAAATGTAGTTTGGAGGCCCAAAATGGTCATGTAGGTGCCCAAGTGAACCTTGAAAGAACCAAGTGCACTCCAAAAGTACCAAATGTGCCTATAACATAGTTGGGGCTAGTTTGGGCACAATTGGTAGTTTTCAGGCATAGTTGGTAAGCTAGGTTGAATGTATGTTGATTTTGAATGGTGTGGTTGCCAAATTGATATGCCAAGAAGCTAAGATGCTAGGGTTAATGTTAGGATGGGTTAGGAGGTGTAGAAAAGGGGTTATGACCTAAGGAATGATGTCCTAAGTGAAGGAAATGAAGACTAGGAGATGCATGATGCAAACTAGGGCATGCTAATGCAAAGGGAGCTAAGCAGGAACCTAAGGACACTGTTGAAGCCTCAAAATGTTATCTGGAATCCAAAACTAGGTCCTCAAAACACCAAGTGCACTTAAATAGCACCAACTACACCTATGGTGAGTTGGGGCCAGTTTGGGCATAGTTGGTAGTTTCAGGGTGTAGTTGGTAATCTGAGCTGAAACTAAGGCAATTCTAGGTGCTATGTTTTCCAGATTGTTGCCATAGTGAGGTAAATAGTAGGGGAAAATGTTAAGACCAAAATAAAGGCTCAAAATGATGTTTAGGACACGTAAAATGAAGGTTAAAGTGTGCAAGATGAAGGTTGGGTATGCAAAGATGTAAGATGGACAATGCAAAGAGCAAATTTTGAAGTTGAAATGCAAAGGATGCAAGCTAAATGCTAATGATTGCAATGTGAAAATGAGGGATACTAAGTAAGTGCTAAAAGGTACAAAATGAAACTTATATGATGCAAGTATAAGACCTATACTAGGGTGAATGCAAGTGGAGTTCTATGTAAGCATGAAATCTATGTTTCGCCAAGCATTTCTAGGGATGTAGTGTTCCATGTTTCTCAAGTTTAAGTTTGAAGAGTTTTGACCAAATTTGTAATGTTTTGAAAATGTGTAATGTTTGGAGAAGGTTCAAGGTGTAAATTCGAATGTTGATTTTTATCTTTATTATGTTTTACAAACATGCAAGACACATTAAGACAAGAATAGCTATTGTTAAGAGTGAACAAACACGCCACAAACAAGGCTTTAAGACTATATCCACTGAATTCCTACTTGAACCAAAGTTTAGCCATGCTTATCTAGAGTAGCCAACCTAGCATCTTGTCACCACAGGCTCACCTTATAGTGTACACACTTCTCAGGGCTACCAAGATCCACTTCCCAAGGGGCATGACTTCCCAAGGGACTATTGCCTCTACTAAGGACTGCGAGAATGTAGGATGTCTTCACGAGCATGGGTGACCCCTTGAGCCAATGGATAGAAAGGATTTTGGCCACTAAAACATAGTTTTTAGTAAGGGCATTCCATTTGGAAAGTGAATGATAAACTTCCACAAAAGATCTCCCAACCCTAAGAACCAAGGTTTGACACACCACAAGGGTACTGGAGGAGAACTATCACGCAACAATATCGCTGACATAGCTTTCATTGTAATTGAATTTTATATAGTAGCTAGAACATTGACCTAGATTTTGGCCCATTAACACCCTAAGGTCATCCCCTAGCATACTCAATATCGAGTATCTTGGTCCAAGGCAAGCCTCCTGTAGAAGTTACATAGATTTCTCTTACACCCAAGATCCAAAAATGGCAAGGGGAGAGGATACACCCAATGTAACCCCTAGGGATTAAACACCATAGACATGCCAGATAGAAAATAAAAAGTTTATTTTAAGCACCAAATGAAGTTTTATCTAATCTAGGAAATCCAGACACATGGTTTTGAAAAGGACACAATGGTCTTCAATAATGTCTTGCAAACAAACATTTGAAGTTTTTCAATGCTTAGTATTCATCCATCGATTGCCACATGCTGAAAATAGACCATCAGTAAAAAAAAATCATGTAAAATATGTCATAGAAGAAAATGGAAACCTTAGATGCAGATTCTATGTTATGTGTGTGTTTTCTTGTGAACCAAGTGCACTTTGAGAGAGCAAACTGCACCCTAGAAGGCTAAAATGGATCATAATGCCCCCAAGTGTGCCTAGATAGTGCTAATTACACCCATGGTGCACTTGGGGCGAGTTTGGGTGTAGTTGGTAGTTTTTGGATGCAGTTGGGAGGTTAGGTGCAAACTATGGGGAAATGGTGCCTAATCAAGACCCAGATACTAAATTTTTTGACACCTATACTACCAAGTGCACCTAGACAGTGTAAAATATGCCCATGACATAGTTGGGGCCCAAAAGGCTATAGTTGGTAAGTTTTGGGTGTAGTTGGTAAGTTAGGAGTAGCAGAAAGGGGTTTTGGTGGCTCCTAGACTCCTAAAATTGTCTCGTAGGCGTCGTAAGTACGCCCTGACAGAGAAAAATGCACCCTAGTGCAACAAGCTAAAAAAATGCATAAAATGAAGGCATAAAACCATATTAATGGACCCCCTAATTAACCTAGGTGGGATAAACAAGAGATAATAAGAATTATACCCCTCCAAGTGAGCTCCTTCCTTGCACCTACAATTACAAAACAAGAAAACCCAAGTTAGATAAGAATGATTCACATCGGGTTCACCAATTGTAGTACCAAAAAATGGGTTAAATGCATAACATACTATGAGAAATCACAAACTCAATCAACATATTTTAGCACCCAATAGTCTACCATGAAATCCAAACTAATAAAGAAAGCAAACAAAGTTAAAACTCCCTCTTTCATTTGTAGCTCCCATATCCTTCTTTCTTCTCCAAATGATGTGGCTCCAAAGTTACCTATAGTGCACACAAAATTGAAGAAAAGTCTATGATAATGGTAATAATTCTATGAGAATACTAGAAGTTGTGATTTGAATGCGAAAGATGTAGTGAAAAATCTAAAAGAAATTAGGACCTAGCTATCGGAAATGAGAGAGAAAATGCTCATTTTATAATTGGCATGGAGGATGAGAGCATTGGGTTTTCACCCTTAGATATACGAGGTGGTAAGAGATTCCTTTGAGAATCCATGATGCATATGACAAAATATGCCAAATGTAGGATTCTATGATGCATGGAAGTCAAACTTGGCTAAACATGGAAGAGAATCTATGACGAGTCGTAAGACACCTCAACCCACTTAAAACCAAGAATCTATGACAAAGAAGCCAAATATGGATGTGCATAAGAGAATAAGAATATTGGATTATGAAATATCTTAGCCAAATGTCAAAGGAGAATCCACGAGGTGTTATACCCGAGTGTCATGATGATGTCAATATTTCATGGAATATTTGAAATTAAAAATCCTTTTATTCCACAGAGTAGGAATTAGTAAAAATGGAATTAATGATGGAAAATGGAACTTAGGAAATTAAGAATTTCCATGGTTTTTGGATGATTGACCAATTAATTAATAAAATTAATTAATTGATTGAGGATGACAATTAGGAAGAATAATTAGTAAGAATGATAGGATTAAATTATGGGTTATTTAATCCTATAGAGAAAATTAGTAAATGATTGGCCAAAATTGATTAAATAAGTGTGATAGTGTCCTTTGATGAAAATGTGGTGATGATACTAATTGAATAGGATGATGATAGGTAGACCAAAGCCATGGTCAAATTGATTGATTGAAGTTGATAACATGCCAAGGACACATGGCATGAATTGATTGCTATGTAACATTTAACCAGCACTATAAATGCTATGAGATCAAAATTGATTGAAAAGGTTTGATCATAATAACATCAACAGACACTATTAATATTATTAAAATGGTTGACAATGCCATGATCTGACATTGAAAGCCTCAACAATGTAAAAGATTTGATGACATGAATGATAGTTTGACCTAGCACTGAGAGCCACGATAGTACTAAGGTCAGACTGATAAGATTGATAGGTTGATAGGTTTCCAAGGCACTAAAAGCCACAAAAATGCCTTGGATTGGAGAGATGATGATTGATATTTGATATTTGATATGTTTTGTGGTGATTATGATTGATTCTGGGTGATTCTAAGTTGATTTGAAATTTTTTTGAGTTGATTTGAAATGATTTTGAGTTGATATGAAATGATTTCAAAATGACATGAAATTGATGTAAAAGAGGATACAAATAATAAAGTATGATCAATTTGGCCAAAAGATTAGAGTTAGTAGAATGAGAAAATGGGACAAATTAGTATGAAGAAGTGATGAAACTATCGATGCGAACTATTTTTGAGTGTTTACAGTGATCAAGATTGTAGATAATTCATGGTTATCACAAGGAGTGTGGGAAGGTTTTATCATAGAGGCTTTGTGAAGATCTTGGAAGATGGCTCTAAGAGGATTGGATGCTGGGATGATTGTGAATCTCTATGATATAGTAGAGAGAAGGATTAATGAGGCAATAGCTCGAGTGGATTCTATTGTGGATGCTAATTTTTCTAAAAGAGTTAAGAAACTAAAGAAGAAAGTTGTATGCTACTAGAGTTGGAGTCTACTGATCTGGAAAAAAGTTGTCTAGCTAGTTAAGAGATTTGTTTGAGAAATAAGATGACATAGCAAGGTCAAGGAGGAAGAGGTTGGTTTTATTGATTAGTTTGTGGAATTTGATATAGAACCTATAGAGCAACTTGAGATTGTTGTTGAGGATGTTCCTAACCTTGTTGATACTAGGATAGAGATTTGTTTTCATGATCATTTGGTTGAGTCTAACATGGAAATTGTAGAGCACTTTTTCATGGATAATCAAGCTTTTGTTGGTGATGGGTTACATATTGCAGAATATCCTGTTGTGAGCAATGTTATTGCTGAGCATTTTCATATGGATGAGGATTTGGATATGGTTGTTGATATGGATTTGAATCCATAAGTTTTTTTTGAGTTGATTGAGGATATGGATGTTTCTACTAATGTGGAGTTTGATGTTTTTTGTGTGGATTTACTAGTTGCTGATTTGGTTTTGGATCTACATGATACTATGGATCTGTATGTTCCTAATTTACTTGTGGTTGACTTGGCTAAGGATTTACATGTTTTTCTTATTGGGGATTTGAAATTACATGTTTTTGACTTAGTTTTGAATTTACATGATGTTTCTAACATGGAGTACATGTTTGAGGATATTGTTTTTGTTGGTTGTGATTAGTTGCATAGATTCTTGGTGAAACATTATGTTCAGTTTGTTCTTGGGAGTGAGCATGTTGATTGGGTTGTTGAGATTTATTTTATTTTGATGTCTTAGTGGATGAATAATATATGGTTTATTTTAATATTTTTTCTATTAACTTTGATGAAGAGGAAGCCTTGGGTAAAGATGAAGTTAGTTGTAGATCTTTCTTTGGGCATCAAAGTATGGGACATACTTTTCTATTTACTTGGGGAGTCTGATGTAGGAACATTGAACTTGGGTTTTGGTGGAGTTATTATTTTCATGGTTAGGGATGTGTTGGAGACACATTGGGGAACCTTTCCCTATGTGCACATGGAGATTGGATTTATCATGTCGAAGTTAGCACCATTTTACCTTGCTGTTGGAGTTGTATTTTCTAGTTTCTACGTGCTTATTGTGGGCAATGTAACTAATTATGCACAATGATTTAGAGGCTAGAAATTTTAGGTATTTAATATGACATAGATTAGTATCTATGGTTAAGAGCATAAATTTTAATTTATTATTCATTGGGAGATATGAAAATTGTCTTCGAGTATCAATTTTTGTTAGTTTTTGTGATGGGTTTTTGTGTGTGTCTTTCGAGATGGATGAACACTTATCCTTGTTGAATTACACTTTTCACACTTAATGGGTTGTATAGGACATGAATTAATACCTTTAGTTTAAAGCATAAGTCTTTGTTCAATCAAAGCTAGGAGATATCTCCATTTTCCTCAAGTATCAATTTTTGGGAAGTTTTCACGAAAATGTGTGGAGTTTTCATCTTGTGCAATTTTATATGATGAAATGAGATCTTGTTAAGATAGGAAAATTTTATTGGGTCATGTGTGGACGTAAATTTAACTTCATATTTATTTTGTTCATGTTTGTTAGATTTTTGGTTGACTCTTCCAAGGTGGACCTATATTGTAATTAAATACTTGATTAGCTAACTTATGACCTGGTTGGCTATTTAAGGAGGGCTTGGGTAGTGTCATAAGAAAGAATAATAAGAAGAGGAGGAGAAGGAAATTCAATTCAGTGTAGGATCTAGAGAGAAAATATTCGTGTTAGAATATAGAATGTGATTTTTTGAGAAGAGCTAGTGAGTAGAGTTTAGAAATAAGGAGGTTTCTTGGTAGCTTGTGAGCACAGGTTGAGATCTTGGAGGTTTCTACTAGATTGTTATATATTAAAGTTTTGGGCTAGCTAGGAATTGTTTTGGATCTTGAAGAGCTATTTAATTTCTTTTTATTTGACCATAACTTGGAAGGCATTATAGCCTAACATATTGTATGTAATTAGTTGATTTTATGAATAAAGAGTTGGGAATTGGTATCAGATCTTGTGTTTTTGTTTATATTCTATTGTGTAGTTATTTACTGGGGGTTAGAAAATCTGCATTGGGGATTATCTTGCCTTGCACTACATCACTACTAATTGGATATAGGAATTTTTTTTGAACTAGATGAAAAATACCACTACCCATGTTATCCATGCTATTGCTTCTATCGACATTCTCTTGGCATAGTTTCGTATAAACTAAAAGATGGAAAAGATGAATCCATCATTGACCAACCTATATTTAGGACTCTTGAAGGGAAGTTTCTTCTTCACAAATTAAGGATAAAATATTTATGGATAGGCATTTGCATCTTGTATAGTTTCCTTTCTAACCAACCCTAGGTAATCTATTGGTCTTGTTGATAGGAGATATACAATGTAAGAGGTCGTGTAGAAGTGGGAGCCTTTCTCTACTTAAATGAGGTACTCATCTAGATTGTCACTAAGAATCATGGCCCAATCAATACACATCTTCCCTATTCTGACAGTCTCTATGACGTGTACCATCCATGTTTCTAGGTGACCAATTATAGGAAGGCACATGACTCTACTCCAAAGGAAAATAAAGTAGCCAATGACATCTATTATTTATTCTCAAGTCATATAGACCTTTCCACCACTTTGGTTCAATGGTGATCTATCAACAATGTACTTCCCTTATACCATCTCCTTTTCTTCAGACTCAATTTCTTTGTACCACCTATCTACCATGTCATAAGTGATTTCTAAGTATTGATCTACCCATGGTGGATGGAAGAAATTTTCAATACTTTGAGGCCTAATGTCTAAGAAAATATCTTTGGTCACACATTTAACCACTTTCTCTTTTAGTGCATAGTGGTGTGCTAGAGTCCTAAGTCTATTTCTCATATTTCTAAGTGCCTATCCTTGAATCTAGATTTCTTGGGCATTCCTTTATATTCAAAGGAAACTAGTTTAGGTGTGATCTTTGTAGCCATAAAATATGAAGATGATGCAATCTATCTACACAAAAGAGAAATGCCATTATTATTAATGAAGAAAACCTAAGAAAACTTTAGAAATACAAGCTGACTAGCAAAAAAAATGATCAAAATAGACTCAAAACCCTAAGAGTTCTTGAAATACACATATGCACACCTTGAATACATGGTGCACCTACAAATGTATGCCTTTGCAAGGGTTATGAAAATGAAATAAACATAAATGTGCATGTTGTACACAAAACACACATGTTCATGTGCACAACATGCACACTATGGATGTGCAAAGGGAAGGGCTCTTAGCTATTGTGGATCAAACACATGTTTTGGGGGTGCAAACATGCACATGTGCACCTCCAATTTACCTTTTACAAAAGGTTAGATGCTGGTGTTAATTTGCAACATTATGGAGATGGAGAGTTTGGAGGGATGTGAAGGTGTGGTTTGAAGGTCTCCAAGTGAACCAGTGTTTATAAAGATGGGGGTGGTTGTATTTATAGGTAGTAGAGAGACCTGGTGTGCATCTCTGATGGTGCACACATGTTAATGTGTGCATGTACACCTCTAGAGTATAATCTTAGTGCACATGATGCACACTTTTAGAGGTGTGAATGTACACATGGTGCGCACTTGCACTTTTTGATCTTTGAAGATTTTTTTCCTTTTCAATCCTTTGGCACTACTCAAACTTACCTGACTAGACACCCTAAAATGGATTAGACTTAGAGGGAGATCTTGATCCAACGAGGCACCTGACTGGGTCTGTTAAAAAAGATCTCACACTTGAAAAGTGGGGGTCTCTATTTTGAATCCAAAATGGGGTGTACATTATGAAACCACAAAAAATAGCCCCAACAAAAGGGAAGAAATGAAAAAGACAGTTCTTCATCATCAAGCATTCTTCTAATTCATTTCAAGTGACAAATTGATTTTAGATGTTACAAGTGGCCTTTAAGAACTTGGAAAGCAGGAACTTAAAATCTCAATTTTTCACACTTAGTGTGTGTTTAGTGTCTTAAATCCTTTTGATGTCTCTAGGTGCTGACCATCATGAGTGTCTAGAAATGCATAAATAATATTTTGCTAATTAGAATAAACATTGAAAATCCCCATAAACCTACTATCCATCACTATCTAACCAGACGAGTTATTGATTACTTGTCTTTGAATCTTTGGTAATATTCTTACTTGCTTCATAGAATTATTGTGTTTCCACTTGATTCTTCCTCGAAGTATTTTTTTCATTATGCAAAATATGATAGCAATTGAAATCCTAGCTCTATATTTGATTGCCCTTGCAAGTGTCTAGAATCTTGTATATGACACCATTATGAATGTTTCTTTTATTTTTCTTTTCTTACCTTGACCATTTGTGGACAAGGCATTGGTGCTCCCTTTCTAGATCAATTTATAGTTTGACAATTCTTGTATTACTTTTTTAATGAACTTTTGGGAAACTCTCAAGTCAAACAATGATCTATACATGTTTCTAAGGAGAGTCCTTTATCTAAAATGGTAAGTTTTGAGCTATCCCTTGCTTTTGTCGACCTAGATTTGAAGACAACCTAGATGATCAATTCTTTAAATTTGTAAGGTATTGAGAGAAACCATCTTAGATCCTAATTTTTAAGGCTAGAAGTCCCTTTTGCCTATAAGTGATACCTATATTTTAGTTGGTACAAGAAACAAGGTTATCCAAATGCTTTGATAAAGAAAAACCTCTTCCCCAAAATTGAGACCAATTTGGATGGTCTTGGTTACCAAGGAGAATCCTAATCACATCTTAACCCCAAATTGTAAAACAACCTAAAATAAACACACACAATTTAAGAAAATGCACAAATTTAAAGAAAACACACAACTTAAAGAAAATACATGTTTTTATTATTATTATAAAATTTTGGTACATTTTCTCTATTAGGCTTTGAAATAATGTTTTAGAAATTGGCCATTAAATGGTAATGGAACCAGTTCCCCTTGTAAAGTACTTAGCCTAAATGTACTTTCCCCTAGAATCTCTACAATCTAATAATGACCAATCCACAAGCATTGAAACTTGGAATGACTGCTTGCTTTTTCTTTTGCCTTATCCCACACAAGAACAAGGTCTAAGATTCTAAAAGATTTGATCATGGATCTATCATTGAACCAAAATTTTATGATAGCTTGATGTTTTGATATATATTTTAATGATGATGTCCTCTTCTCATCAAATTCCAAGAGATTCATTGATCTTATTTGGATCCTATCAACATCCTCAGTGTATCCTCTCATAAATTTCTGTACTAGAATCTTGAGGTTGAGTAGATTCACTAGTTCTTGGCTATAGACTAGTAGATACATGGATATTTCCAAAGTATTCTTTATCTCAACCCTATCTGTCCATCACATTTATTTCAATTGGGTATGCCAATCTTTTGGATTTTTTGTGAGCAGACATTTTATGACTATTATCAAATTATTATTAGTAGACTTAGATATTCCATTCCCTTGTGGATAATAGCTAGATGAGAATTTGATTATGACTTGGTTCTCTATTGGAAATTGAGTAAAAAAAATTGATGCAAAAGATGACCCATTATCATACACTAGGAAGAATGACATTCCAAACCTAGTCACAATGTGTTCTTTGAAGAAGCCAATGATCACTTTTTCTATACAATTCCTAAAAGTTTCAGCTTCAGTCCATCATATACAATAATATATAGTTGTTAGGACAAACATATGTCCTATTGATGAGGGTGGGTTTATAGGCTCAATGAAATCTAGCCCCCACTTGGAAAAGGGGCAAACCTAAAAAATTAGTTGAAATAACATGGCTGGGTTTCTTTCCCTGTTGGTACTTATGGGAAGACATGACAACAATTTATGTGTTCATACGTGTCCTTGAAAATAGTCGGCCACAAGTATCCTAATCTCAAAATTTGATAGGCCATGGACTTCACTGATCCATGTCTAGTACCATGGTTTTCATGATATTTTTTGAGTACTTCTCTTGCTTCTTCACAACCTAAAAATTTCAAGTAAATTCCCTCACAATTTCTTTTGTAGAGTTTTCTATCTTGAAGCATGTAGGAATTACATTTCATTTTTAGTCTTCTACATTGGGAACTATTCATCCATTGAGGGTATTAATTTTTTAAGAGGTAGAATATAATATCTTGGCACCAAACATGATTACCCCTTCATTAGTGTCTATTTGAGACAATATTCTTTGTCCTTCATTGTTAGCTATCATATTTGTTAACCCTTTGCCTCTTATTGGCTTCATTGGTTGAATTTCTAAATCAAATTCTTGGAAAATAGAAATTCATTTTCCTCTTCTTTTCCCTAACTCATTATGCATTAGTAGTGATTTGACTGTAGGATTTGGTACAATGGCATATACGTTACTCTTGAGTATGTAGTGGGAAAATTTCTTGATTTCTTTTACTAGGGCAAAGGATTGTTTATCCAGACTAGGATAATTTAGCTCAACATTTTTCAATGGAAAACTCATAAATGTGATGGGTCTTTCATCTTCTTTATCTTTCTTTTGTGTGAGGATACTCACACATAAATATTTTGAGGAAAAATAATAGACTTTGAAAGGAAATGCATGATCATGACTCAAAAGTAATGGGGTAGTAGAAATGATCACTTTGATATCTTCAAAATATTTCTTTATTTCTAGAGCCCAATCAATTTTTTCTCCTTTAGTAAATCATTGAGGGGGAAAATTATTTCGATGAACTTGCTAATGATGTTATGCACAAAATTGATCTTCTCAAAGAAATATTTAAGCTCTTTATGACTATGTGGAGCTAAAAACCCTACAATTGCCTCTATCCTTGTAGGATCAATTGAAATACTGACTTTAGAAATGATGTGGTTGAGGAGCTTCCCTTTTGTGACTCTGAAAGAACACTTCTTTTGGTTAAGAGAGATATCATGTTTTTGACATCGGTTCAAAACTTATTTTAGGTCATTGACATGAGTACTCCTCTCTTTTGAAAAGATCACGAGGTCATTTATATAAATAACTATCAATTTATTTACCAGATCCTTAAACACTTTATCCATTACACTTTGGAATCTGGTTCTTGCATTGATTAAAGAAAAGGGAATCCTTTCTATAAGAAAATGTCCCCCATTTAGTGGTGAATGTTGTATTTAATCTATCTTCCTCATCCACCATTACTTGGTTATATCTCGAGTATCCATCTAGAAAAGACACCATCTTAGATCCATTTACAATCTGTAGTACTTTATCAAGTGAAGGTAATGGGTAGTTATCTTTTTGAGACACTTGATTCAAATTCCAAAAGTCTATGCAAAGGTGAATCTCTTGGGTCTTTTTCCTCAAAGGTACTAAGTTGGCCACCCAAGTAGAGTTTCAAAGGAAAAATAATCTTGGTATCTAGTAGCTTATGGACTTCTCTCATTATCAAGGGTTAAATAGTGATATTTATTGGTATTTGTCTTTGATGAAATGGTTTAGCATCAAGCTTTGAAGGAATATTATGAGTGATGATGTAAGGATCACATGTCTTGATCTCCTCGTAACTCTAGGTAATGATATCTCTATATTCCATGAGTAATCAGAGTACATTTTTCTTCCCTTGGGAATTACAAGCTTTTTGAATTTTCACCATCTTACGGTTGTCCTTTGTGTCCATGTTATAAGAGTCACATTCTTTGATTTCCTTTTCTTCATCAGTCCTATTATTGCATGCTGACTCATCTTGGTTAAATATGTATTCCAACTCCACCATCCCCTTAGGAGTAGTATTAGTTTTTAAATTTATGTTCCCATCTTCATCTTCTAGATCATTGCCTTTGAGTATGTCAACAGGTATTTCATCAATTTCTTGTCCTTCAAACAAATCATTGCACATAATGAATTCCAGAGTGTGTTGATCATCTTGGAAGATTTGGAAGTTAGTAATATTGTCAGGGATAGATGGAGCAACCATGAGTTCCATTGATTTTGAGTTTTGTTCTTTTCATGGTTCAAAGTTCACTAATAGAGATTGCAAGGAAATCAACTACTACATGCCTTCTTCCTGGAATAGATTTGACATTTAGGGCTTCAAAATATTACTTCAAGTCTCAAACTCTCTTTTGGTAAGAGAGCAATATTTGGTCATTGCAAGAATATATGAATTTGACTTGTCAAATTACCAACTAAGTGTCTCAATCAACTATGAGAGCTTTGTAGTACCCCTCCTAGAAACATATTTTAGCATCATAGTTAAGGCCTTGATCAACAAGTGGATGTGTTGGTGTATTTGTGCATTGGTAAATTTGATATTATTTAAGTGCAAGTAAAAAGAAAATAAAGACTATTATTCTTTCTAATTATTTATTATTTCTTTTGATGATGTTTTAATATAAATATCCTTACAATTTAACTATTTCCTCACCATCATACTAATAATTAATTTTTAGTACCTTTAATCTTAGCATATAACACTTGAATTTGGGATAAGGAAGATGGGGTTATGCTTAAATCATATCATCTAAGGGGTAAAATTCTATTAATGCATTAGTTAACAGAAAGTTATTTACTTACTGACCTTATCTTTTCTTTTATTGTTTTAGTATGTATTGATCTTCTCTTCTTATATATATATGTTTGAAAAGTATTTGGTATTTCCCATCAAATAAAAACCTTTGCAATGTTAACTATGTGTGATAATAGTATTAAGTATAGTATAATTTTTAATTTAATTCATTAACTTATATTTGATAAGTATAATTAAAGAAAAAAAAGGGGCAAAGAAGCCCATCACATCTATAATAGAAAATAAATCTATACTCAACGCTCATGATATTTATAATTTCTCTTATTAACCATTCGAGAACTTTATAATATCTTCATCTAAGTAAAGAAATGTGTTACTTTGTGTTAAATAATAAAACTAGATACTATTATAATCCACAAATTCATGATTTTGGGTATATGCATATCTGTTACCTTATAAATTAGAGATATTTTCCATAGCAAGTCAAATTGTAATATTTTATCCATTACCTTCGATGCCTGTTTCTTTTTATCTTCTAGAAAGAAAGGGTGGGTCTTATGGCCATTGCCTTTTCTAGTACAAGTGTAGAGAGAACATTTAATAATTAGATGTTATATATGTTTCTATCCCACTAGTCATTGGTTCGAACAACTGATCCAGTCAAAAGTTACTAACAAGGAGTAAATGCATTCACAAAGTAAGGAACACAAAAGCTAAGAGGGCGGCTCATATAGATCTTCATGTTAGAGGATGGTAACAGTGTTTGAGTTGTCAACCATAAGAAATAGGCTCTGCCAATTTTTGAAATTTTCATTGTATTAGTGATGCATTGTCCTAAGAATGGGTAAAAGTATAATAATAAATCATTTTTTTTAGGGACATGCTTGCAAAAAGAGGGAAGGAAATGCCAAGGAAGGAATGCAAAAGAGAGTGTGGGAGGAGATGGAGGATAACCTCCAACATGCTCAGTTGCATGGGAAAGATGCAAAGCATGAGATCAAGGGAGCAAATTGGTTTTGGGGATGAGACCCCATACTGGGATGTGGAGATCCTTAAGAAGCTATTCCATTCAAGCATATCACATCTAGAAGGGAATTGGTAGAATGTCTTTCTCAACCCATCCATTAATCTAAAAGAGGTAGGTGTGTTTCTTTCTAGTTTCCTTATTGCTATTTGTAATAAATTCTATTTAGCGCAACAAAAATAATTATTGATTTCCTTCTTGCTACTATGCCTCCTCATTACCTCCAATATATCTTCCTTTCATCTTTTGGCTTGCACCTAGAAATGTTTTCTATGCTAGTTTCATGATGGGTATGGTTGCCAATAATTCTAGTTACTACCTTCCCCAAAATTTCCCTCCAATATATTTTATTTTATCCTTTTGGTTGGAAAAGAGTCTGGACAACTTCTTGGGCATGTCCACTACAGGATGCCATTGCTAGTAAATGCACATATAGGGCAACCCGACAATGACAAGACCTAGCTTTTTCTTTAATTTCTTATTGTGATATTTCCTCTAATTCTTCCCTTCCAAAGGTCATGGAACATTCACAAGATTTTTTCTAGGACCAAGATTAAAAATCCATGTGAGACGATGCAACCTTTTACTCATTTTAGTTGCTAATTTTCGTTATGGTTAATATTATATTAACAAATGAATAAAGGAATACAGATCTCTAAAATTAATACTTAAAAATAACTTTGTATTCTAATTTTATGACATGTATAAGATTATTTTGAAAGAGCAATGACAATAAAGTATATTTAGGAATATGATTACTGTAAATTTTTACAAGATGAACTTTGAGGTCCATACTTATTTTCTATAATAGTTACTACAAGAGTGTCCATTCCCTTCTTTGGGTTTTTTTTGTTCCATACTTGGTTGCTATAGCATTTACTATAGCAAAACTCATTGCCTTGTTCAGATTTTTTTATCTTGTTTTGTAATATTGGTGTTTCAGAAGTGTTCCTGTATTATTGGCCAATCTAAAGGTAATGCTACAACAAAACTTCTATTATTTCTTTTCTTCAAAGAGAAGAAACATTTTACTACTATGATCTTGAGTTTTCAGCCAACAAATAAGAAACAATAACCTTGTACTACCACACTCGTATTATAAGCAACAATAGCGACTTCAACACACTTAATTTTTCCATAACCGTCAAGTGGCTGAAAAGATATGTTTGCATCTTATCTTATCTGATGTAGTTATCAGAGATAATAAAGTTACTATGGTGCTTAAATTATTTCTCCAGACTAAATTTAAAATTAAATAGTATAGTTCCATTTTACATGGGAGAAAAATCATAGGGATCATTGTCTACATTGATGTCTATCCACTTATTTTGAAAGTATTTGAACAAATCTGAACATAGCTGGAAATTGCTATTGCATATATAGAGTAAGTGATTGGTAAGATAATTTAAAATATCTTTTTGTTTATTGTTGTTTGGTTACTTCAACCCTCTGATCCATTCTAGATGGATTAACTTCTTATATAAGACTTGTTAAATATACTCATGTAGCCTAATTTGTTAGTAGTTGTATTAATTGATTTAAATTATTTGTTCAACTAAAAAGTAGATTAAACTAGTGGCTTGACTTTTCTTATTATAGAAGGAGGTTTCTTCATTTTATT
Source organism: Cupressus sempervirens (assembly GCA_028749045.1). Lineage (NCBI taxonomy): Eukaryota > Viridiplantae > Streptophyta > Pinopsida > Cupressales > Cupressaceae > Cupressus > Cupressus sempervirens. The sequence goes on along the minus strand of CM053786.1, from coordinate 835,083,553 downwards.
CTTAATATTGTCATCATTTTTTATAGCTAAATTAGCTAAATTCCAATAGGGAAGATGAGGGTGTGCTATTTAGTTAATACAATTAAAATAGTTTTGGGTAGGTTAAATAACTCAAAAATATTTACACATTTTGTATTTCTATCTATGCATATGTTATCGATTAGATAATGTAGATAAGTATCTTAGAAAATTAGTTGTTTGGTATAAAGAGTAGGTTATTTTGAGTGTATAATTTCTTTGTATAACTAATTTTAACATCTGAATTTGTATATTTTTGGTTAAGATAGAAAATTAGGAGATAGTATTAGATACAATGGAAAGATTAATACTTTGATGAACGATTGGTGTAGTAGTAAATCTAAGTTTACCAATTTAATAGAAATCTATTATTTAATTAAAAAATAAATAAATTAATGTTGCTTATTTATTTACTAAATTGATTATATATTTATTGGGAGTTGATATTGGTTAGAAATAAAGAGGAATTCTTAATGTATCCTTAGGTGTTTTTGTGTCTCTAAATTTGAAAGCATACCATTCAACCTAAACACTAGCAAGTAAAATAATGCCTAAATTTGATTTGTTTTAATTAGAATTAAGTAAATTAGTAAATTTGGGTTTTAAAATTGATAAATTGTATGTGTTAATATCTTATGTTTGGATACACAACACTAGTTATTGTTCTAACAAAATAATATATGATTAAACTAGTTAGTTATACCAAAAACTAAAGGTTATGGAATTGTTGAGTAGGATTAATGTTGATAATGTGAAAGATTGTGTATCTCATAAGTATGATCATATTATAATTTTTATAATGCATTGGTTATAATGTTGACTTGTAATTTTTATAATAGATTGCCATAATGTATTGTTTATAATGTGTTGATTTCAGTGTTATACAATATTATTTGTAATATTACTAACAAATTGCTATCATGTTTATAAGTGTAACGTCTACAATGTTTATAAATATAAATTATTTTATGACTATGGTTGAGACATATAATGTTAAGATTATCATAGAATGACTAATGAATCTTTTTTGTTATATGGGCTCCATGTGCCATTATGATTTTGAGAATTTTGGGGGGCATAAGGGAATTGTATGTCTAGAAAGCCAATTGAGGAGGCATAAGGGTTGTTGTTGCTATCTGATAGCAAGGAGGAGTTTTGCTGTTGCCTTGTGAAGGAATGTACTATGTCATTTACTTTTCATGGCATTCTCCTATTGGGTAGCTAGCTCACCTTCACCCATTTTAAACCTATTATAGGTCTTTTGTGCAACCTTGGGAGGGTGTTTCATAGTAGGTTTTCTCATTGGTCTCTGTGTTGTGTATCATAGGATCACACCTTTCTTCCTATTGTTATGTTGAATTTGCATATTGTCAAACATTTCCTTGTTTCTACCTTACTTTATCACTTTACCCTTCATGTAATTGGGTGAGATATGTACATTACTATTGTACCCTTGTAAACTAATTTAATTCTTAATGTAGGTTATACACTCAGTGTGGATGTAACCACAATTATGGTGAACCACGATAAATTCTTGTGTCTTGCTTTCTTGTATATTGTTTATTTTTCTTATTATGCAGTTATACATTTTGGATTTGTTATAAATTTATGATCTCATGGATGTACATGTATATATTATTTATGAAATGGAGAACATTTGTGCCCTTAATTATAAACTTTTACGTATATTCCCTTGTTAGGAAAAGCATATAAAGATGTTAACGGAAGAGTCCTAAGTCTCACACATATGTATCTAAACATTGTTGCTACATTAGTGAGTTAATCATTTAAGTCATGGTGTTAGAATTTTTATTTATTTATTGCACTTTATCATTCAAAGAAATATGAAAAGAAAAGAAATTGTTGTGTTATGCTCAAGAATTTTTGGGCATGACAAGCTTTGACATCCTTTCCTAGTGTGAAGAGGAGTTCATGTCTCAAGGCTTCATATTTTGTGAAAATATTAATACTCATGAATTGTAAACAATATGTAGGGTAAAAATAATTTAGGATTAACTAGTTCAATACCTACTTTGACTCCTTGTTTACATTTGTAATCATCAAAATCGAATGTCCATATTGGTTTTTATTTTGGTTTTCTCAACTTGTATTTATTTGTCTGAACCTTTTATTTAAATTGGGGTTTGAAAGATTGTTCCTTGGGGACCCATTGTATCCTACGCCATGTTGGGCTTGATGATTCACTAGTGGTTAAAATCTATATGGGGGTTGTTTGTTTCTTTTATTTATCTTTAATTTCTTTGATCAACTCTATGATTTTAGTAGTTTGTAGTTTAGGCTGAACGACAATTGAGGTCCAACCTTGACCTTTCAAAAAATGCCTCCTTCTAAGAACTTTAATCATCCTTGGTGGATGAGAAGGTAAAGCTCCCCCATCTAAGGAGGTGTTACTATATGAAGCATTTAGATCTTCTTCCATCTCTTCCCCATTGTTCATGATACTAGGCATACATAGGTGACTTTAATTTTAGGATATTCCACTTGTGGTTTGGTTAGTTGTAGAGTATATCACTTGAGTTAAAATTTGATAAATTACTTCTAGATAATCTAAGTATTCAAATTCTGAGTGACTCATATGGTGTAACCTACAAAATCTTGGAAGGAGCAAGGTATTTGGATGTGAATCTTCTCCCAAACACTATAAATTTGAAACTGTGCTATTTGTGAACTGAGTTATGATTGGGTATTCTACTTATGGTTTGGTCAATTGTAGAGTGTATCACTTAGTTAAAAGTTGAGAAATCACTTCGAGATAGTCAAGTATTCAAATTCTGAGTCACTCATATGATGCTACCTACAAAATCTTTGAAGGATCAAGGTATTTGGGTCTCCATCTTCTCCCAAACACTATAAATTTGCAACCATGTTATCTATGAATTGAGTTATGATTTATTCCTGTGGGGTCGGGTCTTGTGATCCTATAGTATTTAGGTTATCATATTTGTTATTCAAAGCTATATCAAAAGCCATTACTTTGTAAGAGCCTAAATCTGATTGAAGAAATGCCACTTCATCTAGAGCATTATACTCCATGATCATTGTCTTTAATTTTGGCTTGACATCTACCTTAATATGGTTGTTCAATCCCTTCTAAGGAAGCCATAATTAAGTAAAATCTATTGAGAACCATCCTCTTAAACATCTGGTCCATTCTCTACTCAGTAGTAGACTATATATTTCTAGAATTTCTATTACATGTATGTTAATGATATCTTGGATCCGGGGATCTATAGTCAACTATATACAAATATCCTTCAACACTCTTATGACATTCACTTTTATTTTTGAAACTTGGATCATTATTTGATTTGTAGGTTGTGGAGTGACTCCTAACTTCTAGATATCAAAAGTAGCATGACATTACAGGAAGCTCCTAAATCTATAAAGAAATTGTAAAGATTCTTTCCAAAAATTTTGAGGTTCAGCAAAAAAGGGGGCACTTCAACTTTGTGTTTATACATGGTAGGCATAGCCTCAGAGGTGTTAACCTATTGTGATACTATCTTTTGAGGGCTAGTGCTAGGTGTTGTCATTGTATGATTAGGGGTTTTCAACAATGCTTCCCTTTTACTAGGACAACTCTATAGCATATTGTACATTGAGATATTAACCTTGGTCATTTTTAACTCTTCAATGGCATTATAATTCTTAGTTGACAATGCATGATTCTTTAATATATTAGGTACATTGTGTTGAAAAAAAGATTGTTTATATGGAATCTAGAACAATCATTATATTGTCAATTATGTCAAACCTGCTACTTGCTGGTGAGATACTTGCTTGTTTGGTCTGAATGCTATCATTTATTTGATTGATGAAGAGGATTTGATTAGATGTGATAACAAGAGCACCTAGAGGAAAGATTGATTTATTTGGTGTATAAAAGGAGTACTAAGACCAAGTAAGACATGGATGATATGTTGTATTGTTTACCTACTTAAAGCTAAAGCTGACAGATACACTAGCCAAGTCTTGAAGAACAAGGAATACAAATTTAGTTTGCTAAGCTTGACTAAGTGATCAATTAGTGCCAAGAAAAGTTAGTTCAAGCCAAGTAGAAAATTATTTCATGCTAAGCAAAGTGAAGAATTAGTTAGTACTGAGTGAATTTAGTCTATGTCAAATAAACTTTAGTGTGTGTTGAGAAACAATAAAAGACAACATGTGATGAGTAAATTTTAGTGGATGCCAAGCAACACAATGTGTGTTGAGAATTAGAAGCTAGTTATTGCCAAGTGACAACAATATGAGTTAGATCATGGATTCACTAAATCTGAGCCAAAAAAGTTGATTTATTGGATTGTATAAAGCACATGGAAGATAAGCTTAATGAGATGGGGGCACATAATTCAAGATAAACCATTTTGAAGAGAATTAAAAGAGGATTGTAGAAGAAGTTTCTAGAGAGAAAAAAATGGAAAAGAGGGAAAATTCAATGAATCTAACCTAACCCTAAAAAAAATGAATGTTATTGAGTAGAAAAAGACCTAAATTCTCTTTATAAGGGGATATAAGGCTTGAAGCAACAATTGGAATGTGCAAGAACTCAAGGAAGACAAGGAGTGTAGGGTGTTGCTTCATATGGTGGCTGAATAAGAGAGTTTGCAATTGGAATGAAAAGAAAGAAGGCTTAAGAGGATGAATTCTTGAAGGGTGAACCAGCAATTAGAGCTGAAGTGAATGAAGCCAATAAGAATGGAAGACTAAAAAAAAGATCTATAATGTGCAAGTGAGTTGTAATTTATTATTAGATCAAGTCCTATTGTTACTTTCTAATCATTGTATTAGTTAGGATAAATCCTTTGGATTAAGGTTGACCTAACAATCATTTGTAAATCCTTTAACTATGTAGAATTCTAATGGAATATTCTAAAGTACTCTAACAAGGCTCACTCCTAATGAGGTGATTAAAATCCTTTAACTAGGTCACATTTAATAGTGTGTACTGTAGCCTTTAATAGGGCTGGCCTTTCACATGGCATCACTTTAGAAGAGTGAGAATTAGTAGCATGTTATTAGTGGTTTTTCCCAAATTGGTGTCCACATAAGATCCTTGTGTCAAATGTGTGAATGATTTTGTAGTGTTTAATATTTACATTTCTGCAAAGTGACTCTGACGTAGGACAATGACCCACTAAGTTTATGGAATTTTTAGGTGCATGCAAGATACATGATAAGGATATATGTATGTATGAGTTTTTTTAAGTACTAAAAAATTTAAATGGGACATTTGGATCTTGGATAACTGATTCACCCCCCCTCTCAGTTATTCTAAAGTATTTCAACACATTCTCTTATGCTTAGGTATTTTATCTTAAGAAGGGTGCTCTTGCAGGTATAAAATTGTTAGTATCTCTTGGGTCAAGTGGTTTTGGCTATAATATAGGGGGAATTCCATCAATCATGGGTTCCCTTCGATTGAGAAAATTGTAAGTATTCTAGTTATCATTCCAAAAGGAGAACATCTTAGTTGGTTCAGGGGTTGATTCTTGGTTGAATGGGAAGACAAATTCTTTGTTGACTAGCTCTCCTATTTTGGTGTTCTATGGAGAATCATAAGATTCTAACAACATGGTGTTGAACTAAATAAGGAGCTCATTATTAACACAATGTGAATTCTAGTTCATTTCTTGATTTTTGCTAAAAAAGGAAATGCCATCATCGAGTGTACTTTGAATGGTGTGGAGTTGATTGATATCAATGAATTGAGTATTATTATTAGTGTCTTCAAGCATACTTCCATTATTTGGACGAATATTCCACTTTCAATTTTGTCTCTAGAAAGCGCTGTTTCAATCTAATGGGTTGAAATTGTTCCCTACAGTATTATTTCTGTTGAAATTCTTGTTATAATTTTGACCATAACTATTATTGTACTGGGCTGCACTACTTCTTGGGAAAGTATTATTTTATCCTTGTGATAGTCTAAGATGGGCTAGCTCATTGGTTATCTGAGACATAGTCTTTTTCATTTGACCTATCTTGGTCGTAATATTATTTTCTACTACAATAGATGGCGTGACCTTTTTCTCAAATAAGATAACTTTTGGAGGTTCATAGCTTGGTAGGTTATAGCTGGTGCTAAAGTAGCTAGTGCATGTTGTAATGGGATTGGATTTAATGGAATGAATTTACTAGGGATTGGTTGTGCTCTGGCATGGTATGGTGGTACTATCAAAGTGGCATTATTTGAAACCATCATACCTCCTCCATTTGGGTTTGCATATTTAGTAAAGGTGACTACTTCTTCAAAGACCTTTCCTAGAGTCTCAATGTCTACAACATGCAACCTTCTTAGGAAGGTAATAGTATGGTGGTCCATAGAGTAAATAGATTTGAATTATAGACCCTACTATTATGTTATAAGGGGTTTCCAAATTGTATTATTCCATGAGAAAATGATGATTGAAATGTGAGATAGTCTCTATTGGATCCCTCTTGATAGATACAAATTGGTGGTGTATCATGACCGAATTGATGAATATTTTGAGTTGATTGAAGAATAACTTATCAAAAGTTTCCTGGTTAGGAATAGATCCCAATGGTATATTCATGTACCATTTAAATTCAACCCCTCTCAATGTATATTTAAATAGATGAAGGACCACATTTTCTTCTTGAATATGTTTTTAATTGCATATTTCTTTGAAAAATTTGATGTGATCTTCAACTATCTATGTTTTTCCATAGATGAACCTTGGGTAAAATTTATTAGGGTTCTTGGGAAGGTCATTGAGTGGACCTTGCAATTTTATTGGTGAATCTTCTACATTTGCAAAGTAAGCCATGAATGGAGGCTTGGTGGAATAGTAGGTGAGGGTAAGTTCTAATGTGGAATAGACAAAGATGATGGGATTTGAAATGCGAGTGGTTGGATTCTACGAATTCTCTTACCACTACAAGGCTTGAAAAAGTGACTAAGTTATAGGAACTCACGTCCATTAGGTGAAGACCTTAATGCTTATTGAAATAGAGATGGTGGTTCAAAATCTTCTAGTTTGTGTTTATTCTGAAAAGTGCACCTTATAAAATGTGCACCTTTTGAAAAACACACTTTTTGAAAAGTGTACCTTGTGAAAAGAACACCTTGTAGAACTATAAAACATCAAATTAGCTTTTTGGACAGAATGATTTTTTGGCCCTCCTTCTAATGTTACTTCTATTGTGTGGTCATTTTGCACAATGCTAACAACACAAATTTTCTCAAATCTCTCTCTTGAAAAGATGATCAATAACCAACTCCAAGGTTTCACATGGCTATTTTTTAACTTGCTAGGTAACTCAATTGAAGATAAATGTTAATGTCCACAAGAGGCCTTTGTTAGTATCTATCAATTCTAAATGATTTTGCTGAAATGTAACCACAAAACCAATATATTTTTGTATTTTTTTGTTTTATGATGAATGCAATTTCTTATCAATGCAACTATATGAATTCCTATTATAACCAAGTGTCTGAAAATAAAATAATGAAGATAGAGTAACAAGATATTTAATCAAAATTATTGAAAGGGAAACTCCTAACATACATAAGCCAAAATAACAACACATTTGTGAAAAAAATTATCAAAAGAATCTAGTAGGAAACCAATGAAGTTAAGAGCAACAATTTTTCAAATCCACTGATGTAATTGTTGATGGGAACTTTAATGAAAATCAAAAAATGTTTCACCATTCATCAAATTATGTGACCACAAAAAAGTGCACTCACACGAGACAAGAAACTATGTAAGAGTAAAAGTGATTCTTTCTTCAATTCATCACAACAAAAAAATTTGTTAACATAAGGCAAACACTAGACTTAAAAGATCACAAAATAAAACCATTAGCTCCATTATCATTTATGAACATGCATTCAAAAAAAATAACACACTCTAAAAAGGTTTACTACACTTAGAATGAGAGCACCAATAACATTTATTATTGGATCAAAATATCAGTATAGAGTACATTTTACATCCATGCATTTAAAAGAAATCCTCCCCTCCTTTTGTGTTAGATGTGAGAGCTCTTCTAATGCAAAAATTATGCTAAAAACTAATAAAATAAAACTAATTACATACAAATTAAATCTCTAAATGGTGCTAAGTAGGTCTCTATCCTTGTTTATATCAATTAATGGGTGCATGAGCCTTTAAATGACTTAAAATAGTAAAAGAAAAAGAAGATAAGAAGAGAGAAGAAATGAAATGATATGAGAGTCAATGAGACTTCTAAAGATGTAAGGTTGGCCTTCTCTACATAAATCTAGGATTTGAATTGCCATCAAAACACATTTCCAATGCATGGAATGCTCAAAAATAGTAATTGGTAGTTAATTGTTGGTGTATTGCTTCATCTTCAAAATTATTTGTGCAAATCTTTATATGGTACACCTTGTGAAAAGTGCACCTTTGGAAAAGTGCACCTTCTGATAGGATAAAAATTTACTAGGATTTTATTAAGTATCAAAACTTAATTTCCAACATCTGGGTTTTCTTCCCTTTGGACCAAAATGATGTATAGATGTTTGTTTTTGAATTTTTTTAATGATTTTCATGTTTTCCTTAGCTTCTAGTAAATCCAACCACTTATACTTATTATGCATCACCTAGTGGTAATTACTAATCTCCAACCTAGTATCCAAAAAATGTTCCAATTTGTAATCTAACTTCAGTAATGCTTGTTCAATCTTGACGATCCATCTAACATCAACTTTAGATGAAGTGGCCTTGAATAATGCTTTGATGTTTTGCACAACTATTTGCATTGAAGAAAGTTGAGTCCTTCACTCATCCTAAATATCTCTAGGCTAGTAGCATTATAATACTTATCCACTCCCAAAAACTGCCTCTGAGCTCTATTCTTTATCTTTTGAATATCCTTGTATAATCCTTCCATAACTTTATTACTTGCTGACACCTTCTCTATCTAATTATCTATCTTATTCAACTCTTCTTTCATATATAGTTCCATCAACATTTGATACCTTTTCCCTTTGATAGTTTTTCGTGCTTCCAAATTGTTGGCCCAAGTATGCACTTCATCCATTAGTTGTTCAAAATCTTGGTTTACTATTATAACCATTTTGTCAGTGTTATTCTAAATTTTGTGCATAAGGTTAAAATTACCTTCTATTGTCTGTATCCCTTTATCTTTAAAACTATGACACCACTTTTTGCAAACATCCAAAAATGTATCAGCTGCATCCACTAGTAGAATTTTGGCAAATAAATGACTATGTGACTAAAACTTTTAGTCACAAGATTAAAAAATTTAGTCACATGACTAAAAGTGATCAAATTTTAGTAATGTTTTGTAATTTATAGGTATAAGTGGCTAAATAAATGACTAATTTGGTCATCAAATAAAATCATAAGGTTAGACCAAGATAAGTGACTAAATAATTGGTCACTAATAAGTAGTAACCCAAACCAAAGACTAAATGAATGATCGATGAATTTTTCATCATATTAATACATTCAATACAATCTTTAACTTTTTTATAGCTTTATTACCTGCAAATGATTTTTTTCCTATCAATACACCATTATCAATTAACTTCCTTGTTGAATCTTTGCTCAACTGATATTGAACTAAAAACAAACTCAAAATTGCCCCAATTGACACTTAAACTCCTCAAAACTATTATATTACAACATTATTTTTCCTCAAATATTTTATTTGAATTATATTTTTAAGTTTCATTTTAATTTCCTTTTAGTTGACATATTCTTAAAAATATATACTTTCCTTAAAAAATAATGTATAGATAATTCAACTACGTAACAAATGAAGTAATGTATTAATTATGAATATAATATAATGAAATATTGAATGTTAATTATGGAAATCAAATGTAAAATTAAAGGGTACTTACCTCATGACTAATTATGAGAGACAATTAAAAAGATTTTGTTCTCTTTACTCTTTGAATAATAGTGATCGTAAGTGTTTGTTGGTCTAGAATTTAGTACAAAACCTTTCCCTTTATCTACAAAAGCTTGTGGCTTGAGATAAGTTTTACATATATAAAAATTAACTTAATGGAAAATTTCTCTTAGGGAAACCCTTTGAAAAAAAACTAGTATTCTAGTCTTACCAAATGTTCATTTTAGTATGATACAGATTGAAATAGAATTTAGCAATCGAATATCCCATAGTTCTCTATTATTAATTAGTTCCAATTGTATTTAATTTGAAAAATTTATTCATAAAATAAAAATACACACAATACATTTTAATGGTATTCTTTACTTATTTTCTTTTTGAATTTTGAATTTCATAAACTTAAACATCAATATCTATAATATTGTGTGACAAGACTTTTTTGAGAACGATATACCTTATAAAATTAATACATGTAAGTGATATCCCTATGATATGTTTTCCAATTAGAAATAAATATAATGATTTATAAAAAAATATTTTTAAATCTAAAAATTAGATTTTTTTGGTTTCAAAAATTTAATATTTAAAATATTTATTTTATATTGGCAATCCAAAATAAGACCTTTTTATGAAGGAATTTGTAAATAAGAATATTTTATTATTATTTTTAATTAAATAAAGTAGTTGAATCAAAAGTTGATCTATATAATTTTTTTCCTTAAATTTGAATATCATATTTATCTATGATTTCATTTATAAAGCCATATTTTACAAATAGAAACTTTTAGTTGTATTGAACAAATCCATAAAAACAAGTTGTTTGTAAAAAGAAATGTATGTGTTTGAAAATAAATATCTATTTTTTAAAAGTTCTAACTTAAATATAGATATTATTAACATAATATAGATACTTTCAGCTTTTAAGGTATACAAAATCACTAGAAATATAATAAAAATATTATTATAATAAATTATCCTTAAAAAAATGATAAAATAATTTCACTTAGATTTATTTATTTATTAAAAATTGTGATTCATTAAATATTCTCTTAATTTCTTGATAAATGTCTTTATAATAGATAATTGGCTACATAGTTGTCTTTATTTTACAAACTAGTTTGAAGAAACACAATACAATTTGAATTCATGTTTCATATTTTTAAAATTAAGATAAATACTATTTTAAAATTAGGAAAATAAGAATATAGATATTAATTTTTGATTCATTTTATTTATTGAATTAAAAGTAATAATATATTTTGATATGACCCATAATGTGTACATTAGGGTTGTGATTACAAAAATAAGGAATCGAATTACGAAATTGCAGAGATCAAAGGGCTTATTAGGGTTTAAGGGTGTTGAGCTTAGTGGCTGCCAAAAAAAGAGAAAAACTAGTGGTCCAATCTATGGATGATTGAAACGAAAAGAAATTGTGCCCAAAAAGTAGCGGCTTCGCTCTAGATCAGCTAATGGGATTTAGTTTTAAGAAAATTGTAAGTTGTCTGCACATCACTGGTTTTGTATTGAAATGTTTTCAACAAATTTTCTTGGCCAACCTCGACAATACCTATTTTCTAAACATCTCTGTAATGTCTTACTCATACGAAACCTCTCATTTCCTACATGCAAGGCAGAAGACACAAGATTTCTTGTATGAAATTTCCTTTATTTTCTTGTTCAATTTGTTTCTTTTTATACACTTTGTATTTGTGCTTTCCTTGGATTGTATGTTTTCCTTTTGGATCTGTAATCTATAATTCTTGGCAATGTATATTAGGGGCCGAAGAATTAATTGTAATATGTGTTATTTTTACTATTGTTGTGAATCAGAGAACCAGTGGGGTGATGTTCCTATAGATTGTGGGATTGAAGAATATATATCAACATCGAATACACAAAGCTTGAAATGATTTTCCACAAGCAATAATCAGTAATATTTTGAGCTTGTATTTTTACTATATATTTCAATGATCGATCCAATTACAAGATGAGTGGAGAAATATTCAGAATTTAAAGGCTACAATGAAATTCATTTGGTTTTTAATTTTTTGGTGACGATGGTATGCTGGTTCGATATAGTACTCTAATAATGTGGTTGTCATTGATGCCTTTTAAATTAGAAAAGTATACGCATTTGTCTTTATTTTGCACATTTTTACACTTCAACAGAAAAATACATGACAAAGAGAGAGTAAACAATTTTTTCTTCAGTGTTAAAGTAAGCAGAGTTCTCATTTGTTATAAGCTTTTCTTTGAATTATTTCTTTTTAGAAGTTAAACCATTAGCTATATGAGGAGAAATTATATTAGTAAGTTTTTAGGCTAATGTTGCTGATAAAAAAATAGTTCATGCTCTATGATGGAACACTAGACTATTTTTGAGGCATCTATTTCCTTTATATATTAACCTTCTTCAACAAAGTTATAATTATTTTGTTCTAAAGTCTTCTTTAATCTCTATGCACAATTTTTGATATGAAATAAGAAATTTATGTTTCTCTCTAATGGTATATAGTTCTCAATTTTTGTCAAGCTTTTCCCATCTAATATTCTTGTAAGTGAATTTCATTAACATTTTTTCCATTCTTGTATGAAAGGAACAACTATTTTACTAATTTTATATAACTGATATCAAATACTTTCCAATTTCTTGCTAAGGTAAGCCATGAAGAAAATTTCATGTTTTCTAAGATCCAAGCATTACAATTTCCCAATTGGTAAGCAGATAAGCTTTTATATAACTAATATCAAATGCTTTCCAATTGCTTGCTAAGGTAAGCCATGAATAAAATTTCATGTTTTCTCAGATCCAAGCATTACAATTTCCCAATTGCTAAGAAAACAAGTGCATACAAGTGGAGTGGAGTAGATGGGTTATCATATTTTTATTCCTGGACACATAAACATCATCTTGGAGGAATAAATCAATTTATCTACTAAAGTTTATTATGTGTTACAATCTTTGCAAGGAAAATGAATTGGTCTTGGTAGGGTAATGTTTGATTCCAAATCTAAATGTAAGCCAATTAGGCATTTAAGGGTCTTTAATAATGGTGTCATAAGTGACCTAGAATTTGTACTCCTCTATGAAATTTTTAGTCCATTTAAATATAATTTTCTTCTATAAGGTAGAAAATTAGACCACCTTATGAATAATTTTCTTTGTGATTCATCTCCTAGTGATGCCAAGTCATGACAGATACTTTAAGTTCACTTCTCTTTTATCACTCTTGATTTGCAAACTTTTCTCTGCCTCTTCTTTTTATTATGCAGATACTCTCATTCTTGCCACTGCATTTATTTCATTCATTTCTTTCTTCACCATCACATTAGGTTCTATATCTACAAAATGTCTTCACACTATTACATATCCATGCTTTGACATAACCTTTTTAAGTTATCTACATTTCTTCCTGTAATATATGGGATCTTCTTGTGTCATCTTCACTTCAAAAGGATACTATTCCATTAAAAAGCCAAATTTGTAAATCAATTCAAGATGTTATAAATAAAATGGATAGAATCATTTTAATTTTGCACAAATATTATAGCTTTAGTCTCAAACCTAGTAATGTGGAATTTCAAATATTACATAGGGAATGAGTGTTTGTTGTACTACTATCATTGATGGTAGATACTGCCTGAAAATGCAATAGGTCCAAAGTATGATATTGATCCAAAAATGAGGGCTGAGTAGGTATAGTGGGATGACTTATCCATATCACTATTCAAAATAACATCATCAAATGCATCATATTGTGACCCATGTGAGTTTCAATCTCAATTGACACTTGAAACTAGATGGCCTAAGATTGATTCATGTAAAATCTGATCAAGATATGCAGTAGAAGTTGGGTGTGTTGAGCATCTAGATATCAAAACACATAATTCCATGACATACTTTCTTATGTCAATATCTATAACTTTTGGTACAAACTAGTTATTTACCACATACAGTTCTAACATTGAATCATTTATTTCTTTTGCATCATTTGGAATCTTTTCTGTAATCCTATAGGTTTATTTCCCTCTTTTCTTGAATGTTCCAGTGCAAGCATACTCTGATCATCATATTCCAATCTATGTTCTGTAGCTACTATTGATCTATGTTAAGTGAGAATATCTAGGCATATATTCTCTTGAATAGAGTTCTACATGTCCTAGGCATATATTCTCTTGAACATAGTTCTACATGTCCTCAAAATCAATTGAAAGAGTGGTCAAGTATAGTTATTATATATTATATGTGAGCTTTGGATACCAACCAAACTGTCATTTATAAAGAATTACATACATCATTATGAATTCTTTTAATGAGAATCACATTGGGAAAAATGGATTTGAGTTATTTATAAAGATTTCCAAATGGAGAATTTTTTCTAATATTATTTTTGATGTTAAGAAATAATAAAATCTTCCCTAGCCATACAACTTGTGTTCCAAGCCACTCATCAGACATTTCAATAAATGGAGCAATAAAAATAATTTTAACAGAACCTTAGAGCTAAAAATCTAATTTGTAGAAATTTTGGATCCCAACTATATCATCTTAGAAATAGGATTAATGAGTGCAAATTTTAGTTTGCACCATCTCAATCCTCAAAGATCAAGTTACAAATTGCACTGGCCAATAGTTCCCTAATGCCCATCCCCAAGAAACTTGCATCTCAACTTTTATACTCAATTTACAATAGAAAACATGCAAAACTTCCTGCCAATAATTTTTCTATAGAGAGTAGGATTAATAGACTTAGAATTTTTAGCTACTTCTTTTAGTTTATGTAGATTTGTTTCCATCTGAGTTGCAAGAGGTTTTCTATCCATCATTCAAAATTTGGTTAATATGTCATTAGTGTATTTCCCTTGATTTAGTAAAATATGATCTTCCTTTTGATGTACTTCTAGGCCCAAGAAGTAGTGTAATAAGCCTAGATCCTTCATTTCAAATTTTTCTATGAGGTCTGGTTTGCATTTTTCAACCAAGTGATCTTCACCTATTTTTAGAAGGTCATCAACATATAAAACACGTGTTAACATATCATCTTTAGATATTTTGAAATATATATATATATTCAGATCAACTTCATTTTTGGAGTAACCTAGTTTGGTGAGATAGCTATCTATTCTTTCATACCAAGCTCATGGTGCTTGTTTGAGGCCATAAAGATCTTTCTTCAATTTACAAACGTATACGTTCTTGTGTTTTATGAAAAATCCTTCAAGTTGTTCAATATAAACTTCTTCATTTATGACACCATTTAGGAATGTAGTCTTAGCATCCATTTGATGTATCTTCCATCCTTTTGATGCAACAATTGTAATAATTATCCTTATAGAAGTGTATCAAGCAATTGGATCGAAGGTCTCTTCATTATTCAATACTTGCCTTCTGAGAAAACTCACGAGCAACAAATCTTTCTTTATGTTTTCAATACTTCCATTTGGAGGATACTTGATCTTGTATAGCCACTTTGATTGGACAACTGATTTGTCTTTGGGCCTAGGTGTAATATCCCAAACATTATTTTGTAATATATATCAGTACTCTTCAATTATAGCTTCTTTCCATGCTTGGAAAGATAGGGATTCATGAATAGTTGAAGGCTTAATTTTAGTAAGTTCAATTACTAGTGCATATTAACAGGATTTTTTTATGGTCTTCTCACTTTCTCTAAATTTTTTATTTGGTTTAACATTATTTTTTTCAAGAATTTTTCTTTCCCATAAAGGCCTTTTCTTGATATTTGAGATGTCTCTATTTTATGTATTTGGTGATAGTTCATTTTCTTCTGATATGTTCTTCCTGTGAGTCTTAGTTTGTGGATCTTCATCTATTTCTCTAATGGGCTCATCTTCTATACTTGTGGATAGTTTTAAGTTAGTGTTTTCTTCAAAATTTACATCTCTAATTATTTCAACCAATCTTTGTCTTGGTGCATAGATTCTATATCCTTTGGAGTTTTCACCATACCCAATAAATATTCCTTTCTTCCCTAATGGTTCTAACTTGGTTCATTTTTCTTTGGGTATGTGAATATAAATAGGACAACCAAATATTCTAAGGTGACTTAGGTAAGGTTTGATTCTTGTGAAGACTTTTTCAAGAGATGTATTTTCTAGAATTGAATGAGGAAATCTTTTTTGAATATATACTGCTATATTACTGGCCTCTACCTAGAATGAAAAATGTAGGTTATGGTCATGAAGTATGGATTTTATAGATTCGACAATCATTCTATTCTTTCTTTCTGCTACACATTTTTGTTGAGGATTATATGATACCATATAATCTAACTTAATCCCAACAGAGGTTCAAAACTCTTTGATTTATTAGAACTGTATTCACCCCCATTGTCTGATCTTAGGGTTTTTATTCTTTTTGAGGTTTGTTTTTCTACTAAAGCTTTGAACTCTTTAAATTTTGTTGGAACCTCAAATGATTCTTTGATTTTTAAAAAATAGATCAAGGTTTTTTGGAAAAATTATCAATGAAGATTATGTAGTATGAGAATGATCCTAGTGAAACTATAGGCATAATCCACATAAATTAGAGTGGATCAATTCTAAGATTGATTTTGATTTTTTCTTACTAGGAGGAAAAGGTTTTTTAATATTTTTTCCTAAAGCACACCCTTTACAAATACTTATATGGTTGGAATTTAAGTTTGGTGTTCTAGTGCTGATTTTTCCTATATTTGGTAGTGTATTGAATCCAACATGCTCGAGCCTTCTATGCCATATTTAATTTGAATTTGTTGATTCAAGACTTAGAGCTAGTCTTTGAGTATTACATAATTTATATAGGGTTCCATCTCTAATCCATATGGTGATGGCATTCTTCAAGTTGGTGGTTTTAGGCCAATATAAACTTTGTCTTCATTGAAGGTAACTTGATACCCTTCATCAACAAGCCTAGAAATGGATACTAGATTTCTTTTTATACCAGGTACGAAAGGAACATCTTTCAATTTTAAAGTAACCCTAACTCTTAGTTGTATGGAATAAGTCCCTATTCCTTTTACTAGATAAGTGGAGTTATCTCCAATGGTAACTCCTTCAGTGATATAGTCTCCAAATTATCAAACTTATCTTTAAATCTTGATATGTGAAGAGATGAACCACTATCAGTTATCCATACATTTTTGTTGGATTTCATCTCACTTGAGAGAGTTAAATAATATATCAGATTTTCATCCCTTTTTTTTTTTGTCAAGGAGGCTATAGTTTTCTCCCTTTTTGGACATTTTTTGAAGGTGTGATTGACTTTCTCACACATGTAACATTTGACTTTGGAGAAATCATAATTTATTTTGTAATTGTTTTCTTTTTGTTTTACATATCTCTTTGTTTGAACTTCCTCTTCTTTCCTTTGTTATTAGAGACAAAAAAAGTTCCTAATTTTCTCCCTCTTGATTTGAAATGATGCCTCTTGAAATTAACCTTGATTCTTTTGATGTGCAATAATTCCTAAGTTGATCAAAAGATGGTATTGAAGGTCTACTTATAGCTTGAATGAAAGATTCCCAAGATATAGGTAATCTTTTGAGTGCTATTATAGATAGTTCTTGATCTTCTTCTTGATTTTCAATTGAAGATAATTGATTTTTTATTTTTGATATTCTTCCAAAGTAGGATTATATTGCTTCTCCTTTATTCATTTTTATATTCATGAGTTGATTTTTTAATGTAATTAATCTACTTGAGTTGTTGATCCCAAAAGTGTCTTTAATTGTTTTAAATACTTCAAATGCTTTTTTTAGGTTTGATATGGATAGAAGAATATGATCCTTTATTGAATCAACAATTATCTTTCTGGCTTTATTGTTTCATCTTTTCCAAATAGCTTTTTCTACTTCATCTTTAGGTATAGAGATGTCTGATTCAATGAAGGTTTCTAGTTCCAATTCTTTGATTGTAGTAGTAATTATAATTTTCTAAGAAAATAAATTTGCAGCTCCCTCTAATCTATCCTCAACTCTAACTTTGTTTGTCATGATTTTGATTTTATTAACAACCTCTACCAAGTTGGCTTTGATACCATGTAAAGTTTACAGATTGAATTTGGTGGAGATTTTATTTATATATAATTAATCTGTGATTGTGAGTATGCTTATATATATGTATGTATATATATATACATACATAAATACATACATACATATATATATATATATATATATATGTATATATATATATGTATACATATATATATATATATATGTATACATATATATATATATATATATATATATATGTATACATAGATATATATATATATGTATACATATATATATATATCTATGTATACATATATATATATATGTATACATATATATATATACATATATGTATATATGTATACATATATATATATATGTATACATAGATATATATATATATATATATGTATACATATATATATATATATATGTATACATATGTATGTATATATATATATATATGTATGTATGTATATATATGTATGTATATATATGTATATATATGTATGTATACATATATATATACACATATACATACATACATATACATACATATATATACATACATACATACATATATATATATGTATATATATATATATATATACATATATATATATATATATATATATATATATATATATATATATATATATATATGTATGTATGTATGTATATATATGTATGTATGTTACTTCCTTGTAAGAACTGTGATAATAACTAGTAATTTTGATGTAGGAGCATCTAGAGGTATAAGGGCAATCCTGTGTCACCCAAAAAAATGTACTTAGACTTAGTTTATGTTTCATGTGTTTTCATTTTTGGATACCCATTTGGGTCAAATAAAGGTTCCAACTCTCACAGTTCCACTATCAATGTTCTAGGATAGAGTATTTGAACACCTTGGGATACGTGTAAATGTTGAAAAAATAGGAGTATTTAATTGGGTCATCATTTTGGTGAACTAGGAGGTGTAAACTGGCCAGATGAATGTAATTGTAATTTAGAGCATTCCAGAAAAAGAATTAGGTCAAAAGGCCCCACAATTTGAAAGTTATTGCAGTTTTTTTGGGTTTTGGAGACCTCCTAAGAATGCTTCAAAGTTAGGTTAGGGGCATTAAATGACCTTGAAAAGGGCCAAAAAATGGGGGAAGAGTGATTCTCATCCATAGGGCTATAGAGCACTTCGAGAGCTTTTTGAAAATGTAAATGGTTTGTTAATCAAAGCCACGGTTAAAAAGTTATGCCTCCCAGAAGTTCGGTTACCATTTCTAGATTCTTCTAGATTTGCATCGACTTCTAACACAGCTTTTGGAGCCTTCTATTTGGTTAGTGGATGCCTACTAGCACTTTCTAGAATTTATTCCTAGTATTTAAACCTTCGAGGTCTATTTAAGGAGATTTTTGGCATTGTAAAAGGCAGTTCGGAGTGGAGTTTGAGAGGAGGTACTGAAAGGAGAAATTATCTCAAGATTTATGCTATTGTAAGCCCTTAGGGCATTTTTTGAAGTCTATTTTCTCTGTACTGAAGGTGCTAGCTTATTTTCACAGTTAATACAATTTCCCCTTTTCTATTGTGTTCATTCTGTGCTTGGGTTGTGTCCCCACCAAGTGGTATCAGAGCTGGTTTTCCTGAGTGTGTAGACAAAGCGCTGACTGTGAGGCAGTTTGCACCAGGACTGTATGGTTGTGGGTTCGAGTTAGAAGATGCCTCCACAAAGAGAGCTTGGTAGAAGGGCTAGAGCTATTAATCCTGAGGAGGTTAGAGCCCTCTAAAGGTAGGTACAAGCATTGCAAGAGGAGCTCCATAGAGGAACAAATGTTGCCGTAGGTGACGACAATGAGGATGATAATGAAGAAGAAGAAATTAGACCAGAAGGGGAATTTGATAGGGAAGTTCTAAATCAGGTAGAGGAAAGGCTTTTTAGGGCCATTACTAAGTTTGGGAAAAGACCTATAATTGAAGTGGGTGTATTTTCAAGAAATCTGAAACCAGATGAGTTGATCGATTGGATCAATGAAATGGAAGAATACTTTGAGTATGAGGATATCAAGGACCCATATAGGGTTAAGTTTGCAAAGACCAAACTGAAAGGCCATGCCAAAATCTGGTGGCAAGACGTTCAATTGGAAAGAAACAGAAGAGGAAAGGAGAAGATCACAAGATGGGATTGCATGGTGGACAAATTGAAGAAGCAGTTCATTCCTGTGGACTACGAGCTTGATTTGTTTAAAAAGATGCATGGTTAAAGCAAGCAGGAAGATCGGTCCAAGAATATACAAAGGAGTTTTACCGAATCTTGATTAGAGCAGGGCATGCAGAAGCAAATAAGGAGAAGGTTTCTCGTTATATCAGTGCGTTGCGACCCAACATCCAGGAGGAATTAAGTCTGGTAAGAATGACCAGCATTGAAGAGGCATACCAGTTTTCCCTATGAGTTGAAGACAAGCTGAATAAAAGGTTTGAAGGAAGGCAAAGAGGGCACAGTCAAGGAGGAAGGGGTAGTGGTAGGTCATCTGGAGGCCGAAATGAAACCCAAAAGAAAAATGAAGATGTGGGTACCAACAGGAACCAGAGGAACGAGGGTTTTAACCGCTCCCATGATCAAGACTTTGGAAATCAAAGAGGAAGAGGTAGAGGACATGGACAAGGAAGAGGAGGCTTCCGTGGTACCTATTTCCATTGTAATGAAGAAGGTCATCGTGCCTTTGAATGCACTCAATGACAAGGACGGACAAATAGGAGAGCTAAGGGACAAGCTAGGGTTGCTTATGTGGATGAGGATGCACAATCATCACATTTAGAGGATGCAGAAAGAGGAGAGACCTTGGTAAATGAAAGGGTCCTACTAAGTGGTGAAATTGAACTAGGACAAAGGAGGAGTTTGTTTTGTACCAGATGCAAGTGTGAGGATAAATGTTGTGATGTAATCATTGATTGTGGTAGCACTGATAACTTGGTATCAGAAGAGATGGTCTCTAAGCTGAAGCTCAAGAGGGAGAGACATCCCCAACCCTATCAGATTGCTTGGGTGAAAGATGATCATAAGGTCCTGGTAAGTGAACAATGTTTAGTGAAATTCAAAATTGGGAATTACCATGATGAAGTTCTCTGTGATGTTATTTCGATGGATGTTTGCCATCTATTGTTGGGTAGACCGTGGTAGTTTGATAGGCATGCAATACATGATGGTCATGCAAACACATACTCTCTAACAAAGGATGGAGTTTGCCACAAATTGAAGCCCATGAAAAGGGAAGGTGAAAAGGTATGTAGCAGTGCTAGGATTTTTCTTGTTGATGGAAGGAAGTTTTTAGATGGAATGAAACATCAGCATATGTGCTATGCTTTGATTCCTAGGAAAGATAAAGAAGGTAGTAGTGAAATGCCACTTGAAGTTTCAAATTTACTAGGTAAATTTGGAGATATTATCTCTGATAATGTTCCAAAAGTATTGCCACCAGTAAGGCAAATTAGTCATCAGATAGATCTAATTCCAGGAGCTAGTTTTCCTAAAAAGGCTGCTCACAGGATGACTCCTACTGAAAAAGAGGAGCTAAACAGACAAGTTCAGGAGCTTTTGAGGAAGGGCTTGATTTGAGAGAGCCTAAGTCCATGTGTAGTACTTGTAGTACTTGCACAAAAGAAGGATGGAGAGTGGAGGATGTGTACAGATTCTTGAGCTATAAATAGGATAACCATCAAGCACCAATTTCCTTTGCCAAGGATGGATGATCTAATGAACTGCTTGAGTGGAGCTCAGTACTTCAAAAAGATAGATCTCAAGAGTGGTTATCATTAGATATGGATATGAGAAGAAGATGAGTGGAAAATAGCCTTCAAGACCAAGAAGGATCTTTATGAGTGGTTAGTCATGCCCTTTGGATTAACGAACACCCCAAGCACCTTCATGTGGCTCATGAATGAGGTACTTAAGAAGTTCTTGGGAAAATTTTTTATTGTTTATTTGGATGATATTTTAATTTTCAACAAGACTTTGGAAGAACATTTATTGCATATTCATAGTTTTCTTGAGAGGTTGAGGGAAGAGAAATTGTTAATTAATCTGAAGAAGTGTATCTTTGCAAAAAGGGAGTTAGTCTATTTGGAGTTTGTTATATCACCTGAAGGTCTCAAAATGGATCCAGAGAAGGTAAAATCCATCTTGGAATGGCCTATTCCAAGGTCTGCTACTGAGGTAAGATCATTTCATGGTTTGGTTAGTTTTTATAGAAAGTTTATTAAGAACTTCAGTGGCATGTGTGCACCCCTAACTGACACAATAAGAGGGGATAGAAAAGAGTTCAAATGGACTACAACAGCTATGAGAAGTTTTGAATTACTCTGAAAGAAGGTAACATAACAACCTATGTTGGCACTTCCAGATTTTAAAAAGGTGTTCCTGGTGGATTGTGATGCTAGTGGCGGCACTATTGGGGCTGTATTAAGCCAAGAAGGTAAGCCTATTGCATATTTTAGTGGAAAATTGAATGATACAAAGAAGAAGTTTTCTGTTTATGATCAAGAGTTCTATGCAATAGTTCAAGCCTTAAAGAAATGGAGGCATTATTTATTGCCAAAGGAATTTGTTTTGTATACTAATCACCAGGCATTACAGTACCTAAATAGCCAAGGTAAATTGAATCAGAGGCATATGAAGTGGGTAGAGTTCTTGCAGAGCTATACATTTGTGTTGAAGCATAGAAGTGGAAAATCTAACAGGGTTGCAGATACACTAAGCAGGAGACAGTTGTTGCTTATAGTAATGCAGGTTGAAGTAGTTGGGTTTGATGAACTCAAGAATTTGTACCCTAAAGATCCTGATTTTGCTGAAGCATGGAAAGCTTGTAAAGAGCTTGTTGCTGTAGATAGAACTAAGTGGTTGGACTATTTGATTCAGGATGGTATGCTATTCAAGGGCAGTCAATTGTGCATTCCAAGGAGTTCCATAAGGGAAAATTTGATTAAGGAGAAACACAGCGGAGGGATGGAAGGACATTTTGGTTGAGATAAGACCATTTCCATTCTTAGAGAACATTATTTTTGGCCTCAGATTTCACAAGATGTGAATAAGTTTGTACAGAGTTGCCAAGTTTGTCAAGTTGCCAAGGGATTTAGTCACAATACTGGACTATATCAGCCATTGCCTGTTCCATCAAAGCCATGGGAGGACATAAGTATGGATTTTGTTCTTGGATTGCCAAGGACACAAAGGGGTAATGACTCAGTATTTGTGGTGGTTGATAGGTTCTCCAAAATGGCACATTTCATTCCATGCCACAAAACTCATGATGCTGTCCATATTGCAGACTTGTTCTTCAGAGAGGTGGTGAGACTACATGGTCTTCCAAGGAGTATAGTTTCTGACAGAGATACTAAATTTGTAGGTTATTTCTAGAGGAAATTGTGGAAAAAGTTGAGAACAGACTTGAAATTCAGTTCCACACATCACCCACAAACTGATGGCCAAACAGAAGTTTGGGCAATTTGCTGAGATGTTTAGTTGGGGATAAGCCCAAGGGATGGGATTTGATTCTACCACAAGCAGAGTTTGCTTACAATAACTCTGTAAATAGGAGTACTAGAAAATCACCATTCCAAATTGTATATGGAAGTAGCCCAAGGACTGCACAAGAATTGAGGAAGATAGAACAAGGGGAGAGGACAAGTGCTGAAGCTAAGAAATTTGCTGAACATATCAAGCGTCTACATGAGGAGGTTCAAGCACACATTACCAAGATGAATCAAGAGTATAAAGCTAGGTCTGATCAAAGGAGAAGACATAAGGAATCCCAAGTAAGGGATCTAGTCATGGTACACTTAAGAAAAGAAAGATTTCCAGCTGGTACTTACAACAAGCTGAAAATGAAGAAATTTGGCCCCTGCAAAATTCTGAAGAAACATGACTCAGGAAATGCATATGAGGTGGAGCTACCAGATGGTATTCACATTTCTCCTATTTTCAACATTGTAGACTTAATAGAGTATCATGATGATGGCACAGATGAGGTGTTAGAGCCATGTCCAATTCCTGCTTCTGAGAAGGAGGAGATAAAAGACATTCTAGATCATCGTGTGGGTAGGAGTACCAGAAATAGGTAGTATGAAGAGTATTTGGTCAAGTGGAAAGGATGACCGATCAAGGATTCAACTTGGATTTCAGCCGCTGAGGTTTCCCATTTGGGATTTCCTCTACCATTCATAAAGTGACAGAGTCACTTTTAAATCTACCCTGGGTGTCTGATGCAGAAGCATCTAGAAGTATAAGGGCAATCCTGTGTCACCCAAAAAAATGTACTTAGACTTAGTTTCTATTTCATGTGTTTTCATTTCTGGATACCCATTTGGGTCAAATAAAGGTTCCAACTCTCACAGTTCCACTATCAGTGTTTTAGGATAGAGTATTTGAGCACCTTGGGATACGTGTAAATGCCAAAAAAATAGGAGTATGTAATTGGGTCATCATTTTGGTGAACTAGGAGTTGTAAATTGGCCAGATGAATGTAATTTCTTTTTAGAGCATTCCAGAAAAAGAATCAGGTCAAAAGGCCCCATGGTTTGAAAGTTATCACATTTTTTTGGGTTTTGGAGACCTCCTAAGAATGCTTCAAAGTCAGGTTAGGGGCATTAAATGACCTCAAAAAGAGCCAAAAAATGGGGGACGAGTGATGCTCATCCATAGGGATATAGAGTTCTTTGAGAGCTTTTAAAAAATGTAAACAGTTCATCAATCAGAGCTACGGTTCAAAAGTTATGCTTCTCGAAAGTTCAGTTACTATTTCTAGATTCTTCTAGATTTGTGTTGACTTCTAACACAGCTTCTAGAGCCTTCTATTTGGTCGGTGGATGCCTACTAACACTTTCTAGAATGTATTCCTAGTCCTTAACCCTTTGGGGTCTATTTAAGGAGATTTTTGGCATTGTAAAAGGCAGTTCGGAGTGGAGTTTGAGAGGAGGTACTGAAAGGAGAAATTATCTCTAGATTTATGCTATTGTAAGCCCTTAGGGCATGTTTTGAAGTCTATTTTCTTTGTACTGAAGGTGCTAGCTTATTTTCATAGTTAATACAATTTCCCCTTTTCTGTTGTGTTCATTCTGTGCTTGGGTTGTGTCCTCATCAAATTTATATATCAATAATATTGATGCTTTTGATTATGAAGAAGGACTAAATTATGACTTGGTTGTAGATTGCAATAAATGCTTATGGTGGTTTAGGATAGAATAGTGCCATTTTTATTGTTCTCTTTGTCCAACTCTTGCATGACTATTTATATTGAGACTATATGGGTATAAGTGAAGGGGCATAGCTATGTAGAATCATGACCCTATGTGGCATAAGCCATGTAGAGTCATGAATCTTTGTGGTCATGCTTTGAAAATTATAGAAACCAAGACACCATCAATAGATACTTTTAATAGTTAATCATTGAAGTTAGCACAATCAATAATTATTGAAAAATAATAGTTAATCATTAAAGTTGGCACTATTATAACTTTAAATATTATAGTCTTGAGTTATCTTCTATAATTTTCTAAGTGACTAACATTCTTAACACTATCCTTCATGTCATAAGTGATCTATAGTGTTGATCTACCCCTAGTAGATGGAAAAGTTAGAAATAGGGAATATTGAGAGGGGTTGAGGGGTGAATCGATATTCTACAAACTTTAGTCTAAAACTGAATATTATTAATTGACTTATAACTTTCATATGAAAGTAAACTAACATTGTTGACCTGTAAACATAACCATGTAATAAGAGAACTCAACACCATTATTTGTTAACTAGGGAAACCCTGGCCAATGGAAAACCTTGATGGGGAGGGTACCCACAAAATGATCCACTAATCAAAAGTTTTTAGTTAAAGATATTGACCCTTGTTGGATACAATTTATTAATTGTGTGTTATCTTTGATGTTACAAAAATATCATATTAGTTTCAGTCAGTGCTTGCCAAGCTCACTCAAGCAGTAAAGACAATTTACTATGTTTACTGAGCATTTCTATGTTTGCCAACTTTAGGAAGTAGTGTCTGCCGAGTTCACTCAGACATCGAAGGAAGTGTGTTGAAGATGAGTGTTAATCGAGCTCACTTGGTTGATGAAGGAAAGTTGGATGGAACCAGTGTTGATTGAGCTATGTCATGTGAATCAAGTTTCATAGTATTTGCCAAATTTTTAGTATAGGCCGAGTTTAAGACTACTTGAATGTTATTAGTATGGATTAAGTTTCTATATGTACCAAGTGCATGATGATATCAAGTATTGACAGTGGATTCCAAGTATCAGAACCTCACCAAGCCAATCTTCTGAACTCAAGTTTCTACATTTTGGCCAACTTTATAATTTTGCGTAAACTTTTGTTGTAGCTAACTAAGGTGATGAATATTTTTTATTATAAGTTATATTCAAGTTGACTTGACAATATGGATGATATAAGTATAAGGTCAAGTTGTGGGTTCAAATGTGTGAAGTTAAGTGTGTGAGTGTGTGAAAGAGCATGAGTGAATTGAAGAGTTAATGATGTGTAAAGGAAGTGAAGGATAGGCAGAATATCCTTGTAAAGATACAAAGTTATATTCAATCAGGAAGGATCAAGTACAAGCTAGAACAAAAATTTGTAATCAATAATTTAGTTGCATTCAATTTAGTTCATTTCATTGTTACTTTCTAACCATTGTAGTAGTGATCTATAAATCTCTTGACAAAGTTGGTTTAATAGCTAGTTGTAAATCCTCTAGCAAGGTGATAGTTCTATTGAATTGTTTCAAGACCTCTAGCAAGGCTACTCCTAACAGGGTGATTAAATCCTCTAACAGGGTCACACCTAATAGTGTGTTTTGTAACCTTTAACAAGGTTGGCTCCTAACAAGGCTCACTTTAGAAGAGTGAGATCAGTAACTCATTACAATTGGTTTTTTTTCCTGAATTGGATTTTCACGTTAAATCTTGGTGTCATTGTGTTCATGATGTTTACTTTTATATGTTTGCAACTAAGTTAAAGTATTGGTAAATCATTAATAACATCTAAAGTTTTCAATGTTAGAGTTTACCTAGCAATCATAGTGTTTACCGAGTTATAACATTTTCTTTGTTTGCTGAGCATATGAAGTATTCATTTTCTAGAGTTTTGTAGTGACATCTAAGGGATCTAGGATTTATTTTAGTAGTAACTAATTCACCCCTCCCCTCTTAGTTACTCCTCTTATATTTCGAACAGATCTTGTTAGGAGTCTGTTACATGCATATAATGTCTCAGTCCTTGTTAGAGGAATAGATCCTATTAAAAGGCTCAACCCCATTAGGATTTTTTATTTACAATTATAAAAATGTATTCAAGATGAGACCACTACCCAAACATGTAATATAAAATATAGTTCCTTGACATAAAGAGATAAATACAAAACCTCTTGCTTGCTGTTGTTATCTTCAATATCTAATATAACACTTGCTACTCTTCACATACCTCTAATCATACATCAAAAAATTCCTATCACATATAGCTTGCATATCATATATACAACTTTCACATAATCTCATAATCACTTGAAACTTTCTTACAAATTCACAAATCACAATCTTCCTTTATACCTTTACAATTTAAAAAAGTTGTTTAGTTGGCCTTCAAGCTTTCACACACTTGACAAAATATAAAACTAACTCTTCCACTCTTAGGGTTAACATCTAGGATTTTTTTCCTAATTATTTAAGTAATTATTTTGTAACCAAAATAATTTCTTAACCCATAGTTCACACTTTTCTATTATACTTTGTTCTATCCTATACACTGCCTTTACTGGTAATTAATCCATAACTTATTTTATATTGATTGTACTAACTTGTGGGCTTAGACACATTATCTTGACACTTTGTACTATCTATACCCAATTGCACATGTGCCAATATTATCTTTGATAAGCATGTTGAGCAAACCCATCTCTATTCTGCTAGACAAACTATCTCATCCTTAGACAATTTTCACATCTAACTATAGAATCTTCATTTGTACACAATGCCTTCTTTATAAAAAATATATGTTATAATAAATAATTTTTTTTACTTTATTCTAAATTTTCCTATTTATCCAAATTTCCAACAATCTACCCCTTTGATATTGATGGAAACATATGGGAAAATTGACCGAGTCCTAAAATGTTCAATTTATTTTTTCCAAAACTTGGCCTTTACAAAATTTACAAAATTGTGGATTATTAGATTTATAACCATCTTATATCTCCCATTACATTATATCTCTAAATATTACTATAACAATACATCATGCTATTGTAATACCCCCCCTTTCATCATACTTTAATTAAAATTTTCTATATTACTCCCCCTTTGACATCAATGACAAAGGTGTCAAAATCTATATACAAGGAATTTTTTTTAATCTTATACCTCTATATCAGGATGATAGGTGTATGATAGAGTCATCAAAGGTTATCTTCAAAATTTTAAAGTTATTCTCCCATGTATCCTTGACTCCCTCTAATATACTAAGTAGAACACACAACCTATATGATACCATTTCAACTACATTCAAGTTTGAATACACAAACTTATCAAAAGATGTCTTTGCTTTCAAACATTGTTCCACTTTTTGCTCAAGTGTACTTATTTTCAAAGATAACTATTCTCTCAGAAGTGAGAACCTCTTTTCTATCTTTTCTCTATTCATCTCTATAAGACTTATCTCATCATAAGTCTTCCCTTTTTGTGCCTCAATGTCTTCAATCTTCATACTTGGCTGTTGACGCTGATCTTCTAGTACCTATACCTCATCATGATTCCTCTTCATCTCATCTTCACCATCCTTGGTGAATTTCAATGAAAGTACACAATTGGCATATAATTCCTTACCTCCTTGCTCACATCTTCTCAATGCCTTGATCCATGCATCAAGAGCTCCTAAGTCATTTTTGATGTTTTGATAGATAGTGTCAAACATCTGTACCTCATGTTTCTCTTGATCTTGTACTATTGCTACATCAAATAGACTTATGAATTCAGCATCAAAAGCTTGAATCCCAAAATTTTCTCTATCTTTTAGATCAGGGTTAGTCATCTTTATAACTAGGGTGCTTTGTAGCTTCTATGTGACATCTATTAGAGGTTTTTGCAAGATCTTTACCTTTATGTTTTTATCAATTATTTTGCTAAAAAGTGAGATCAACTTAGTCTAATCATTATCATCAAATCCTTTGAGAGATGCAAGAGTAAGAAATTTCCTAGATGAGCTAAGTACACTTACCTTCTTCTCTTCCTCCTCTTTTTTCTTCTCCTCTTCTTCTCTTTGTCTTCCTTCTTTTTCTTTTCCTCTTCTTCTTTCTCCTCCTCCTCACCTTCTTTCTTCTTTTTCTCCTCATCCTCTTTTCTCTTCCTTTCTTCTTCCTTTTTCTTTTCTTCTTTCTCCTTTCTCTCTTCTTTTTCTATTCTTCCTCTTTCTTCCTTTTCTCTTCTTCCTCTTTTTTCCTTTTCTTTTCCCTATCCTCATCTTTCTTTGAGTTATTTTAGCTCGTCAAATTTTCAACATTAGGGACATAATCATTAAATGGATATTCTTTTTAATCAGTAGTTATCTATGTACTATCCACTTGCATGGTATCAGTACTAATTGTTATTTGTGGTGTTGATTCTATCATCATAATATCCTTTTCTATCTCTACCACCTATGTATCTATTGGTTCAATCTTTTCTCCTATCATAGGGATTTTCCCCCCTAGATATTTTCTTGGCTTAGCAAAAATAGGTGTAGAGGTCATGAATTCAAAAATATCCAATTCGATCTCTTTATTTTCCTCTTCATAGTTTCCACCCATCAACAAAATTGCTCTTCTTTTTTTTTCAAGAAAGGGTTCAATACCATTCATTATCCCTTTCATATAATCATCAATATTAATCCTATAGAGTTTTCTCATTTAATTCTCTCTGATTCCTCTATCCTCATCTATCACTCTTCTTTTTCTATTTATCTATCTATTGTGTAGATCTTGTGGTATGTCTTTTTGAGTATCTTCAAATTCTTATTTGTCAGAATAATGTGTCTAACTACAACATTTTCTAACTATATTTTATCCATATTACTATATAAATGGTAAAAATTATTTAATTGCATGGAATTATTATTATCAATTATTTGAACATTGAATTTTTCCACTTTAGGTTTTGAAAGCTTCTTACCCGAAGTCTTCTTCACCTCTATTTGATTCTTTTCAACTAGTTTATCCTCTGACTTTTCTAATTCTTCCTTTAATTCATTAGACTCTATCATTTACAGTGTTTTTCTTGGCTTGTCTAGTCCACTTGATATCTACTTTGTTGTTTTTATAGAAGGTATTTCTAGTACTTCTTGTTTCACCCTTGTAACTCTTTATGAATTCCTTGTGTTAGAAGGGGTGACTGTTTGTCCTACTATTGTCCTCACCTCCTCTTCATCTTTCTCCTTTGGTGTAGGCTATACAAAAATAGGTTGTACCTAGGATATTATGATATATGGTACACTAGGGATTTGTATAGATGATCCTACCATAGTAACTCCTCCTACTTCATTTACAATTGCAAGTAGTCTAGCTACCAAGACCTCTATCTATCCATTATCCCTCATCTCCATGGATATACCCATTGCCTCTTTGTATTCTTCTCTTGTCATGCCATATTCCTTTAGTATAGTTTTTATTTTCTTTTCAACTTTCTTCTTTATATCCTTACTATGAAGTTCATTGTGAACTTCCTTAACTTTCTCTTCATATGTCTCCCATCTAGGACATTCCATATCTCTATCAGATTCTAAGACAATCTTTACATATCCTTCAATAAATTCTTCACTCATCTCATAGTCCATAGGGTCTATGAACTTCACTCTCTATTCTAATTCTTCCATACATGTAACATCTGTTTCCACCATGAAGAAAATGTCATTCTTATACTTCTCCACTAGAGTAGGTGGAATTCTAAATCTTTATTTCACACCTGATTGGAAACTCTTCATCATTCTTGAAATATACTTTGTTATTCTTTGCTTAGATTACTTTACATGATGATAATTTATCAAAGTGACTACACACTTATCATTGTCTCATTCCTGATTTGATATACTAGGGAATTGTCTAACCACTTGGAAGAATATGTGTGTCAATAGAGATTCAAATCTAAATCCTACATTCTTGGTTTTGTTTAGTCTTTCAATATTAGCAAGCAATTGTTGTTTCACAATCTCACACATGTTAAATTTTTCTTTCTTTACTATCATAAGATATGTTGCATCGATAAATCTAGTAGGAAAAAATTTCACTCTAGACCTTTAGTTCATCTTATATCCAATAATTTTACTAATAACCCTAACATCTATTTTAGTTATTAGGCCAATTCTCATGTTTCTTGCATCAGTCATTGTTTGTAAAGTGGTTTCAACCATCTTCTTCACATTCTTCTCATTCACAAGATTGCATCCTTCATTGCTCAAACCATTAAGGCTTATGAATCAGGTTATTGTTTATCATCATAGAAATATCTCCTACCCAAAACATAGCTTCATGAATTCTTCTTAGAATGATTCTTCTCTATCTATGATTGTTGAAATATGTGTGAAACATATGCTTAACAATGTTTAAGACACTCAAATATTCACACTCATGTTTTAGGGATAGGTCACCATTGCATACTAGGTCTAAATATTTATGAATACCACTATCTCCAATGCTATCAAACATACAATGTGTTGGGACTCAAAATTGAAGCCTTGATTTTGAGTCTAATTGAGTCCCTATAAGAGTTTTTCATGCATGTGTACTTGGCCATCACTATGAAGCCTATGAAGTGTTTTATATTTATAACACCTTGTATTCAGTATGTGAATGCATCCTATGATGATAAACTATCATTCTAAATCATTTCGTTAAGTGTCATTTTGAGCATTGTTCAAATTTGCATTTTTGCCTAAGTGTCAAACAATGACAGAAAGCCTAGTTTACAATTGAATATTTTGTACATGGTTAAGTTTCATTACTCATTGCTTTTAGAGTGTTTAGTATGCATATTACAAAACCTATGTTTTGGATTTGAAGTCATTTTGATAAGTTTTGACTAGGTTTTGAATTCCTCAAATTTTGTTTTTTACTGTTCTCGTTGATGCAAATTTCTTAGAATTCCAAGAAGCCTTGTTTGACCAGTTATAACTTTGAGCCAGTTGACTAAATTGGAAAAAATATTTTTGTATTACATTCTATGGGTTAGAAACTTGCTATGTTACGAATTTGAGCCTATGAAAAATCTATTTGACTAGTTTTCAAACACGATTCCAAATGCAATTAAGGAAGTTTTACTGATGTCTAAAAGTGCAGATTGATTGGTAGCCCTATTTGGGATGTCATAACTTTGAAACTATGATAGATGAGACCAAATGGATTGTACCACTATGTTATACTCTAAAAATAGTTTAACTATGTTAGTTTTCAAGTCTTGATGAATCTATTTATACACTTTCCTAGGTCCATTCCCTTTGTGAAAATCATAGTTTTGCTAGTATTTCCAGTTCTACAATTCTGAGTACCCAAGTTTGACTGCATGCCAAATGCACCCAATTTATTGTCATTAGCCCAAATCATAGATTTATAATCTCATCATGATAGTGAACCAATGCCTCATTTTTTAAGCCCTTAAGTGTTTGTTTGACCTATTTTCAAAGCCAAAATTGAATGCATTTTATTGTTTTATGACATGTTTGTTTGCAAGTAGTTTCAAGTGAGCAACTTTGACGATCAATATCTTTTGATTTAGATGTCTCCATGAGATGAAATCTAATAGGGTACAAGAATATGGAACAAAGAATCAATATGCTTCTTTTTTAGGGCCAGATTATTTGATTTAGTTATATTTTAAAGCCAACTCATAGGCTTTTTGGGTAGAAAATCTTAATTTGTAGGAAGGGGTAAAGTGAGTTTTAAATAATCATTTAATGATCAATTTTGATCTAGATCAAATCCAGTCAGTTCAGGGAGTCAAATTAGTGGATTTCGAGAGTTAGGTGTTTTAGTTTGAATTTTTTTGTAGTTGGACCCAATTTGAGTCCCGACCCTGGGTTAATAAGGCATTGTGGATTTGATTTTTTGATGAAATATTATAATGATTTTCAATCATTATAATTACTTGGTATGCGTATATTCTCATATGAGATAATGGGACATTGTCCTTATATTTTGAAATCAGAGCACAATATTGGATGTCATGAATAATTTGGAAAAATCTAAATGTATCTGGGAGGTCATGTGTTTACCTTTTTGGAGATCATTTTAGAGAAGGACCTTCCTGTGATAGTGCTATATAGAACCTCTCTCACGAGGTGATGAATTTTGAATTCCTTGTCAATAAAATGAAACCCAAGTACATAATATTGGTATGAATCAAAATGGAACTCAAATGAGGTGATTGTGCCTTGATTTTGAAATGGCTTGTCAAGCAGATGATTTTGTTGACTTACCTGATGGGTGATTATGGCACAATGGAGGAGCTATTAGGGATGATCATATGGTCACAACTTGGAATTGATGATAAGCTGATATTTTTTCAGCACAACTATGACACCATCAATTTCATTCACATAAAATTTATGATGGGTATTAGGAATACTTGCTTGCCTTGTTCAAGAAAGGTGTGGAGGAAGGATCTATCAAGCCATCTACCTTGAGTATTTTTGTATCTCCTACAACCACTAATGAACTTAAACAATGGATAGAAGTAGAGAGGAAATATGACTTGGTGTATGGTGGAGGAAGTGTGGGACTAATGGGCTTGATTTCTTATGTTGTTCATAATAGTGGTTTCCATATGCTTGGTATAATTCCACAAGCTCTTGCTACCTAAAAAGATATCTGGAGATGAAGTTGTTAAAGAAATGGAAGTTGCATCAATGTATGGAAGGAAGGATCTATGAAGAGACTAAACCATTGGCCTTTACCTCTTTGTCAGTGGAGAAAGAGATGCCTTCTAAGTTCCTAGCTCACATGTATCACATTGAAGATGCATATCACATTGAAGAAGATAGAGGTTCATTGGTGATTTGTTAAGGATCAAACATGGAAGGTGAACCACATAATGTTTATCCTGGCACATTTTTATAAAGTCCAATAATCAATGTTGAGGAGTGTGTGTTGGGAGAATGGGTTCTAGTCCAGTCAAATGCCATTTCTAGTTCAACTATGTTCGTTCCAAAAAAAAATTGACTAGCAAAGAGCACCCCTATCAGTTTGGTCTGCCTATTCGATTGCAAAGGTCTCCTTCATAATATTTGTTAACTTTTCTACAAATAAATACTATGATATTTTATAAAGATGGACGATTCTCGTCACTATATTTGTTTGAGAAAGACATTACCAGAGATAAGCAAGAGCATATGATTGCTCAAATTGGGAGAAGGCTTGGCATCATTTTGACAAGACCAAATCACATTTTTGTATGATATGGTGGTGGTTTGAGAGGCATCATTTTTGGCATAAAAGGAAGTTCCCTAAGTTAGATATTATTTTCTCCACATGATCTTGCAAGAGGGGCAAAGTAAAGTGATTTTCTTTGCTGTTACAATTTGTTTTAAAATAAAAGATAACCTTACCTAGTTTGCATGATATTCATGCAAGCTTTATATCCATAGTATGTGAAATTTTTATGCATCAATTCCCCTTAAGAAGATAATTGTGGAAGTGATACTAGTGGTGATTTTGAACATGTAGATCCTCATTCCTAGTGTGACAACTATCTTGTGGACTAGCTCTCAATGCTAATCAAGTTATAGGAGGTAGATTTATTCTATTTGTGATCTATCCTAAACATGTTATTTGCTGTATGATTAAGAGCATTTTGAGTCTCGATGTCTTCTGTGGAGTTCGGAGGGTAGTCATTTTATTTCTTGAGACACAATTTAGATGAAAGTACAACAAATCCTATTTATCCCTTCCTATACATGTGCAAAAATTGCTTTCTTTTTAATCCCACATTGGCTGTGGGGTACACTATTGTGGTATTTAAATACCTCAATACACAAAAACATTGTGTCTTAAAGACATAATTATTTTAAAGGCAAGGCATACATGCATGCACCCACAACCAATTGGATAGAGATGAATGGCATAATTTTGACTAGACACGTAGATTGAGAAGGTGATGTGACAACTTGGTGACAAGTGAAAAGATTACATGTGGCATCTAGATGAATGAATAGGTGATTGACACATGGCACAAATTTTGAGGAAATGATGTGGTGACATGGAAGATGGGATGCACTAGATTGTGATACGTGGTGAGATAATGGTTGTTTTTATGTTAGAAAATAAAGATGTAGGGAAGTTAACCAAAGTGATAAAGCAACAAGGTGACATGTGTTGTGGCTAATGACATGGTGCCATGTGAATGGAAGCTCTAGATCATACCACATGGCACAAGATTGATGGTGGTAAAAAACTGATAAAATGAAGTTTCTTACTAGTTAAGAAATGTGAAAATGTGACAATGAATCAAATGTTGACACATGGCACTATGTTAGAAGCTGGTGAGAAGTTTAGTGGACCTATCAAGAAGTGCCATGTAACACCTAGGTGGCAGAGTTGTCTAGAGGATTTTGACAATGTAGTACAGACCAATAGGAGAATGACACATCACAATGAAATGGTAGAAGGGTAGTGAGGTAGTTTCACATGTCAGGATGCTGGTACAATAATCAAGCAATTAGGTTCTACCACGTGTCAGGTTGGTGAAACCTAGGTTGACCTAGATTCAAAAAGGGAGTAAAAGAAAGTATTTCAAAAATGATTATTTTATTATTTTTCTCCAAAATGTACATGTAGGTCATTTAAGTTGAAAGAAGATTATATCATAAAGATTTTGTTGGAAATTTGATTGAAAAGATCATATTGTTTGCAAAGAGGGAGATTGTTGATAAACCATGTTTTCAATCATTATTCTGTCATTAATGTAAAACTTGCTATTTGTTGGAATGACAATTGCTTATAAGATCCAAGTACTATCACTTAGTTGATTGATGAAGAGGATTTAATCAACAAGATGTAACAAAAGTACCTAAGAGAAAGGTTGAGTTATGGTTTTGTAATGAAGTACAAGGATTAGTTAAGACAATGGTAAAATGATGTATTGATAATATACTTAAAGATACAGAGGTTGGCCACACTTAGAAACTTTCAAAGTACAAGTTGTCACAAGGCTATCTATAAAGCTTGACTAAGTTCATTAGTGAGTGCCGAGAAAACTAGTTCATGCTGAGTAGATTTTTAGTTAGTGCCAAGCAAATACAAAATATAGTTTGTGCCAAGTGATATAGAAGGAGCCAAGCAAGTAATAAGTGCCAAGCATAAGAAAAACTTAGTGGATGTCCAGTGAATCCACAATAGGTGTAGAGCATTGGTAAAATGTAGTTGGTGTGGAGTAACACAGTATGTGTCAAGCACCAAAATTTCAATAGTGCCGAGTCACTAGATTATTTGAAAAGTCAAAGATTTGTGAAATCTGAGTTGACAAGTTTGGTACCTTGAATTTTGTGAACTAGATGGAGGACAAGGATGATGAGCTGATGGCACAAAATTTTAGGTAAACCAATTTTGGGTGAATTTAGGAGGATTCTTCATGATGTTTCTAGAAGGAACAAGAAAAGGGGTAAATTCATTGAATCCTACCTAATCCATTTGAACTGAAATTGAAAATGGGAAGAATTGAGCGAGAAAGAGGATTCCAGACTTCTATTTAAGGAGTCATAGGCCAAGAAGCTAGAGTAGCTAGGTCAAAGTTGTTGAAGGGTATCAAGGGAGAGGAAGAACAAAGGACAAAGGCTCTGCTTTGATAAGTGGCCATATAGGAGATTGCACTGGTACATCAAGCATGGAGACTCAAGGAGAAAAAGCTTGAAAGGAGGACAAGTTGTCAGAGCTGAAGAGACTAAAAGCCAAGAAATGTTGTGAGTTGAACTAAGATTTGAAATTTGTAAGTTAAGTTGTGAGTTGTATCAGGTCAAAAGCCCTTGTTATTACTCTTTAACAATTGTATTAGTTAGGGTAAAATCCTATGGAATTAGGTTGGTTTAACAACCATTTTTAAATCCTTTAATAGGGTGGCATTCCAACTAAATGTTCTAAAGTCCTCTAATGAGGTTCACTTCTAATAGGGTGGTTAAACGCTTTAACCAGGTCACATTTTAGAGTGTGTTGTAGCCTTTAACAGGGTAGGCCTTTCATAGGGCATCACTTTAGAAGAGTGAGAATTGAGTAGTATGTTACTAGTGGTTTTTCCCAAATTGGGTTTCCACATAAATCATTGTGTTATGTGTTGATCTTTCATGTCTTATTCTTGCATGTTGATTTTACAATAACTAGTATGTGTGAGATATTACATGGGATTTTACGAGGTTCTTGGTTTTCAACTACATTCTGGTATGGCAGTCCAAACATGTCTTCTAATGAAACAACGAAGTGAGTAGATATTGGACCTGGAGAGGACCTTAGTAGTTGTGATATTTTTCCTCCAAGTCAATTTAGTGAAGGATTTATCAACATTTTAGATGCATACCTTATATTTTTATCAAAGTAAGGGTTTCTCATCATTTGGAGGAGATATTTCAAGTTTGTTATACACAATGATGAGATTTCATTTGGATTTTGGTTGTAGAGAGAAGAGAGAGGCTTTATAGCTACATGGGGTGGAGATTCAAGTGGAAATGTGACACTTCCAAATCAGATCTGGATTCTTCTTCCATCTCTATATCTTTCTCTTTTTTTGTCATTGTAAAGGTTGATTCCAATTTATTTGGAAGGTTTTCCATGGCTGTGATACCACCTAATTTGGCTCCCAAGTTTTCTAAGAAAGTTTTAAGACTGGGTTTCAACCATTCTTAGTATATTTCTCTTGTATGGACAACATTTAATGGAGTTTTATGTACAGTGTTAGTGAATAGTTTTTTCCCAATATTTAAAACTTTTGAGTAGGAAAATATTTGTAAACTAATAGATTGAATTCCTAATTACAGATAAGGAATTCTCTACTTGAAATTTGCTATTATTTATATAAGGTGTAGCTAACCTTCTATGAAAAGATAATCATTAAGTCCTCTATTGAGGGAAAATCTTCCCAATGAGTATTTTGCTAAAAATACTAAAAAGCTTAAATCATCTCATGAATATAAAAAGAATGTGAATACTAAAAAACCACTTAATTTTAACAATCAGTATCATCTACATGATTGAATGTTAAAATTGATAAATAGATGAATAATTTGAATTTCACCTCTCACAACTGTCAAGCTTCAAAGAAAATAATTCTAGAATATACAACAAATATGACTTAACTTTCACATATAACTAATGTTCTGAAGAATGCAAATTACTATAAAGAAAATAGTAGTATCTACTTCAGAAAGTTTCAACACATAAAACTATAGAGTTTTATTTCAGTTTGTTGCTAATTTAGGAAAAGCTATATTCAAAATTTAAAGTGTAGAACCCTTAAACAAAAGTATTTTTGTCTTACTATCTACAGAGATATGAACCCCCTTAGATATTAGCTATTACATATTTATACAATACATTGCTAGATAGCTATCCATAATTACCCTGCCATGAGTAAATTATCTTTTTAGTTAACAAAAATGTGTCAATTGAATGCATAAAAGGAAATAAACAAGAGAAAAAGTGTAACCATCCAATGATTATGTGCCATATCAAGAAGAACTATCCACACTAGTTGTGATTCTTGGATTCGTCCATGTCTCATAAGCAACGGTGAATGCAGAAATAACCAATTGGTGGGGTAAACTGATGTAGGCAATTCTCTATTTCCAAACTTCCTTTTCCTTCTTTAGCTCTATTGCTTTCTCTTCATGCATTTCCAAATGCTTATGGTTGATTATTAACATGGCCTTAGTATGAGAAACGTTTGAAAAATCTTGCCTAGAAGGCATTGTCTTCTCCTGAATTTCTTGAAACTTTTTTTGTACCTCATTTATTATTTCCTCCACCTAGGCTACGAAGTCATTTTATTTACCTATGCAATGACTACTGAACCACTTTAGGTCCCCTTGAATTTTCTCATCCATAAGTTTAAGACCATCTAGAATTTCTCTAATCTCAATTACCCACTGAACAAGTGCCTCATTTTCCATTCAATATAATCCTTAATGATATACAGAGTCTTATCATCAAGGCCAGCCATAGGGCATTCGACTAGGAACCTTTGCAACCTGAATCCTTGAATTTCTTCTATCCAAAGAACAACTTTTACCAAATTATTCTTTTCTTTCTTGTAGCCCTCATTATTTGACTCAAATTTTTTAATGCTAGCAGTGGTTTCCTTTGAAGCTATGTGTAAAAGGTTTACCTATTTCAAAGTTTCATTTAGGACATACTATAACCACACTTCAAATGTCTTAAAATGGTTTTACATTTCTATAAATTATCAAGGAATTTCTAATTGGTTGAAGATGTTACGTCAACAATTGTAGACATTTCACTCAAAGGCTTAGGTTTTGGGTGTAGGATTGCATCGATGTATTATGTCATGCTCCTCATTGCTTCCTTCATATCCTATTTATCTTGAGCATCCTTCTCAACCTTGCCCACAATATTTTTATTTGACACTTCAAAGATCTTCATATCCATTGTGTGACTTCCCTTTCCAAGGTCAATTCTTGACACTTGACAATCTTGAGGAGTAAGATCCTCATGAGGACTACCTTCTAGTGGTTTGGCAATCTTAGTTGACCAATGACTTGAACTTTTATTGAACTTAATTCTTGATTTGGTTTTGGCCTTCTTAGCCTTCAAGGATATTTCCAAACATCTGCTAACCAAATCATAAATAAGCATAGATAGGGGCACCGTACTTGTTTTCTTTTCAATGGAAGTCTCTAGCCACTTAGGCATGATAGGATCTTTTCTAGGCATGGGAGAAACATTAGTCAAAGAAAGGGTACCCAATTGGGTATCATCACTCTCATTAAAATTTGAGGGTTAGATACACTATCTGCCATTGGAAAACTAGGGAGTTGGTATCAATTTGACTTTACTTCCATAGGATCTAGATCAATGGTTTCCTTATCTTTTCCTTTACCTGGTGCTTCTTTCTTAGTACTTGAGTGGGTAATCCTCTTGACATTCAATGCCTCTTTAAGAACTTTAACTTGAAGTGGTTGCAAAGTTGATTCAACTTCAACTTCAGGTGAGCCTGTAATAGAATCATTAATACTAGGGTTAGTGATAACTTCTGGCCTTGGGTGTGGCTTTTTATGTCTGGCTTTTGAGTATTTATCTGGGGCACTAGGGATAGCTGATTTAACAGTCTTTTATTTCAACCAATTGTAGGTTCTTTTCAAAACCTTTGAAGTATGGGAAAGAAATTATCTTCTTCCCTTCTACTCCAATAAATTTTAGGAATTGGGATACATTCAATCTAATTGATAGATAATGGGTCAACCACTTCTTCACTTTCATCTTCTTTTATTCTATTGATGCTAAGGTTAACTTTGAACATATTAATTTTTCTTATTGTCAACCTTGACCACAACTTTTTCTAACTTCAAACTCATCTGAGCAGTTAGCCTAGTAATCTTCTAGATGTAGAATATGTACTAGTGAAATTGCATATTTGAAATTAACTTTGGTGAAACCCCTGTAGTCAAAATATTTTTGAGGAGAGTAGGGTTTGAGGCATAGGTGGGACAATGTTGTTTTTGTTAGTACAGATTGCTTGACATTTGAGCATCTATAATGGCCAATATCTATGGGAAATATGAAAGATGAATTTTTGGTATTTTTAGGATATTCTATCACATAAAAAAACTATCTACATATCTCAGATAAAATAATGTTGTCTAAACAATAACACGGTAACCTGAGAGGTTCACAAGAAACACCTCCAACCCTAAGATATGTGAATTCGGGAAATTGAATATAGAAATAACCATAAATCTTAATGTCTTGTATTGATTCTTCGAAAAACCTATGATTTTCATGCCCTTAGAGTCCAAAAACCAACTTTCCAAGGAATACATCATTTACTCTCTTGAACTCTTTGCAAAATTCACTTGCTTAGAGATCCTTGTAGTACTAATAGATAGTCATTTCCTCAGTCTAGGGAAAGTGTGGAAGACTTTCCCACTCCTTAGAGGCTACTAAAATATAGATTAAGAAAGAGGATAGGAAAAATGATCCAAAATTACTCACAACTAACAGACCCTTATGTAAATTTTCAGCAATCAAATTAGCCCAATCAATGAACTTTTCACCCTCAAAAATCTTCTAGATAAAGAAGTACATCCAACTCTCCAATTGAAAGGTATAGTCATTACCCTTAGCTCTATTTAAGAGTAGCACAATGTTAAAAAGTTCTCCAATGAAATGCTCAATAGTCAAGGGTTTGGGTAATCTAGAGCCTCCGAGGGCTAGTTTTAAAAGCCAAGTTTGAGCTATGATAGAATCATAGTCTTTCTTATTGTCACCATATAGATGTTCTCCTTCATTCAATGTCTAGGGATCATAAGGTTCTTTTTGAAGAATTATTAGAGCTTAACTAATACTAACCCTATTTATCCTAGGCAACACTTCTCCAAAATTTTTCCTGATGTACTTGGTGCTAGGGTCACAATGATTGCACATTCATTAACCAGGTCTAGACACCCAATGGTTGATGGAAAAGTGGTGACTTCAAGCAACCCAATACTAGCCAAATTCTAGTATATGGGTCCAAACTAAAGACTTTTCATCTGCTCTAATATTTTGGCTAGGTTTTTGTTCACCAAAAAAGTATCTCTGATTTCTAGGAGGGAGCTTAATAGGCATGGCTTTTCTAGTTTAGGTGGCTTAGGATGGAAGAGATTCATGGTTTGTTTGAAAAAGGTGTTGTGATTTGGAGCCTAATCAGACTTGAAGATTTATTCAACATGATTTTTCCATATTATTATTTCTACAGGGGTTTTGGGACAGTGCCCCCAAGACAGGGTCAAGGGGCAGCACCCCAGGTGCTACTATTTTTTGATTATTGTAGCCCTAATTATGTAAGCAGTAAAAGCTTGTATAAAAAGGCTTAGGGTTTGGGATTTCACAATTTGATGGAAAAA
Source organism: Cupressus sempervirens (assembly GCA_028749045.1). Taxonomy (NCBI): domain Eukaryota; kingdom Viridiplantae; phylum Streptophyta; class Pinopsida; order Cupressales; family Cupressaceae; genus Cupressus; species Cupressus sempervirens. Next base: position 835,041,537 of record CM053786.1, on the reverse strand, counting down.
GTGGTTCTTACGGTGGTATTGAGCTATAAGGGATTATAGATTTTAATTAGGTTTTAGTCACTGGATAATAATAATATTGGACTTGCTATTGGTGGACATAGCCCAGGGATTGGGTGATGTAATAACCCAAAATTGGCTTATTACCATGACAACCAATTCTGGTCTATTTAATCATTTCTAAGTCCCATTTCACTAGGAAATTTTCATTCTAGTTCTTGCTACTTGACTCAATTGTTAGATGCAAAAAACCCTAATTTGCATTAATCATGCTATTTATTTAATTCCTAAGGTATTGACTCAAATTAGCTATATTAAACCTATTGATTAGATTTAATTTAATTTTAAGTCCTTATACTTTAATTCAATTAAATTATCTCCTAAGGCTAATGTGCTAAATGAATTAAATTTATTTAATTTAATAATACTCTCATTTTAATTACTATATGTAATTATTCAATTAATTGAAATATGTGTTAATGAGGTCATATCTCATTTTATTAAATTAAATAACCTTCCAATTTCATCTCTTTAGTTCAGGAATGTGAATTTTGAGTGGTCTATCTCTCGAGTTGGAATTGACTTAATCCACTTATTCTCACACTTAAGTGAATTTTAGTTAACTCTTCATTACACTTAGGATCTGAGTTAGTTAATTGCACCTACATTGGGAAATTTTCATCTTGACTGGGTCTCAGCTTCAATACTGACCATCGATCTGAATTGATCTCAACCGTTGATTGATTTCATAAATTTTATTTAAGAGGCTTCTAATTCCTCATTTCAGGGGTTGGAATTTGAATTGCATCAAAATACTATCGAATTGCATACTCAATTACTCAATCTTGTTATAGATTTTTATTATTTAGCTTTAATCTCATTAAGCTTAATACAATACATACATATACCTTAATTTTCTTTATCTATTATTAGATTAGAATTCATTTCACATAGATTAATTTCAATTTCATTTATCTACATAAATCCTTCATATTAAAGGGTTTGGTTTCTTGTTTCTCGGTCTGAGAGCAAAAAGGCAAAATTCCTCTAGTTAGAAGGCAACAGGTCATTCTGTTGGACCTTTTAGATAGACAATCCAATGTTTATTTTGAAATGATCTTGTAGTTAAGGACTATGTTGAAGTGTATGTGAGGATTAGAGGCCCCCAATTTCACATGTACATTTTTGGTTCCTATCGTGGGGCCAAGAAAATCAATTTTTCTAGCCTCATCTACTTTTTTTTCTGATATTTAAACGATTCTAACATACATATACGTATAGATTTCCATATTTTATGAAAAAAATATCATTTTTTCACAAATACTTGAGGATTTTGCTTGTTTCTTTGCACTTCCTCATGTAAAAAAGTGGCCCATTACATGATTTTTTGTGCAACACCTCATTTTCTCATGTGAGCCTATGCAAGATTTTGCGTGAAATCTTGGAACAACGCATTCAAAATTTAGAATTTGTAAAATTCATTTCATCATTTGATTTGACTAATAGGTTTTCTTAAAAGCACTTTCTTTCAACTTTTTGATTATTTTTTACAGCATAACTATGGTTTGTAGGATGATGAATGGAGATGCCTTGTATACAACCATACCAAACATGAACTGATTATATGTTTGCAGGATGCTATCAAAGATACAAATGTTGAAGATCAATTTTAAACGCACATAAAATGTTGTGTCTTTTTCCTACTTTCCACACTAGTATAATTAGTGCTTGTGAAATTTGTAGGGTGCAAGATAGGGGGATAGGGGAGTATGCTCTGTACCACTTGAGGTCATGACCAAGGGTAAATCAGAAACCTAGAAGCCTCTAAAAGACAACATTCAAGGGAGGCAAGCAACTTAGTAGTTCTCTAATATGAGTCCTCTCCTATGAAGGGATGTTGATTTCATTTTAAGGGAATCATAATCTTGAGGGAAGATAAGTCTAGATCAATTAAGCTAAGTTGGTGATTAATGTGTTTTGTGTGTTTGGGTGAGGTAATAAGGTAGAGGAGTATGCTCTTTCCCCTTGAGGGAAATAAAAAAAATCAGACCCTTAGATCTGAATCACTAGTCTGAGTCAACCCTTAGAAGGCCTACCAAAGCAATCCAACCTCTAGGAATGACCCAAGTGATCATACTCCTTTCACTAGAGATTCCAACTCATTATAATAAAGAAGCTTTGTAGAGTGAAAGACTGCAAAGCTATATTAATTTTCTCTTCTTCATTCCTAATATCACATATCAAGAAGAGGCTCTGTTTGTTGCATTGGCTGACACTAGACCTAGTCTTTCTAGTCAAGTGTGTACACTTTTAGATGCTGGTGTGGTCTACTAGTCTCAACTCCACTTGCAGAGCCACCAAGGATTAATATAAATGGAAGCCAAGTAAAAACTTCTTTGTTAGTTGCTACCCAGTTCACCTCCAAAAGGGGGCATAATCTTTGTGCAAGGAGGGGGAAGAATCTCTCCTATAGAACTCACCATAGGCATGCTACTAGGAATTGGAAGGTGGTATATGCACTTGACCCTTTCCACAAGGGTTTTCATTTAGCATATATGTTATTGAGCCCTTTGAATACATCAAAAACACAAGTGCCCTCTAGGGGGTGACATGAATGTGTGAGGTGCACACATGCGCATAAGTTGTGGGACAAAGGTTTTACCTTCTCTACCATTTTTGGTTTTAGGGATGAAGTGTGTTTGTTATCAAGTATTAAACATGTCCAAACCTATCTAAACAAATAGAAGGTCAAGACTCCCCCATCCCTCTATGTTGCTTTGTCCTCGGTTGGATTGTATTCGACTACTGCTTGCATCTTGTGTCTCTTTGAAAAACACTTGCCTTGTTTAATAAAATAAAAACAAATGTTGTTAATGACTTGAAAACCAACCTTTCTATCTATCTAAAATCTACCAAAAATGACCAAAAATCTATCCATAATAGCCTGAAATCTCCAAAGTCTCTTCAAAAGTCTAGTTTCAATTGTTAGTGTAGTCTCCATTTTTGCACACAGTTTTCTAAAACTTCATGCGAGTTCTTTTTGAGTCATCATTTCTTTAAATAACCCTATCTAGATTCTTATGTGATCCTATGCAAATCTCCATGCAAGATCTTGCAAACTATCTTATTGTTAGCATCCTTTTGCACTTGTTAGTCTTAGCACTTTTTCATGTAGCCCAGTTTATGTCCTCGCATGAGTTTAAATTGTTGTTTCAAGTCTTCACCTACTTCTGTGCACTTTCTCATGCAGTTCCCAAAGAATCTTAATGTAGTATCTTACCTTAAATCTATCAAAACTATCTATTAGAGCTATTTTCACTCTAATTCTAGTCTATTCCTACAACTTGTTACCTCTTTTCTATCTTCAAATAGTCTAAAATAGTGACATCTTGCATAGCTAATGACTTGTGATTCACACTTCAACTAGTCTTGTCTCTTAGCTATCTTGCTCTTGTCCTTTAGTGCTTTTTGTACTCCAAGTCATGATAGTCATAATCCTTGGCTATTCTAGCCCTTACTCAAACTACTCGTACCATAGTATACAACACCCTTATCTCTCCCTTTTAAGACTATGTTCTAGTGTGGCCCTTGTCTAAGTTTTTTCTTCTTGTCCTTACCTATGACTATGGCAACAAGAAGTGGAATTTTTTTTTACCCCCTTAGACTTAGATGAGGTAGAGCTAGAGGTTGTAATCATGGCAGAGGTCACATTCTAGTTTTTACGTGGTCTATGTCTAGTTCATCTAGTGAGGAGTCTTCACGATCTCCTTCACCTGTCAAATCACCTTGCATCTAGAGAATGTTTTCTATAAACTTACAACAAACCAAGAACCCCTTGTATCAAGATGATCCTAAAACTAGCAAAGGTCCTACATATCTAAAAAACACATCCAAATTCTTATTTAGAGGACCTATCCAATCAAAACATACTAAAACCATTTATATTCCTACAATAGCTAATCACAAACCCAAACATGGTGAACATAGTAGAGACCAAAAAAACTTAGGAATGACAAAAAAAAAAGATCCCTTCAATTATGAGATTGACGAAGAGGTGGAAATCCTTCCTAAACACATCGAAAGATGTCATAAGGAAAATAAAATTTAAAAGGTCATGGAGATCCTCCTTAATGAAGAGAAAGAGAAATACTTTCTCAAACTTTCCCAAGAGGGAGCTAAGCTACCTCATCACTTCAATGTTGAAACTATTGTCACACCTGAAGAGGAAACTAAAACTTCCAAAATACAAAAACAATTGAAGATCATGCAAGACCAACTAGCTTAGATGATGTGTGATGAATACAAAATTATGAAAAATTACACCTTAGACACTCTTTGTCCATTCCCATTTGAAAAGAGTATAGACATGCCTCTTTTTTTGAGAGGATTTGAGTTACCTAAGTACTATCGATCCCCAAGATCATTTGCAGGAATTCGATGCTTTGCCTATGGAATTTATGTATAATCAAACATATCTCATGTATTTATTCCAAAGGAGCCTAGGTGGTCAAGCTATGGAGTGGTTTTCACACTTGTCTACTAGTATCAAAACATTTGATGAGATTGCCAACTTGTTTGTCCAACAATACTCTCACAATATTCAACACCCAATTAACATTCAAGATTTGTGTGATCTCAAATAGAGAATTGGGGAACCTTTTCTCACTTTCCTTTAGAGAAGGAGACAAATTTATACTAAATAATCATGCAAGATCCCTAAAATGGAAAAGCTTGACATTTCCACTAATAATCTCCTACCTACTTTTGGGTATAGACTCCAACTTCAAGGTCCATATACCTTTGAAGATATGGTCACACAACCTATCTACATAGAGGAATTCATGGTTAAAAAGGGTGAGCTCACCCTCCAAAAGGGTACAATACAAGAATCCATCTCTAACAAGGACAAATCCAAGTATGTGAACAAAAAATGAGAGGTTGTGCATGATGGAGTTATTGATAAAATCACTCCTAAACCTGCTAAGGTAGCTTCAATCTCACAAAAAATTGTAAAGCATCCAAGGCTACTGAGAAACCTCCTCTTGATAATAAAACATCTAGAATAAATTGAGGAACTCATCCTGGGTCTCATGCCCAAAATGTGAATACACACCTCTGGATAAACCCCTAGATGTTTTTTACAAGACTTTGTTACAAAAAAAACTAATCTCTCCATTGGATAACTCTCATCCTTATGGTCCAGAACCATGACCATCATGGTGGAAAAAAACTACATTCTATGAATACCACCAAAACAAAGGTCACAAAACTAGCAATTGCATTAACCTACATCAAAAAGTCCATGATTTAATAAATGATAGTGACATTGTTGTGGATGGACATAACAAGAACTTTGATCACAAGGCTTTCAAGGAGCCATTCCCATCTTACGAAAAAGGAGAGAGCTGAAAACCAAAACCTAACAACAAAGTCAATCACATGTACTCTAATGATGACAATGTGATCAACATGGTTGAACTTGTGGATTTTGAGTAAATTGTGATGTTATTATCATCAAGGGAAAACAAGATAACACTAAACCTAAGACACCATTTGTTTTAAGGGGCCCTACTTCCAACACAATTGACTGCAAACCATTGCAATCTTTTGCTAATGCTGTTATGTGCTTCTATGCTAAATTGGTTCTCAAAGGCCTTGTGTCTTCTTCTCCTAAACTCAAACAACACAAATATAAACTCCTTGCTGGCTTGTCTAGCAAAGGTGAACAAATTGCGACAAATTCTTCTTCTACTAGCTATAATATTCTTGATCAATTACAACAAACTAATGCTCAAATCACTATGTTTGATTTACTCAAAATCTTGCCTGCTCATAGGAAGATTCTTGATAAAGCCCTCACTAAGGAAAATGTCCTTCAAGATCTTTATCTTGAGCAGTTTCAATCCATGGTAGGTCATTTGACCTCACCTTACTATATGTCATTCTCTGAGGAGGATGACAATTCACTGAGTCACCCACACAATGAACCTCTATACATTGAGGTTATGATACATTAGAAACATGTCCATCATATAGTCATCAATAATGGAGTTGGTTTGAACATTGTCTCTACCACTCTACTCAAACAAGTGGAATATTTTGAGGATTCATTGATCCTCTTTGCAAGATCACTATTAAAGTATATGACGAGGTTGAGTGAAAGTCTCTAGGTCTTGTGGATTTGCCTCTCTACATTGGTCCTATAGAAAGGGATGTCACTTGTTAGGTCCTTGACATTCCCTTGGCTTACAATATTCTACTAGGAAGGCCATGGATACATGAGATGCATGTTGTGCCATCCACTTATCATCAATGCATAAAATTTCCATTTCATGGGTCAGAAGTCACTATCATTGCAAGCACTAGTTATACCTACAATATGCTGAAAGCTACTAAGAAATTTGTACCTACTAATAGGGATTCTATATATTATTATGATAATAAGCTAAAACAAATTGAGCAATCACTCAAGCTAAAGGAAACTAGAATGGGTGAATATCACATAGAACCAATTTTGTCATTGACATCTCTTCTTGAGTCTCCCTATCATTATGGGAGACCATCTAAAGCAAAGAGACCATTTATGTTGACTCTTCAAACCAAGTATAATGGTACTTTTGTCAAGGCTACAGTCCCCCTAGAGGATGAAAGTGAAAATAGAGCCATTACTATGAGGCTCTACAAAGAGGAGACTCTAGTTGACCTCATAGAATAGGTTTGTGAGATCACTCTTGAGAAGTATGGTCCCAGTCTTGGACTCATGAAATAGTTTGGCTATAAGGGAACTAGTCCTATTGGATGCAACAAAAATGGCCTAATTGATCCTATCAAAGTAATAGCTCAAAGAAATGGAGATACATTTGTTCTAGGATTCAAGAAGATTCCCTTCGATCTTGGGATTAATAAATTCATACCAGGACCTAAAAGTTCATCTGAACATGAGTCACAAGTTGAGTCTAATGACCATGAAGATAATTCTAGAAATGAGGACCCCTATCCATATCCAATTTTGAATGATCTAGCTCAATTCTTTATAGAACTAGATGACTTTGTACCATGAGTCAGTACCATGGATGGTGATAGTGACTCTTTTCATGATACCACTGATTCACACCATACTAAGTTGAAATAGGGAGAGTCAAGCCATGTTGTACATATTGAGTACCTTTGTAAAAATCTAGATGATCAAGGAGAATATTTTTCTTCTTACTGTCATAGAATTCTATAGTTTATCTCCTTGCAGTATAGATTCCTAAGAATATGAATTTGAGTCTCTTTTACAAGAAACTATAGACAAAGACATAGATCAAGTTTATGTCTATGAGAATCAGCTCAAAGTAGGTGAATCATCTAGGGTTAGGTTAGATGAGTCCTGTCCAACTAGTGTCCTCAAGTCTTTAATTGATGACATTAGTGCTTAAAGACATTCAAACACACTTGTGGATGAAGCTTCTCTAGGTCTCAAATTTCTTGTCCAAGAATTTAATGATTATAATATGAACGTAATCAAACCCACCACTTCTCTTTCACTCACCTATCCCAAGCTCATAGACTAGAATTTCAATACATCTAGTGAAGTCCTCACATTCCATAATGACTATGCTCTTACCTACTACTTAAATGTTGTCAAACCTATAACACCTTCCGTCAGTGAACAAAGCATCAATATGATTGAAGCTAACATCAAATATCTCAATCATACAATCAAAAAGACAAAAAAAGGGTCTAATGGTGAAAATCACATTGTGGTAGTGTTGAAACCTAAAAAAGTAAAAATAAAAGATGTTTCCACAAGTGAAAACCTCTCTGAGGTACCTGCAGATGAGATATTTGATGCACTTCCTAGTCACTTCCAAGAAAGATCATCAGTCTTGATAGAACCTACATAGGCAATCAACTTCAGAACAAAGGAATAACCTCACATGATACATCTTGCACAATCACTATCTCCAACAATCAACTTGGGAACAAAGGAAAAAACTCATATGATACATCTTGCACAATCACTATCTCCAGAAGAAAAAGAGGAATTCATTGCTTGCTTTCAAGAGAAAAAGGTAAACTTTGTGTGGACATACTCAAACATGCTAGGATTGGATCCTGATCTTATTATGCATCACTTGTCCATTGCACTATGTGTTTAAACCCCTCAAATAGAAACTTAGGAAAATGCATCCTCATGTTGCATTGCTTATCAAAGATGAATTGGAGAAGCTTCTGAAAGCTAGTTTCATTCGTGCCATATATTACACTGAATGGATATCCAACATTGTTCCAGTGTCTAAGCATGACAAATCCATCAGAGTTTGTACACACTTCTAAGATCTGAACTTAGAATATCTTAAGGATGATTTTCCACTCCCCAACATTGATATGATAGTGGAAATGATAATAGGATATGAGATTTACTCACTCGTGGACAAATTTTCCAATCATAATCAGATAAAAATTGCACCAAAAGATTAGGGAAAGACTACTTTTACTTGTGCATGGGGAACTTTCTATTAGAATGTGATGACATTTAGCTTGAAAAATGCTAGTGCTACATATCAAAGGGTAGCTACTAAAATAGTCCATGACATGATGCATAAGACAACGAAAGACTACATGGATGATACATTGGTCAAGAGTGCAAAATGGTCCACTCACCTTCAAGATTTGGGACCTATCCTCAATCACATAGAAAAATTTAGTCTAAGACTTAATCCTAAGAAATGCGCATTTGGCATGACATGAAGGAAACCACTAGGATACATTGTGTTTGCAAAAGGAATTGAAGTTGATCCACACAAAGTTCAAGTCATCATAGAAATGCCTCCTCCTCATAATATCAATCAGATGAGGGGCTTACATCGAAGACTTTAGTCCATTTGTAGATTCATCTCACAATTGGTAGATAGATCAAAACCATTTACCAAGACTTTATATAAAGGTGTGAAATATAGCTAGAGCCAAGATTGTGATCAGAGTCTCACTCAAATAAAATAATACTTGGCTAATCCACCAATCTTGATGCCTCCTATCTATGGGAAGCCTCTGATTTTGTACATCTCTACAATGGAGACATCTTTGGGTATCTTACTATCTCAAGAGGATAATAATAATAGGGAAAGAGCTATTTACTATCTAAGTTGCATGCTGATCTCCTATGAAAATAATTACAATATCATTGAGAAATCCTACCCAAAATTTGTCTTTGCTTCCCAAAAATTGAGACACTACATGCTTGCTCATACAACACAACTGGTTGCTAAAATTGATCCGCTAAAGTAATTACTTAGTAAGGTAGCTCTAACAAGGAGGTTGGCTAAGTGGGTCATGTTACTAAGTGAATTTGACATCTAGTATGTTGAATGAAAGGCTATCAAAGGACAAGCGATTTCTAATCAACTAGTAGATGCACGGATGCAAAGCCTTCTTCCATTGAACACTGATTTTCTTGATGAGTCAATTTTGACACTCACACACTAGACTTGGGTGATGTTCTTCGACAGTTTTGTCACATAATAGGGATCTAGTGCTAGCTTACTCTTCATAACACCAAAAAGTATTCACTACCTAAGGCATACAAGATTCTATTCCCTTTTACCAACAACATTACAAAATATGAGGCTTTGATTAATGGCATGAAAATTGTAGTTGAATGGAGAGTAGGTCAACTGAACATCTTTGGGGACTCTCAACTGATAATCAACTAGGTCAATAATGTATATCAAAAAAAGGATGATAAATTGATCCCTTATAAATGCATGGTTGATGACATGAAGACATACTTTACTCATATCACTTTTCAGAAAATTCCTTGAACAAAAAACAAAGTGGCTAATGTAATGGCTAATCTAGCTTCTTTGCTATAAATTCTAGAGAATGATCTCTAACACAAGTTCCTATGGAAATGTTACTCTACCCTGATTATGATACCCCTAAATCTAGGATGATCTATTCTATTGTAGGAAAATATTCATCTCGCTACCACCACATATACTCCTATCTATGTGACCAAACCATTCTAGATAGTCTAACCTAGAATGAAAATGCCACCTTATCTGTAGTGTTTCATGGTATGTCCTTATTGTTGATGACTTGTTTAGGAGATGTCTTGATAGAAAACTCCTTAGGTGTCTAGAATCTAACAAGTCCAAATGCACTTTAATCAAAGTAATGGCTTGACACTAGCTCATAAGCTTATTAGAGCTAGTTACTATTGGTTGAATATAGAGTAAGAGGCAACCAAATATGCTAAGTCCTACAAATAATGCTAGCTCCATGGGAATCTGATTCACACTCCAGTCAAGAAGCTAATTCCATCTATCACATTGTGGCCATTCCAACAATGGGCCTTTGATCTTGTGGGTTAGATTCACCCATCTTCTTCTAATGGACATAAGTTCATTATTACAACTACATACTACTTCACTAATTGGGTAGAGGTAGTAACTCTCTCATTAGCAAATGGGAAAACTGTAGCTCTATTCATAATGAATTACATCATATGTAGGTATGGTGTACCTTCCTCCATTATTACTGACAAAGGCAGACAATTTAAAAATAAGGATCTTAAGGAATTATGCACAAAAGTTTAGAATCACACAACACTGGTCTTCTATTTATTACCCCTAGGGTAGTGGCCAAGTAGAGGCATCCAACAAGATGATCCTTAAAGATCTTGCACCACATGGTTAGCAAATATGGAATGGACTGACACCTTTAGATTAATCCAACTTTATGGGCACATAGAACAAGTATTAGAACTCCAACAGGTATAATGCCCTTTGCTTTGGTGTATGGAGCAGATGTTGTGATTCCAATTGAGGTTGAGATTCCTACGCTAAGAATCTCAATGAAAGGCCTCATTGCTAGTGATGACTATAGAATATCTTGGCTTCAAGAGCTAGTACTATTAGATGAACATTGACAAGTGGCATGCAATCATCTTCGAGCTTATCAAGAGTGTATGTCTAGAAGTTACAATAAGAAAGTTAAGCCATATGAATTCCAACTGGGTGATCTTGTTCTGAGTGAAAACCCTAAGAATTAGCAACAATGGGTATAAAAAGAGAAGTTTGAACCAAACTAGCTTGGTCCTTACATAGTCACTACAGTGTTTGGATCTAGTGCTTACCAACTTTCTATGACTGAGGGAGAGGTGCTCAAGGAGCCCATCAACACCCTTCACCTAAAGTGGTTCTATAGCTAATTTGGTTTAAAAGCTCTTTGTATATATTTCAATGTCCTTGAAAAAATCATAAAATTGCAAAAAGTCCTTAAAAAAACATTAACCTAGTGAAAACCTAGCAATAGGCACCTTGGAAATACCCAAAAAAAAATCAAAAAAGGGAAAAATACAAAAAAAATTGAAAATTAAGAAAAGTATGATTGTTGAAAACTTAGAAATAAGCATCATGATAGCAAAACAAAACTTCTACCAAGAAGGTGAGAACCTAGTAAACAGGTGCTTCTTGTTCCCATGCTACATCATATGACACATCTTTTTCCTCGTGTACAATTGCTTTCTTGCTTTTCTTTTCTACTTTTCACTCATGTATCCATGGATTGAATCTTTTCATAACTTGGGGTAAACACCCTATAGTGTCATAGGATCTCTTTTGTGATAGTCCCCCAGTTGTTCTAACTGCATTTGCCTACAATTGCTAGTGTCACTCTTTTTCAATATTCTCCTCATAGAATCTCATTTGCGATAGTCACTAGTTCTTCTAACTATGTTTGCCTACTATCACTAATGCCACTCTTATTCAAGGTTATCCTCCTAAAATCCCTTTTGCAATAGTCACCAATTGTTCTAACTACATTTTCCTACTATCGCTAGTGTCACTCTTTTTCAAGATTCTCCTCATAGAATCTCTTTTGTGATAGTCACTAGTTGTTCTAACTATGTCTACCTACTATTGCCAGTGTCACTCTTTGAGGTTCCTCTCACAAAAAATCTCTTTTGCAATAGTCACTAGTTGTTCTAACTATGTCTGCCTACTATTGCTAGTGTCACTCTTGTTTCCTCCTAAAATCCCTTTTGTGATAGTCACAAGTCGTTCTAACTATGTCTGTCTACTGTCATTACCTACTGAACAGATTTCTTTCAAACATGTTCTAAACATTGACACTTGACATCAATCCTATATATACAAAAACATGGAATCCAAAAATGATGAATTTGTTTGGGATATGCTAAGATTTTCTTTGTTTGTTTTGCTTTTGCTTCATCATGTCTCTTTGAGAAACTTGATGATGTCCTTTTTGACTAGAGAAGCAAGGACTGGGGGCATGATCTTTTCTTTTCTTTCTATTTGTGGTTTGGTTCCAAATGATCTGAAGCATCCATCTAAGAGGGGTGTCCACTATAAGAGCCTCCATATCATATTTGATGGCCATGTGTACCTTGAATCCTTTTATATGGATAAATCAATGAAATTGTTTCTTCTCCTTGCTTGTTGGAGTGAACTCTTCATACTACACGAAATACTAATACTCATCTTGCTAAGTGAATGTATGGGTCACTAGGAGTATATCTAGCACACTTCTATCTCAAGTTATGAATGCAAGGGTTGTTGTGAACAAAATACTTACTAATTAATTAGCATAAGAAGGATCTCTCATGTGTCTAGTGTGTCTACATGCAAGAACCATTCTGGTCATCCTAGCATTTATGCTCTAATGCTTATGTTAACTTGCTACATTAAAAGGGACAAATGTTCTAGTCATTCTGGCTTCTTGTGCCTTGAATGCTTACATTTAATCTTGACAAAACTAGAATAGATATTCTATTCATATTCCTATGATTACAATGTTAGTGGGGATTGTATGACATCTAGGGTTTTTCTATATACTTAATGATGATACTTCTTGAAGCTTGGTAACTAGACCTAGGGTTGCATCTAGCCTAGGGTTTACATCTAGCATAGGGCTACATTGCATAAATGCATGGTTCGATGGTTAATTCACTTACATCTTTTTGATGAGGGATTGTTAGTCTCTTTAAAGTATCATGTTTCTTCATGGATACAAAAGTTTTCTGTTCCTTCACTTGTCCTCTCACTCCTTAAGGGATACATGTCACTATCAACAAAAACATGGAATACTACATGAGATGTTAGTTCAATCACATTTGCATTTCATACATCATTTCATAATCCATTTTTTCTACATTACATTCATACATTGCATCATATTTGTATTTCATAATCATAGCATAAACATCTCATGTACATCAAAGTTAAAAGATAGACAATGACACACCCACATGATACTCAACTCAAAATATCATATATATACCATTTTCTACTCCTTATTTGCCTATTGAGCCCACTCTAAAATCTCTAACTGGTCTTCCTCATCATCACTGACTTCTACCACAATTTCCTCACAGAAGACTTAAGATCTACTTTATTTTGAATCACCTCAGGTACTTGAGCTAAAATTTCATCAAAATCCTCAACACATTTATTCACTATGGCCCAGTACTCCATCTCAAGATAAAATCCCTTGAAAGATGGATCTACCATCCTCATCTCTTGCTCAAAAGCTACTACATCCTAAATTTAATTATATATATATATATATATATATATATATATATATATATATATATATATATATATATATATATATATATATATATATATATATATATATATATATATATATCAGAAGAATACATCAGTGCAAAAAAAAGGCACTATTCAAGTGTTGTCGATAAAAAATGGTACAAAATGGTGCTGGCATACCAACTGATACATAGCCAAATAAAAATTTGGAGAAAAAATTAATCTAACTCTCTTTAGCACCCTCACCTCCTAGAGGAGGAGGAGGAGGAGGAGGCATATCTAGCCTCGCTATAGGATGTGCACCTCTCGAATCTCATGCATACTATGAAAACTAAGGCACCTACTCTACCTTGTCCAAGACAACTACAAAATAAGCCATAGAGTAATAAGAAACTCTTGCCATCTACAATTAGATCTTTTCCTATTGCTACTCTACTCTCCTTTTAGTTGTCACTAGCTACTCTCTTAGCCTACAAATCTCATGATCCCACTTAGCTATCCAAGTATCCCTCCCAACTATCTGAATCTATAGCTCTCCTAACTACTAAGAGGCCTAGCATATCCACTCTCTAGCCCTCCTTAAAGCATCCTAAGGCCCATCAATAGGTTGATCCTACATCTCCTCATCTAACTGCTTGGCATGCTAATTAGCTAGCTACTCTTACTTAGTGTGGGATCTTTTCCACTAACTCTGATCTGTCCTACTACAACTTGCACCTAGATCTGTCCTCATTTTCTAAGGTATGATCTACACTTTTTAGACCTAGTGTCTCACCTATTGTGGTCCTACTGTGGTCCATGTGGTGGCTATGGTGGTGGTTTCTATGGTCCCTATAGTCTAGCAGCTACCATCCCCACTGGATCTATAAAATGTAGAAAGGGATGGCTAACAAAGTATGCCTAATAGGTTAGCATCATCCAACATTTTCCACTACTGGTAGCTAATCCCACTATGTTGCAAAAAATTTACACACATCGATCATGGATCTCCCTAGATCCAACCTCTATGACCATCCCTTGCCTATTGCGCATATGAGCAATACTCTTGTGAGATATCTTTTGGTCACCCATACTAACATCACACACATGTGAGAGGGAATCTCTCTACTAACTGTGTGGTTTGGCCTATCAGTGGCCATGATGCAAACATGTGGCTCAACTCCTGGGGTGTGTCATCCTAGCCCTCGATCTATCTCCAAGGCCACCATATGATATATACTAGGTCATCGAGAAGGGCCCTTGATTGCTTAGTCTTACCTAGAGTTACCTGGTTAAGCTTTCCTTTGTACCTATAGATGTAAGGCTTTGTTGACTACCTCTAATCTTCAAAAATGGGTTGCATCATTGGTAGATGCTCCTATGCCCAGATCTATAGTACATATATTCTGACAGCCATGTTCCTTTGCTCATGATATACAATCTCATGCATCTCATGATATAAGAGCATGCACTAGCCCCATCTAAATCTCTTTGGGGCATCCAACATCCTCTAAAACATTTGACCTCAACCACACTCTAATTTGTAGTACCCTCTATCAGGCACTAGGAAATGGCTAATGAAGATTGCCAAAATTGACACTAATCTATGTGTTTGCCCATACCTATGCACTAGCTTGTCCCATGTGATGGCCTATCCCATGATCAAATCTTATTGGAAAATGGTCTGCAGTGCCTTTGTGCCCATTCTTAGTACAGTGTCATAAACAACGCTTGGCCCATGGAAGGGTATGTGCAGGATCATTTTTATGTCCTTTCGAGTGATAGTCATCAACCCTTGGGGAAAATGGAATGTGTTCATCTCTAAATGGAAACTCTCCACCAATGCTATCAACAAGCCATGATTCACCAACACTATTGGGATTTGACATAAATGTGATAACCCCAGTCTATCTATGTGTGCCATATTGGTGACATCGAGGTTTTGTAACAAAGCTCCATGTGGTAGGTAATGGAACCTAAATCCAATATTATCGATGATAACCTGCACACACAAACAAAAGCAACATGTAGATAGTTAGTATCCACTTGACAAGTCAAAAAGACAAAAAATCAAAATGAAAATTTGCAATGAAACATCAAAATTCAGCTTTAAAATTTGCAAAAGGCACCAAATTTTCATGTGAAAACACACTTTCTTGTGTGAGATTTCACATCTTTGTGTGAGAATGCAAATCCTTCCATAAGGAATGACTAACCCATAAGTGAGATGCACCTAGAAATGTGTGCCTCTTGCATGAAAGGTGGGTATCTCCCTCATGAGAAACCTTACCATCGCAAGTGAAGAAACATTGGCTTGGTGAATCTTCATGCAAGAAGAGATCGAGCCCGCACAAAGAACGAGATCCCTGCATGAGGACCGATGACACAAACTTCAAAAGACCCTTAACATGTACTAAAATACCTTGAAATACATGATAAATTAAATATGAAGCAAGGTTATTGACTACTTGTCAGAGGTCCATAATTTTCTAGCTAGCTGTGTTGATGGGAAGCCTCAAAATGATGAGAAGACACAGGGACCACCATTTTCACCTTAGAGCTCTTCTATTCACTAAAGACAAAAATGCAATTGATTTGAAGATGACCCTTTGGGCCCTTATATAAGTTTTGATCCAATTTTTCAAAGTGCTCTGATTTGCATGAAAATCAACCCCTTGGCTAATTTGACCATTCTAAATTTATTTTTGGGATCAAATTCAAAATCTAACACACTTTAACAACCAAAAAATGCATTTTAAAATTTTGGGACCAATGCGATCGAACAGTTGTGTAGTCCATTTTTTTGATACTTTATGCACTCTAGAATCTTTTCAAATCACAATTCTCTTCAAAATTTTCAATTTTTTTTAAAAAGTCAACTTAAGTCAACTTTGGTCAACCTTAGGTCAAACTTGGTCTTCTAGACCTCAAAATCACTTTGGATTGACTTCAAATTTTCTTTTGATCATTCTGATCTATTCTATATTCTTTTTAATCTCTTATTTCCTCTGTATTTCTCAATATACTGCTCTATTTCATATTTCTGGTGTGTTATCTTTTGATTTCACTCCTGAGGGGGTAGGATGATTACATCATTGAACTTGAATTTCAACCAAATCTAAATCTTATGCCCTCATCACTCAGGACATCTCATCACTTGCGGCATCTTGTCCCCCCTCTATTTGGCATCATTTGTCAGCTATCTTATCTTTTCATTAGCTGATCACATCTTATAGTAGTCTTTATTAGAGTTTGATGGACAAGTATTTGGATAGTCTAAACCTTGACTCCTGAGGATCAAGCCTCATTCTAGGGATGATTCTACGACTCATGGTTGGATTTTGTTATCTTTTATGGATATCTATCTAAGTGTTCTATTTGGATCCCTTAAGATTAATTTTTATTCTAGAGATAGTCCTTAAAAGCTTGTAAATTTAGGTATCTAGGTGTTCTATCTATATCCCTTAAGATTTAGCTCCATTCAGGAGGTAGTCTTTAAAACCTTGTCAATCTAGGTATCTAGGTGTTCTATCTAGATCCCTTAAAAATTAAGCTCCATTCTAGAGATAGTCTTTAAAAGCTTGTCAATCTAGATATCTAAGTGTTCTATCTGATCCCTTAAGATTAAGCTTCATTCTAGAGGTTGCCTTTAAAAGCTTGCCACTCTAGGTATCTAGGTGTTCTATCTGGATCCCTTAAGATTAAGCTCTATTTTGGAGATAGTCTTTAAAATCTTATCAATCTAGGTATCTAGGTGTTCTATCTAGATCCCCTAAGGTTAAGCTCCATTCTAGAGATAACCTTTAAAATCTTATCAATTGGTCTCTATATAATCAATTTTAGAACCAATCTCATTTCTTGATCTTTGCATCATACTTCTGATTTCTTTGAATTGAACGTGCTGCTTGCACATTCATTCAAAGAGGGGCAAATGTAATACCCCAAAATTGGCTCATTTCCATAACAACCAATTTTGGTCTATTTAATCATTTCTAAGTCCCATTTCACTAGGCAATTCTCATTCTAGTTCTCACTACTTGACTTAATTGTCAGATGCAGAAAACCTAATCTGCATTAATCATGCTATTTATTTAATTCCTAAGGTATTGACTCGAATTAGCTATATTAAACCTATTGATTAGATTTAATTTAATTTAAAGTCCTTATACTTTAATTAAATTAAATTATCTAATAAGGCTAATGTGCTAAAGGAATTAAATTTATTTAATTTAATAATACTCTCATTTTAATTATTGAATGTAATTGTTCAATTAATTGAAATATGCATTTATGAGATCATATCTCATTTTATTAAATTAAATAACTTTCCAATTTCATCTCTTCAATTTAGGAATGGTAATTCTGAGTGGTCTATCTCTCGAATTGGAATTGACTCAATCCACTTATTCTCACACTTAGGTGAATTTTAGTTAACTCTTCATTAATTTAGGATCTAAGTTAACCACAACTACACTAGGAATTTTCCATCTTCACTAGGTCTCAGCTTCAATCCTGACCATCAATCTAAGCTTATCTCAAACATTGATTTATTTTTAGAATTCTATTTAAGAGGATTCTAATTCCACATTTCAGGGTTTGGAATTTGAATTGCATCAAAATACTATCAAATTGCATACTCAATTACTCAATCTTGTCATAGCTTTTTATTTTTTAGCTTTAATCTAATTTAGCTTAATACAATGCATACACATAGCTTAATTTTCTTTATCTATTATTAGATTAGAATGCATTTCATATAGATTAATTGCACTTTAATTTAGGTACATAAATCCTTCATATTAAAGGGTTTGGTTGCCTACTTCTTGGTCTGAGAGTAAATAGGTAAAATCCCTCTAGTTAGAAGGCAATGGTTGTTTTGTTGGATCTTTCAGATAGAAAATCCAATGTTTATTCTGAGATGTTGTAGGTAAGGATTATATTGAAGTGTATGTGAGGATTAGAGGTCCCCAATTTTGCATATACAAGTGAACCATGTTAAATCTTGGTGTCTTGTGTTCTCTTTTATGCGATCTATTATTTTATGGTATTGGTTATATTTGCATGTAACTATTAATTCTATTTGAGGTTAATCCCAACAAGTGGTATAATAGCTAGATGGTTGTTGTTTTCTTCTTTTTAGCTAGACCATTGCCTTTTTTTTTAGCGATCCTCTATAAGAAGGTGTCATGTTTGAGTGGGAGTCTCATAGTTGAGTGGGAAAGATGGCAGATGAGGGTAAGCTGAGGGTTTACAAGTTTAATGGGTAGAAATTTTAGTTATGAAAAATGAAAATGGACTATCTCTATTAGAAGGAATTATGGAATCCATTGGAAGCAAAAACCAAGAATTAGGGATCTATGTCAAATGATGACTGGGATATTTTAGATAGAAAGGCACTTGGAAACATTCAATTGTGCTTGGCACCATTGCTGGCATTTATTATTACAAAAGAAAAGACAACAGAAGAGTTGATGCTAACCCTAGCGAAACTATATGAAAAGCCCTTTGCTTCAAAGAAGGTATTTCTCATGAAGCAATTATTTAATATGAAAATAAAAGAAGGTGGATTTGTTGCAGATGATTTAACTGAGTTTAATACTATTACTAGTTAGTTATCTTCTATGGGTATCATTTGATGAAGAAATTAGGGCTCTCTTGATATTGTTTTCTTTGCCTGAAAGCTGGAATGGGTTGGTAATGGTTGTGAGTAATTCTGTTCCTAGATCTAGTACACAAAAATTATGATGATGTGATCAGTGTTGTTTTAAGTGAGGAAGCTTGTAGAAAATCCTCAAGTGAATTTACATTAGGAAGTGCTTTGAATGTACAAAGAAAAGGTAGAATGATTGAAAGAGGAAATAATTCTAGAAATCATGGAAAAACAAGAGGAAAGTCAAAAGGGAGGAGGTGTTAATCGAGAAAACCAAATGACTACTAGTACTATGGAAAACAAGGGCATAAAAAGAAAGATTGTTGGACTTGAAAGAAAAATGAAGGAAATAAACTAGAAGGGAACAAGGAGGCAAATATGCTAAGTAACAAATTTGAAGAGGATACTTTTCTTCTATCTTTAGAAATTGTTGATGATTCATTGGTTTTAGATTCTAGTTCTTTATTTCATGCTACACCCCATAGAAGTTATTTCATTGATTATGTCCAAGGGGATTTTGGGCTTGTTCATTTGGGGGATAATGAACCCTATCAGATTGTTGGAAAGGGAAGAGTTAAGATTAAGTTGCAGAATGGGAATCATTGGCTACTACAGGAGGTAAGACATATTCCAAGGTCGAGTAGGAATTTAATTTCAGTAGGGTAACTCGATGATGAGGGTTGTGTAGTTACTTTTAATGATAAAAAATGGAAAGTTTCAAAAGGTTCCCTTGTAGTAGAAA
Organism: Cupressus sempervirens; assembly: GCA_028749045.1. Lineage (NCBI taxonomy): Eukaryota > Viridiplantae > Streptophyta > Pinopsida > Cupressales > Cupressaceae > Cupressus > Cupressus sempervirens. Next base: position 835,021,610 of record CM053786.1, on the reverse strand, counting down.
AAGGTGTGAAAGTAGATACCTTATATCTTTGTATAGGTCATATTGTTCCTTCTACTTTGATTATTTTAAAGAAAAATGAATGTTCAGGAATAGTTGTTGCAGTTGAGTAGGGAAAAAAATAGCTATTGTAGATTCTGATACAACATTGTGGTACTATAGACTCGAGCACATACGTGAGAAATGTATGTAAGTACTTCATTCAAAGAAAGTTTTACTAGGTCTGAAATGTGTCAATATGGATTTTTGCGAAAGCTGTGTGTATGGAAAATAAAAGAGAGTGAGTTTTGTGAAGACTGGGCAGGAAAATAAAAGTGAGAGATTAGAGCTTATGCATACAAATATATGGAGACCAGCTTAGGTATCTTCCCTTGGCGGCTCTCATTATTATGCTACATTTATTGATGATGCAACTAGAATAGTATGGGTTTATTTCCTTAGACTAAAATCTAATGTATTTCAATGTTTTAAGAAATGAAAATGTTTGGTTGAAAATGAGACTAGAAAGAAATTAAAATGTGTTAGATCTAATAATGGTGGTGAGTATTGCAATCATGAATTTGAAGATTATTGCTCCACTAATGGTATTCATAGATAGAAAACTATTCCAAGGACTCCACAGGAAAATGAAGTGGTTGAATGCATGAATAGGACTATAATGGAGAATGCAAGGAGCATGGGGTTGCATGCTTTGTTTCCCTTACACATGGGGGTGGAGGCTATCAATATTGCTATATATTTGATTAATAGAGGTCCCTCTACTCCTTTGGGTTGTGGTATTCTAGAGGAAGCATGGACTAGTAAGAAGGTGAGTCATTCTTTTCTCAAAACCTTCGGTTGTGAAGCATTTTCTTATATAGATTCTGAAAATAGAATCAAGCTAGAAGCCAAGTCAAAGAAATGTGTATTTGTTGTATGTGGCATTAATAAATTTGGTTATAAGCTTTGGGATTTTGAAAATCATAAAATTTTAAGAAGCATGGATGTCATATTCAATGAAAAAGTGTTGTAAAAAGATCTATTGCAGCAGCATGAGAAGAAAGAAAATGATTATGTAGTAGTGGATGATACTCCAAAAGATGATGTTCCAACAATTCTTCATGATGTGCAACAACAACAACATCAAATACCACACACCCTAGTGAATGTGAGATGGTTAACAAGAATGAGTAGACCCCTAGGATGATTTTCTCCTTACTTGTATTCTATTTTACTTATTGATGCTAGTGAGCCTAAATGTTATGATGAAGCAATGTAGATGGATACAAAGATTTAGTGGGAGTCTGCAATGAAAGAAGAAATGGATTCTTTGTTGAAAAATAAGACATGGGATTTATACAAGTTGCCTATAGGTAAAAAGACTTTACATAATAAGTGGGTTTATAGGTTGAAAAAAAGGATGGAGGTAAGAAAATATTTAAAGCTAGGTTAGTTGTAAAAGGATTTGCATAGAGAAAAGGCATTGATGTTGATGAGATATTCTCTCTTGTTGTTAAAATGACTTCTATCCATACTAGTTTAAATATTGTGGCTACTGAAGATTTTCATATAGAGCAGCTTGATGTTAAAACAACTTTCCTTCATGATGATTTGGATGAAGAGATATATATGGCTCAGCCATAGGAATTTGAGGTCAAAGGTAAGGAGAACATAGTATGTAGATTGAAGAAAAGTTTATATGGCTTGAAGCAAGCACCTCAGCAATGGTATTTGAAATTTAAAAGGTTTATGTATGAGCATGGATATAGAAGGTTCCATTTAGATCATTATGTTTATTTTAAGAGGTTGGATGATGAAAAATGCATTATTTTATATTTATATGCTGATGATATGCTTGTACCTAGGTCTAACATGGACGATATTAAGGGGCTAAAATGCTAGTTAGCATAGCCATTAGCTATGAAGGATTTGGGGGTAGAAAAAAAATCCTTGATATGAAGATTTGTAGAGATAAGAAGAATATGAAATTGATGCTATCTCAAGGTGATTATGTTGAGAGGGTGTTACAATGTTTCTTTATTGGGAATGCTAAAGCTGTCAACACACCTTTACCTAGTCATTGAAGTTGACTAAGGAGATGTGTCCTAGGACACAAGCACATGTAGACAAGATGTCTAAGGTACCTTATGCTTTAGCTGTAGGAAGCTTGATGTATGCTATGGTATGTACTAGGCTAGATATGTCACATGCAGTGGGAGTTGTTAGCAAGTATATGAGTCATCTAGGAATTCAGCATTGGAATGAAGTTAAATGAATTCTTAGATATTTGAGAGGAACATCTAGTAAATGTTTACACTTTGGGGGCTCTACTACTAATTTATAGGGCTATGTTGATAGAGATTTGGTAGGGGATATTGATACTAGGTGGAGTACTATAGGTTATTAATTTACTATTGGTGGGGCAGCCATGAGCTAGGTTTCTAGGTTATAGAAGGTTAATGCTTTATCCACTACAAAGGTAGAGTATGTTGCTACTACAGAAGTAGCCAAGGAGATGATATGACTTTAGTTCTTCTTGCAAGAATTGGGACTCCCTTAGAGGGATGATTATTTATTTATAGATAGCTAGAGTGTCATTCATCTTGCAAAAAATTTAGCTCTGTATTCAAAGACAAAACACATACAGTTGCGGTACCATTTCATTTAGTCAATTTTGGATGATGGATAGTTAAAGCTAGAAAAAATACATACAAATGACAATCTAGTGGATATGTTTATAAAGGTAGTGACAAGGGAGAAGTTTAATTCCTCTTCAGCTTTGATTGGTCTTCTAGACTGAACATGAATAATAGAACAACAGAGTCTAGAGTGGTTTGATATTCTAATGGAAGCCCAGGGATTGGGTGAGCCACATTAAATCTTGGTGTCTTGTGTTCTCTTTTCTGCGATCTATTATTTTATGGTATTGGTTATATTTGCATGTAACTATTATTTCTGTCTGAGGTTAATCCTAAGAAAAGGAGGGTTTACAAAGATAAATAGAAACACTTTAAACCAAAACTAGGTACAATAAAAATGATAGAGGAAAATGGTACGATGCACTTATAGTTCTTAATAGAGCCTAGCCCTTCACCTCTTTCACTTACCAGTTGACACATAGAGCTCAACATGACCAAATAGACAATTATACTAGCTAGAAGGGAAATTCTAAGAAATGATTTTTGGAAATCTCAGGATAGATATGGGCAGGCAAAAACTTTTATAACAAGCATGTCACCTATAATTGACAAGACTTGTAAGGTTGTTTATAGTTAATACCCATCAAACCCACATGTGGATCTACCTCTCATGATATCAAAAAATCACAATTTCACATTTTCCCATAAAACCAACTATAGTTTGTCACGAGTTGTCTTAGCTATCATACTTATTGCCTTTTATGTCTTCAAAATTGCCATTGGGTGGGACCCATTTTCTGCCTTAGAAATGATAATCATCTCTTCTAATCCATCACTTGCGAGAAAATAAGAAAACATTAGAAAATCACAAAGTCAAGGTTGAAGTGGAAGTTACTTTGAATCAACTTCGACTTCAACTTTGACTTCATAGAACTTGACTCAAATTGATAGGTAATGAAAACTTGACTTTTTTGGGTGAAGGGGAGTGGGTGAGATTTAACTTGAAGTTGAAGTATGTTAAGAGTTCAAGTTCAACTTCAAATTTTTAGAAAAGGATACTTCATTGAGAACATTACATATTGGGTGAAAAATGGGGTAATAATTGGCTTTGACTGGGGAATAAGAATGAAAAGGATCAAATATGAACTTAAGCTCTTTGGTTCCATAGACAAGCTTTTAGTAGCCTAAACTAAAAGAGACAAAAAATAGGGAAGGCACAACAAAATGACAAGAAAAGAAACCAAGCAAGGGAAAATGAGTATTTACAATGAAGGTGGAAAGGATACTTAATGATTAAAAATATTGAGATCTTGTGCATTATAAGACAGGGGCAAACCATCACCGTTAAGATATTTCAGTTTGAATGCATTGGAGCCCAACTCTTCTGATATGAAAAATGGTCCCTTCCACAAACTTTCAAATTTGGTGTACACTCCCCTAGGTTCTCTTCTTTTATCCCATAGTAGCACTTGATCTCCTTCCATGAATTTTTGAGGTCTTTTTTTTCAAATAAAAAATTTTCTTTACCCTCACCTGATGATCTATAATGTGATCCACCAATTCCCTTCTCTCCTCCCCAATCTTTTGAAGGTACAATATCCATTTTTCAATAGAACTAGAAAGCATCCCATCTTCAATTACTTTTAATAAATTTAAAGTAGCTAGCTCTAAAGGAAATGAAAATTGTGCTTCAACTCTGTAAACTAACTCAAAAGGAGTCATGCCAATGGCTCTCTTGGGAGAGGTTCTATCCGTCCAAAGTGCTTCATATAACCATTTATGCTAGTCTCTCCCTTTTTCATCTACCAATTTCTTCATGATATTAATTAGGTCTTATTTTGTGGATTATGCCTACCCATTGCCTTCAGGAAAGTAATCAGAGGCATGTGATAACTGAAATCCATGATCATAGCAGAATAACTAAATTTCTTGAGATGAAAAATTCTGTGCATTATTAGTTACTATCTCACTTGGTACCCCAAAATGAGTCAAGATATTTTATATTAAGGTTTTACATACTACTTGTGACATTGTGGCTTTCACAGGTATTGCTTTAACCCATTTGGTGAAGTTGTCTATGGTAGTGAGAATATGAGTATTTTTGATACTGGAGTTTGGGTTGACTAGACCTATAAAGTCTAGTCAACATTGTTGAAAGAGTTATTCTATAACTACTATATTCAATAGAAGAGCAACTAGTTATGGTTTACCAATATATAATTTACACTTTTCATAATTACCTACCCATTTATAAGAAGATTTGAACATATGTGGCCAATAATAGCCACTCCTTAGAATCTTAAAGGCTATTACCATGGATGAAAAATGTCCTCTGCAAGCTTCATTACGAAAGGTTTTGAGTAGCTTCTTCTACTGATTGGTATCTACACATGTTAGGAACATACCGTCTAGGCCTCTTTTATAGAAGATATCATCAATGATCACAAACTTCACTACCCTAAGCCAAAGACTTCTTTGATCCTTTCCCTTTAGATGGTCTAGACATTCTCCATATGTTAGAAATGATGCTATGTTTGAAAACCATTCATCTTTCAAACTGATCAAAAAGCAATTAGGGTATGTTCCTTCCTCTTTATTTTCTAACATGAGTTTACAAAGACCTTGACCATGAACTAGCTTAGATGGCTTGATATCTAGGTCAAACTCCTACACTTTTAACACCCAAGTAGCCCAGTTGTTTATTGCTACATCCTATTGTGTGAGAATGCTCTTGGATACTATAGATGGTATATAGGCTATAGACTATAAATAGAAGATATATTATCAAAATTGCTTCACAACTTTCACAACATAAAAAGCTTGTTTCTTAGCTAGAGAATAATGCAACTCATATTGCTTTAGAGGAATACTTATAAAAGAAATAGGTACATCCTCTCACTTTTCATTCTTCTAAAGTAAGATACCAGACATAGCATGATCCAATGCATAGCAATACATTATAAAATATTTCTTAAAATTAGGATGAAAAAGAGTGGGCACCTTTGCAATAGCTTCTTTTACCTCTTCAAAGTCTTTAGCTGCCAAATTGTTGCACATGAAATTTTCATTTTCACTTAAAATCTTTGCCATAGGTTTGGTGGTTTCAACAAAGTTAGGCACATACTTTCTAAGAAAGTTGATCTAACCAAAGAAAGATCTAACACCAATATAGTTAATAGGGATACATAACTGCTGAATTTCTTTCACTCTTTTAGGGTTGATCTTGATCCCTTCCATGGAAATTATATGCCCTAGTAGCTTTCCTTCTATCACAACAAAGATTGACTTCTTGGGATTTAGTGAGATCCCATGTTTTCTACATTTTTCAAGCACTTCTCTCAAATCTTTTAGATACTTTCTTCCCTTCTTGGAGAATATAGTCATATCATCAAGATAGACCATAATTCTTTTATTTAGGAGATGTTTGAAGATTGAGTTCATTGCACATTGGAAATTTTTTCCAACATTTATCAAGCCAAATAACATTCTCTTATAAGAGAAGGTACCCCATGAAGTTGTGAACACTGTTTTATGTTGATCTCCTTCAAAAACCCCTATCTAGTTATAACCAAAGAAATCATCAAGGAATGACATCATCTCTAAGCTAGCTACCATCTAGAGAATTTGGTCCATTACAAGTAGAGAAAAGTTATTCTTATAATTGGGCATGTATGAAGATATTTTGATGAATCAATAAAAGTATTTCATTCTTCTTCCTCCTTTGGTTTCTATCCCTTGTTTTTTCTTCTAATGTCTTAACTCTTGTAGGGTGGTTTGGATAGCTGGGTGAGCCCTTGGCCCTAGCTATTCCTCCCTTGCTTGTGTTAGCTTGGTATTAGAGCTCGAGGTTCATCCTTGTGGAGATTAGATCATGTAGAACCCTAATTTGGATTTGGTTTTAGGGTGGTAGATCTTTGGATTTGACCTATAACTTGTAGAGGGTTATGATATTATAGGAACCTAATTTGTAAAGATGGTTCATGGTAGAAGAAATGCTAATGATGCTATATTGGATCAGTTGAGACAAATTGCAGCCAAATTGGATGCTATTGAGATATCCCAGAGGAGAGGAGCACATCTTGATGATGTAAGTGATGATGAAGCAGCAACACCAAACCATAATCCAAAACCTAAAGAAGATCAAGATGAGGAAAGATTGTTGTGAGTATTGTCTAGAGTGAATTCAAAGCCTACTGTAGAAGTTCTTCCTTATGATGGAAAATTCGATACCAATGCTGTGTTGGATTGGATCTCTGATATGGAGAAGTTCTTTGAGTATGAAAACACTCTTGATAATAGAAAGGTGAATATTGTAGTCACTAGGATGAAAGGTCATGCATCACTATGGTGGGAGCACTTGCAAATTGATAGACAAAGGAGAGGAAAGATGAAGATCAAAACTTGGCCAAAGATGGTGAACAAGGTAAAGAAAAAATTCCTTCCTGCTGATTACCAAGTTATCTTGTTAAGAAAGATGCAAAATTTGAAACAAAAGGACATGACTATGAAAGAATATACTAAGGAATTCTATAGATTGGACATCAGATCCGGACATGTGGATGATGATGTTGAGAAAATTGCAAGGTACATTAATGGATTGAGATCTAGAATATAGGATGAAATAAGTTTTGTGAAGTTGGAAAGTGTAGAAGCATATCAATATGCCTTGAAAGTTGAGGAGATCTTGACAAAGAAGTATGAAAAAAGACAAAGAGGTAGAGGTGGTAGATTCTAGAGAGGTAGAGGTAGATCTTATGGAGAAAGTAGCAGATCTGACAATTCTCTACAGGATAAAGACAAATATAAATGGTAGAATGATGACAAAGGCAAGATCGAATGGAAAAGAGGTAATTCTTACTAAGGAGGCACTAGTTCTTATGAGGAAGTGGTAATTCTTATTCTAGAGGTGGATTTCATGGTAATTGTTTTAGATGTGGTAAAGAGGGACATAGATCTTTTGAATGTAGATCCTCTAAAAGTAGGCAAGGTAATATAAATGCTATGATTCAAGAAGATGATGAGAGTTCACTAAGTGGACCTGAGGCTGGAGAAAATATGATGGTGAGAAGAACCTTATGTAATAAGGGAAGTGATGAGGAACCTATTTTAAGGAGAAGTCTTTTCAAGACCAGATGTAAGATGATTGGAAAATGCTACAAGATGATCATTGACAGTGGAATTTCTACAAATTTGGCATCAAAAGAGCTGGTTACCAAGTTGTATTTGCAGAGGCTAAAACATCCCAAACCTTATCATGTTTTATGGATCAAAGATGAGCATATAATATTGGTAAGTGAGCAATGCCTTGTGAATTTCAAAATTGGACATTACTTTGATGAAGTTTTGTGTGATATTATGCCTATGGATTTTTGTGATATTTTTTTGGGTAGACCTTGGCAATATGATAGATATGATGTACATGATGGAAGATTGAATCAATATACTCTTTGGGTAAATGGGAAGAAACAAATATTGCTGCCTTTGATTGAAAGTCCAGATGAGGTTAGTGGTACTGCAATTAAAATTTGTATGGTTAATGGGAAACAATTTAAAAAGGAAATGAAAAGGAACCAAGTTTTTTTCGCTATAATTCCTAGAGTACTGAGTTGTGTGCTAGCAAATAGTATTAGCCGAGTACCAGTCACTGGTGACCAATTAACAATAGAAACTAATGGAAGTTGAGTACTAGAGGAAATTGAAAAATTGTTGAATGAGTATAAAGAGATTATTATTGATGATATTCCTAATGGTTTACCTCTAGTAAGAAGCATAAGTCATTGTATGGATCTGATTCCTGGAGCTAGTTTTCCAAACAAAGCACCATATAGATTGACACCTACAAAGAATGAAGAACTTAATAGACAAGTGCATGAGTTGTTGCAAAAAAGTTTGACTAGAGAAAGCTTGAGTCCATGTGTTGTACCTACTATATTAGCACCTAAAAAGAATGGAGAATGGAGAATGTGTACTAATTCCAGAGCCATTAACAAGATAACAGTGAAATATAGGTTTCATATGCTAAGGATGGATGACATAATGGATTGTTTGAGTGGAGCAAATAATTTTACCAAGATTGATTTGAAGAGTGGTTATCATCATATCAGTATTAGAGAAGGTGATGAATGGAAGATTACTTTCAAGACAAAAGATGGTTTGTATGAATGGTTGGTTATGCCTTTTGGTTTGACTAATGCACCTAGTACTTTCACGAGGTTGATGAGTGAAGTTTTGAAAAGATTCTTGGATAAGTTTGTGATTGTTTATTTGGATGATATTTTGATATTTAGTAAGACTAAGGAAGAAAATATTGAGCATATTAGACAAATATTGTAGAGGTTGAAAGAGGAAAAGATGTTGATTAATCTAAAAAAGTGTTCTTTTATGCAAGAGCAAATTGTGTATTTGGGATTTGTGATTTCAGATGATGGATTGAAGATGGATCTTGAGAATGTTAAAGAAATTTTGGAATGGCCTACACATGAGAATGTGGGTGAGGTAAGATCATTTCATGGTTTGGGTAGCTTTTACAAAAATTTTATAAAGAATTTTAGTGCTATTTGTAATGCTATGACTGAAACAATGAGGGGAGATTAAAAAAAAATTCAAGTGGACATATGGAGCTAATAAGAGTTTTGAGACTTTGAAACAAAAGATTGCTGAACTACCTATATTGGCTTTTTCTAATTTCAAAAAATTATTTCAAGTTGAATGTGATGCAAGTGGGAATGCAATGGGAACTGTATTAAGTCAAGAAGGTAAACTCATTGCTTTTTTTAGTTAAAATTTGAATGATGCTAAAAGGAAATATTCTATGTATGATGAAGAATTTTGTGCTATTGTTCAAGCCTTGAAGAAGTGGAGACATTATTTGATTCCTAAGGAGTTTGTGTTGTATACTAATCATAAAGTTTTACAATACTTGGGAAGTCAACATAAATTGAATAAAAGACATATGAAGCGGGTTGAGTACTTGCAGAGTTTTATATTTGTGATCAAGCATAAGAGTGGAGTTACTAACAAAGTTTTTGATGCATTGAGTAGAAGACATTCTTTGTTGACTGAAATGAAGGTTGAAGTTCTTGGTTTTGATGAGATGAAAGAGTTATATGATTCTGATCCTAATTTTTCTAAGATGTGGAGAGAGTACAAAGCACCAAATCTAATAGATCACATAAGCAAGTATGATGACTATTTCATTCAAGAAGGTATGTTTTTCAAAGGTATTCAATTGTGTATTCCTAGAAGCCCTATGAGGTTGAATCTGATTAAAGAAAAACATAGTGGTGGATTTTCTAGACATTTTGGAATTGATAAGACATTGAGTTTACTGAAAGAGAAGTATTATTGGCCACAAATGTATAAGGATGTTCAAAAATTTGTAAAGAGTTGTGGAGTTTTTCAAGTTGCAAAGGGAGTGAGTCAAAATACTAGTTTGTATACACCTATTATTGTTCTTGAGAAACCTTGGATTGACATCAATATGGATTTTGTTCTTGGGTTGCCTAAGACAGTGAAGCGGTATGATTCTATATTTGTTGTAGTGGATAGATTTTCTAAGATGGTTCATTTCATACCATTTAAGAAGACATAAGATGTTGAGCATGTTGCTAAACTTTTCTTTAAAGAGATTGTGAGATTGTATGGATTGCCAAGAAGTATTATTTTAGACAAAGACAATAAGTTTGTTGGTTATTTTTGGAAGACTTTGTGGAAGAAGATGGGTACTGAGCTGAAGTTCAGTTCTACATTCCATACATAGATAGATGGACAGAAAAAGGTTGTGAATAGAAGCTTGGGAAATTTGTTGAGATGTTTAGTTGGGAATAAGCCAAGTAATTGGGAGATGGTATTGGCACAAGCTGAATTTGCATATAATAATTTTGTGAATAGGAGTATAGGGAAGACACCTCTTGAGATTGTTAATGGAATGCATCCTAGAGGTATATCAGATTTGAGAGATGTTGTTGGTAAAGAAAAGAGAAGTGTTATAGGAGAATAATTTGCTGATTTTATGGAGTCTTTGCATAAGGAAGTGAAGTTGAGGTTGGAACAAAGTAATCAAAAGTATTTGAAGAAAGGAAGATTCCTAGTTGGAACATATAGTAAGCTGAAGATGAAGAAATTTGGACCTTGTAAGATCTTGAAGAAGTTTGATAGTGGTAATGCTTATAAAGTTGAGTTACCTAAGAACATGGATAAATCTCCTACATTCAATATTGCTTATTTGTATAAGCATCATGAGTCAGATGATGAAGTTGCTATACTTGGTGATTATCCTAAGAAGCAGATTGAAGAAGTTGAATAGCTATTGAGTCAGAGAATTTTTAAGAGCACAAGAGAAAAAAATTACTATGAGTATTTGGTGAAGTGGAAGAATAGAACTATTGAAGATGCTACATGGATTTCTCAATTTGAGTTGGATTTAGCTCAGGTTGTGACACTTGCATGATTTAGGAGAATCATTTTTCTCCAACCCTGGTTGCCTAATGCAGGAGCATCTAGGGTTTCCTTGTAATGTTGTACTTTTGATCATTCTGCTAGTTGTTACTGAATTAAGTTTCTAGTTGCAACTAAGTTCCAGTTGCTATCGAGCTCTAGTTGCTACCAAGTTTCCAGTTACTACCGAGTTCTAGTTCCTACTGAGTTTCCAATTACTATCAAGTTCTAGTTGCTACTAAGTTCAAATTGCTACAGAGTTTTAGTTGCTACCAAGTTCCAGTTGCTACCAAGTTTCAATTGCTATCGGGTGCCAGTTGCTACCGAATTCTAGTTGCTACCGAGTTCCAGTGTCTACCAAGTTTCCCTATGTTTTCCAAGTTGTCTATGTCTGGTTTGGGCTTGGGCCAATGTTGCTCACATTTAATTTTGGTATAGGTAGTTATGTTTACTAAAAGATGACTTGTGGCTTCTCTATGTTCTAGAATGTTCTATAAGCTGTTTTGGCAAGTATAAATAGGATGTTTAGGCTTAGAGTTAGGCAGATTTTAGAGAAGATAGAAAGAACAAGATATGTGTTTGGAAATGTGAATTTGAAGTTGGATTTTGGATTTGGAAGTTGTATTTGTATTTGGCATTAACCTAAAAGGCCTTATAGCTAGCCATGTATGAAGATATTTTGATGAATCAATAAAAGTATTCTCCCTTCTTCCTCCTTTGGTTGTTGTTCCTTATGTTTTCTTCTATTGTGTTAACTCTTGTAGGGTGGTTTGGATAGCTGGTTGAGCCTTTGGCCCTAGCTATTTTCCCTTGCCTGTGTCATAGGCTCACTTAATTCAGGTTCCTAAAGTCTACACAGATCCTTATTTTTCTAATTTTCTTTGTCACTAGCACTATGTTTGCTACCCATGTGGAGTGGTGTATCATAAATATTATATGAGCTTTGAGTATCTTATTAATTTCCTTGAATATTGCATTTGAAACTTTCAGGTTATAGGTACTTAACTTCTATTTAAAAGAAGAAGTACCTAGCTTTAGGGTAATATGGTTATTGAACTTCCCTCCCTTGAAGGTCTTCAAATCTTCATATGACTAAGAAAATATATCAATGTATTCCTTCAATAGTTTGATGAATCTTACCTTCTCATCTACATCACAATAGATCCCTAGATTCACCATCTTAGGATTGTGTTTATCTCCTAAGTTGACTTTACCATATTCACCACTTTTGACCTCTTTAGGAAATGAATTTTGAGATGAAAAAGCATCTCGCATGTCAAAAATCTTCTCAAATTTGACTAGGCCTTTAGGTAGCACATTTCCTTTTAATTGCATTACACCTTCTATCTCTTCACCTATCGAGTTGGGACATAACTTCCTAGATTTTGACTCAGAACCTTCAAATTAATTAGTGGCAAATTTTTCCATACTTTTGAAGAAAGCGTTACTATGTGAATCATTTTTGAATACTTGCCATGAGTTACTATTATTTGGGACACTCAGTCTATGGATGATCTTGACAACATACTTATCAATTACAAAATTAGGGTGAGGAATTAGTAAAGAAGCTGATACTACTAAGGAATCTACTCTGGTATTTAGCTGTCTAGGAATTTATTCTATTGAAAAAACTTCAAAACCTTCAATTTCATCCCATACTTGGTTTCTATAGTGCTTCTTTCTTTCATTTTTCACTAAAAAAACTTCCTAACCTATTTCACTATCAATTCCACATCTCCTTTTACCTTTAGCAACCTAATATTTTTTTTATTTTCCTCTTCTAGTCCTAAAAGAACAGCTTCATACTCCATTGTATTATTCATATTTTCAAAGGTTGACTTGAATGAAGAGGGAAAAGTTTGACCTGTAGGGGATACCAACACTATATCAGCCCTAGACACACTCGAGTAGTAGCTTCCATCAAACTCCAACATCCAAGGTGAATCCTCATCTTCTAACTACATGCTTGCTTCTTCATTTTTAGACATAATCAAGTAATTCGCAAAGTTAGTTTCTTGATGGAAGATTTGAGATTTTATGTCATTAGATGGGAAAACTATATATTTAGACTTGGCTTCAGGTAGTAGGGTTACTTTCTATTTTCCTATGGGTATGACAGCCTGGGACCAATCCATTTTGACTTCCTCCTAAATCCTTATAGAAAGATTGGATAAGGAGCATGCCATAGTTGGTAGGAATGTATGCTACTAGAATAGTAAGCTTTATTCTCTTCTCTAGGAAGGCTACTAAAGAAAATTAGGCATCCTTGATTTTACCTATTAAGGGTACTTGGTTGGAGTCCATTGAATAAAACTTTCAAAAAGTCATGGTTAGAGGGAGATCAAGGGCTTTTGCTATTGTGGTTGACATTATATTATCAGATGCACTAGAGTCTATAATACAATTTCTTAATTTAAAGCCATGAAGGTAAAGGGATACATTAAAGGGGTCCAATTTTTCTAATTAAAATAACTCCATGATGACTTTTTTAGGTTGGATCGAGTCTTTATGATGATCAAGCTTTTGAGCTTTGGTTTCTTTGTTAAAAGAAACTTTATTTGTCTATTTAGCAGATACATTAGGTGAAGGTTGATGAACATATTCAATTAGCTTGTTGAGCTTACTAGGATTCATTCTCAAGTACTTAGCAGGAGATATTTGATTTCTAGATGTTTTACAAAATTCAACTATATCAAATGTAGAGTTAGGATCAAACCTTTTCAGAATTTGAGCAAAATGAGACTGTGTTTGTGATGACTTACTCTCACCTTCTCCTCTAGTTTTGGAATCCTTTACTTGAGTGGGAATTGCAATATTTTTGGATTAAGAATCAACTTTTGCCACCTTCTTCACTCTAGTATGCATTGAACATGAAGCTTCTTCCAAAGTTAAAAGAATGTCACTACCTCTATAAAAGTTAGATTTGTACTTGAGGAAGTAACTTATAGGGTCATTAGGTCCTTTAAAAGGCTCTTCTTCTATTGTTACATTTTCTATAGCTACTTTCTCGACTTCAATATGTTCATGTCTCACATTTTTAGGAAATGTGGCCCCTTTGTGATCATTACTAAGGTGAAAAATACACATGTTGTTTTTTTGGGAGGAGGCTCGATTTGTAGTCTTTGTTGGCTAGGAGGCAAGGTAAATTGTCTACCTTGGGAAGGAGCATTCTAGTTAGGATATTTCCTTGGAATATCTTGATTGGGAAATGAGGATTTGGGGAGCTAATTTTTTACTACTAAAAAGGTCATTAGGAAACTTTTGAACAAGTGCATCATCAGAAGAAGATGATGTCGAGGCTTGAAAATTTGGTATCTATGTTAGATTGTGGTGACTGATCAAGGAAGTAGCATACATACTTCACAAATTCTTTGGGGTTTATGGCCAACATATGGCTGACATTTGTAACCCAAAAGTGGAATAAAAAAATACTTGTATAAAAGAGCTTAGGGTTAGAGATTCTTTCATTGTGGGTGATGCAAAAATTGGTTCTTGCATCAATATTGAGCTATAAGGGATTATGGATTATAATCAGGTTATAATCACTAGATTATAATAATATTGGACTTGCTATTTTGTGGATGTAGCCCAAGGTTTGGGTGAACCATGTTAAATATTGGTGTCTTGTGTTCTTTTCTGTGTGATCTATTATTTTTTGACATTGTTTATATTTGCATGTAATTGTTATTTGTATCTGAGGTTTAATCCTAACAAGTGGTATTAGAGCAAGGTTTCTTTTAGTTATTCTCTATAGGAAAGTCTCATGGTTGAGTGAGAGTGATGGAAAATGAGGGTAAGCTAAGCATTGACAAGTTTAATGGGAAAAAATTCTAGTTATGGAAGATGCAAATGGAAGACTATCTTTATTAGAAGGATTTATAGAAGCCATTGTGAGGCAAAACAAAGAATTAAGGATCTATGTCAAATGATGACTAAGATCTTTTGGATAGAAAGGCACCCAGAAGAATTCAATTATGCCTAGCACCATTGGTGGCATTTAATATTACAAAAGTGAAGATGACAATAGAGTTGATGCAAGCCCTAGCAAAACTATATGAAAAGCCCTCCACTTGAAACATGGTATTTCTCATGAATCATTAATTTAATATAAAAATGGCAGAAGGTCAATCTATTTCAGATCATTTAAATGATTTTAATACTATTACTAGTCAGTTATCTTCTGTGGGTATCAATTTTGATGAAGAAATAAGGACTCTCTTGATTTTGTGTTCTTTGCCTAAAAGCTAGAATGGCTTGGTTATGGTTGTAAGTAATTCTATCCTTGGATCTAGCACCCTAAAATATGATGATATGATTGTTGTTATTTTGAGTGAGAAAATTCATAGGAAATCCTCAGGCGATCTACATCTAGAAGTGCTTTTAATACACAAAGTCGAGGCAAAATGACTGAGAGAGGAAATAATTCTAGAAATAGTGGGAAATCAAGAGGAAATTCAAAGGGGAGGAGGTCTCAATCAAGAGGACCAAATGACTATTTGTACTGTGGGAAACTAGGGCATAAAAAGAAAGATTGTTTGACTCGAAATAAAAATGAAGGAGATAAACCAAATGGAGACAAGGAGGAAAATGTGGTATGTAACAAATCCAAAGAGGATGCTTTGTTTTTGTCCTTCAAAAGTGTTGATGATTCATGAGTTTTAGATTCTTGTGCTTCATTTCATGCTACACCTCATAGAGGTTATTTCATTGATTATGTCCAAAGGGATTTTGGACTTGTTTATTTGGGGGATAATGAACCCTACCAGATTGTTGGAAAGGGAAAAGTTAAGATTAAGTTGTAGAATGAGAATAATTGAATACTACATGAGGTAAGACATGTTCCAAGGGCAAGAAGGAATTTAGTTTCAATAGGGCAACTCAGTGATGAGGGTTGTGTAGTTACTTTTAATGATAAAAATTGGAAGGCTTCAAAAGGTTCCCTTGTAATAGCAAAAGGTGTGAAATTAGACACCTTATATCTTTGTATAGGTCATATTATTCCTTCTACTTTAATTGTTTCAGAGAAACATGAATGTTCAAGAATAGTTACTATAGTTGAGTAGGGAGAACAAATAGCTACTATAGATTATGATACAACATTGTGGCACAATAGGATTGGGTACATGAGTGTGAAAGGTATGAACGTACTTCATTCAAAGAAAGTTTTACCAGGTTTGAAATGTGTTAATATGGATTTTTGTGAAAGTTGTGTGTATGAAAAACAAAAGAGAGTGAGTTTTGTGAAGACTGGGAAGGAAAAGGAAAAGGGAAAATTAGAGCTTGTGCATACCGATGTATGGAGACCAGCTCAGGTATCTTTTCTTGGTGGCTCTCATTATTATGTTATATTTATTGATGATGCAACTAGAAAAGTATGGGTTTATTTCATTAGATAGAAATTTGATGTATTTCAAACTTTTAAGAAATGAAAATGATTGGTTAAAAATGAGACTGGTAAGAAATTACAATGTCTCAGATCTGATAATGGTGGTGAGTATTGCAGTCATGAATTTGAAGATTATTGCTCCACTAATGGTATCCATAGATAGAAAGATTTTCCAAGGACTCCATAGGAAAATGGAGTGGCTAAATGCATGAACATGACTATATTGGAACATGCAAGGAGCATAAGGTTGCATGTTGGGTTTCCCTTACACATGTGGGAGGAGGCTATCAATACTATTGTATATTTTATTAATAGAGGTCCCTCTACTCTTTTGGGTTGTGGTATTCTAGAGGAAGAATGGACAAGTAAGAAGGTGAGTTATTCTTTTTTGAAAACCTTCAGTTGTGAAGCTTTCACTCATATAGATTCTAAAAATAGAGCCTAGCTGGAAGCTAAGTCAAATAAATGTGTATTTTTTGGATATGGAATTAATGAATTTGTTTATAGGATTTGGGATTTTGAAAATTGTAAAATTGTAAGAAGTAGGGATTTCATATTCAATGACAAAGTGTTGTACAAAGATCTATTATAGCAACATGAGAAAAAAGAAGATGATTATGTAGTGCTGGATGATACTCCAAAAGATGATGTTATAGTAATTCCTCATGATGTGTAACAATTGGAACAAAAAATACCATACAACCCTGTTAATTTTAGATGCTCAAAAAGGCTAAGTAGACTTCCAAAAAGATTTTCTCCCTCTTTGTATTCTATTTTACTAACAAATGCTATTGAACCCAAATGTTATGACGAAGCTGTGTAGGTAGATAGTAAGATTGAATGGGAGTCTACCATGAAAGACAAAATGGACCCTTTGTTGAAAAATAATACTTATGATTTATGAAAATTTCTTGCAAGTAAGAGGGATTTACAAAATAAATGGATTTACAGGTTAAAAGCTGTCAAATGGATTCTTAGATATTTGAGAGGAACATCTAGTAAGTGTTTACACTTTGGAGGCTCTACTACTAAATTTGGCCTCAAAAGCATTCTTCATAGTATTCCAAGAGGTGATAGACACATTTGGTAAATGATGAAACAAATTGGCTACAAAAAAATCTATCAAGGTCTGAATGAACAACCTTATAGTAACATCTTCTATCACTACAACCAACACTCTACACATTGTATTAAAAGCATTTAAATGTTCTTCAAGTGAATTTTTCCCATCTCCACTAAATCTAGGGAGGATTTCTCATGCCTCTTTAGGAAATCTTCCTAGATTTCTTGCAAGTTATAGAGGTCCTATTGAGGTACCCTAAGGTTGATTAAGAGCCATTCCTAGTAATAAAAAATTGATAGGGAGGATTGTAACAACAGAAAGAATCAAATTTTGATGGATGATTAGGGATTGCATAGAAAGAAAAGGACTACCACCTTTAGTGAGAGATGACCATTTGCTGCTAGTTTTTTCTTTTTTCCTTTTCAAAGAAAGGTTAGGCTTGAAGTCAATTCTAGCTAAGTCTTAAAAATTTTCATTTGCTAATCCTAAAAATCTATCAGTCCATGTATACCTTTTTGTAGCCAGGGTGAAAGTTCAATTTGATCAAATCAATTGTTTGCATAGGAAACCCTTTCTACCATGACTTCTTGCACTAAGGGTATCCCTCTAATCCTCTCTGCTATTTCTTCTTTTCTTTCTAGTACCAGTTGTACTTGGAGGCACTATTGATTACTAACTTGACTAACCCAAGCAAAAGCATTGAGGTCAGAAAAAATATCTTATGTATTTTGAAATCCTAGATTTGGTTGTAGAATAGGAAATTGATTGTGGTGAGCAAGTACCATTTCCCAAAACCATATAATTTATTAGGAACTTCAAGAAAAGAAACTCTATTTTTGAAGTTCCCCAATAGTGTTGCCAAAAGTTTTTAGTGAATAGTTTTTTCCAAAGATTTAAAACTTTTCAATAGGAAAATGTTTGTAAACTAACAAATTGAATTCCTAATTATAGATAAGGAATTCTCTACTTGAAATTTGCTATATATTATATAAGGTCTTAGCTAACCTTTTATGAAACAATAATCATTAAGCCCTCTATGAAGGGGAAATCTTCCCAATGAGTATTTTGTTGAAAATATTGAAAAGCTTAAATCATCTCATGAATATAAAAATAATGTGAATACTGAAAAGCCACTTAATTTTAACAATCAATATCATCCACATGATTGAATGTTAAAATTGATAAATAGACAAATAATGTGAATTTCACCTCTCACAACCTTCAAGCTTCAAAGCAAATAATTCTAAAATATACAACAAATATGACTTAACTTTCACACATAACTAACATTCTCAAGAATGAAAATTATCGTAAAGAAGATAATAGTATCTACTTTAGAAAGTTTCAACACATAAAATTATAGAATTTATTTTAGTTTGCTGCTAATTTAGGAAAGTCTATATTCAAAATTCAAAGTATAGAACCCTTAAACAAAAGTATTTCTATCTCAGTGTCTACAAAGAGATGAACCCCTTTAGATATTAGCTATTACATAATTATATGATAGAGGGCTAGATAACTATCCAAAATTACCCCACTAGAAGTAAACTATCTTTTTAGTTAACACAACTGTGTCAATTAAATGCATAAAAGGAAATAAATGAGAGAAAAAGGGTAACTATCCATGCTAGTTGTGATTCTTGTGGCCTTCCATGTCTCATAAGAACTGGTGAATACATAAATAACTGATTGGTGGGGTAAACTAATGTAGACAATTCTCTATTTCCAAACTTCCTTTTCCCTCTCTAGCTCTATTACATCCTCTTCATGCATTTCCAAATGCTTATGGTTGATTATTAACATGGCCTCAGTATGAGTGACATTTGAAAAATCTTTCCTGGAAGGCATTTTCTTCTCCCAAATTTCTTGAAACTTTTCCTATGCCTAATTTATTATTTCCTCCACCTAGGCTATGGAGTCATTTTCTTTAAATGCATAATACTTGCTGAACCACTTTAGGTCTCCTTGAATTATCTCATTCACAAGTTTGAGACCATCCAAAATTTCTCTAATCTTAATTACCCCCTAAACAAGTGCCTTTCTCTGTCATTCAATACAATTCTTAAATTACATACAAAGTCTTATCATCAAGGCCATCCTCAAGGCATTCAACTAGGAACCTTTGCAGCATGAATCCTTGAATTTATTCTATCTAAATCACCACTTTTACCCAATTGTTCTTTTATTTCTCACAACCTTCATTATTTGGCTCCACTTTTTTAATGATGGAAGTCATTTCCTTTGAAGTTGTGTCTAAAAGGTTTACCTGCTTCACAATTTCATTTAGGACATACTGCAACCACTCCTCAAATGTCTTTGCAATAGTTTTACATTTCTATAAATTATCAAGGAACTGTTAATTAGCTGAAGATGTTACACCCACAATTTTAGACATTTCACTCAAAGGCTTAAGTTCCAGGTGTAGGATTATGTTGATGTATTATGCCATGCTCCTCATTGCTTCCTTCATATCTTGTTTACCCCAAGCATCCTTCTAGACCCTATCCACAATATTTTTATTTAACACTTCACATATCTTCATATCTAATGCATAACTTCCCTTTCCAAGGTCAATTCTTTACACTTGATAATCTTGAAGAGTAAGATCCTCATGAAGGCTTCCTTCTGGTGGTTTGGCAATCTTAGCTAACCAATGATCTAAACTTTTATCGAACTTAATTTTGGATTTGGTGCTAGCCTTCTTAGCCTTTGAAGATTTTCCTAGACATCTACTAACCAAATCATAAATAGGCATAGATAGGGGCACCATACTTCTTTTCTTTTCAATGGAAGTCTCTAGCTACTTAGGTGTGATAAGATCTTTGCCAAGCATGGGAGATACATTACTCAAAGCAAGGGTCCTCGTTTGGGTATTTTCACTCTTAGAAAACTTTTGAGGGCCAGATACACTATCTACCATTGGAAAATTGGGGAGTTGGTCTAGATTTGACTTCACTTCCATAGGATCTAGATTAATGATCACTTTATCTTTTCCTTTACTTGGTGTTTCTTTCCTAGTACTTGAGTGGGTTATCCTCTTAACATTTAGTGTCTCTTTATGAACTTGAACTTGAAGTGGTTATGGAGTTGATTCAACTTCAACTTTAGGTGAGCTTGCAATAGGATCATCAATACCGAGGTTAGTGATAAATTTTGGCCTTGGGTGTGGGTTTTTATGTCTCACTTTTGAGTATTTATCTAGGATACTAGGGGTAGCTAATTTAACAACCTTTGATTTCAACCAATTCTTGGTTCTTTTAAAAACATCTGAGGTACATGAAAGAAAATCATCTTCTTCCCTTCTACTCCAATCAATTTTAGGAATTGGCATACATTCAATCTAATTGACATAAATTGGTCAACCACTTGTTCACTTTCATCTTCTTCTATTCCATTGTTGCTGAGGTTAACTTTGAACATATTAATTTGGCTTATTGTCAACATTGACCACAACCTTTTTCTAACTTAAAACTCATCTAAGTAGTTAGCCTAGTAATCTTCTAGATGCAAAACATGGACTAGTGAAATTGTATATTTGAAATTATCTCTAGCAAAACTTGTGTAGTCAAAATGGTTTTTAGGAGAGTAGGGTCTAAGGAATAGGTGGGACAATGTTATTTTTGTTAATACAACTTGCCTAAAATTTGAGCATCTGAAATGGCAAATCTCTATGGAAAATATGAAAGAAAATGACTTTTTGGTGTTTTTAGGAGATTCTATCACATGAACAAACTGTTTACCTATCTTCGATAAAATAATGTTGTCTAAACAATAATGTAGTAACCTGAGAGGTTCACCAGAAAAACATGCAACCCTAAGATATTTGATTATGGGAAACTCAATATAGAAACAATCATAAATCTTAATGGCTTGCATTGATTCTTTGGATAACCTGCAATTTTCATGCCCTTAGAGTTTGAACACTACTTTTTTGAGGAATGCATCATTTACTCTCCTAAACTCTTTGCAAAATTTACCTACGTGGAGATCCTTGTAGTACTAATAGATAGTTATTTTGTCAGTCTATGGCAAGTGTGGAAGACCTTCCCACTCATTAGATGCTACTAAAATATAGATTAAGAAAGAGGATAAGAAAAATGAGCCAAATTTACTTATAGCTAATAGACCCTTATGTAAATTTTTAGCAATCAAATCAGCTGAATCAATGTACTTTTCATCCTCAATAGTATTTTGGATAAAGAAGTACGTCTAGCTCTCCCAGTGAAAGGCATGGTCATTACCCCTAACTCTATTTAAGAGAAGCATAATGTTGGCAATTTCTCTAATGAAATGCTTAATATTCAAGGGTTTGGGCAATCTAGAGCCTCCAAGGTTTGGTTTTAAAATCTAGGTTTGAGCTATGATAGAATCATAGTCTTTCTTATTGATGATCTTCTTCATCAAATGTCCAAGGCTCATAAGGTTCTTTGTAAGGAATTCTTAGAGGTGAACTAATACTAACCCTATTTATCCTAGCCAACACTTCTCTAGTAATTTTCCTAATTCACTTGTTGCTAGGGTCATAATGATGTGCACATTCAATAACCAGCTCTAGACACCTAATGGCTGATGGAAAGGTGGTGGCCTCGAGAAGCCCACTACCGGCAAACTTTCGATATATGGGTTCAGATTGAATACTTTATGCCCACTCTAATATTTTGGCTATCTTTTTGTTCACTAGAAAAGTACTCTAATTTCTAGAAGGGAGCTTAAAAAGCATGGCTTTTCTAGTTTAGGCAGCTTAGGATAGAGGAGAGTCATGGTTTGGTTTGAAAATGGAGGGTTTACAAAGATAAGTAGAAATACTTTAAGCCAAAACTAGGCACGATAAAAATGATAGAGGAAAATGGTATGATGCACTTACAATTCTTAAAAAAGCTTAGCCCTCTACCTCTTATGCATACTAGTTGATGCCAAGAGCTCAAAATGACCAAACGGGTAATTATACTAGCCAAAAGGGAAATTTTAAGAAATGATTTTTGGAAATCTCAAGATAGATATTGGTGGGCAAAAAAATTTATAACAAGCATGTCACCTATACCTAAAAGGACTTACAAGGTTGTTTATAGTTAATACCCATCAAATCCACATGCATATCTACCTCTCATGATATCAAAAAATCTCAATTTCACCTTTTCCTATAAAACCAACTATACTTTGGCATGAGTTGTCTTAGCTATCATACTTATTGCCTTTCATGTCTTTAGAATTACCATTGGGTGGGACCCATTTTCTACCTCAAAAATGACAATCATCTCTTCTAATATGTCACCTATGAAAAACAAGAAAACATTAGAAAATCATGAAGTGGAGGTTGAAGTTGAAGTTACCTTGAATGAACTCTGACTTCAACCTCAACTTTGCAAAACTTGACTTAGACCTATGGGTAAAGAAAACTTGACTTTGTTGGGTGAAGGGGAGCAGGTGAGCTTGAACTTGAGGTTGAAGTATGTTAAGAGTCCAAGTTCAACTTCAAATTTTTGGAAAAGGATACTTGGCTGATGACATTACATATTATGCAAAATGTGGGGTAACATATATTTCTAATTATTTAGTTGTTTTAGGAGTTATCTACATGCATCTTGAATGTATTGTTTCAAAGAAATGAATACAAGGAATAAAAAACTTCTTTGTTTTATTCTACTTCTTGTCTCCTATCTCTATTGTCTGCAATGTTGTGTGGTTTAGGAACAAAGAGCTTAAACCCATTTGCAACCCCTTAAAGTTATATGTCTTGTTAGGTTTTTCTATTGGAAAAAATAGCCATGTAAATGCTTAGTTATCTTGATAGGGTTGCAGGTTTCATGAGAAGGATATTTTATAAGTATGAAGGTTTTTATGAACACTGGTGCCTTATTCATAAAGTGATAGGATACATTTGATATTTTGATGTATGGGATATGCCATTGATATTATGAATATATGCTTGTGATTTATCAAATTTTCCAATGGATAAGACATTGATTAGTTATAGGATCAACATGTTCTTGCTGTTGCACATTTGGATTTTGCTAATATTCAACATATTAATCAAATTCATTTCCCTTTTATGTTGAAGAGCTCACCAATAGGTTAACCCCCACTCATCTTGTAGATTTCATAGGTTTTACAAATTCCTACTACATGCCTTTGTCATTCCATAAGTATAGGATAAATAAGGGTTTTATCTTCTTTGTATAGATTCAAATTGTAAGTTTTGGAACTTGTACCATATGAACGAATCTATAGGTTCACTTGCGTAGGTCTTGTAGAGGCTGAAGAAGGAATATAGCTTTATGGTTGGCCATAATGTTTGAATAGGTATGTTGAAAATGGGAATTATCTATCCTTATATGTATTTGTTCCTATCATTGGGTTATTCAAAAGTTGTTAATTCATGAGCCGACACAATGTATATAGGCTTGTACATCTTCTACATGCAATACATTATGTAAAACTTGTGAAAATGCTCCTAAGGGATCATCCTCCAAAGATACATAAGGGTACTTCTTGAAATTATACCTAGGTCTCTTACTCACATAAAAAACTATAGGATTATCTATTGCTACTAATTCAAAGCTTCAAAATACATCTATAATTACATAAAATACTTGGATTTTGCATAAGTAGGGCTTCTCTATTAGTACATGAAAACGCTTTAATTCTGTCTTAATTTTTTCTTCACTCTTCACACAATTGAATTATATCTACAATCTTTCTCACATGCCTTATATCTCACAAAATTGTTCTTTGGATTAATTGCATAAGTACGTAATTCACAAAAAGATGTTTTTGATTACCAGTAACCTTTTTTTTCTTTGTATAACTTCATGGGATCTCCAAATCATCCAAATCATCTATCCTCTTAACCACAACTTCTTTATATTGTCTTCTAACTCATATTAACTTTGCAACTCTTAACTTGATCTCTAACTTTAGTTTTGTATTTTTAGTACTCAATTTTCAATAGAAAGATGCTTAGTTCAAATATGATGAATCACATACAATAGGTGACTTCAACCTTCATCAAGTGCATCAAAATACCATTCTTCCAATACTACTTGTGAACATGATGGATCTTTTTCTTTGAAAAATACCTTTCTTAATTCTTCCACATGTTCTCTCAATTCATCTTTCTGACTCTTATTACTACTATCATTCCTACTGACATTTCTATTATTGTTCCTTCTAAAATTTGGATATCCTATTGATGCTTGTCATGTCCATTTTATAAAATCTTTCCATGTGACCAAAATTATTGTATAACTGACATACTGGTGTACTACTTCTTTGATTAGGTCTAGACTAATTAACTGTTGCTCTACAATTTTTGGCAATATGTCTAAAGTTGTTATTTTTGTAACACAGAATATTGCTCCTTGTCCTACTAGTTTCTTCATTTGATCTCCTTCTTTCACTTGATGTCCTTTCACTTGATCTTCTTCTTTCATTACCTACACTAATAATATCTCTAAACATTCTACTATTGCTATTATTACTATCAAATTTAGGTTTCTTACAATCAATTTCTTTATGACAAAAACCATGACAATTACAATAGTAAAAATTAGTAATAGGATTAAATGTCTTGCCTATATAATTTGTCTTCATATGACCAACTTTATTACATATAAATAATCTACCTTTAAATTCATACCTTTCTTCTTTGGTAATTCAACTTGTTCAATTGCCTCTAGTTTATTGACATTCTCACATTGACTTGCTTGTTCAATTTCATTTGGTGTATCTTTAGATTGAATTGATTCAATCTTATTCTGGTCATCCTTCTTATGTTTAGGATGTTCAAAAACTAGATCTAGTTCCTTTCTTGACTCAGATTTATTTGTTAACTTTTCTCCAATAAAATTTCCAAGACTAGTCTTATCATAAGAAGTTCTTTGAAAATATAGTTGCGCATCAATTTTCTCACTACTAGAATATAAATTTTCCAATTATAGCTTGGTCTAGGTTAACTCTCCTTTCACAATAGTGTTGTATTTCTCAAGTTCTACATGTTCTATATTAATGGATTCAAATTTAGATGTAAATTTTGTAAGATGGGATCTTAGATTTGCATTCTTATATTTCAGACCTAACTCAACTTTGTTGTCATCTTTCTTCAAACTTAACTTTAGTTTAATTATTTTCAACTCATGTTTTAGAATATCATTTTATTTCTTTAATATCGACACTTCATCACTATCTTTTTAAAAATCTTCAGGTTCCTTTTTGGATTTGAGATGATCAATCTTGTTTTTCAAAATCCCAATGTAGTCTTTTGCATCTTCATATCTTTCTTCCAAGTTATCTTTTTCTTTAGTAAGAATATCAATATGTTGAAGAGCTTCTTTAAGGTTCTTTTATAACTATTCCATATCCATAGGTATCTTACTCAAGTTGTTAAGCCTCTTCAAAGTAACTAGGATATGATACCAATTGTTAGAAAATAGGGAATACTAAGGAAGGGAGGAAGGGGGGGGGGGGGGGGGGGGTGCGGGTGTTGAATCAGTATTCTACAAAATTTAGTTCAAAACTGAATATTATTAACTACCTTATAACTTTCATATGAAAGTAAACTAATAATTCTAAATAGTAAACATAACCATGTAATAAGAGAACTCATAACACTATATTTTGTTAACTAGGGAAACCTTGGTCAAGGGAAAACTCTCATGGGAATGGTACCCACAAAAGATCAACTAATTAAAAGTATTCGCTTAAGGATATTGACCTTATTAGGAGTTTATTGCTGTATATAGTGTCTTAGTCCTTGTTAGAGGACTAGGCCTTATTAAAATCCTCAACTCTATTAGGAGTTATTATGTACAATTATAAAAATGTATGCAAGATGAGCCCACTTCCCAAACATACAATATACAATATAGTTTCTTGATACAAAGAGATAGATACAAAAACCTCTTGCTTGCTACTGACATCTTCAATATCTAATATAACACTTGTTACTCTTCACATATGTCTAATCATACATTAGAATTTGCATCACATATAGCTCACATATCATTTATACAACTTTCACATAAGATAACATATCACTTACAACTTTCTTACAACTTCATAAATCACAATCTTCCTTTATACCTTTACAATTATAAAAAATGTTCAGCCATCCTTCAAGCTTTCATATGATTGAAAAGATGTAAAATTAATTCTTTCCCTCTTAGGGTTAATATCTAGGATTTCATCCCTAATTAGTTAAGTAATTATTTTGTAACCAAAATAATTTCTTAACCCATAATTCACACTTTTATTTTATAATTTGTTCTATCCTATACATTTCCTTTACTAGTAATTAATCCATAACTTATTCCATCTTGATCTTACTGATGTACAACCTTAGACATGTCATCTTGAAACTCTACCCTATTTGTACCCAACTTCACATGTTTCAATAATATCTTTGCTAACTGCACTGAATCTTTATGTCTAATTGTAGAATCTTCATTTGTATAAAAGGTTTTCTTTATACAAAGTAAATTTTTCCAAAAATGTCAACTCTTACTTTATTCCATCTTGTCCTACTTATCCAAATCACCAACATGAAGACCTTCTCAATGTTTTGAGGCCTAATGTCTAAGATAATTTCCCTAGTCACTCTTTTAACAATTTTCTCTTCTAGTACATAGTATTGTGCTAGGGTTATAATCAACTCTAATGACTGGACTGATATAGGATGAGAAACCACATTCATTAGTCCACTTATGATCAACATAGACACACTAGCTGATCTCTCCTTGGGCTCATTGCACAATAGTAGTAGGGCATTCAATTGATGTGTCCTAACTCTGTATCTCATATTTTTGAGTACCTATCTCCAAATCTAGATTTCTTGGGTGTTCCTTGATATTTAAGGGAAACTAGTTTAGGTGCAATCTTTTTGGCCATAGGCGATGACGATAATACCATTTATCTATACAAAAGAGAATTTTCAATATTATTAATGAATAAAACCTAAGACAACTTTAGAAACATGAGACGAATGACATAAAACTAACCAAAATAGACTCAAAACCCGAAGAGTTCCTAAAATGCACATATGTGCACCTTACACACATGATGCACCTTGGAATGTGTACAAGGTGTATAATGATTTCATTTTCACTTCCTTCTGAAGGGTTATGAAAATGAAATGAACAAAAATGTGCACGTTACACAGATTGCATATGTGCATGTGTGCACCATGCCACACTATGGATGTGCAAAGGGAAGGGCTCTTAGCTACTATAGATTAGGAACATTCTTGGGGGGTGTAAACATGTGCATGTGTGCTTGTGAACACCTCCAATTTACCTTTAATAAAAGGCTATATGGTGGTGTGAGTGTATGACACTACATTAATGCAGAGTTTGGAGGAGTGCAAAGGTGCAATCTCAAGGTCTTTGAGTGAACAAGTATTTAGAAAGAAGGGGGGTGGTTGTATTTATAGGTAACAATGAGATGTGGTGAAAATCTTTGATGGTGTACACATGAAAATGTGTGCATGTGCACCTCTAGAGTATGAACTCAATGTGCATGTTGCACACTTTTAGAGGTGTGAATGTGCACATGGTATGCACTTGCACTTTTTGATATTTGAAGCAAAAATTTCCATTCTAACCCTCTAACACTACTCAGACTTACCAAAATGGACACCCTAAAATGGATTATACTCAGAGGGAGATCATAATGCATCGAGGTGCTTCATTGGATCCCTTGAAAGGGATCTCATGCTTGAAAAGAGGGGTCCCCATTTTGACTCCAAAATGGGGTGTGCCATAAACATACATCTTAATTTCTTGAAAATAAACATGTCTTGACTATATGATTAAGGTAGAATAAGTTACCTTTTGTTTGTATTCATCTTCCAATCAAGTTTCCTTCATCATCAAAGATCTTTGCCTTCTTTTTCTCAAATTCTAGCTTGTGACCTAAGTTATTCAACTGAGAAACACTCAAAAGATTATATTTGAGTCCTTGTACCCAATATGCACCATCACATCTAATATTATCATTAAAAATGAGTGATCCTTTTCTTTTCATCAAATATGTAATATCATTTCCAAATTTAATAGTTCCACCATCATTAATATATTTAAGTTTATCGAATTTATTTAGATCACCATTCCTGTGATGTGAACAACCACTATCAATAATCCACAAATAATTCTTACTAATGTTTGATATAAGGGTAGTTTCCCTTTCATCCCTCTAA
This sequence comes from Cupressus sempervirens, assembly GCA_028749045.1. Lineage (NCBI taxonomy): Eukaryota > Viridiplantae > Streptophyta > Pinopsida > Cupressales > Cupressaceae > Cupressus > Cupressus sempervirens. The sequence continues at coordinate 834,992,922 of CM053786.1, read as the reverse complement.
CCATTTGGATATTCTTTTATTGCAACATAAACCATTTCAACTACTTCCTTGTCATCATAAGAACTTGACTCAATGTGCTCTTCTTCAACAATGTAATATAACTTCTTTCCTTTTACCTTGTGATCCCTATTCTTCCTATATTTGAAATTTATCTTGTCATTCCTATAATTTCTATCAGTCTTTCTCTTATTAGGACATTTACCAAAAAAATGAACAACCTCATTACATTTCAAATAGATCAATGGAATTTTACCTATGTATTTACATTTAACTCTTGATGATCTCCTTCTAAGAAATACCTCAATCTCACCAAGGTCATCTTTAGTTTCAAAATCACTTCCTTCTATTCTTTTCTTTTCTTTCTTTGGATTACTGATGGTTACTGAAGACTTAAAGACATTTTCCATTATAACCAAACTATTGTCATAATTGCTTAACTCAAATTTAGTTAGCTTACCAACCAAACTATCTAGTTTCAGATTATTACCAAGCATAGCTCTTACTTCCTTAATAGAAAAAAATTGTTAGCATACACAAGTAGAAGAGTTCCTAAGGATTTACTTAAAATTTCAAAATCCTAGTTAACATTGTAATACTGCAAAATTGGCACATTGCCATGCTAAATGAATTCTGGTCTATTTGATCAATCCTAAGTCCTATTTTACTGGGCAATTCTGATTATGATACTTGCTACTTGACCTAAGTGTCAAATGCAAAAAACTTAATATTCATTAATCACACTCTTTATTTAATTCCTAACTATTGACTCAAATTAGCTACATTAAACCTATTGATTAAGTTTAATTTAGTTATAAGTGTTCATACATTAATTAAATTAAAATCAATTCATTAGCTAATATACAAAGAGATTAAATGTATTTAGTTTAATAATATCCTAATTTTAATTATTGAATTTAATTATTCAATTAATTAAATATTATACATTTATGAAGTCATATTCTATTTTATTAAATTAAATATTCTCTCCAAATCATCTCTTTAGTTCAAAAATGGAAATAACTTAGTTAACCCTCTCTTACACTCATAAGAGAATCGGTTAACTCTCCATGACACTTAGATATGAAACAGTTAACTTCATCTGTACAAGGAAGTTTCCATTCTAATTGAATCTCATCTTCAATCTCAGCTATTCATTGTAATTGATCTTGACCATTGATCAATCCTGTGATTCTATTTAAGGAGCCTCCAATTCCTCATTACAGAGGTTGAATTGATTATGCATCAAATTTATGCTGGAATATCTACTCGTTTTGCTCATACATCTATAGCTTAACTTCTTGCATTATAATATCATATTAGCTTAATATGCATTCCTACAATATAATTTAATTTCTCTTGTTTTTAGATTAATTATATTTCATCTAGTGTAAGTTTAATTCTCATATAGTTTAATAAAAATCCTTTTTACTAGAGGTGTAGTTGCTAGCTTCTCATTCTAAGAGCAATAGAAAAATCCATCTAGTTAGAAGGACACAAATCAATTTTCTAAATCATTTTAGGTGTATGATTCAATGTTCATTTTAGGATGGTTTATCATGTAAGGATCATGTTGAAGTGTGGTTGATTAATTGGCCATAATTAAAACACACACTAATGTTGTATTGGTTATCATATTATTGAGAAAAGATCAAAATGAAAAGTTGTTAAAATACTTAGAATAAGGGGATGAACTAAATGAGCCAAGCAAAGAAAGGAGAAGGAGGGAGTTAAAAAATCAAGTCAAGACAATAAGAGTGAAAGGAGAACTAAGTGAGTAAAGATAGATAAAGAGCTAACCGATATTTGAACAAGAAAATGTAGTTACTATATTTAACATATCACTTTGTACTATTACTATTTAACCATTATAGCAAAAGATCTTGAAAGCATCAAGTAGACATAACTAGTCAATAAAACCCTATTGTAATATTGATTAGTTATGTTTATAAGTCCTTTAAATAAGGCCACTATTTTTGGTCATAGAACATGGAGTGATAAGGTCTAGATGATCTTTTGGTGGAATCCTCTATCAAGGTCACTCTAACAAAGTGTATACAACCTATAACAATGTTGACTCTTAGCCAAGCTCACTTTAGAAGAGTAAAAACATTTTGGGTTTCCAATCTTAGGTAGTTTTTATCTTCATGGGGTTTCCATGTTAAAAATCATGATGTTAATGGTGTTAATGTTATTTGGGTTGTAAGTCATTTTATATATGTTTTTACATTATACTACAACTTAGTAATAAATAAGTTTAATTGATAATAACTAGAAGTTTACTAAAAGTCTGTAATACAAGGAACACAAATTTAACAATTTGGAAAATAGTGAATAAGTGAGTATAATATTAAGCTGGATGTGTACACTAAGTTTTTGTTGTTGAAGATTATAATAAGTTGTTGATATTTGAAAGGGACTATGAGATAACTAGATACAAGTGATTCACACCCCCTCTCAGTTATCTAATTTGGTATCAAAGCTAAGTTCTTGGAGAAAGAACTTTAAATGAACTTGAGTTAAAGATCAATGATGTATAAGTAGGAGGTTCCAAATCCAAACAAGGTGTTGGTGCTAAAAATTGCATGGTCAATTTTGAGCACCATTGTAAAAATCAAGCTCTTAAACGCTTTAAAAATGCATATATACCTGGTTGTACCCGACTATTCCTATAAGGCCCCAGAGGTGTTCAATGTTTCTAACACCCTCCATTCAGCATGTCCTCCTGTTCCATGAAGTTAAATCATCATTTTGAGCTGTTTGGCGAAGTCCTGTTTTGAGCCAATATCATTTTTGCATTTTACCTTAAGTGTCAAACAACGACATGAGGCTATGTTTGTAATCGAATAACTTGCACCCATAAATGTTTTAGGACTCACCACTTTGGGAGTGTCTAGTATCCATACCCAAGAGCCTATGTTTCAAATTTTGAGTCATTTCAAGTCTGTTTGACTAGGTTTTGAATTCCCCAAAGTTGGTAGTTTACTGTTTTCATGCTGATGCACTTTGCACACATTTCTGGGAAGCCATGTTTGACGAGTTATAACTTTTGACCAGTTGAACCAATTGTTGAAATTTCTTTTGAATTGCATTTTAGACATCAGAGAATTTTCATGTTTCAAGTTTCAGCTCTTGAAGAATCCGTTTGATCAGTTTTCAAACGCGATTCCAAAGCCAATTTCTAAAGTTTTACTGGTGTTAGTATTTGCAGAGCTGTCAAGACCCCTGCTCGGGATGTTATATCTCCTAATCCGTGATAGGTCAAGTCAAATGGATTTTACCTCTATGTTGTATACTGAAAATACTATAAGTGTGCCAGTTTTCAAGCTTTAACGAATCCATTTGCACACTTTTTCAAGTCATTTCCATTTGCAAAAAATGTTTTCTGTCAGTGCTTTTAATCTGTAAAATCCAAGTAGCCTACTTTGAATGTCCACCATATGTGTCCTGTTATTCGTCATGAGCCCAAATCATAGATCCATAATGTCCTCATGACAGAGAATGAGTGCCCCAGTTTTCGTTTCCCCATGTGCTCATTTGCCTAGTTTTCCAAGCTGATTCCAGAGCCAATTTGTTGTTTTCTGACGTGTTTGCTTGCAGGTAATTTTGAGAAGGAAACTTTGACGTTCAATATCTTTTGATTGAGAATTTTTTATAAGACGAGATCCGACATGGTACTAGTATACAAAACATAGATTTAGTGTGTCAGGTTTCAGAGCCTGGTTAGTTGTTCGACTCAGTTTTTGAAAGCAACCAACGGACCTCCTAGTACCAAATTCAGAGTTAGCAAAAAGTGAGAAAAATGAGTTTTAATTGGTAGAGAATTGATCGAATTTGAATCCAATCAATGTCGGGTGTTCAACGAGCTAGTTTGAGGATTTAGTTGTCCAAAAACAAATTTTTTTTTAGCCAGACCCACTTTGGGGTCCGACTGATTCCATTAGACTAATAAAGCTGATGATGCACTATATGGAGCCTCTTCGGGATAAAAAGATGGAGTATTTGAATCTTGAGATGAAAAGCGGATTAAAGAAGAATCAGGTTCATTACTGCAGGATTATGTATGGTGATCATAGTAAATATAATGCACATCTAGATATTAAATATTTGTATAGGTCATACCTAAGTTCATTCTCTGAACCAACTACCATGGTTTCAATGGAGATGTCAATACTACGAGCGATTAGTAATGAAGTGGTGCATTTAGCAATAAGGAAAGGAGAGACTAAATAAGATGTGTACCTTGGCATCATGTCTTATATTCCAATCACAATATATATGAAGGCGTTCCCCATCATCATTAGACTTAAAAATTTATGCACCCTTAATCCTTTTAATTGGATCTGCTCATTTGAGAAATTGCCCATTTAGCATAATTTGATTGCAAGCATACAAGTAGAATCAGAGGCAGTGCCATTGACTGAGGGAGGCATCTCAAAACAGATCTCACATCATAAAAATGTCACAATTTTGAAATTGAAAAGGGACAGGTGGAAAATGCTGGAGTAGAAAACGCATCAGGCAAAGAAATCCACAGCATATAAAGCCACAAGGAGAACAATTTATGCATGAAGACAAAAACAAAGACTTACGCCTTAGTAGAGAATATACATTATAAAAAGACCCAGCGCATAAAAAGAAGAGAGCCATGTTTAAGGAGCCGCTTGCAAAGTTTTAAGAGGGATCTTCATGCCATTGAATGCAACTCACGTTCAGAGGGAGAGGAACTCCAAACAGTGACACCAAAATGTTACCCACGTGCTTCAAAGACAATCCACGCAAATAAGAAGGGAAGATGCCTTTGCAGGCAGTCAGCGATAGTAAGAGAAGACGCTTAGTGGATCAAAAAAGAAAGCCGTCCATTAAAAGGATCACACAATTAAATGCAAGTGAAGTCAACAACATAAAAAAAAGAGCAGAGATCCTCATGTAGCCCAAGTTGTTCAGGTAGAACTCATGCAGTCTTGAACAGACAGAACACTGTCCATGCGAATTAAAAAGAGAATATAGACCACGTGAGGCACAAATTAGTGTATTGAGTAAAAAAAAAGAGCCCCATAACAGAGGCAAAGTTGTAGCAACTTTAAAAGGAAGCCGTCTCATTGAGAGGTCTGTGCATTGTAAAACAATCTCCATATGTAGCCAAAGAATATGGAATACCCGCACCAAAAAATGGAGAGGTTCATGACAATAGAAGCCGCAAGAGCATTTTAAAAATAACTCATGCACCAAAAAGAGAGATATCTTTGAAAAGTTTGAAACTAATTTGTTCACGGAAAATGTCGCCTGCTACAAATATCATTGTTTTGTTGGGATTGGGACTACGTGAGGAGAGCTCGTAATTTTGAAAGGAAATTAGCAAATATAAAAGGTAATCCATGCAACAGCAATCAAAGGGGAAGCTTACGCAAATTTCAAAAGAAGACGCCAGTTAGATGATGAAAAAGCATAATAAAAGACCCCATGTCAGTATAGCAGAGATGCCAAGTTTAGAGGCAAAACACAAATGCAGAAGGTAAAACATAGGCACTCCACAGTAAGAAGAAACAATGTATAAAATGTAGTCCAAAGCATACAGGTGTGCTCTCATAGACAGGGAACAAATTTTATGTTTCCTTTGTCCCACATTAGTTAAGTGGTGAAGTTCTAAAATGTTTAAATACAATACCTTGCGAATGGTTGGTGTCTCAAGGCAAAAGCCTTTCTAAGAGGGAAAGTGGCTACATAGTGTCATGTTAGAATGGAGTAAACGTCAGCGTGAGAAAAGTTAAATTTTGAACGAACGTGCACTGTGCACTGATGATGATATGGCACTGGGCATTCTTGCAAAATGGAGATGTCTGAAAGTTAAGGAATGTGGGCATGCCACGTGGCATAGTTTTTAGTGGATGGTGATGTGGCAAGTTAAGGAGATGATGCCTAAGATGGTGCCATGTGGCAGGGTCGACAGCACCCGCCTTCCCACAATAAAAAGTTGCGCACTAAATAAATAGTGGGCATGCGAAAAGATACCACGTGGCATAGTTTTTAGTGGATGGTGATGTGGCGAGTCGAGGAGATGATGCCTAAGATGGTGCCATGTGGCAGGGTCGACAGCACCCGCTTTCCCACAATAAAAAGTTGCACACTAAATAAATAATGTGGGAAAATAGGTAACTGCCATGTGGCAGCGGCCCCATCAATTGATGACATGGCAATGAGGTGGCAGAATGCAACGGATCAACCAATCATGAGGTGACATGTGGCACCTTGTCAGAGAGAGGTTTGACCCGAAATTAAAGAGGTTGGCAAAAATAAAAGTAATAAAAAATAATAATTTTTTATTATAGCAAATATAAAAGGTAATCCATGCAACAGCAATCAAAGGGGAAGCTTACGCAAATTTCAAAAGAAGACGCCAGTTAGATGATGAAAAAGCATAATAAAAGACCCCATGTCAGTATAGCAGAGATGCCAAGTTTAGAGGCAAAACACAAATGCAGAAGGTAAAACATAGGCACTCCACAGTAAGAAGAAACAATGTATAAAATGTAGTCCAAAGCATACAGGTGTGCTCTCATAGACAGGGAACAAATTTTATGTTTCCTTTGTCCCACATTAGTTAAGTGGTGAAGTTCTAAAATGTTTAAATACAATACCTTGCGAATGGTTGGTGTCTCAAGGCAAAAGCCTTTCTAAGAGGGAAAGTGGCTACATAGTGTCATGTTAGAATGGAGTAAACGTCAGCGTGAGAAAAGTTAAATTTTGAACGAACGTGCACTGTGCACTGATGATGATATGGCACTGGGCATTCTTGCAAAATGGAGATGTCTGAAAGTTAAGGAATGTGGGCATGCCACGTGGCATAGTTTTTAGTGGATGGTGATGTGGCAAGTTAAGGAGATGATGCCTAAGATGGTGCCATGTGGCAGGGTCGACAGCACCCGCCTTCCCACAATAAAAAGTTGCGCACTAAATAAATAGTGGGCATGCGAAAAGATACCACGTGGCATAGTTTTTAGTGGATGGTGATGTGGCGAGTCGAGGAGATGATGCCTAAGATGGTGCCATGTGGCAGGGTCGACAGCACCCGCTTTCCCACAATAAAAAGTTGCACACTAAATAAATAATGTGGGAAAATAGGTAACTGCCATGTGGCAGCGGCCCCATCAATTGATGACATGGCAATGAGGTGGCAGAATGCAACGGATCAACCAATCATGAGGTGACATGTGGCACCTTGTCAGAGAGAGGTTTGACCCGAAATTAAAGAGGTTGGCAAAAATAAAAGTAATAAAAAATAATAATTTTTTATTATTTTCAAAATGTCCCCTGCAGATTTTTAATTTCAAAGAGGGGATTATTTCTGAAGTTTCAACTTTAGAGCTTTTTAAAATTTTCAAAAATAAATTTAAAAAACAAAGATGTGCAGACCATGGTTTTCTAGTAGAGGAGTCATTTTTGAAATGATTTTTAGTGGGTTTTTGAGATGCAAAATAGGTGATGTTATATATCACCAGAATCGAGAGAAGATGACTTTTCGATTCCAGAGCTAGTTTCTACACATGAAGCAATCGGTTCAAGTTACATGAGGATTTGTGTCAGGTACTTATCTTGCAACTGAATTCAGATGACAAAGTTCAAAATCGATTTCTAGCATGGAAATGACCTGAATAGGGTTAAAAGGCAGTAAAAATTAGGTTTGAGGCGATTTTAACCATTTTCAAATCAGTTGAATCTCAATTTCATCAGTATTTCATTAAGGCAAATTAGATTTTTGGGTAATCAAGTTTGCATCATTCAACAGGGGATATTTGCAAATTAGTTACAACGTAATGATGAAACAGAAAATCAAATCAGATGGGTAAAAGATGAAAGAGGTTTTCAGTTGCACAAGATGGGATTCCAAATGGACACTTGTCATCTTTAGTTTCAATCTGGGAATTCATCTCCTTGCTATATTATTCTTTCTTTCTTCCATTTGAGGGGTTCCAATCTTTTGGAGAAAAATCTGCACATTACTGTGATACCAAGGTTTTGGATCCAGTTCTGGTTGCATTCCCATGACTGTGACACCATTTTCTTTCAACAAATTCTTCTCATGTGAACAAAAATTAAGAAGTATAGTACAGATAGTTCTGATATGTTTGGTATTTTCATGTTTTCGTTTCATGTATCTGAATGTATATTTTCAAAGAAAATGAATACATATGAGCAACATTTCATTAGTTTCATTCTAGTTCTCGTCTCCTGTCTCAGTAATCTGTAGTCTTATGAGGTCTTGGAACAAAGAGCTGAGGTCAATTTGCTTCCCCTTCAGGTTGTATGTCTGATATATTTTGCCGTTGGAACAAAGTGCCAAGTAAATGCTTAATGTGTTTGACAGGGTTACTAGCTATGTTGAGAAGGATATTTTGTGAGAATGAGATCTGAATGAACATAGATGTTTGAATCACAAGGTGATTAGATAGATATGATGTCTGGGTATACAGAATATGTCCTAATGTCATAGATGTATGTTTTGAATTCGTGGATTTTCCCAATGGATCAGGCACTGATCAATTTTAAGATCACTTGTTATATTGCTGCATGTTTGAGGATTTGTTGAAAATCAACATCAATAATCAAACACTTTCCCCCTTTCATGTTGAAGAGCTATAATAGAATGCCCTCACTCAACTTATGAAATTCCTAAATCTACATTTAGCTATTGTAGATTGATGATTATTTCATGAATTATCAGGAGAAATAAGGGTTTTAATCGCTTCATATTAGATTCAGTGTGTGCTTCGATAACTGGTACCATATAAAGAATCTATAGGTCTACCCGCCTAGGTTTTGCAGAGCCTGAAGAAGAAGAAGGGTCATGCCTTATAGTTGGCCTGGTATTTGAATGGGCATGTTGAGAATGGGAGTTAGCTACCCCTAGATATGTTTTGTTCTCACCAGGGTAATTGGAAACAGGTAATGCTTTCAAACACCAACACATCACAAGGCATTGTGGTAGAATAGGACAAGCCTAAAGAGACAAATTTGACACCTAAGATGAAGGATCAAGAATCTATTCAAGCCCTAGTAACCTTACTAGTATTAGGCACTCCTTCCACTCACACTTTGTAGAAGCCAAGCATAGATGCAACACCATTACAAATTTTAGTGTTAAGTCTAAGGTCATCAAAGGAAAAAGAAGTCATACAATAAGGAGATGTTAGCCTTGATGAAGAGCTCATTTTGTGAAAATATGATTATGCTACAATGACAATAGAATAGATGGGCATACTCTAGGAAGCCCTAGCAAGAAAGAAGCATTAGGAACTACTTAGAAGGCAGCATAGGCAAAAGCAAGCATTGTAGGATATCAAGGACATCTTTTTAGATGCATTCAACCTACTGACTCCAGATGAGACCAAGCCACTAATTAAACAACTAACACATATAGTGGAGAAGGTTAGTGATATAGACCTAGACACAAATTTTAAATTATTAGAATGGTCAAAAAAGAAATTTCAATGCAAAGTAAATGAAAAGATATCAAGTGACATAGCACTAACACAAGCTGCATTGGCAACTAAAGTAGAAAGTGTGAAGAAGGTACTTGAGAACATTTTCTCACTGTACACAAAATTGTGCAATCCAACACTCTTTACATGAGAGACTAGAAGTCATATTTTAAGCTTGGAAAGTCAGATTAGTGCATCATGTGCAAAACTGCCAATGATACCAACTCAAAGTGAGAAGCACTTTAGAACATTGCTACAAACCTAGAGTTAGTTAGCTACATTGTCAGTAGATGAGACCAATATAAGGGCTAAACTAATTAGTATCTAGGAAACATTTACCCCCCATAGTGAAATTTTGCACAAGGAACTAGGCTATACCAAAACCCTAATAATGAAATACCCAAATCTTTCTACAATAGATGGTCTAGTCCACCTTGCTGTTGAGCTAACTATCCAAATCAAGTCTTTGGATGTACCATGTGAAAACTGGGATGCAAGTCTAAAGATAATCCTAGATGTCCATAACTCTTTTCTAGACAAACACACAATAAGGGTATAGCCCATTGATATAACTGTCAAAAAGGGGGAGAAATAAAGGAGAAAGTAATATAGAGAGAGATTTTTGGGGAGATATAAGGAGAGGGATAAATGGGGGAGAGTAAGATATAGGTAAATAGGGGGGGGGGGGAGTAAGATATAAAGAGAGAAATAAAGATAAGAGAAATAAGAGGAGATAGAGAAGAATGGAAGAGAGTAAGAAAAGGGATAGAGAGAAGATAGAATAAGCTAACGTGGAGCAATCATAGAATAGCATGAAGTCAAATAATATTAGTAGAGACACATTTACTTAGTAGCAGTACAAAATTTGGGATATAGAATAGACCTATCGACTAAAGGGGAGTTATAAGAATTTGAGGTATACTAGTTGTCACAAAAATTTTAAATTTAGAATTTTTGTACATAAGCCAAGTTAGAGATATGTTATTCTTGAAAGGATAAGAGTACTAATGCATACTCTAGTGTTTTTAGCACTCATTTCAAGGGGGGAGATTGTTGATCTTAGATTGGGTTTGACTAATGAGTGTCTACACACTGAAGTCATTTACTTAGTTCATGTTGAACAAGCAATACATGCTAAGCACAACATGTATATTATAGAGCATATTGGGTCCATAATGAGTGCCAAGCCACTCATGTGCCGAGTCACGTAAGTGTCAAGTAGATAGTGTATGCTAAGTGATTCAAGAGTTGAGTAAATAGTGGATACTAAGTGATATAGATGCCGAGTCATAGTAGAAAGATTAGTGTATGCTGATCATAAGAGACTTCAAATGCTAAGTGAGACAATTTTGACATAATTATTTGTAAAGGCACAAAAAACTATTTAAACCATTTTTGAGCTGACTTGAAGATTGAATTATGATATTTTAGAGATAATAACAAGTCTTAAGTTGGATTCCCAATGCATTACATGCAACCAATTAGAAAAAGGGAAGGGTTAAGTGGCAAAATGGATGAATCACAACCATTGATTCATTACTAACACTAAGTCACCTAAGTCTTGATAAGGAGGATGAACCCTAAACTCTCTAGAGTGTGTGGAAGGTGTATAAAGGAGTGAAGAGAGAATTTTTCATGTGCAAACAAAGCATTCATGGTCACTAAGGAGTTATGATCTGAGACTACATTACAAAATCAATTAGAGAAGAATAGAGGAAAGAAGAGAGTATACAAAAAAGAGACATATGATCATGAAGGATTGAGAATACATTAATTTAGAGGTGATCTATCATTAGGTATGGAAGTGCTAACCGCAAGATCATTGTTGAATCATTCTAGCAATTGAATCAGTCAAATCCCTTAACAGAGTAGTCCTAATAGGTTGTATTAAAATCCTCTAACAAGGTATTTACTTAATTATGAGTTGAAGTCCTTTAACAAGGCACACTTCTAATAGGGTGTTGAAATCCTTTAACATGGTGAGACCTAATAGTCTTTGTAAGCCTTTAACAGGGTAGACCATGTCTCATGATGAAAACATTGTAACCTTCATTGGATACACTGTATTACTGTAGTAGTGAAGATTTGTGGGTGTTATCCCCATCCCAATTTTACCTTCTCATTGGAGGGTTTCTAGGTAATCATATCTAGTGTCATATGTGTGTGAATGTTTACTTGATTACATGTTTTAAATGTACATGCTTTACATGATATTTTAATTTACTCATTGAATGTATGAGATGGATGTGAGGTGAAATTTTTATGGGTCCAAGTTTAAATTACTAATTCATGCCCCCCACTTAGCCCCCCCCCCCCTCCCCCGACAAAATTTTACCTTTCCTATTGTAATTCCAACACTGAGTTCATCCTGATGGTGCAGTTTATTTAGACTTTTGATGTTGTTTGGTTTCTAGTTTATGCAGTCAAAGTTAGAGGTTCTATTTTGCACTCGAGGAGATATATCTTGAGACATTCTATTTTCTAGATTTTCTTCCAAGCACATCCCATTTAGTTTTTTTTTTGGTATTATAATGGATATCTTGGTTTTTTTAGGTCTAGAGGTTAATTTTTTTGTTTTAGATGATTTTTGATGGGTTGCAATATCTCTTGTATCAGTCTTATGTCTCTTTTTATGTTTTTTCTTTTGTATCATTTTTGCAAATGCACTAAGATAAAGTGTTACTCTATTGCATTTTGGGATCTTGCACATCTTTGTGTGTTTTTGTACTTGCACTAAATTATGAAGTGATTTGGGGCTTTTCATGTTGTCCATATTCACCATCTTCCTTTTTCAAGTGAGTGTTCTTTCCATGATAGTATCCTCATGATGTGTCAATGAAATGTGGCATTATAAGTGTTTATACTTCATTTTCACTCTCAATGTTCTTGATTCTTCTTTCTATAGGATATATTTCATTTATTTTTAGTCTTTGTGTCTTACTTATTAGCATTATAGGGGGTTATGTTAGTTCTATTTCTCATTATGTTCAATGGAGTAAGCTATGTGTTCAGTATTTGATCCTATGTGCTAGGAAATTGTAGTGATTGGATACCTATACATTTTGGTGAGATGGATCATTTACCATATAAACATTCTTTCATTCCTATTTTGGGGGGCCATGAAGATACCTTCCATCATCGATTGATCAGATTTTTAGACATAGTCATGTTTACTTGGTCATGTTCTATACCTAGATTGAAAAATCCACTATATATTGATACTATCTATTTGCACCCCATCTAGAAATTAAAATTGAAAAATTTCCTACTAGAGATAATTGCTACCCCTACCATATCAAATGATATCAATAATTTTAAATTCTTCCAACATGATTAATATATCTTAAATTACATAATGTGCAAAAATGTTTTTAAAAGATATTATTGATAAATAATGCATAGAACTCAAAGAGATTAGATATCAATGGATCCTAAACCTAAGATGTAATTCCTCACCAAGGAACCTTTGGAGTGAAGGGTCAAATATAAACTAATAATTTTTCTTCAGAAATATTGACACATACAGACACACATGAAATCATGAGTGCATAAATGTAATCAAATTACATAATAACAAACATCATAACTATGACCACCTTGAAAATGTGCACAAGACAAATCTAATCAGCTCCATGATTCATTTAATATTTTTATTTCTCCATTATACATTCTTTTTCTATTATTCCTTCTCCCACTATTTTAAGAACCAACAAACTCATAAACTTCTTTCAATTATGAAGCCATTTCTTTCTTTTCATTAATGTGTTTCTCTATTATTTTCATTTCCAATGGACCAACTTTCATTGGGTAATGTCATCATTCATTCCATTTCTTTGTTCAAGACTATTATTACCCTCTTTTCTTTCCTAATAATTATGTTACAAATAAATTTTCTTCCTAACTTCAACTTGGAATCTTAAGATTATGCCAATAATAATTCCAAAATTATCATGTTTTCACTTAATTCCTTACTTTTAACTACTTCTATTCTAAAAATATCTTGGTTGATGAATATTCCAATAGCATTATCCTTTGTATATCCCTAGTATCAAATTTGAAATCTTGGCACAAATAGAGGGGGTGGTCCGACAACTGGCACAAAAGGATAAAAGCAAATCATCAGAAGTTGTTGATGAACAAGATATAGACTAAACAAAAGAAACCCTTGCCCCACCACAAAGCACCTCATGAATGGATATAATTTTTTTTTTTATCATAATAAGATACTCACCATGGGTATACCTACATAACAACTTGAGAAACTAATTTAGTATCAAGTAAAGGATTGCACATATGTTCTTTTAGATTTGTGTGTTGTGTGCATGGTGATATTTGTCCTTTTTGTAACATTTTTTGTCAAAGGGATAACTATCCTTAACCCTCTATGCCTAAAGCATGTTGTAACTCATTATATCTAAATGAGTTTCGAAGCCTAGAGGAGGGTCAAAATTTTATTTTAGTAAATGAACACATGCTTTCTTTTGGAAATACAATAGGGAAGTAAACTCTTGGCGGGGGGGTGAATCAGCACTTAAAACTTTCAACCTCTAAAACTATTTACCACACATCCATCTCACAATCTATGAATATAAACTAAAATACCAAATTAAACATATACATCCATAACATGAAAGTAAAATATTCAACATATGTATGAAACAAGATATTTGGTTATGTAGAAACCCTCTAAGGAGAATATAAAACTTGGGTGGAGATGAAACCCACAAATCTTTACTAGTGCAGTAATAAAGTGTATCTAATTAAGGTTACAATGTTTGATCATAAAACATGATCTACCCTATGAAAAGAATGCCCTATTAAAGGCTTACAAGATTGCTAGATCTTACCTTATTAAAGGATTTAAACACCTGCTAAAAGTGTGTCTAGAAAAAGGACTTTAACTTACATATGAAGTAGGCACCCTCTTAAAGAATTTGTAACTGCTAGTCAAGACTACTATGTTAAGAGATTAACTAATTCACTTGTTAGAATTTCTCAAAAATGATCCTTTGATTAGCACTTTGTTTCATGATTTTAGATCACCTCTATCCTAATGTATACTTGATCCTTTTTGATAACATGTATCTCTACTATCCTCTAATTTCTTTCCTCTATTCTCCTTTAACTAATTATGCAATGTAACTCAACTCATAACACCTTAGTCACCATGAATGCTCTATTTGCAAATGCAAACTCTCTTCAATTCTCCTTAAGCATTCTACAAAAATCTTAGGGTTTTTATTCCTTAAGAATACCTAGGTGACTTACGGTTAGGTATGAATCAATGGTAGTGATTCACCCATATTGCCACTTAAACCTTCCCTTTTTCTAATTACATGCCTGTAATGCATAGGGATTCACAATTAAGATTTTTCCTTATCATCAAATATCATAAAAAAATCCTTAAGTCGGCCCAAAAATGGTTTACATAGAATTTTTTTCCATTAGAAACATCTATGTCAAAACTATGTGACTCGACACTTGATGTCCTTGATGCTCAGCATCAACTACAACTTCAATGATGTAACTCAACCTCTGAATGACTTGACATCTATGGATCACTCGACATCTATATAGCTTGGCACATATAATCTACCCAACACTTGAGTGACTCTATAGTTACTAGTAATTTGACTCACACTAAATATCTGTCACTCAACATATACTATCAAACAACTTATGTTCAACATGTATTACTTGTTCGGCATGGACTAAGTAAATGACTTAAGTATATAGTCACTCAAATGTCAAAATCAATCTAAGATTGAAAATCTCCACCTTTCATATGAGTGGAAAAATTCTTGATCATGAGTAAGTAACCTTTAGCCTTTGAAACATAGCTAAGATAATATCCATATACATACAAAATTTCAAAACTTCAAAATTATGAAAAATCTTATGATTCATCAGTCATACCTCAAAATTGAATAACTCCCCTTGAGTTGATTGTTCTTTTCAATATCTAAACTTCAAAATTATTCCTCCTGCTGAGGAGATTTAAATTTGAATTTGTGTACTCTATTTCTGAGTTTGACTCTCCCCCATACCTCTTATTTATCCCATACTTCTTAATTCTCCTCCATTTTGACATTGATGCCAAAAGGTTATACACTTAGAGTGTGTTTGTTCAAAAATGATTTGTGGACCTCAAGCATGCTTTTTAATGCAACATCCCAATTATCACAAGCTACCTTCAATGATTTGATCTAGATGGTCAACTCAATAGTAAGGTGAACTAATCCTTCATGAGTAGAAATATGTGGATCTTTCTTCATGACTATTTTAGCAAAGGCTAGTTCCTTGTGTAATATTTCCATATGTAGAGTCAAATTGGTTGCTTATCAGTTTAGCCTTGATATTTGCTTCATATGTATAACACTACTAACTAACTCTAGAAGTTTAGGAGATTTCTGAAATGTTTTTCACTTTTTGCTAGAGATTTTGGCAGGGTTATACTAGATGATTGTATATGACTCTCCAAACTTAGAACATGACTCCTTATTTTTCTGTGAAAAGTGTGGGATTACACAACTTGGTATACAAAGAGAAAATTTTCTCTAGTACCTTCTTCAAACTATCAGTTTTGGTTGCTAACTCATCCTATGATAGTGGAATAGCACTTGATATGTTTTCATCAACATTGTATTGAAAACTTTCTTTTAGACCATTCTTGTAGTTTTAGATTAGAACCTAGGTCTATGTTATTTAGCTTCTCCACTAAGTTGGTTAGTTGCACTATAATTGGCTTTGTTACTTCTGGTGTTGGCAAGCTAAATGCATCAAGGAAAATTTCCTTAATATCTATCAATGTTTTTTTCTTCCAATGCTCCTATATGAGAAGTTCTTGATTCTTCTTCTTTGCTAGAGCATCTTGTAGTATGCCCATCTACTCAATAGTGATAGTTACACAATCAAACTTGGGAAACTTGATCACTTCATCCAAGTTCACATTGAAAAATGATGTGACTTCATCTACCTTAGATGTACTTGGACTCAGCTATGTTGATTTTAGGGGTATAGCTTCTATACTTGGCCTATAAAGAGCTTGATTAGGAGGAGTTTAATAGTTTCTAGTAAATTTACAAATGTTTGTATTGCTAATTGCTCCTTAGGTTTGGTAGTCATATGTAACTCTTCAGTCTTATCCTTTTCCTTCTCTACATTCATAGATGTACCTTGCCCTTGTGTTATAGGTGCAGGAGTATCTACCTAACCTGTTTGAACTTGTTTTCCTTCCATCTTTTCTATTTCATCTCTTTTCTCTTCAACTATCTCACCCTTGCCATGTTCACACTCCTTTAGAGTGATTGTGACTAGACTACTTTGTGCCAATGTATTGATGGTGGAAGTAGATGTCACCTTCCTTTGATATACCACAAGGGGTAATGTAGTTTGTGTCAAGGTGAATTGAGGAGGGGTTATAGGCATAATTTTTTTTTGTACTTCGTCCCCTATAGATACCTTGTTTGCCTTCTCAATTTCATCAACACTCACTAGTATAGGATTTTCACAAATTTTTTCCTAGGTAGTGGAATCTACTAGTATCTTCTTCAAGTCATCCTTTATTAGGGGATTGATGTTCTAAGTGATAGTATGAGAGACATCCTTAATATTTATAGTATCATTTTCTATGTTCACCTTATATGGAGGACTAAAACTCGGCACTAGTGTATCTAGTACACTTTTTTCTATCTACTTCTAATCTTCAGCTAGTGCCTTCGTATCTTTGTTTGTTGCAGTTTCTTCCTCTTGTGTTATTGTCTCAGTATCAACTATGATTACCTCACTTACCTGTTGTTTCTATTCTTTGTCCTCACCTACCTCAATAGGTGCCTATATTATTACCTTGGGTGTTGTCAAACCATATAGTGATTTCCAAATCAATGTGGTCTTTTGTACAACATCCTCAACCTTGTTCTACAATATGTTGAATGCATTGTATTCTAGTGAAAATTTTCTAGTATGCTTCTTTAATGCCTTGGCCATTATTTCTCTATCGAGTTGTGGCATCACTTTGGCAATTGTAGTCTCTCTTATTTGTCTCTTTATGTTTATACTATATTGCCATTTTTACTCAACTCTATCAGATAATTCCTTTGGTAGAGCGTTCAAAATCTCAATTGGAGTTTGTTTAAAAGTTGTCAGCAGGGCATAAATTGACTCCTCTACTTGGTTCATCTCAACTTTTTCAAGTGTATCTAATTTAATATGTGTGAGACCAAATAAATAAGCATTGTTCCTTATATTCTCACATATATTTTCTAAATCTGTAGAAGAATGGTGAGTTACCACTTGAAATTTGTTGTTGTCACCAAATTTAGTCTTCTCTTCATTAGATTCAGCTAGAGCTATGTATTTTCTCCTTGATTTCTTATCAACCTCCTCTTCATTTCTAGCTGGTCTAGCTCTCTTCTCTTTTGTCTTAACTTCTTCTTGAGCCTTATTTGTAGTAGCCCTTGTGCTTTCTCTTGTAGAGGAAAATGTAGGCTTAGGTTTTGTAACCTTCCTTGGTTTTCTAGTAGGTGGTATCTTTGGTTTCCTCTTCTTTTCCTCTGGTGCTTCACTAGCTTCTTCTGCCTTGAAACCTTCTTCTATTTCTACTTCTTATGCTCGGTCTTGTCCTTGACCAAGATTCAAGGCTAGTGGTGCTTGAATAGGCATGTCTTCTTCTTCTTCATTAACTTCCTCTTCTTCTTCTTCTTTATCTCCTCCTTCACTAAATTTCTACTTTAGCTTCTTGACAATTTTGTTCTACTTCCAAGTTATAATCAACACCTTAAATCTTTAGTCATGCACATGTAATATTTTCAAAACTAAATCCTTGGATTTGATGTATAGTATATCTTTTAGATATCAATCCCACATACCTCTTGATTGTTTAATTGGAGGAGGTGTGATCACCTAACACATTGGGTAAAGTGATCCCATCTACACTTGATGTGCTACAATCTTCCA
Organism: Cupressus sempervirens; assembly: GCA_028749045.1. Taxonomy (NCBI): domain Eukaryota; kingdom Viridiplantae; phylum Streptophyta; class Pinopsida; order Cupressales; family Cupressaceae; genus Cupressus; species Cupressus sempervirens. Next base: position 834,974,491 of record CM053786.1, on the reverse strand, counting down.
TTCACTTCCATGTCTTGTTCATCTCATCTCTGACATTCTCAACATCTACCTATCCTTTACTTTTGTTGAACTCACTATCCAGGTTACATGACCAACCTTCAAACAACTAAAACATGTGGTTTGAATTAGTCAACTACTAAAGTCACTTCTAAAATGTGTTCCTATGCCATTTTCAACAACATGTCCATACTCTTCATAGTAGTGACAACTATACTATTGGAATTTAAAATTGGGAAGTATACTTCTGAGAAGGGGGTGAATCAAAAGTACCAAAATTTAAGCTGTAAAATTTTTAATTGAAATCAATACATGCATGTAACATTTTTATTAACATAAAAGTAAAGGCATGCATGAAAATAGATAACACAATATTTGATCACCTAGAAACCCTCCAAAATGAGAAGGTAAAACTAGGGTGGGGATGACACCCACAACTTATCACTGCAACAATATGTAACTTGTCAAGGTCACAAAGTTTGACCATCAACAATGGTTTGCCCTATGAGAGGCCTGCCCTATTAAAGGCTCCAACACCCTGTTAAAAGTGTACCTATCTAAAGGATTTACAAAACATTCACTTGGAATGTCACATTATTAAAGGATTTACAAAATGGCTGTTAAACCAACCTATCTTCATAGGATTTTCATTCTCCTAATATAATTAATAGAAAGTATAGTAGAATGTGTTGACCTAATCACTTACAATCTTCAATTTTTGAGTTTAGATTGATGTTCAATTCATTTTGACCTAATCCTCTTTGATCTGATATGATTCTATATGAGGTACTGATACTCTATTCTGTTGTTAATTATTCTGGCAATTCCTCTATTTTACTAAGTCACCTTGAATGTTCTCTTCACCCTTCTATTGTTCACTCTCTTTCACTTTGTCATTCCTCTCTTTAATCACTTGAATTATGGATCTTCACCCTTCTTAAAAGGTTTTCATGACTTAGGGTTAGGTATGAATTTATGACTGAGATTCATCTATTTTTCCTCTTTTGCATTACAATTATTTGATTGGTTACATGTAGAGTACAGAGGAAATCTAATAGATTTGATCTTATCTTTAAGATTCAAAATTTGTATATTAGCTATCATGCAACATGATTTGCATCTGGGTTTGTGAAGGCACAAACTCATATGACAATACTATGTCACTCAACACTTGTTGATTACTGATGCTCAGCACATACAAATTTTTTTTCATGCTTGGCACCTATAGTTTACTTGGTATATATACTGGCTCGGTATCTATTAGTCACTCGATAGTTGAAACTTGCTTGACACTATTGTTTGGATAAACCATAGACAGAAATAAAAAACTACATGCAAATATAACCAATAAAAGAAAATAATAGATCACACAGAAATGAACAAAAGGCACCAAGATTTAACATGGTTCACCCAATCCCTAGGTTATGTCCACCAAATTGCAAGCCCAATATTATTACAATAAGATTACAATCTGTAATCCCTTACTGCTCAATACCACCGCAAGAAGCAATTTCATATCACAACATAATGAAAATACCTAACCCTAAACCTTTTTATACAAGTATTTTATGCCATTTCAGGGTTACAACATGTCGGCCATATGTTGGCCATATCTCAGCTACAACATCAGCCATGGCCTGAACACCACTAATTATGAAGTATGTATAGTACTTTCCTGATCAGTCACCATAATCTAACAACTATGTTAGATTGTGGTGACTGATCAGAAAAGTATTGTACATACTTCATAAATTTTTTGGGTCTGAAGGCATCACCCTAAAAAAATCTTTTGGACCCTATTTTATCAAGATTTTGGACCAACATGTAATTATTAATTATAACCCTAAAGTGGTAAAAAATACTTGTATAAAAGAGCTTAGGGTTAGGGATTGTTTCATAGTTGTAATGTGAAAATTGGTTCTTGTGGCGGTATTGAGTTGTAAGGGATTATAGATTGTAATCAAGTTATAATTATTGGATTGTAATAATATTGGACTTGTTTTTTGGTGGATGTAGCCCAGGGATTGGATGAATCACATTAAATCTTGGCATCTTGTGTTCTTTTTTTTGTGGTCTATTATTTTGTGATATTGGTTATATTTGCATGTAATTGTTATTTATGTCTGTTGTTTATTCCTAACAAGTTGTATCAAAGTGAGGTTTCTTTTTAGTTATCCTCTATAGGAAAGTCTCACGGTTGAGTGGGAGTGATGGTAGATGAAGCTAAGCTGAGGGTTGATACGTTTAATGGATAGAACTTTCAATCATGGAAGATGCAAATGGAAGACTATCTTTATCAAAAGGGTTTATGGAAGCCATTGGAATGCAAAACCAAGAATCAGGGATCTATGTCAAATGATGAATGGGATCTTTTAGATAGAAAGGCACTTGCAAGAAACTGATTATGCTTGGCACCATCAGTGGCATTTGATATTACAAAAGTGAAGATAACAGAATAATTGACGCAAACCCTAGCAAAATTATATGAAAAGCCCTTTGCTTCAAACAAGGTATTTCTCATGAAGCATTTATTTAATATGAAAATGATAGAAAGTGGATCTATTTGAGATCATTTAAATGATTTTAATACTTTTACTAGTCAGTTATCTTTTGTGGGTATCAATTTTGATGAAGAAATTAGGGCTCTCTTGATTTTGTGTTCTTTGCCTGAAAGCTAGAATGGCTTGGTAATGGCTATGAGTAATTTGTTCCTAGATCTAGTACCCTAAAATATCATGATGTGATCAGTGTTGTTTTGAGTGAGGAACCTCGTAGGAAAACCTCATGTGAATCTACATTAAGAAGTGCTTTGAATGGACATAGTAGGGGTAGAACGACTTAAAGAGGAAGTAATTCCAAAAATTGTGGGAAATCAATAGGAAAGTCAAAGGGGAGGAGGTCTAATCAAGAGGACCAAATAATTATTGGTACCATGGGAAACTAGGGCACAAAAAGAAAGATTGTTGGAATAAAAATAAAAATGAAGGAGATAAACTAGATGGAGACAAGGAGGCAAATGTGGGGAGTAACAAATCTGAAGAGGATGCTTTGCTTTTGTCTTTAGAAAGTGTTCATGATTCATGAGTTTTAGATTTTGGTGCTTCATTTCATGCTACACCTCATAGAGACTATTTCATTCATTATCTCCAAGGAGATTTTGGACTTGTTTATTTGGGGTATAATGAACCCTGTCAGATTGTTGGAAAGAGAAAAGTTAAGATTAAGTTGTAGAATGAGAATCATTGGCTACTACATGAGAGAAGACATGTTCCAAGGCTGAGTAGGAATTTAATTTTAGTGGGGAAACTCAGTGATGAGGGTTGTGTAGTTACTTTTAATGATAAAAATTGGAACGTTTCAAAAGGTTCCCTTGTAGTAGCAAAAGGTGTGAAAGTAAGCACCCTATATCTTTATATAGGTCCTATTGTTCCTTCTACTTTAATTGTTTCAGAGAAAAATGAATGTTTAGGAATAGTTTCTATGGTTGAGCAAGGAGAACAAATAGTTGTTGTAAACTCTAATACATCAGTGTGGTACAAAAAAATTGGGCACATGAGTGAGAAAGGTATGAAAGTAATTCATTCAAAGAAAGTTTTACTAGGTCTAAAATGTGTTAATATGGATTTCTATGAAAGTTGCATGTATGTAAAACAAAAGAGAGTGAGTTTTGTGAAGATTGGGAAGGAAAAAAAAGAGGAGAAATTAGAGCTTTTGCATACCGATGTATGGGGATTGGCTCAAGTATCTTCCCTTGGTGGCTCTCATTATTATGTTATATTTATTGATGACACAACTAGAAAAGTATGGGTTTATTTCCTTAGATAGAAATCTGATGTATTTCAAACTTTTAAGAAATGAAAATGCTTGGTAGAAAATGACACCGGTAAGAAATTAAAATGTCTTAGATCTAATAATGGTGGTGAGTATTGTAGTCATGAATTTGAAGATTATTGCTCCACTAATGGTATTTGTAGACTAGAAAATTGTTCCAAAGACTTCACAAGAAAATGGAGTGGTTGAACACATGAATAGGACTATAATGGAGCACACAAGGAGCATGAGGTTGCATGTTAGGTTTCCCTTACACATGTGGGTGAAGGCTATCAATACTATTGTATATTTCATTAATATATGTCTTTCTACTCCTTTGGGTTGTGGTATTCCAGAGGGAGCATGGACTGGTAAGAAGATGAATTATTTTTTTCTCAAAACCTTTGGTTGTGAAACATTTGCTCACATAGATTTTGAAAATAGAATCAAGTTGGAAGTTAAGTCAACAAAATGTGTATTTGTTGGATATTGAATTAATGAATTTAGTTATAGGTTTTAGAATTTTGAAAATCATAAAATTGTAAGAAGTAGGGATGTCATATTCAATGAGAAAGTGTTGTAAAAAGATTTTTTGTGGCAACATGAGAAGAAAGAAGATGATTATGTAGTGCTAGATGATACTCCAAAAGGTGATGTTCCAACCATTCCTCATGATGTACAACAACCACAAATACCACACATACTAGTGAATGCTAAATGGTCAACAAGGAAAATTAGACCTCTAGAAATATTATCTCCCTCTTTGTATTCAATTTTAATTATTGATTTTGGTGAACCTAAATGTTGTGATGAAGCTGTGTAAGTGGATACTAAGATTCAATGGGAGTTTGCAATGAAAGATGAAATCAACTCTTTGCTTAAGAATAAGACATAGAATTTATCCAAGTTGCCTATAAGAAAAGATCTTTATAGAATAATAGGGTTTATAGGTTAAAAGAAGAGGATGGAGGTAAGAAAAGATTTAAAACTAGGTTAGCTGTAAAAGGATTTGTATAGAAAAAAGTGTTGGTCTTAGATTGGTTTTGACAATTGAGTGTCAACACACTTAACCAATCCTCAAGATGATGTTGAGTATAATATAGATGCTGAGCTATAGTACGTGTTGAACTAGAGATTCAATAGGTGTCAAGTGAACTTCAGTTGTCAAGAAAAGTTCAAGTGTCAAGTGATAAGTGATGTTGAGTCATTATAGGTGCCAAGAAAAGTATAGATGCTAAGTGAAACATGATTACTATAGGAGCCAAGTGAGATAGAATTCCTATATGTGTCATGCATCAACAACTAGTAAGTGTCGAGTAACATAGAATCAACATATGAGTTAGTGTCTTCACAAACTCAGATGTAAACCATTTTTGAGCTGACTCAGGATGAATCTTGAAGGATCTTGAAGATAAGATTGAATCTTTTACATTACCTATGTAATGAACATGCAACCAATAAGAAAAATGGAGAAGATATTCAACAAATAGGAAAAGTGAAAGAATTAAGTAGGAAAATGAGAATGAATATTGATCATTGATTCATACCTAACCCTAAGTCCTCAAAGCCCTTTAAAGGAGGAGGAAACACCATTATTCATCTATATATGAGAAGAGTTTATAAGAGAATGCTAGTGAAGTGTAGAGGGGTGTAAAGACTTGGAAAGAGTAGAACAAAATTGCAAAATTTAGTTGATTAGAACAAAGTATCAAAATTTTGACAAGAGACATACCAGATAAAGCAAGGATCAGAATAGACAAAGCATAACGAGGATTTGGAATCATCAATTAAAGAATGCAAGTCATAAGGTCAAGACTTTCTAATAATCTCCAGTCATTTTATTATGAATGAAAATCCTATGATGATAGGTTGGTTTAATAGCCATGTTGTAAGCCTTCAAGCAAGCTGCTAAATCCTTTAATAGGGTAACAGTCCAAGTGAGTGTTTTGTAAATCCTTTAACCAGGTCACTTTTAATAGCATGTAAAGTCTTTAACAGGATAGGACTTTCAAAGGGCAGACTATTGGAAGTGGCCAAAATTTATAACCTTAAACAGTTACATAATGCTACAGTGATACTTTGTGGGTGTCATCCCCACCCCAATTTTACCTTCTAATTTTGGAGAGCTTTTGGTTTACCAAAATCTTGTGTTATCTATTTTCATGCATGTCTTTCAGAGAAAAGATCTAGAAATGGAAGTCTACAAAATTGGGAAGATCATAGAGCATTAGGTAATTGATGTACAACTTTCTCTAAACACTTTGGAAGAAGCCCGGGAAGAACTGAGAAAATCTTTAAAGAGAAGAACAGAGATTGCCATAGTAGAGAATGATACACAATACAATGAGATTGACACCACAAAATTGTTTGCAAATGGGTATTCCAAAGAGTTTGATGTAGTAATAGTAGACCTAATGGAGAAGAATAGAGCTCAAGAAGAAGAAATCAGAACACTTAATCTTGAACAAGAATCACAAGCCATGATGCTTCGTGAGGTGACTGAAAAGAAGAAAAGAGCCATTGAAGACAAGGTTATGCTAGAAGAAGATAAGAGAAATCTTGCCAACAGACTAGAAGAAAAGTCAATTAAACTTGAAAGAATTTCAAACATATAGCTAGATACCCTAAGTTAGATGATGAATGCACATCATCAATTGAATATCAAAGACATTGAGATATCTACACTAAAGATGCAAAATGAACAATTGCAAAATGACTTGAAAAGAGAGAAGGGAATTGCAAAGAGCTTCAACAAACCAAATGAGACCATCAAGTACTTTGAGCAGCTACTAAAATCAGCAAGGGCTAGCAATGATACTTCAGGACTAGGATACACTAGCACTAAAAAAGGAGAGTCATCCAAGAAAGGTTCTCATAGGTAAGAACACTAAACCTACTTGTCATTTTTGTGGTAGAAAGGGACATACTTCTAATGCATGCAGGAGCAAGAATGCCCTTCAGCATGACAAACTTAAGAATATGGGTCACTATCATAAGTGCAACAAGCAAGGACATCACACATATGACTACATGACTAGGACTACCAGAACACCAAGATTTGAAAGTCATTGTTATAATTGCAAGAAGTATGGACATAGAGATTTTGAGTGTAGATCAAAGCCTATGTGGACACTTAATTAGCTAGCAAGGGGAAATAACCATAGACATCACTATAATTGGGACTACAACACCAAGTATAGATGTCATTACTATTAGGAATATGGGCACATTCCTGAAAATTGCATAAGGACACATTTCAATGGAAATTATAATAGATTGTTAAGCCAAACTACATGCTTCAATTGTTTGAAGACTGGTCATATCAACAAGAATTGCCCAATAAGGTCAAAGGCACCCAACTCAGAGATCAACAAAGGAAAAGATAGGGTAGATGTTGAAAACATTAGAGGAGAAATGAATAAGACATGGAAAAAGAAAGATGGGAGTAGCACATCAAATGAAAGGATCACTTCACCTAAAAGTTCAAGTGATCACACTTCATCAAACTAAGCAAAGAGAAGGCATGAGTGATTGATTTACAAAGCTTTATCATACATCAGTTCCTAAACAAGAAAGTACTAAAAAGAAGAGATCATCATGAATAGAGATGCAAAGTTAAAATTTTAATATTTCATCAGTGTTTTTGAGTTGTCCTTAGATGCCAAGTAAAATTTCAATACATGCTGAATTGATTGCCAAAATTAGTAGAAGCCAAATGATTAGTTGTAGCTGAGTTGGTAGAGGAAGCCAAGTAAAGAGAAATTTCAGTTGAAGTTGAGTGAGGAATACTTCTATGGATGCCAAGTGGTGGAAAGACAATGGAAGATGAGAAATGTAGAAAAGCTTAAGAAGCCAAGTGGACAGTTGTAAATACACTAAGAATTAAATGGTATGAAAATAGGGTATATTATTGCATTTTGAATCATTTTTCTTCATCATGAATAAAGAGAAAAGATGAAGAAGAGTGCAGAATGAATTCAAAGTACAAAATCTAGCATTTGAGCCAATTTCAATAGTGATTCAACACAATTTCATCGAATTCAAGGTATTTACATTTGTGTCGAGTTATGTAGTTTCACATTTTCTTTGTGTTCAAACCCTAGATCACACAAATAACTTCTAGCTCTAACCAAACACAAGAGAAAGATTCATTTGAGGTTCAACTAGTATCCAATAAAGTCAAACATCCTAATTTCCAGCCAATCGCTAAAGTGGCATATAAAAATGACCCAACCATAGCACTATACATTATACCCCCTAAGGTAGTTATGGTTTAGGATGTTAGAAGATGTTACAAATACAAAATTGGAGCCATAGGAGATATGGAGATGAGGGAAGCCTATGAAAAATTGTGTGAGAATGGAGTCTTGAAAGATGAATACCAAATTGTTGAGAAAAAGGGTTTGATGCATGCCTTAGAATTCCCCACAGTTTTCAAAACTAAATGGATTAGGATAGTTCTTAGTAGGATACATGATGGAAGTTTATGGTTGGAGGATGGTCTAGTACAAATAACAAAAAGGATTCTACATAGAGTAATAGGGTATCTAACCCTAGATCGGACAAAAACCCTTAGAAGTGATTCTAAGGAAGCAATTGAAAAGAACACTGGTGCCAAATGGAACAAGAGAGGAATGAAAATAGACACCATCCAAAGCCCTCTTTTTGAATTTTTTGTTAGGATTATTGCACATAAATTATATCAATCTAGTAGACTTAACAGTGTACCATGCATTATAGTGGATGTGGGTTACAAACTAATGAAAAAGGATCATACTTATGATCTTGCAGAACTATAATTGCAAAAAATTAATGAGAATTTAGCATCAATAAGAAGAACCAAGGAAGGAAAATAGGTCTATAATAGCTCAAGTTAATGAATACATTGAACAAATGGAAGCTAATTTTGAAACCCTAATGACTAGCTATTTTGAAGACTTCAAGAAGACCATGAAGTAGAGGCTAAGAATAGTAGTTTCATTGGTAGAAAAGAATGTAAATGATGTATTATTTCTTGTAGATATTGATTATACTTATATACAAGTAGCCATACTAAGAGTTAGATGGCTAAGACCTCTTGGATATGAAATAAACATAGATGAAGCATCTGTGGCTATAACTGAATTATTAGCTGAGAAATTGGACAAGAGTGTACCACATTTTGGTACTTATGATGTGGTAAGGTCAAAGGAGGACATGGAGTTGAATACTACCTCCACACTAAAGAAGAAGGAAAAATTGGTTAAGAAGCTAAAGGCCAAATTTGGTGAGGGCACAACTGAAGAAGAAGAAGAAGAAGCTGAAAATGATGAAGAAGAGCAAGGATATGAGACACTTGCATTGACCCAAGGCATGGGTGAGGACACAAAAGAAGAAAAAGGTACTGAGTAGGAAACACCAAAGCCAGAGCCTAAGAAGAGAAAGGCATAGAAACAACTAGTTGCACAACCCAAAGGGAAGAAGAAAGCAACAAAGCCTACCCCATTCAAGCCAACTACAAGGGCAGATACCAGGGAAACAACACAAGTGGCAAAGGAATAGGGGAAGCAAAAAGCCACAAAGAAAGGAGGGCTTGAAAAAAAAATTAAAAGAAGAAAATATGTTGCACCCCTAGAGTTAGATGAAGAAAAGACAAAATCTAACAATGATCAATTTAGATTGGTAAGACATTCCACCAAATCTAATTTGGAAAATGTTTGTGATAACATTAGAGATAATGCAAATTTAACTAGTTTAAAGACCATTGATTTTAATAAATTTTCAAGAGAAGAACAAAACATAGTGCAAGAGCCTATCTACACTATGATGGCCAAGTTTGAGACTACCCCACTTGAATTGGACAGTTCTATGCCTAAGGAGCTAAGCTCCATTGTAAAGAATAAATGGTATTATTTCTTTAATATGGAAAAATAAATAAGGGAGTCAACATTGGCTTGTGTGATGCTAGGCATTAAAAAAGGTCAAATAAGTAAGGCTAGTAAGAAACATGGGAGCAAATTTGCACCCAAATACATAACCTTTAGTATTTTACAAAATAAAATAGAGGATGTTGTAAAGAAATCCACACAAATGTGAAAATTAATTTATGGATTGACTACTATCAAGAAAGTATAGGAAGATCCCTTTGAGGGAAGAAATGATGAGGAAGAAGAGGAGAATGAAAAGGATGAAGAAGGAGAGAAAGAAAAAAGAAGAGGTAATAGTAGAGAAGACATGACAAGGTGAAGAGGCAATAGATGAGGAACAATAGCCAGAATAGAGTGTCCAAGACACCCAATTGCCACCACCAAGTCCTCCACATACAACACCTACAAAAACTATAATTTTCAAGGATGTTCATGACACCTCAAGTTAGAACATCAATCCATTAATTATAGAGGATCTCAAAAAGATCCTTCACCAAACAACATTGCAATCACAATTTTGCACAAATCCTATTTTGGTGAGTGTAAAAGAGTTGCAAAAGGCTATAGTAGAAATTAATAAGGAGAATGTGAACACACAAGAACCATGTTTGCAACCTCCCACACCTACAAATGATCAACCAAAAGAGCAAGAAACACAAGGCACTACTATTAAGGTTGATCCCATAGTAATAGCAACAACAACTACTAAGGAGCCAGCAAAAGAGCAGACATGACAAGATATTCCTAGAGCACAAAACCAAGGTTCACCTCCTCAAATCATTGTCATTGATCAAGGAAGAAGAGAAGAAGACAAGGAGAAGGAGAAAACTCCCAAGGAAAGAGAATAGGAGGCAATACAAACACCAGTAAATTTTCCTACCTCAGGGACTCCTACCAAGTAGCCAAGCACTAATGAAGTACCATTGCAAATCTTGACACTAGGCTCAAGCTCCACCAAGGTAGCAAGGGTACTTTACTATGGAGACTGTATACTTGATGAGGAGATATTCATACCTAGTTATGACTACAAGACAATAAACCTAGCACAAATAAATGAAGTCCAAGAGGCACTTGAGAGAAAGAAGAAGTAGGAGACACTAAAAAATGAGTATAGATAGAAGCAAGCATTAGTAGAAATCAAAGACATATTCCTTGATGCATTTAGCTTTCCTGTACCTAATGAAACAAAGCCCATCATGGAGCAATTGTCTAACATAGTGGACCAGGTACAAAATGAGGACCTTGATACTAATGTCAAATTATTAGAATGGTCTGAAAAGAAACTCCAAAGGAAAGTTAATGACAAGATATCCAATGAGATAGCACTGTCACAAGTTGAACTGGCTAAGAAGGTTGAGAAAGATAAAACAATACCTAAGAATATATTCTCATTGTACTCCAAATTGTGTGACTCATCATTTTTCACACAAGAAACTAGCTAGAGAATACTGAGCTTGGAATGGAATCTTAAGATATCTAGCACATAGCTACCTAAAGATCTCGCTCAAAGTGAGAGTCATTTTGCAACAATGCTTCACACTTAGAAGGAGTTAGTTGTATTAACAACAAAAGAGGCCAATGTTAACGCAAAATTGATATAAATAAAATCTACTATTACCCCCCATCTAGAAGCACTACATAAGGAAGTGGCCTATGCATAAATTTTTTTAAAGAAAGACCCCAATCTTTCTACATTATAAGGTCTTGTATATCTTGCAGCAAAGATAGCCATCTAGCACAAAGCACGAGAAATTTCCTTAAATGACTACAATGCTTCTCTAAAGATAATAATAGAGGTAAGTAAAACATTTTTGGCTAAATATTCTATTCATTCTTAGGACCCTTTGACATAAGTGTCAAAAAGGGGGAGATATAAACATTATGCAGATAATAAGAATTGGGGGAGATAATACTTTTTTATTTATTGAGCTAATAAAGAATATCCAAAGGGGGAGATATTCATGTAAAGAGGGAAACATAATAAAGATAGGAGATAATAAGAATGGATGTGTAAATAAAGGAAGAAATACCCATAGGGGGAGATAATCAAAATTTTGAGGAAGTAATAAGGAGATACATCCAAAAGGATGCAAAGAGTGCAAGAAGATGTGAAAGGGGGAGAAGAAACAAAGGGCAAGTACAAACAGACAAAAAATAGGGTACACAAAAGCAGAGGTAAAGGAATGATAAGGCAGATAATGGAACCAACACGAGACAAATTTATCTTAAGGGAATTTTGGTTACAAAAATGGCACATTAGCTCAGGAGGAGTTACAAGTTTTTGAGGTATATAGTCTTCTACAAAATTTTGAACAAGTTTTGTACATATGTCGAATAGAATTTGTATTATACTCATAGAGACCAGACTCATAATGCTTAGTTAAGTGTTTTTACCACTCATGTCAAAGGGGGAGATTGTTTTTGAATAGATAAATAGGTTTTATAGGGACCCTGAAACCCGAGAGTTAAAACATTAACAAGGCTGATAATAAGCATGAAAAGCCTAGCCAAAAAAGTTCCAGTTCAGAGGCTGAAAATAAGCACAAGGCCCAGCCAATAGACAAAAGCCAAAGAAAAGGCCTGGAATAGAAACAACATGAAACGACTAGGGAAAAAGCCCTTAAAAATAGCCAAAAAAAGGCACAGAAAGAAAAAAAAGAAACAAAGGGGGAGATTGTTGGGCTTAGATTGGTTTTGACAATTAAGTGTCAACACACTTAACCAATTCTCAAGATGATGCTAAATATTTTACAGATGCCAAGCTATAGTATGTGCCGAACTAGAGATTCAATAGGTGTCGAGTGAACTTCAAGTGTTGAGAAAATTTCAAGTGTTTAGTGATAAGTGATTCTGAGTCACTATAGGTGCCAAGAAAAGTATAGATGCTGAGTGAAATAGAATTACTATAGGAGCAGAGTGAGATAGAATTCCTATATGTGTTGAGCATTAGAAACTAGTAAGTGTTGAGTAACACAAAATCAACATATGAGTTAGTGTCTTCACATACTCAGATGTAAACCATTTTTGAGCTGACTCAAGATGAATCTCAAAGGATCTTGAAGATAAGATCGAATCTTTTGCATTGCCTCTGTAGTCAATATGCATCCAATAAGAAAAATGTAGAATACATGCAACCAATAGAAAAAGTGAAAGAATTGAGTAGGACAAGGAGAATGAATATTGATCATAGATTCATACCTAACCCTAAGTCTTTGAAGCCTCAAAAAGGATGAAAAAACCCCATTATTCATGTGTATGTGAGAAGAGTTTATGAGAGAATGCTAGTGAAGTGCAGAGGCATGTAAAGACTTGGAAAGAGAAAAACAACATTGTAGAATTTAGTTGATCAGAATAGAGTATCATAATTTTTAGAAGAGACATATGAGATCAAGCAAGGATCATAACAGACAGAGCAAAATGAAGATCTAGAATCAACAATTGAAGCTTGCAAGTCATTAGGTCAAGACTTTCTAATACTCTATAGCCATTATATTAGGAATGAAAATCCTATGATGATAGGTTAGTTTAATAGCCATGTTGTAATCCTTTAAGAAAGGTGCTAAATCCTTTAATAGGGTAACATTCTAAGTGAGTGTTTGTAAATCCTTTAACCAGGTCGCTTTTAATAGAGTGTAAAGTCTTTAACAAGACAGACCTTTCATAGGGTAGATCATTGGAAGTGGTCAAAATTTGTAACCTTAAATAGTTACATATTGCTATAGTGATACTTTATGGGTGTCATCCCCAATCTAGTTTTACCTTCTCATTTTGGAGGGTTTTTGGGTTACCAAAATCTTGTGTTATATATTTTCATGCATGTCTTTACTTTCATGTTTATTAGATGAACTAGATGCATGTGAATGATTTCAGCTAAATTTTTTTGAAAAGGTCAAGTTAGTTACTTCTGATTCACCCCCCCTCCCCCAAAAGTAAATCTTCCCACTTGTAAATTCCAACAAAAAGGAATTGATTCTGATGAGATATTTTCTCCTGTTGTTAAAATGACTTCTATCCATACTATTTTAAGTATTGTGGCTACTAAAGATTTTCATTTAGAGTAGCTTGATGTTAAAAAAACCTTTCTTCATGGTGATTTGAATGAAGAGATACATATGGCTCAACTATGGGGATTTGAGGTCAAAGGTAAGGAGAACTTAGTGTGCAAATTGAAGAAAAGTTTATATGGCTTGAAGCAAGCACCTTGGCAATGGTATCTAAAATTTAACAGTTTTATGTATGAGCATGAATATTGTAAGTGTCATTTAGATCATTGTATTTACTTTAAGAGGTTGGATGATGATAGCTACATTATTTTGTGTTTATATGTTGATGATATTCTTGTAGCTAGGTCTAACATGGATCATTTTAAGGGGCTAAAATGCCAATTAGCACATGCATTTGCTATGAAGGATTTGGGGGCAGAAAAACAAATCCTTGGTATGAGGATTTTTAGAGATAGGAAGAATAGAAAATTGATGCTATCTCAGGATAATTATGTGGAGAAGGTGTTGCAACGTTTCTCTATGGAGAATGCTAAAGTTGTTAGTACACCTTTACCTGGTCATTTGAAGTTGACTAAGGAAATGTGTCTCAAGACACAAGAAGAGGAAGATAAGATGTCCAAGGTACCCTATGCTTCTACTATAGGAAGCTTGATATATATTATGGTATTTACTAGGCCAGATATTGCACATGTAGTAGGAGTCGTTAGCAGGTATATGAGTCATTCAAGACGTGAGCATTGGAATGCAGTCAAGTGGATTCTTAGATATTTGAGAGAAACATCCAATAAGTGTTTACACTTTGGGGGCTCTATTACTAATTTACAAGGCTATGTTGAATTAGATTTGGTAGGGGATATTGACATCAAATAGAGTACTATAGGTTGTGTCTTTATTGTTGGTGGGGCAACATGTTTCTTTTGTGATATCCTTCTTTTTGTTTTTAAGAGGACTATAGATAGTTGTCACTCCCTTGGAAGAGAAGTGGCCCACTCACCATAGATAGGTGGCCATAGTTCATAGTTAAGGAAGCCATAGTTCATGGTTCAGGTGGAGATAGTATTATTTTCCCTATTAAACATACTTCCTTTGTAGTCCCTGCCCCTAGTTCACATTTTTGCTATTGTGGTTGAACTCTATTAGACTAGTTTTATGTTGATGGTTAGTAGCATTGTTTTGAGACTATTAGATATTGTGTTACAGATTCAGTTGATATATGATGTAATTACTTAGACTCTACATTTCATATATGCATCATGATTATTACATTGCTTTCAGTTATTGATGATGATTAGCTAGATGGTTTATTATCACATGTGTTTTCTTATGGATACTTACCCCATACTTGCATGTGTATGGTGCATTTTTGTTCTCTTATTGTATGGCATTTTTGATGTGGTTAAGGGAGGGAGTCATAGTCACCCACTAGTCAGGATCTACATGATGCACCACTTCCTGCCATTGTTTGTTTAGCTTAGCTTAGCGCGCGCACACACACACACAGACACACACACACACACACACGCACATTGTATGTACATGCATGGATTTTATGTAGGTTGCAGGTACTGGGTATTGACTTCCCTAATTTTCTAGGATGAGCATACCCTATCACACTATCTCAATGGTAAGAGAGGAGAGATAAATTCTCAAGTCCAAATCCTAAACCCTTAAACCATTTGTCCTAGAAAGGTAGGAAAAGTATCCAAGATATTTCACCTTCTGAATGTGTTGGATGACATAATTTGTGATTTTAACCATTTAGATTGTTTTTGTATGGATTGTTCTGTGATGGGTTTTTATATTTTATCTTGGAGGTCTATGGTGAATTTTCTATTAATTAAGTCTAAAATTAAAAGATTTAATTAATAATTTAATTATTTGGGAAAAATTAATATGATATCATGATCTTTAGATATCATGATTTTAATTAATTAAATGGAAATTAATTGAGAAAAGAATTAAATGAAAGAAATTAGAATTAATTTTTTAATAATAATAAAAATAATAAATAAATAATAATAATAGAAAAGATAAAAGAATTAAAATAAAAGTTATAAGCTTGCCTAAGAGTAAACACACCTCTTGACTACACATATGTCAACAACATAGGAGTTAGTGCACAAATTAAGGACATGGTGTCTATAACCTTGTGACTCATCTAGAAGGTTGGAAAAGACTCATACTTAGTTGTTAACACCTTCTGGTTGTTTCTAGAGAAATTCTAGGTGCTTTCTGAGAGTTCTTTATATTTAAGCACTCTTAGAAGCTTAGGGAACGTGTTTTGGAGGACCCAGGAACATGGGAGAAGGAAGGAACTTGCTCTATAGTTCTGAGGAGAAGTGAATTAGCATCAGTTTCTAGGTAGACACTTGTGATTTTGACTTATGATATTTTTCTTCTTGCACTTCCTATCTTCTTCGTGTCTTCTGAATGCTTTCTAAGGATTCTATGCATGAATGATTTGGTTATATGCAATTTTTTCATGGATATCTAAATTGTTGTATGTGAAACCTCCACATGTGTAGATCTGATAATTCTATGGACTAGGGTTTGAAAGTTTATAGGAAAATCTTTTTTAAGGAATTAATGGGTAAATTAGAGAACAGTTATTTTTTAAGAGAAATTCTAAATTCGTCGAAATGGAAAGCCCTTCTTGTGTAAAATTAGATACATGTTCTCTTTTTATATATACATATAATATCTACATACACACACACACACACACACACACACACACACACACACACACACACACACACACACACACACACACACACACACACACACACACACACACATTTATTTAAAAGTGTAGTGGAGAAATATACATATTTAAAAATGAATCGCAGTGCATATACAAAATTCAATATCAATTGGGAAACATTTTTTAAAAAAATGTTATTTGAAAATGCATTTAAATTTTTTTATATAAATCAGAGGGGCGGGTTACACCCCCCATACCCTAGTGCCTTTAATGGTCACAGGGTACCTGTGCACGTAGTGTACCCATGATAGAGCATTGTATAATGCATAAGTCGCAGGGTACTTGTGTATGCAGAGTACCCGTGATAGGATGTCACATCGTGACAGTCACATGAATTGACAGCGAAGCCTTTCTATAAATTTTGATTACATTTTTTTAAAAAAATGTTTATGTTATATATGTTATCAACTTTTAATATATCCATTACCATAGTTAATGATATTAAATATTAATATTATATATTATGTATATATATTATATTAATAATTGTTAATTATTAGATTAATAATAAATGAAAATTTATTATTAGTTTTCCTTCCAAAGAAATTTATTATTTTATAATATTTTAGTTATTAAAATAAATTTTATTCAAATGTAATTTGGAGGAAATTTGCAATTGCTTTTATTGAGTTTTCAATTCATCTATTGATTTTTCTATGTGTTCTATTGGAAAACGATTGGGATCTTATTCAAATATTGTATACATATAATATACTCTTAGAAACCTCTTAATATATTGATTTAATGCATTATGGGGAAAGTACTTTTATCTATCAAACAAATACATGGGTTAGGTAAAATGCACAATTTCTCCACTTGATATCTAAATTTGAAAACAAAAACTAAGACCTCCACACTTAATTTAACTATGTAATTTTAGCAAACCAAAATATGTGCTTGCTTTGTGTTTTCTCTATGCTATCTGTTTTGGGTTCTATGCTGACTAGTGTTGACTAGTTATAGGATGTCTACTAGAGGCTTGGGTGTTATGATTGTGATGCCATGATGATGTCCTTTGATCTTGATCTTTTAAACTCAACCTTGGTTATGTGATGGCATGCTGATTGATATTGTCTTCAGTCTTCTTGTGTAAGCTGTGATATATGTAACCTTCTTATGAGTTATTGATTAGTTGTATAGGATTACTTTCCAATTACTTGATGGGATTGAATTTTTTATATGATCTTGATGATGTCATGTTGTGACATGTTTTGACTGAACCATTTTGGAGTCTTCAATCAGTATTACTTTGAGATACTTTTGGTTGCTTGTTAAGAACCAATGATTATTGTGATTATCAGTGATACCTTCAGTTGCCAATAGAGAATTATTGTGGTCATGATTATCTATGGATGCTTTTCTTTTGCTCATGGAGATTTGATGCTTTTATTGTGGATTATCTTTCGATATTTTTCCATTCGCTTGTATAGGACTATGGTGATTTTGTGAATTATGATTCCATGAGCTTAGGGTAGGTTATCTACTTGTAGCATCGAGAAGTGGCTTGCAATGGGGGCCAAGGCCCTAAGAGGCTGCTAGGGTAACTCATTGTAAGTTGTTTTAATAAGTGAAAACATCACACCTAATACTGACTTAATGAACCTAAAAAAGATAATTGTTTTGTTCTCGCCCATGCCTCGAGTTCTACAAACTAGGATGGGAGTAGAGAGAACACTTGGTTATGACCTTGCATTTTGTAGTATGCCTCATCTATATGAGGAGATACTAGTGGCTGCATAGGGATCACTAGGGGGTTGGGGTCTATAGAGAGGCTACCAGTGTAACTCTAGCATGATCCATGCGATGACACTTTTCTGCTTGCATAGTAGGTTTCTTACATTTCTTTGTGTGCCTTTGGGATTAGATGTTAGTTTGTGATTGGAACCTTTGAGTTAGTATACTTTTAGAATTCCTGAACTTAGAGAGTATTTGTGCTATGTGATTTGTTAACCTATTTGGGACTTGAGATTATCTCCTCAGTGCGGTGGGAGTGGACCATTTAGGTTCCACGTGGTCAGGTGGTAGTGCTTTTCCACTCTTACCATATGAGATTTTTCTGAGACACTGTGGCTGATGCATTCTTTGATTATGATGGTGGACACATATCCTTACATTGATGATTTGCATATGTTAGATAACATTATTTTATGCTTTACTTTGCATGTTAGATTTCTTTTCTACTTATAATGTGGTATGATTTAGGAGTGACATTCCTACTATGTTAATAATCGATGATCTCTTTGGTAATTTGGGATGTTATGCATGGAGGGATGGCTAGGGCCCACAATGGTCTAATGATGCTATTTACACTTGGGAGGAATCATGCACTTAGTTAATTATGTTTGTGATAAATGGTTATCTTTATGATAGATGTTTATATATTTTATATTCTTTTAAGCCTTTCATACCCTGTGGCATGTACAGTGGATGATCAAGCAATCAAAAATGTAATTTAAGAACGTTGGAATTTTCATTATTATTTCATGTGGATGTAGTATTAGATGGAATCATTAAGAGTTAATGTAATTCAACATTAAGGGATCCTTAAGATTGTAACCTGTTATGTATGTTTATGTTTACTTTCAGTTGAATGATGTTGTTGCTTTTGCTACTATGTTATGAATGGCTACTTTCATGTTTCAAAAAAAAAAATGCTACCCAACTTAGTGAAATTTTAGGTTAATTCTTTGGATCCCTTGGCAAGGCGTTACATTTGGTATCAAAGCCCGAGTTTCTACATTGGGAGCTCTGGGTATTTTGGAACAAACTAGGACTTTGAACTATTATGTGTATCTCTTTCAAACTTGAAACTAAGTGAACTAAAAAAGAACTTAAACTATTATTTGCATATGTATCACACTGCAACACTTAGCTTTCAAAACTGAAAATTTTACTTAAACCTAAACATAGGCAAAACTGAAAATTGAAACTTATTATGTTTAAAAAAAAATAAAAATGTATCTTTTATTTGTGCTTTGAGGTAGTATGCCTTTGCAAGCATTATGTTGCTCTTGTTTAGAGTGTTTAGGAGATCTATTTCATTATTTGTTAAAAGGATGAATGTTGGATCAATGTGGTTTTCGGTTTACTATTAAACTAGAATCATATTGCTTTAAGTGTGTTATAGTGTCCTTAGTGGAATCATATTCTCCTACAAGGGGAAAGGGTTCAATGGGACTCGGTCAGTGAGTTCTTTGGTTTTTTCTCATTCTTGCGGGCTTCTAGGAGTAAGCCTAATTCTAGGGGGGTGGATGTAGTGCCTGCCCCTAGTTCACATTTTTGCTATTGTGGTCGAACTCTGTTAGACTAGTTTTATGTTGATGGTTAGTAGTATTGTTTTGAGACTATCAAATATTGTGTTACAGATTTAGTTGATATATGATGTGATTACTTAGACTCTACATTTCATATATGCATCATGATTATTACATTGCTTTTAGTTATTGATAATGATTAGCTAGATGGTTTATTATCACATGTGTTTTCTTATGGATACTTACCCCATACTTGCATGTGTATGGTGTGCATGTTTGTTCTCTTATTGAATGGTGTTTTTGATGTGGTTAAGGAAGGAAGTCATAGTCACCTACTAGTCAGGATCTACACAATGCACCACTTCTTTCCATTGCCTATTTAGCTAAGAATATATATATATATATATATATTGTATGTACATGAATAGATTTTATACAAGTTGCAGGTATCGGGTAGATCGACTTCCTTGATTTGCCAGGATGAGCATACCCTATCGCACTATCTCAATGGTAAGAGAGGGGAGATAAATTCTCAAGTCCAAATCCTAAACCCTTAAACCATTTTTCCTAGGAAGGTAGGACAAGTATCTGAGATATTTTACTTTCAAGATGTGTCAGATGACATAATTCGTGATTTTAACCCTTTAGACTAATTTTGTATGGATTGTTCTGTGATGGGTTTTTATATTTTATCTTGGAGGTCTATTGTGAATTTTCTATTAATTAAGTCTAAAATTAAAAGATTTTATTAATAATTTAATTATTTGGAAAAAATTAATATGATATCATGATCTTTAGATATCTTGATTTTAACTAATTAAATGGAAATTAATTGAGAAAAGAATTAAATGAAAGAAATTAGAATTTAATTTTTTTTTAATAATAATAAAAATAATAATAGTAGAAAAGATAAAATAATTAAAATAAAAGTTATAAGCTTGCCTAGGAGTAAACACAACTCTTGATTGCACATATGTCAACAACACAGGAGTTAGCACACAAATTAAGCACATGGTGTTTAAAACCTTGTGACTCATCTAGAAGGTTAGAAAAGACTCATGCTTAGTTGTTAACACCTTCTGGTTGTTTCTAGAGACATTCTAGGTGCTTCCTGAGAGTTCTTTATATTCAAGCACTCCTAGAAGCTTAGGGAGCATGTTTTGGAGGACCCGAAAATATAGGAGAAGGAAGGAGCTCGCTCTGCAGTTCTGAGGAGAAGCGAATTAGCATCAATGTCCAGGTAGACACTTGTGATTTTGACTTATGATATTTCACTTCTTGCACTTCATGTCTTCTTCATGTCTTCTGAATGCTTTCTAAGGATTCTATGCATGAATGATTTGGTTATATGCAAATTTGTCATGGATATCTAAATTGTTGTATGTGAAACCTCCACATTTGTAGATATGAGAATTCTCTGGACTAGGGTTTGAAAGTTTATAGGCAAATCTTTTTTAAGAAATTAATGGGTAAATTAGAGAACAATTATTTTTTAAGAGAAATTCTTAATTCATCGAAATGGAAAGCCCTTCTTGTGTAGAATTAGATATATGTTCTCTTCTTATATATACATATAATATCTTCATATATATATATATATAATATCTTCATATATATATATATATATATACATATATATATACAAATATATACATACATATATATATATATACATATATAAATATATATACATAAATATATATACATACATATATATATATACATATATATATATATATATGTATGTATATATATATATATGTATATATATATATGTATGTATATATATGTATGTATATATATGTATGTATATATATATATGTATGTATATATATATGTATATATATATATATATATATATATTTAAAAGCATAGTGGAGAAATATACATATTTAAAAATGAATCTCAGTGGATATACAATATTGAATATCAATTGGGAAATGTTTTAAAAAAAAAAGTTATTTGAAAATGTATTTAAAAAAAATTATATTTATGAGAGGGGCGGGTTACAAACACCACCCCCCGCCCCCCCCCCCCCCCCCCTCCCCCCCCCCCCCATACCCCAGTGCCTTTAATGGTTGCAAGATTTTTGCTCACACACTGTACCCACGATAGAGCATTGTATAATGCATAAGTCATAGGGTAACTGCATATGCAGAGTACCCGCGACAAGATGTCACATCATGACAGTCACATGAATCGACAGCGAAGCCTTCTTAATTTTGATTACATTTAAAAAAAAAAAATGTTTATGTTATATATGTTATCGACTTTTAATATATCCATTACCATAGTTAATGATATTAAATATTAATATTATATATTATGTATATATATATTATATTAATAATTGTTAATTATTATATTAATAATAAATGAAAATTTATTATTAGTTTTCCTTCCAAAGAAATTTATTATTTTATAATATTTTAGTTATTAATATAAATTTTATTCAAATGTAATTTGGAGGAAATTTGCAATTGCTTTTATTGAGTTTTCAATTCATCTATTGAATTTTCTATGTGTTCTATTGGAAAACGATGGGGGTCTTATTCAAATATTGTATATATATATAATATACTCATAGAAACCTCTTAATATATTGATTTAATGGCTTATGGGGAAAGTACTTTTATCTATCAAAAAACTATGTGGGTTAGGTAAAATGCACAATTTCTCCACTTGATATCTAAATTTGAAAACAAAAACTAAGACCTCCACACTTAATTTAACTATGTAATTTTAGCAAACCAAAACATGTGTTTGCTTTGGGTTTTCTCTATGCTATCTGTTTTGGGTTCTGGGTTGACCAATGTTGACTAGTTATAGGACATCTACTAGAGGCTCGGGTGTTATGATTGTGATGCCATGATGATGTCCTTTGATCTTGATCTTTTAAACTCAACCTTGGTTATGTGATGGCATGCTGATTGATATTGTCTCTAGTCTTCTTGTGTAAGCTATGATATATGTAACCTTTTTATGAGTTATCAATCAGTTGTATTGGATTACTTTCTAGTTACTTGATGGGATTGAATGTTTTATATGATCTTGATGATGTCATGTTGTGACATGTTTTGACTGAACCATTTTGGAGTCTTTGATCAGTATTACTTTGAGATACTTTTGGTTGCTTGTTAAGAACCAATGATTATTGTGATTATCAGTGATACCTTCAGTTGCCAATAGAGAACTGTTGTGGTCATGATTATCTATGGATGCTTTTCTTTTTCTCATGGAGATTTGATGCTCTTATTGTGGATTAGCTTTTGGTATTTTTCCAGTCACTTGTATAGGACTGTGGTGATTTTGTGAATTATGATTCTATGAGCTTAGGGTAGGTTATCTACTTGTAGTGTCAAGAAGTGGCTTGCAATGGGGGTTGGGGCCCTAAGAGGCTGCCAAGGTAACTCATTGCAAGTAAGTGAAAACATCACACCTAATACTGACTTAATGAACCTAAAAAAGATAATTGTTTTGTTCTCACCCATACCTCAAGTGCTAGCATAGACTAGGATGGGAGTAGAGAGAATGCTTGGTTGTGACCTTGCATTCTGTAGTATGACTTGTCTGTATGAGAGGATACTAGTGGCTGCATAGGGATCACTAGGGGGCCAAGGTCTATAGAGAGACTACCGAGGTAACTCTAGCATGATCCGTGCAATGACACTTTCTTGCTTGCATAGTAGGTTTCCTACATGTCTTTGTGTGCCTCTGGGATTAGATGTCAGTTTGTGATTGAAACCTTTGAGTTAGTATACTTTTAGAATTCTTAGACTTAGAGAGTATTTGTGCTATGTGATTTGATAACCTGTTTGGGACTTGAGATTATCTCCTCAGCATGGTGGGAGTGGACCATTTAGGTTCCATGCGATCGAGTGGTAGTACTTTTCCACTCTTACCATATGAGATCCATCTAAGACACCATGGCTGATGCATTCTTTGATTATGATGGTGGACACACATCCTTACATTGATGATTTGCATATGTTAGATAATGTTATCTTATGCTTTCCTTTGCATGTTAGATTTCTTTTCTGCATATTATGTGTTATGATTTAGGAGTGACATTCCTACTATGTTAATAACTAATGATCTCTTATTTGGGATGTTACGCACAGAGGCATGGCTAGGGCCCATGATGGTCTAATGATTCTATTTACGGTTGGTAGGAATTGTGCACTTAGTTAATTATGTTGGTGATAAATGGTTATCTTTATGATGGATATTTATATATTTTATATTCTTTTAAGCCTTTCATACCCTGTGGCATGTACAGTGGATGATCGAGCAATCGAAAATGTAATTTAAGAACATTGGACTTTTCATTATTATTTCATGTGGATTTTGTATTAGATGGAATCATTAATAGCTAATGTAATTCAATGTTAAGGGATCCTTAAGATTGTAACCTAGTATGTATGTTTATGTTTACTTTCAGTTGAATGATGTTGTTGCTTTTGCTACTATGTTATGAATGGTTACTTTCATGTTTCAAAAAAAACATGCTACCAAACTTAGTGAAATTTTAGGTTAATTCTTTGGATCCCTTGGCAAGGCGTTACATTTTGGGTCTCAAACCTTTTGTCGATAAGGAAAAAAAGTGGTGAAATAAGGTCATGTGTCAATTTTTGAGACCCATAAAAGGATAATTATTTGTTTACAAATAGTCAATAGTGCCATTCATCTTGCAAAGAATTCAGCTTTACATTCCAAGACCAAACACATACAGTTGAGGTACCATTTCATTTAGTCAATTTTGGAGGATGGAAAGTTAAAGCTAGAGAAGATACATACAGATGAAAATCTAGAAGATATGTTTACAAAGGTAGTAACAAGGGAGAAGCTGAACTCCTCTTCAACTTTGGTTGGTCTTCTAGAATGAACATGAATAAATGAACAGTAGAGTCCAAGGTGGTTTGATCCAATGCAAACCTCATGGAGTAGTGACATAGCTATAGGATTAGTCTCCAAGTGGGAGATTATTGTTTAGAGTGGAGCTTGATCAGTCCCCAAGTGTGATATTTTTTTATTTTTGTGACTAATCTAGAAAAGTACTATACATACTTCATAAATTTTTTGGAGCTCAGGGCATCACCCCAAAAAAAATCTTGTGTTCCCTATTTTATCATATTTTGGGCTAACATGTAATTATTAATTATAACCTTAAAGTGGTAAAAATACTTGTATAAAATAGTTTAGGGTTATGGATTGTTTCATAGTTGCAATGTGAAAATTTGTTCTTATGGTGGTATTGAGTTGTAAGGGGTTACATATTGTAATCAGGTTTTAAATATTGGATTGTAATAATATCAGACTTGTTGTTTGTTGGATCTAGCCTAGGGATTGGGTGAACCACATTAAATCTTGGTGTCTTTCATTCTTTTTTGTGTGATCTATTATTTTTTAATATTGGTTATATTTGCATGTAATTGTTATTTCTATCAGTGGTTTATTCCTAACACACTATCTATCTACTCAGCATCTAAATGACTTAGCACTTTTTTGAATTTCTGGCTCAATACATATTATAACTCAGCAACTATACTATACTTGGCAACAACTTAGAAATTTCCTCAAGTGTGTTGAAACTCAATTGTCAAAACCAATTTGAGACCAACAATCTCCCCCTTTGACATGAGTGTGAAAAAAACTTAACTATGCATGATGAATCTAATTTCTTCAAGTATAATATACATTCTATTTAGCATATATACAAAATTTCAAAATTGTTTATAATTTTCTAAAAGACTTTATACCTCAAAATTTCTCATGTTGGATTTGTTTCATGCTAATTCTGATACTCTTTATCTATGCCTTACCTTTTCTCTATCTGCTCTGTTCTAACTCCTCCTTTTACATATCTTCCCTTGTAGTTATAGTTCCCTTTTGGCTTTTCTATTTCTCCCCCTTAAAATTTATGTCCCCCACAATTTATCTCCCCATTTTCAACACTTATGTCAAAGGGGTCTATCCGCTAACCAAATATTTTGCCAAAAAGGTTTTATTTACCTCCATTACTATCCTCAAAGCAGCATCCCAGTTCTGTAGTGCAATTTTTAGTGATTTATTCTGGATGGCTGACTCTACTGCAAGGTGAACTAGGAAATCTAATGTAGAAAGATTGGGATTTTCTTTAATACATTTTTAGCATAGGCTAGTTCTTTTTGCAAAATTTTCATGTGTGGGGTTATGGCAGATTGTATCTGGATTAATTTAGCTTTTGTATTTGCCTCATCTATTGTTAACACAGCTAGTTCCTTTAGGTGAAGTGTAGTGTGAAAATGCTTTTCACTCTAGGCTAGATCTTTATGTAGTTGCATGCTTGATATCTTTCAGTTCCTCTCCAAGCTCATTATTCTTTGGCTGGTTTCTTGTGTAAAAATTGATGGATCACATAATTTTGAGTACAATGAGAATATGTTCTCAAGTGTTGTCTTCACCTTTTCAATTTTCTTGGCCAAATCTACCTATGATAGTGCTATCTCACTAGATATTCTTTCATTCACCTTTGTTTGAAACCTATTTTCTGACCATTCTAATAGTTTAACATTTGTATCAAGGTCTTCATTTTGCACCTATTCCACTATATTGGACAGTTGCTCTGTAATGGGCTTAGTTTCATTAGTTTCTTGCAAGCTAAATGCATCTAGAAAGATTTCTTTTATTTCAATTAATGCTTGCCTCTATTTATACTCATTTCTGAGTATCTCTTGCTTCTTTTTCTTTTCTAGTGCCTCTTGCACTTCATTTATCTAATCAATGTTCATGGTTGCATAGTTATACTTAGGAATGACTATTTCTTCATCTAGTGTAGGGTATCCATGGTGAAATGCCCTTGCAACCTTTGTTCGAGCCTAGTGCTGAAATTTGAAGTGGTATTGCTTCAGTGCTTGGCTTTTGAGGCAATCCCTATTGGAGTATGAGAGGTTGGTAGATTTACTAGGGTTTGAATTACTTCTTGCTCCTTCTCCTTTGGGGTCTCCTCCTCTATTCTTCCTTGGTCAATTACTATTATCTATTGTGGTGCACCTTGTTCTTGTGTAGTAGAAATAGAAGTATCCATCTATTTTGTTTGGTCTTTTTCTAGCTTCTCAGTAGTTGTAGTGATTTTATCTATGGAATTAACCTTGGCTAATGTGTCTACTATTGTTTTCTCCTTAGGTTGTCCACTTATAGCTATTGGTATATGAGAAGGTTGTTCTTATGGATTTTCCTTATCCCTTGTGATGTCAGCTACAACCTTTTGTAATTCTTCCACACTCACCAAGATTGGATTTGTACACAATTGTGCATATAATGTAGTCTGGTGAAGAATCATTTTAAGATCCTCTGCAGTTAGTGGATTTATGTTCTGACCAGAATTATCAGGGACATCTTGTACAATTATTGTGTCTATAGGTGTGGGGGTTAACATGTGGAGGACTTGGAGGTGGAAATTGTGTGCCTTGCACACTCTATTCTATTCAATGCTCTTTAGTAGTTGCTATATCATCCTTATGAGTTTCCTTCTCCACTGTATCATGTGCCTTTTCTTTTTCACCTTCTCCTTCCTTGTCGTTGTCATCTTCTTCTCCATTGTTTCTTCCCTCAAAGGGGTCTTCCTCTCCTTCTTTGGCATTTGTTAGGCCATAAATTAATTTCCACATTTGAGTGGACTTTTTGACAACATCTTCAATCTTATTCTAAATAATACTAAAGGCTCTATATTTGGGTACAAATTTACTCCCATGATTCTTATTTTACTTGGTAATTTGACATTTTGTGAGTTCATGCATTACTCAAGCCAATGTTGACTCTCTTATCTCTTTCTCCATATTAAGGCAATAATGCCATTTATTTTCAACAATAGAATACAAATCTTTGGGCATTGAATTGTCAAGTTCAAGTGGAGTGTTCTTGAACTTGGCCATCATAGTGCAGACTAATTCTTCCACGATGTTTTTTTCTCCTCTTCTCAACTTATTAAAATCAATACTCTTTAAGATGGTTAAGCTTGCATTATCTATTACATTATCACATATATTTTCTAAATCAAACTTGGTGGGTGTGACTTACCACTCTAAATTATCTTGTTCCTTTTGACTCTATTCTTTATTCATCTAAGTCAGGTTGAGAAATGTATTTTTTTCTCAACTTCTTCTTGGTTAGTCCTTCCTACTTAGTAGCCATCTTCTTTTCTTGCTCCTTAGCCTCCTTAGTTGTAGCTCTTGTACTTGCCCTTGTAGTAGGCTTAGTTGGACTTGGCTTGGCAGTCTTTTTGCCCTTAGGCTAAGCTATTGGTTGTTTCTGAGTTTTTTTTTTCTTTGGCTCTAGCTTAGTAGGTGCTTCCTTGGCTTGCTCTTCTTCCTCTTTAAACTCTTCTCCCATGCCTTGTGTCAAGGAAAGTGTCTCTTGGCCCTATTCTTATTCTTCTTCATATTTGTCATCTTCTTCTTCTACTTTTGTTGTCCCTTCACCAAATCTAGCCTTAAGCTTTTTGACCAATCTATCCTTTTTCTTTAGGGTTGAAGCAGTTTTCAACTCCATTTCTACCTTAGACTTTACAACATCAAAAGTGCCAAAAGGTTTTTCACTTTTATCAATGCCTTCTGCAAGTAATGTTGTGATTGTTGTTGATGCCTCATCAATGTTAATTTCATATCCAAGTGGCCTTGGCCATCTCACCCTTGGTATTGCTACTTGGATATATGTAAAATCAATGTCAACTAAGAAAAAAGTGTCATTGATATGTTGTTCAATAAGAGAGATAGGTATCTTAAGTCTTTGTTTTATGGACTTCTTAAAGTCTTCAAAGTAGCTAGTCATTATGGTTTTAATGTTTGTACCCATCTGCTCTATGTATTCATTATCATGTACTACTATAGACCTATTTGTCTTCCAACTTACCTTACCAAAAGAGGGGAATTCATTCTAAACATAGAAAAATAAGCATATCAGAATTGATCCAAACTTACATTATGAACTCTTGGATCCCCTTATTGCTCCCAAATTCTTCATAATTTGTTGCATTGCAGTTTTGCTAGATCATATGTGTGATGTCCCCAGAGTGGGCCCCTAACAGAAGGTGACGTAGGTCTGTCCGTGCGGTTTGTCACTACCATGTGTCCGAGGTCCTCGCCAGTGAGGCTATCCTAGGGTTTCCCCCTTAACACGGGGAGGTACCATTTACTAACAGTCTGAGCTTTTGGTGCAACGGTTACTAACTTGGTATCAGAGCCAGAGGTCTCGAGGTCGAGACCCACGGAGCGTGGTGGGCTGTGATGTCCCCAGAGTGGGCCCCTAACGAAAGGTGATGTAGGTCTATTCGTGCGGTTTGTCGCTACCACGTGTCTGGGGTCCTCACCATTGAGGCTATCCTAGGGTTGCCCCCTTAACGCGGGGAGGTGTCGTTTACTAACAGTCTGGGCTTTTGGTGCAACGGTTACTAACTTGGTATGGTACCTATGTGGTCCAATTTCCAGTGGCTGCATATGACTCCCCAAACCCTTAGGATGGTTGGAATGAGGTTCTGATACCAATGTAAGAACCCCAAATAGGCTCTACGCTGATCACTGTTTGTTTCCCTGGGTGTAATAATTGTTTTTGGTTTTGTTTTTGAATGTTTTAAGCTATTTTTGGGTTTTTGAGTTGATGAAAAGAAAATACAAATATTGAAAACTAATCTATGTCAAATTATAACTCAAATCTGATTATAATGCTAATCAAATTCATTTATTCAGATGGCTCCTAATGTTTGTACAATACTTATTGCTAGAAGCATACATTAAAAACATCATCATTAATAGTTGAAAAAACTTGATTTTTGTCTCCGATACGCAACCACGCTACTGGTTGCTTCCTCCTTGGGCAGCGCCTTTCAAAAACCACAATATTAAATCTCTAATTTTTAATTCACTATAGCACTGTACTGTTCACAGCACTGTAGCTACTGTTATAAGCCCTTCCAACCTGTAAACAGATTCATCCACTTTTTCCCTACTGAAACACAATATTGACTCTGGAATAAAGTCAACTCACAGGCAAAATTCAAGTGATATTTCACACCCTCAAATTGCATCAACTCTGAAGATAGTACATTCTCCATAGTCTGAATTCTTCTTAAACTTGTAGAAACCCTTGTTGCCACAACTTCAAGAAATTTCACAAGGCAAAGCTTTTAAGAAATTCTCATAACCTGCCCTTGAAGGAAGACAAGGTTTGTTTATAAGGACTCCTCAACTCCAGAATGAGTCTCCACGCTCAATGTGGGATAAAAGATATAATAATAACATAAAAAATGTTATTACATTACAACTTAGAAAATCCCTTTTAATTTTTCCATAAGCTTGGACCCACAATTATGATATCATGACCCTCACTTAAGTTATATATTATAACTTAACAATATAGGCTCAAAACCAATAATGTTTATTTTAACTAAATAAACATTAATATCTCCATTATTACTCAACATTTTTGAATGTCATTTGGATTGGGAGCTAACATGATAGAACTGCATATGACCATACCCCTTTTCTAAAAATAGCAGGGGTCTATCTTTATAACTCCAAAACTACTAAAAATAGCCCGACCAAGCCAAACTCAAAGGAAAACTCATCATAAACAAACTCTGGCAACCCAGAAAAGTACTTTGCTCTGGTCCTTGGACGATCTCCACACCAAGGTGACCCTCTATCTAATCTTATTAGCCTACGAGGGTCTCTGATAGGCTAATCACCAGCTAAAGTGATGTCTCTAGCTAGAAGGGGACATCACAATATGTATGATCCTTCTTGACAATTTTGTATCCCACATCAACTACAATGCAAGGTACACTATTTAGTTGACTTGATTGGTAGAATTTATGAGATATGACCCTAATAGAAAATTCTACAAGTGGATCTTTGATTGTTTCAATAGTCATGCCTCTTTATTCTACTTTTCCCTAGTGTTCTTCTCTATGGATTCTTTTGAATCACTCCTTAGTGTCTTTGGCCATTCTAGGGTTGAATACCTAGTTACCTAATGTATGATTCTTTTTTATAGTTTAATGGGTCCATCCTCCAACCATAGGCATCCATCATGAATTCTTCTTAGCACAACTCATATCCATTCCATCTTGAAAATAGTAGGGAAATCTAGGGCACATGTTAAGCCCTTCCTTTCAACAATCTGGAATTCTTCCTTCAATACCCCATTCTCACAAAGTTTATCATAGGCTTGCCAAATCTCCATGTCACCAATTGCTCCAATTTTACAATTATAACACCTTCTGACATCTTGCACCATGATGACCTTAGATGGAATAATAGATAAAGTGCCAACAGGGTTGTTTTTGTATGCAACTTCAAGGATTGGTCTAAAATTTGGATGTTTAACTTCATTTCTGACCAATTGAACTTCAAATAGTTCCTTGTCCTTGGGATTCCTAGAGCTAGATGCCATTTTTGAAAACTGGGGTTTCAAGATGTAAAAATTGCGTAACTGTGTAGCTTGGCACTAGAGTAACTACCTTAAATTGATGAAACAATGTTGAATCTTGGTTGGAATCTTTGCAAAAGCATCAATCTCTTCTTGGAAATTCTTTCTATGCTCTTCTTTCTCTTGCTTTATGTTGACGATGATGAAGAATGATAAAAAAAATCAACCTTATACCCTTCATTAGATAGCATTTAATGCTTAGTGCATATACAGTTGTCCACTTAGCTCCTTATGCAATTCAGTTTCACTCAGCTTCCATTGATTTTCCAACACTCGTCATTCACTAGAGTTTCCCTTACTCAGCTTCAATAAGAATTTCCCTTCACTTAGCATTCACTACTAACTCAGTTTCCACTAACTTTGGTAGATAAATCAACATCTAAAGGCAACTTTCCTTGCTAGGAAAAAATGTGAAAATTTTAAAGATTTAAACTTACATCTTTATTCATTCTAAGCTATCCTTTTCAATGTTGATTTATTTTGGGAATTGATGTATGATAAAGCATTTAAATAGCAATCCCACATTCCTTCTTCTACTTTGTTGGATGAAGTGTGACCACTTGACCTTTCAAGTGAACTAATCCCTCCATTAGATGTGCTACTTTCATCTTTTCTTTTCCATGTCCTATTCATCTCTCCTCTGATGTGTTCGACATCAACTTTTCCTTTTCCTTTGTTGAACTTAGAGTTGGATGCCTTTGACCTAGTTGGGCAATACTTTCTGATGTGTCCTATATTTAGACAACCAAAATAAGTTTTTTGACTCAATCACCTATTTTAGTTACCACTAAAGTGTGTTCTTATGTAGTTCTTAGGAATGTGTCCATATTCTTGACAATAGTGATAGCTTTGCTTAATGTTGTAGTCCCAATTGTAGTGATGTCCATGACTTTTTATCTTTGTTAGTTGGTTTAGTGTCCACATAGGCTTTGATCTACATTCAAAGGCTCTATTTCCATACTTCTTGCAATTGCAGTAGTGAGCTTCAAATACTAGTGTCCTAATTGTTCTAGTCCTACAGTCATGTGTCTGATGACCTTGCTTATTGCAATTTTGATAGTGACCCATGTTTTTAGTTTTGTCATGTTGATTGGCATTCTTGCTTATGCACACATTAGAGGTACGTCCCTTCTTACCACAAAAATGACAAGTGGGTTTTGTGTTCTTACCTTTGTCACTTCTTTCTTTTGTAGTCTTAGATGACTCCCCTTCTTCAGTGTAGGTGTATCCTAGTCCTGAAGTGTCATTGCTAGATCTGGGTGATTTTAGTAGCTGTTCAAAGTACTTGATGGCTTCATTAGGTTTGTTTAAGCTTTTTTCAAATTCTTTTTCTCTTCTCAAGTCATTTTGCAATTGTTCATTTTGCATTTTTAGTGTGGAGATCTCAATGTCCTTGACATTCAACTCATGATGGGCATTCATCATTTGGCTTAGGGTGTCTAGTTGCATGTTAGGAACTCTTGCAAGATCACTTGACTTTTGCTCTAGTCTATTGGAAAGGTTTCTCTTGTTATTTCTATCATAGCTTTATCTTCAATAGCTCTCTTCTTCTGCTCAGTCCCTTCACAAAGCATCATGGCTTGTGATTCTTGCTCAATCTTGAGATTTCTAATCTCTTCTACTTTAGCTCTATTTTTCTCCTTTAGGTTTGCAATTGTTGCATCATACTCCTTAGAATCTCCATTGGAAAACACTTTTGTGGTGTCAATCTCCTTATAATTTTTATCATTCTCAGCTATGGCGATGTCTTTTCTTCTCTTTAGGGATTTCATCAATTCTTCCCTAGCTTCTTCTAGAGAATGTAGAATGAGATGTATTTAAATCTCCTAGTTCTCTATAATCTTCCCAAACTTGTATAGTTCCATTTCTAGATCTTTTTTCAACTTCCATTTCTAGATCTTTTCTTCATTCTATAAGGCTTCTCCTTGTAAGAACTAGTCTATGATACCAATTGTTGGAATTTACAATTGGGAAGTACACTTCTAAGAGGGGGGGTGAATCAGAAGTACCAAACTTTAAGCTATAAAATTTTTAATTAAAATCAATACATGCATGTATCTTTTTTATTAACATAAAAGTAAAGGCATGCATGAAAATAGATA
This sequence comes from Cupressus sempervirens, assembly GCA_028749045.1. NCBI lineage: Eukaryota > Viridiplantae > Streptophyta > Pinopsida > Cupressales > Cupressaceae > Cupressus > Cupressus sempervirens. The sequence goes on along the minus strand of CM053786.1, from coordinate 834,941,191 downwards.
ACCCAATATTTGATCACCCAGAAATCCTTCAAAATGAGAAGGTAAAATTTGGGTGGGGATGACACCAACAACTCATCATTGCAGCAATATATAACTTATCAAGGTTACAAAGTTTGACCATCAGCAATGGTTTTCCCTATGAGAGGCATGCCTTGTTAAAGGCTCCAACACCCTATTAAAACTATACTTGTTTAAAGGATTTATAGAACATTCACTTGGAATGTTACCCTATTAAAGGATTTACAAAATGGCTATTAAACCAACCTATCTTCATAGGATTTTCATTTTCCTAATGAAATTTATAGAAAGTATAGTAGAATGTGTTGAACTGATCACTTACAATCTTCAATTGTTGATTTTAGATTGATGTTTAATTTATTTTGATCTGATCCTCTTTGATCTGATATGGTTCTGTATGAGGTGTTGATATTCTTTTGTTATCTGGTTTGGCAATTCCTCTATTTTACTAAGTCACCTTGAATGTTCTCTTCACCCTTCTATTCTTCACTCTCTTTCACTCTGTCATTCTTCTCTTCAATCACTTGAATTATCAAGCTTCATCCTTCTTAAAAGGTTTTCATGACTTAGGGTTAAATATAAATCTATGGCTGAGATTCATCTATTTTTCCTCTTTGGCATTACAATTATTTGATTGGTTACATGTAGAGTACATAGGAAATCTAATATATTTGATCTTATCTTTAAGATTTGAAATCTATATATTAGCTGTCATGCAACATGATTTGCATCTAAATTTTTGAAGGCACAAACTCATATGACAATACTATGTCACTTGGCACTTGTTGATTACTGATGCTTGGCACATATAGAAATTTTTTCTTGCTTTGCACTTATAGTTTACTCAGGATATATACTAATTTGGTATCTATTAGTTACTCAATAGTTTAAACTTGCTTAGCACTGTTTATCTGCTTGGCATCTAAATGAGTCCACGCTTGTTGAATTATTTACTTAGCACATATTGTAACTCGACATCTATACTATACTCAGCAACAACTTTGAAAGTTTCTTAAGTGTGTTGACACTCAATTGTGAAAACCAATCTAAGAAAAACATATACCTTGTATTATAATCCCAATTATAAGAGTTACCATTGTACTTTACCTTTGTCTACTTGTTTGATGACAATATAGGCTTGGATTTGCACTCATATACTCTATGTCCATACTTCTGAGAATTATAGAAGTATCCTTCAAATCTTTGTGTGCTTATGGTCTTGGTTCTAATTTCATGTACCCAATGTCCTTGTTTATTGCATTTATGAGAATGACACATGAACATATGCTTAGGATTCTAATTTGAAATCTTGCTCCTACAAACATTAGTAGTATGACCTATCTTACCAAAATTATAACAAGAAGATTCGGAGTTCTTGCATTTTTTACTTCTTTCTTCACCATTTTTGGATGATTCTCCTTCTTTAGTACTAGTGTAACCCAATCTAGAAGTGTCATTATTGGATCTAGGGGATCTCATCAATTATTCAAAGTACTTGATGGCTTTATTAGGTTTTTTGAAACTATAAAAAAAACTCCTTTTTCTCATTTGAGATCATTTTTTAGTTGTCCATTTTGCAACTTCAGTGTCGTGATCTCAATATCCCTTGCATTCAATTCATGATTTGTAATCATCATTTGATCCAAAGTTTCCAATTGTATTTTAGCACTCCTAGTTACCTTTGATGTTTTCTCTTCCACTGTATTGGTCAACATCCTTTTGTCATGTTCAATCACAACTTTGTCCTCTTTAGCTTTCTTTTTCTACCTCACATAGTAATACTAATTGGATTTATTCTTCCTTTTGAGACCTATGACCTCTTCAGTTAGGGTTCCATTCTTTTCCATTAGATCTATAACTACTGCATCAAATTCATTAGCGTTTCCATCTATAAATAATTTAGTAGTGTCAATCTCTTGGTATCATGTGTTATTGTCTTCAATAGAAATTTCCTTCCTTCTCTTCGGTGATATGTTCAAATAATTTCTTGCTTCATTTAGCTAATGTAGGGAAAGTTGTATTTCAATCTTCTGGTTCTAAATAGTCTTTCCCAATATGTAGACTTCCATATCCAAGATCTCTCCTCAAACTTGCAAAGTTTTACTTTCCAAAGAACTCTACTCTGATACTAATTATTGAAAATATAATAGGGAAGTAAACTATGAGAGTGAGGGTGGGGGGAATTAGCACTTAGAACTTTCAACCTATAAACTATTCACCATACATCCATCTCACAATCTATGCATATAAACTAAACTACCAAATTAAACATATACATCCATAGCATGAAAGTAAACTATTCAACACATGTATGACAAAATATATTTGGTTACCTAGAAAACCTCCAAGGAGAACATAAAATTGGGGTGGGGATGGCACCCATAAATCTTCACTACTATAGTAATAAAGTGTATCCAATGAAGTTTACAATGTTTGATAATGAAACATAATCTACACTATGAAAGGTCTACCATTTTAAAGGCTTACAAGATTTTTAGATCTTAACCTATTAAAGGATTTAAACACCCTACTAAAAGTGTTTCTGGTAAAAGGACTTTGACTTACAATGAAGTAACCACCCTATTAAAGGATTTACAATAGCTTGTGAAGACTACTATGTTAAGAGATTTAAAATAATCACCTATTAGAATGTCTCAACAATGATCCTTCAATTAGTACTCTATTTCTTGATGTTAGATTACCTAAATCCTAATTTATACTTTGATTCTTTCTCATTATATGTATCTCTATTGTCCTCTAATTCTTTTCCTTTGTTCTCCTTTAACTAATTCTGCAATGTAACTCAACTCATAACACATTAGTCACCATGAATTCTTTGTGTTCTTATGTCAACTCTCTTCAGTTCTATTTAACCATTCTACAAAAAGTTTAGGGTTTGTTTTCCTTAAGAAGACCTAGGTGACTTAGGGTTAGGTATGAACCAATGGTAGTGATTCACCCATATTGCTGCTTAAACCTTCCCTTTTTTGGATTGGATTCCTATAATGTATAGGGATTCATAATTAAGATTTTCCCTTATCATCAAAGATTATAAAACAATCATTAAGCTGGCCAAAAAATGGTTTACATAGAATTTTGTGGCATTATAAACATCTATGTCAAAACTATGTAACTTGGCACTTAAAGTCCCTGATGCTCAGCATTAACTACAACTTTAGTTCTGTAACCTAGCCTCTGAGTGACTTAGCATCCACTGATCACTCAACATCTGAATAGCTTGGCACATGCCATTTACTTGGTACTTGAGTGACTTGGTTCACACTAAATATTTGTCTCTTGGCATATACTATCTAATAACTTGTGCTCAACATGTATCACTTGTTTAGCATGAACTAAGTAAATTACATAAGTATATTGTCAATCATATGCTAAAACAAATCAAAGGTTAACACTTTTATGTTTTAGTCCATAACTATATATATGTATTTTGTCTTAGAGAAGCCATTAATGGAATACATGAAGTTACAATACATAGCTAGTATTGAGGCTTTTCTTATGGTTATTAACTCCGAATGGTATATTTTTAAAGTAAATTATACAAGAAGCATTTGTATTTCCAATTATGTAATTTGTATCTTGTCTATTCTCATGTTAACCTCAATTTACTAAAACTTAGTGATAATATTTTTTAAGCTTCAGTTATAATTCATTTGGGTTATATTCCTATTCCTATTTTGTTGATAGTCTTATGATTATGTAAATGCTTGATATGATTATGGAAGGATTGAAAGTTATCTAAGAAGATTTTTATAAGAATGAGATGTAGATTGAGCATTGATGTCCTTTTCTACAAAGTGATGGAATAGATCTGTAATACCCCAAAATTGGCACATTGCCATATTAACCAACTTTAGTTTATTGACTTACTCCTAAGTCTTATTTTACTAGGAAATTCTAATGTTGATAATGGCTACTTGACCTAGGTGTCAAAATGTAGAAAACCCTAATCTACAGTAATCATATTACTTATTTAATTCTTAAGTATTGACTCAAATTAGCCACATAAACCTATTAAATTGATTTAATTTAATTATAAATGTTCTACTTTAATTAAATTAAAATTACCTCTTAAGCTAATGTACAAAGGAATTAAATATATTTGATTTAATAAGATATCTCCTCTTTTTTAGTTATTGAATTTAATTATTCAATTAATTAAAGTTTATCCATTTATCAGGTCATGTTCTAATTTATTAAATTAAATATTCTCTCCAAATCTTCTATTTAATTCAAAAATGGAAACTTTGGGTGAACTAAAATTAGAAAAGAAATTAAATCAGTTAACTCCTTTTTCAACTCAAAATTAAATCAATTAACTCATTATTCCACTCAAAGGCAACTAGTTTACTCCCTTTTCATGAGGAAGTTTCCTTTATGACTGGCTCTCCTCTTCAATCTTGATCATCCATTTTGATTAATCTCTACCATCGATCACCTCTTAGATTCTATAAAGAAGCTTTCCAGTCCTCATTAAAAAGAGGAGAATTTTGGAATTTTCATCGAATTTATGTTGGAATTCTTGCTTATCTTGCTCATATTGTCATAGCTTTATTTCTTACATTGTAATATAATTTAGATTTTAAATATGCATCCATTTAGCACATTATGCTCTTTCATTTCTTAGCTTAATTACATTCCATCTAGTGTAATTTACATTCTTATTTAGCTAAAATCCTTCTTCTAGAGGTTTGGTCACCCGCTTCTCATTCTCAGAGCAGAGGCATAATCCTTCTAGTTAGAAGGCAACAGGTCGCTCTGTTAGAATTTTTTGGATAATCACTACAATTTTTATTCTAGGATGATCTCACAGGTAATGACCATGTTGAAGTGTGTGTGAGGATCTAAGGCTTGCATTTCATGTACACATTTTTTGGCACCCACCATGGGGCAAGAAAAATCAATTTTTCTAGCCTCATTTTCTTTTTTTCTATATTTTCTATTGTTTTGTCACATTCATTCATACAATTTTCTAGATTTTTGCATGATAAAACTTATTTTCATGTGAAGATCCAAAGAGTTCACATCTTCCTTTACACTTTCTCATGTGAAGAAGTGAATAAAACTGTGTTTTCTCATGTGGTACACTCTATTTCTTTGTGCAGGTTAGTGCAAGATGTTGCATGAAATTTTGCAATAGCACAATTTTCTAGATTATAGTTTTTAATGACATTTGACTAATAGTTTTCCTCTAAAGCATATCATTTGTATTTCTATTTTTATGTAGCATAACCATGGTTTGTAGGATGCTTGATGAAGACACCTTTTTATCTAAAAAATTTCAAACACATATTGACTATGTGAATGCAAGACATTCATCAAAGATATACATGATGAAGACTTATTTCAAACCCACATAAATGTTGTGTCTTCTTTTATTGCTTTCCACACATAATATAAATAGGGCTTGTGAACTTCGTAGGGTGCAAGATAGGGGAATATTCTCTTTACCACTTGGAGGTCATGACCAAGGGTAAATCAAAAACCTAGAATCCTCTAAAAGATGGCATTTGAGGGAGGAAAGAAAGTTAGTAGTTCTCCCAAATGAAGTCTTTAATGAAGAGATGATGATTTCCTTTTAGGGGATCAAAGTCTTGGAATATGCTAAGGTGGGATTGATTAAGCTAAATCAGTGATTAACATGTCTTGCATATTTGGGCAAGGAAATGAAGAAGAGGAGTATGTTCTTTCCCCTTGAGGGAAATTAGAAACCTTGACCCTTATATCCAAACCACCAGTCTGATTCAATCTGTAGAGGGCTTGTCAGAGCAATCCAACCTTTGGGAAGAACCCAAGTGAGCACACTCCTTTCACCATAGATTCGACCTCACTTTAATAAAGAATATTTGTTGAGAAAAAGAATCAAAATCCATATTAATTCTCTCTTCTTCAATTTTATATCACATATCAAGAAGAGGCTCTGTAAACAACACTAGTTAGTGTTGGCCCCAGTCTTGCTAGTCAAGTGTGTGTACTTATAGATGTTGATGTGGGCTACTAGCCTCAACTTTTCTTGCAAAGCCACCGAGGATTAGTATGAATGGAATCTAAGTAAAAATTTCTTCTTTAGTTGCTACCTAGTTCACCTCTAAAAGGAGGCATAATCTTTGTTCAAGGAGGGGGAAGAATCTCTCTTGTAGAACTCACCATAGGCATGCAACTGAGCATTGGAAGGTGGTATATGTACTTGACCCCTAAAAAAAGGGTATTCATTTAGTGTATATGTTATTGAGACCTTTGAATACACCAAAAACATGGGTGCCCTCTAGGGGGTGACATAGCTATGTGAGGTGTGCACATGCACATAAGTTGTGGGATAAAGGTTGTTCCTTCTCTACCAATTTTTCTATTTTAGTGATAAAAATGTGTTTGTTGTTGAGTCTTAAACTTGTCCAAATATATCAAAAACAAACTAAAGGTCAATATTCCCCCACCCCTCCATGTTCTTTTTCCTCAATTGGGTTGTTTAAGACTATTGCTTACTCCTCATGTTTATTCAAAAACTAATTGTTTTGTCCAAAACAACCAAAAAGTTGTCCAAAACTTGATAATAGTCTTACTAGTTATCTAGAATTTTCCAAAATAAAGAAAAATATATTCAAAAATATTTGAAACTTACAAAAATATCTTCAAAATTTAGTATCTTTTTAGTTTGATCCTCTATTTTTGCACTCACTTTTCCAAGATTTTGCACATGAACCCTTTTTCCCTATACTTCTTTGCATAGCCCTATCCAGGCCTTCGCACACCTTTATGAGAATCTCTACATGAGATCTTGCATACTTGTTTGTCAGAACCTATACTTCTGTTATTTATAAAATCCTTGCATGGCTTAGCACATGTTAGAGTTATCTATGTCCTAAATTTAATCTATGTTAGAGTTATCTATGTCCTAAATTTAATCTATTATCTACACCATTTTACCTCTTTTCTATCTATTAATAGTGTCAAAGAATAGCTTCTTGCTTAGCTAATGACTTGTGACCTACACATAAACTAGTCGTGTCTCTTATTTTCTTTATCCTTGATCTTTTGTATTTGTCATACTCTATGTCATGATAGTCATAATCTTTGGTCATTCTAGCCATTGCTCAGATAACTCATACCTTAGTATATAGTATGCCTATCTTTCTTTTTGAGACTACATTCAAGTGTGGTCCTTGTGTAAGGCTTTTGCATTTTGTCCTTGTCTATGACCGTGGCAACAAGAAGTGGAAATGTGTTTTATCCCCAAAGACCTAGACAAGGTAGAGCTAGGGGTACTAATTATGGTAGAGGTCACTCCTCAATTCATACATAGTTTGTATCTAGTTCATCTAGTGAGGAATCTTCATGACCCCCCTCACTTGTCAGATCATCTCATGTTTAGAGATTATTATCTATAAACTTACAAAAAACCAAGAACCCCTTCTATCAAGAGGATCCTAAAACTAGTAAAGGTCAAAAATCTCCATATAACATGACTAAATCTTTGTTCAGCCAACCTTTTAACCAAAGGACATTGAAACTTACCACATTCCTACAATGAATGATAAAGAAACTAAACATAGAAAACAAAGAGATACCAAGATCAAAATAGGGATGAACAACATAAAAAACCTTTCTTTACTGATGAGAATGATGAAGAGGTAGAAATACTTCCTAAACATCTTGAGAGATGTTGTAAAGAAAAAAATTTCCAAAAGGTCATGGAAATCTTGCTTAATGAAGAGAAAGAGAAATACTTTCTCAAACTTGCCCAAGAGGAAGCCAAGCTACCTTATCATTTCAATGTTGAAACTATCATTACACTTAAAGAGGAAACTAAGAATTCCAAATTGAAAAAACAACTAAAAATCATGCAAGACTAGTTAGCTCAAATGTTGAATGACAAAGAAAAACCTACAAAAATGTACTCCTTAGATGCTCTTTGTCCATTTCCCTTTGACAAGAGTATAAACATGCCTCCTTTTCCAATGGGAGATGAATTGCCTAAGTATGATAAATACTTTGGAACCATTGATCCCTAGGATAATTTATGGGAATTTGGAGCCTTGTCAATGGAATTTATGCATAATCAAACATATCTCATTTGTCTATTTCCAAGGAGTCTAGGTGGTTAGGCTATGGAGCAGTTTTCACACTTGCCTATTGGTATCAAAACATTCAATGAAATTGCTAACTTGTTTGTCCAACATTACTCTCACAACATATAGTACCTAGTTAATATTTGAGACTTGGGAAACCTTAAATAGAGAGTTAGTGAACCTTTTCTCACATTCCTTCAAAGATGGAAACAAATTTATACTAAATAGTCATGCAAAATTCTATAAATGGAGAAACTTGACATCTTTGTGGATAACCTCTTGCCTAATTTCAAGTATAGGATTCAACTTCAAGGTCCACATACTTCAAAGACATGGTGACACAAGCTATTTGGATAGAGGAATTCACAATCAAAAAGGGTGAAATAACCCTTCAAAAGGACACTAAACAAGGCTCAACCTCTAACGAAGACAAGTCCATATATGTGAACAAAAATTGAGAGATTGTACATGACAAATTTGTTGACAACATTACTCCTAAACCTACTAAGGCAACATTCAATCCTACACATAATCTCAAAGCATCCAAGAATATTGAGAAACATCCTCTTGACAATAAGACATGTAAGAAAAAATCAAGGAATTGATGGGCTACATGCCCTAAGAAAATTTTTACACCTATTGGTGAACCTTTGGTCGTAGTTTACAAGACCTTTTTACAAAAACTCATTTTTCCATTGGACAATTCTCATCCTTATGATCCATAACCACAACCACCATGGTGGTGGAAGGAAACTTCATTTTGTGAATACCATCAAGATAAAGGTCATAAAACTAGTAACTATATCAACTTGCATTACAAATTTCAAGACCTAATCGATGATGTTGATGTTGTGGTGGATGGACATAACAAGAACTTGGATCACAAGGCTTTCAAGGAGTCATTCTCTCAATACAAAAAAGGAGAAAACTCAAAACCAAAGCCTAATTAAAAGGTCAACTATACATACTCTAACAATGATGATGAGATAGTCCACATGGTTGAACTAGTAGGTGTTGAGTATTGTAATGTTATCACCATTAAGGGTAAACAAGACAAAACTAAACCTAAGACACCATTTGTCTTAAGAGGTCAAAATTCCAACACATCTAACAGTGAGTCATCAAAAACCTGTGTCAATGCTAATACACATTCTCACGTGAATTTAGTACTCAAAGGCCCTATACCTTCTACTCCTAAGATAGAGTAATGCAAAGATAAACCTCTTGCTGATCTGTCTAGCAAAGGAACAAAACTTGCTAGTTATAGTATTCTTGATTAGTTACAAAGAAAAAATGCTCAAATCATGATCTTTGAACTACTCAAAATCTCACTTGCTCATAGGAAGATTCTTAACAAAGCTAGTGTATGAACACCCTCATCAACATCCAAGTGATTAAAAGGTTTTCTAGGCTTTCAAATCTTTTGATTCTAGCATATTTGTCTAATAGGCTCTTTCCTTTATATGTTGATCCTGTTTGTGTGATCCTTGAAAAAACTTTGGTTCTTGTATAAACTAGTTGTTTCATGAGGTCACAAGGATCTATTAGTCTTCTAGGGTCATGTTTAAAGGTCCTAGGAAGTGTTAGAGTCTTTAGAGTCATGATAGAATCATAGGATCAAAATAGGTTTCATAAATATGGTAATAATGCAACATACACATTTCATAATTAAAATTTTGTTTGTAATAGTCCCCCCCAATGGTCACAAACTTCAAATTTTGGTTGGATCAATTGGGGGAAGGTCTTAAAAAGCCCTTACAGGTGGGTGGAAGACTCGTGATGTAAGATTTTCTTTTGAATCAATAAAAACATATTGTTTTCGTGGGAAAACTCTATTTTTCTACTCCTTGTATGGATTGCACAGACTTATTTGATTGGAGGAATAGGTGTTGTAATGTTTGAAGAGTTAGCTTTCATTTGAGCCTACTTCAAGCCTTTGAAATGATAGGAGACTAAAGTTATAAGGATTTTTATAAAAACTATTTACAAACCCTAACTACCTAGGGTTTTAGATTGAAATGGAAATATCTACCATTACCTCACATGGAAAAATCTAATTTTCAAGGAAACGTGAGATATGATAGTGTACATTAAGATTTTTATGGTTTCATACCAACAGCAATTGGTGGTTGTACCCAACAAGTGAGTTTTAGTTGGCATCTCCATGTCAGAACTCATTGTGTGACTATAATACCAACAAGTACATGCAATAGGGGTTGAATTAGTGTATAAAACTCTTGAATCCCTCTTTTAATTTCCTAATCTAACTATTCCATGTACTGGTTTTGTCTTATTCTTTAAATGTTTTGCACTTCCTTTGTAAAGTAGTCCTAATAAGGGCAATTAGGCCTATCATGCACCACTATTTTGGAAGGCTGGAATGTATTGTTAGAACTTTCCGTCTTGGGATCTTGTATGACTCAACAAAGGGTATTGAAAATTTCACTTTGTTCTTGGGGTCCTTTGGGAAGTTTTGTATTATGGGTGCAAATTTTCCTTGAGAGGGCTACTAGGCCTTACAACAATTTTAGGATAGAATTTGAGAATGGGTGCATTAGTCCTATTTGGTATTGGATTCTAAACCTTATGGTCATGAGTTCAACCCCTATCACCTTTAGGTAAACCCAAAACTTGTGTATTCATCATTTGCAAGTGAGGAGTCAAGTTTTGCTAAACTTGAGTAATATGAAATTTTAGTCATACTTTCATTCAAAGGTGCAAAGTTTGGGTGTTATGCCATTTAATGCTGGCCTAGTGATCAACACAACCTTAGGCTTCTCCAAGGTCTATTTTCACAACCCCTTACCTCTACGTTAAGTGGTATCAGAGTCTTAAGGTCTCTAAGGCTTAAATTTTTTTCCAATCATGTCTGAGGATGAAGGAGATGGATTGTCATCAAGGATGAAAAATGCTAAGATTGTAAAATACTTGAGGGAGAAAAAAAAAATCTAAGAAAAGAAGTAGGGATGATCTTAGGAATACTAAGATGAGGCAGATGAGGGATGAGATAACCAGACTTAAAGAAGAGCTTGGAAAGAGTAGTGGGAACTCTAGTGAATGTGAATAAGGGAGTGATGATGAACTCCTTCTGGAGGAAGAATAAGAAGAATGTCCTCCATATCAAAGGCTACTTGTGAAGACTCTAAAGTCCATGGAAAGGAAATCCTTGGATGCTGAGTTTGATTTTCCCACTTATGATGGGAAGATGGATCCTGATGCTACTATAGATTGGGTGAATGCCCTAACTAGTTTCTTTGATTGTGAAACTATCCTTGAAAATTAGAAAGTTAAGATAGCCAAGTCAAGGCTAAGAAGATCTTCCTTAATATGGTGGAACTTTATCCAAGATGATAGAGTAAAGATAGGAAAAAATTAGGTCGCCACATAGAAAAAGATGGTGGCCTTGCTCTGAGAAGCCTATGTACCTATATATTATGAGGTACAACTCCACAAAAGGAGGATGTGATTGAAACAAAAGGACATGGATGTCTCAACATACACTAAATAATTTCACAATCTTGTGATGAAATCTAGCATTGTAGAACTAGAGAACTTGAAACTTGCAAGGTACTTGCAAGGACTTAAATTGTCAATTCAAGATGAATTGAGCCTAGCCACCATAACTACTGTCCAACAATATTTCATGTTGGCTTCCAAGGTAGAAGAGAAGTTCAAAAGGAAGAGTGAAAAAGGTGGAAGATGGAAAGGAAGGAATGATAGAGTAAGAACTAATTCTTGGAACAAAGGGAAATTAGAAAAATTAGACAAGTCCCTTAATCAAGAGACCAAGGAATAGGGAGAATCCAATTCAAGGGGATATGCAAGACATAGAAGACCCTTTGGTAGGGGTAGAGGTAGATTATATAGACTCAAAAATTTTATAATTGAAACCAAATGGGACACTACTCCAAAAAATTCCCTAAGAAAGAAAATAAAAAATGAAGGTGAAAGGAGAGCACAACTTGTTTGTGAGGAAAGAGACCTTGAAGTAGAAGAGAACACAACATTGATGATGAGGCTAGACTTTTTGAAAGTAACACATACTTATGAACCTCCACAAAGGAAGAACTTTTTTAGAACAATGGTCAAATGCCAAGGGAAGGTATGTAACTTGTTAATAGATTCTAGTGCAACAACAAATCTAGTTTCTAAAGAAATGGTACAAAAGTTAGGATTAATTAAGACTCCCCATCCTTCCCACTATCATGTCTCATGGATTACTAAAGGCCAAAAAACCGTTGTGACTGAACAAACAATGGTAGAATTCTCCTTGGGTAACTGCACGAACACTATTTTGTGTGACATAATAGAGATGGATGCTTGTCATTTGCTACTTGGCAGACCCTAGCAGTATGACATGGATGCAACATATAGTTGTAGGAAGAAAACTTACACCATAATTAGAGATGGTAAAACTTACACCTTGAAGCCTTTACTTGATCAAAAATAATAGAAGGGACCTTTGGTTATTGTTGTAACTAAAAAAGAGATTGATAAGTAGGAGATGATTTCCACAGCTAGTCAAATTGTGATGTGAATATCAGGATTTAACTGTGTGATTTTGAGTCAAACTTGATGACCCATGTTTCATGAGTAGTGATTCAACATGAATCCATCTCTCATGAGAATAAATGGAACACTTAACACTCATTGGATCTAGGTGATGCTTCACCCCTGTGAGAATCACCTAGATCCAATGAGTGCTAAGTGTTCCATTTATTCTCATGAGAGATGGATTCATGTTGAATCACTACTCATGAAACATGGGTCATCAAGTTTGACTCAAAATCACACAGTTAAATCCTGATATTCACATCACAATAAAAAAGAGATGTTAAAAGCAATCAAGGTAGTAGAAGAGGGATATGTTTTGATACATAAAACTAGAGAGAAAGTGAAGTCTGAAAAAGACAAACCAATTCCCAAAGAGGTGCAGAAACTTCTTGAGGAATATCATGGGATAGTGGAAACTAATTTACCCTCATCCCTACCACCCATTAGGGATATAAATCATCAAATATACTTTATACCTGGTTCTTCTTTTCCCAATAAGGCCCCATAAAAAATGACACCTACACAAAATGCTGAAATTGCCAAAAAAGTTAGTGAACTATTAGGAAAAGGTCTGATCCAAAAAAGTCTTAGTCCTTGTGCTATGCCTGCTATTTTGGCTCCAAAGAAAGATGGCAAATGGAGATTGTGTACTGATATCAGAGCAATCAACAAGATAACCATCAAATATTGATTTCCAATTCCAAGAATAGAAGATCTACTTGACCAATTAGGTAGTGCTTCCTATTTCTCAAAAATTAATTAAAAATTAGGTTGTCATCAGATAAGAATAAAACTAGGTGATGAATGGAAAAATACATTTAAAACAATAGAGGGTTTGTATGAATGGCTTGTTATGCCATTTGGATTGAGGAATACACCTTCAACCTTCATGAGGTTAATGAATGAGATCTTCCAAGACTTTAATGTAATTTTTATTTTTATTTTTGTCTTGATGATATACTAATATTTAGTTGCAATTTGGAAGAGCATCTTAAACACTTAATCTTGGTATTCAAAAGGTTGCAAGAACATAAGTTGATTATCAATCTTGAAAAGTTCACCTTCTTGTAGAAAGAACTCACATTCTTGGGATTTGTGATCTCTCAAGGCACCTTGAAGATGGATCCTTCAAAGGTTGAGGCAATAGTTAATTGGCCTCCTCCTAAAACTCAAGGTGATGTAAAAAGCTTCCATGGGATAGCCACATTTTATAGGAAATTTGTGAAAAAAATTAGCCATGTGTGTGCTCCAATATTAGATACTATTAAAGGTGGAAGGAAAGTTAAGTTTGTATGGACAAAATAGGCCAATGATGCCTTTGAATATCTTAAATCTAGAGTTGTATAATATCCTATGCTAACCCTCCCTTATTTCAGCAAAGTTTTCAAAGTGGAAATAGATGTCAGCAACCTAGTTATTGGTGCGGTCTTAAGTAAAGATGTCAGGATAGTTGCATTCTTCTCAAAGAAAATGAATGATGCCAAAATGAAGTACTCCACCTATGACCTAGAACTTTATGCTATGGTCCAAGTTCTTAGAAAATGGAGGCAATACCTCCTACCTAAAGAATTCATAGTTTTCACTTATAATAATGCCTTGAGCTATGTAAATTCACAAGACAAATTGAATGTTAGACATCTCAAATGGATGGAATAGTTGCTAGAATATTCCTTTAGCATTAAGCACAAGAAGGGTCAAGCCAACAAGGTGGCTGATGAATTAAGTAGGAGGATTACTTTGGTATAGTAGATACAACTTCAAAGCATAGGGGTAAGTGCTCTCAAGGACCTCTACATAGATGACCCTAATTTTGGCAACATTTATTAGGTATGCACTACATTATTGGGTAGATATAACACTAATTTTTTTGAATATCTTATTCAAGATGGCTTACTTTTTAAGGTACATTAGTTATGTAATACTATATTCTCAATGAGGGATAACATTATTATTGAAAAACACTATGGTGAAATGAGTGGCCATTTTGATTTAGATTAGACATTAGAAGCAGTTAGAAGGTATTATCACTAGCCAAAAATGCAATATGACATCAAAAATTTTGTTGAAACTTGTGTCATATGCCAACAAGAAAAAGGTACATCAACTAATCAAGGTCTTTATCAACCCCTCCCCATACCTTCTAGACCATGGCAAGCTATTTCAATAGATTTTGTTATGGGACTTCCAAGGACAAAATAGGGCTATGATAACATTTTTGTGGTGGTTGACCACTTTAGCAAAATGGCACAGTTTATACTGTACAAAAGTACTCATGATGCATAACATGTTGCACAACTATTCTTTTAAAAAATTGTTAGAATTCATGATTTTCCTGAGTCTATTATGTTAGACAGGGATCCCAAGTTTTAAGGTCACTTTTAAAGAAGCTTGCATAAAAATTTGGGTACAAATTTATAATTTAGCTCTACCTATCATCCACAAATGGATGGGTAGACATAAGTCATAAATAGATCACTTGGAAATCTCCTTAGATGCCTGACAAAATAGTACACAAAAAGTTGGGACCTCTTATTACCCTAGGAAAAATTTTCTTTTAATGACTCCTTGAACAGATTCATAGGTAAAAGACCCTTCCAAATAGTCTATGGCATGCATCCTAAAGGATCCATGGAGCTTAGAGAACTTCCTTCTGATTTTAAAATTAGTGCAAAGGGGGAAGAACTAGTAGAAATGATAAAATAGGTGTAGGAATAGGTCAAGGACAGTTTGGAATAGTCATCTCAAAAGTACAAGGTATTGACAGATAAGAAGAGAAGGGAAGTTCACTTTAAGGTGGGTGACAAAGTGTGGGCTTATCTAAGAAAGGAAAGGTATCCTAAGGACCAACACACCAAGCTACAAATGAAGAAAATAAGACCATGCAAAATCTTGCATAAGTTTGATGAAAATGCTTATGAAATCACTCTCCCACCATCCCTTACCATTTCTCCTATTTTTAACATTTCTGATCTAACTCATTTTAAAGAAAATGTAGATATGATAGGTACGATGGATGTTGAGGAGTCACATGCTGATTGGCTGTAAGAAATCCCTCTAAGCCAACCCCTTCAGTTGGAGAAAATTGTTGAAAAAAAGTCTTGAAAAAAACCAGGCATAAAACTTATTGGCAGTACATTGTCAAGTGGAAAGGTCTTCCTGAGATTGATGCCACTTGGATGACTGAATAGGACATAATCAAGCATGGTTGCACTTTGGATCAATTAGCCTCAAGTGGGAACTTGAGCTTCAAACAACCTAGGTAGCATGGTGCAGGAGCACACTCATCAAAATCAAAGTGATTAAAAGGTTTTCTAGGCTTTGAAATCTTTTGATTCTAGCATATTTGTCTAATAGGCTCTTTCCTTTATATACTGATTTTGTTTGTGTGATCCTTGAACAACCTTTGGTGCTTGTATAAACTAGTTATTGCATGAGGTCACAAGGATCTATTAGTCTTCTAGGGTCATGTTTAAAGATCCTAGGAAGTGTTAGAGTCTTCAGAGTCATGATAGAATCATAGGATCAAAATAAGTTGCATAAATATGGTAATAATGCAACATACACATTTCATAATTAAAATTTTGTTTTTAATAATTCCCCACAATGGTCACAACCTTCAAATTTTGGTTGAATCAGTTGGGGGAAGGTCTTCATAAGCCCTTACAGGGAGGTGAAAGACTCATGGTGTAAGATTTTCTTTTGAATCAATAAAAACCTACTGTTTTCCTACAAAAACTCTATTTTTTTGCTCCTTATATAGATTATATGGACTTATTTGATTGGAGGACTAGGTGTTGATAATGTTTGAATAGTTAGCTTTCATTTGAGCCTACACTGAGCCTTTGAAATAATAGGAACTAAAGTTATAAGGATTTTTGTAAAAATTATTTACAAACCCTAACTACCTAGGGTTTTAGATTGAAATGGCAATATCTCCCATTCCCTCCCATGGAAAAATCTGATTTTAAAGGAAATGGGAGATATGATGGTTTACATTAATATTTTTATGGTTTCATACCAGGTGCAATTGGTGGCCATACCCAGAAAATGAGTTGGATTTGGCATCTCCATATGATAACTCATTGTGTGACTATAATACTAGCAAGTACACATAGCATGGGTTGAATTAGTGTATGAAACTCTAGAATTCCTCTTTTTATGCCCTAATCTAACTATTCCATGCACTAGTTTGGTCTTATTCTTTAAATGTTCGGTACTTCCTTTGTAAAGTAGTCCTAATAAGGGAAATTAGCCATGTCATGCACCACTATTTTGGAAGGTTGGAAAGTATTGTCAGAACCTACCCTATTGGTATCTTGTATGACACAGTAAAGGGCACTGAAAACTACACTTTGTTCTTGGGGTCCTTTCGCAAGTTTTGTATTATCAGTGCAAATTTGCCTTAAGATGGCTACTAGGCCTTACAAGAGTTTTAAGATAGAATTTGAAAATGGGTGCATGAGTCTTTTTTGGCATTGGATTCTAAACCTTATGGTCATGAGTTCAACCCCTATCAAATTTGGGTAAACCCAAAACTTGTGTATTTGTCATTTGCAAGTGAGGAGTAAGGTTTTGCTAAACTTGAGTAATATAAACTTTTAGTCCTACTTTCATTCAAAGGTTCAAAGTTTGGGTGTTATGGCATTTAATGTTGGCCTAGTGATTAGCATAACCTTAGGCTTCTCCAAGGTCTATCTTCAGAACCCCTTACCTCTATATCAAAAAACCCTCATCGAGACAAGTGTCCCTCAAGATCTTGATATTGAGTGTTCCAATCTATGGTAGGTCACTTGACTTCACCTTAATATATGAATTTCTCTAAGGAAGATGATAATTCATTGAATCATCTGTATAATAAACCTCTACACATTGATTTTATGATACACCATAAATGTGTCCAGCATGTGCTTATTTATAATGAGCTGGTTTGAATATTGTCTATGCTACTTTTCTTAGAGAATTAGAATATTTTGAAGAGTTTTTTGACCCTCGATGCAAGATTACTATAAAAGCATATGATGAAGTTGAGCAAAAATCTTTGGGTTTTGTTGTGTTACCTCTTTAAGTTTGTCTTGTCAAAAGGGATGTCACTTGTCAAGTCTTGGACATTCCCTTATCTTACAATATTTTGCTAAGAAGACCATGGATACATGAGATGAAGGTTGTACCTTCCACCTATCGTGAATGCTTAAAACTCCCATTTCATGGTTTTCAAGTCACTATACCTGCAATTACTAGCTATACCTATAACATGCTAAAATCTATTGAAAACTTCATGTCTACTAATAGTGAGTCTATAGACAATCATGATAACAAGTTGAAGAAAATTGAGGAGTCACTAAAGTTGAAAGAAATTATAATGGGTGAATATCAAATGGAACCTGTTTTCTCATTGACATCTCTTCTTGAATCTCCCTATCATTATGGGAGACCCTCTGAAGTGAAGAGACCTTTTGTGTTGAAGCCTCAAACCAAGTATAATGGTACATTTGTCAAAGCTACAGTCCCTCTAAATAGAGCTACTGCTACATGGATCTACAAAGAGGAAACTGCAATCGACCTCACAAAATAGTTTCATGAGATTACTCAAGAGAAGTATGGTCTAGGTCTTAAACTCATGAAATGCTTGTGCTACAAGAGAACTAGTCCTATTAGATGTAATAAAAATGGTCTAATTGACTCAGTCAAAGCAATAGCCAGGAGGAACTGAGATACATCAAGTTTAGGCTTCAAGAAGATTCCCTTCCATCTAGGGATCAAAAAATTTGTACCATAACCTAAAAAGTCATCTCAAAATGAGTAACAAGTTGAGTCTGATGACCATGAAGGCAATGTCAATGATGGGGATCCTTATCCTTATCCCATTCCTAATTATCTTGCTAAATTCTTTGTTGAACTTGATGATTTTATACCATGTGTTAGTACCATGGATGGTGATAGTGTTTCTTCTGATGACTCTACTGATTCACATCATACGCAAAAAGAACAAGAAGAGTCTAGTCATGCTTTATGAATTGAGTATCTTTTTAAAAATCTAGATGATGAAGGAGAGTTTTTCCTTGTCATTGTCGAGGAATTTTATAGTCTATCACCATGTAGCATAGATTCTAAGGAATATGAAATTTGATTCTCTCTCCAAGACAACTACAAACAAATATATAGATCAAGTTCATGTTTATGAAAACCTCCTTGAAGTAGGTGAAATGTCTACAATTAGGTCAGATGGGTCTTATCCAACTAGTTTCATCGAGTCTTCAATTAATGATGTTAGAACTCAAAGATATTCTAACACACTTATGAATGAAATTGCTCTAGGTCTCAAATTACTTGTCCAAGCATTTGATGATTATACTGTGAATGCTATTAAACTAATAGCTTCTCTTTCACCCACCTATCTTGAGCTCATAGACTAGAATTCGAATGCATCTAATGAAGTCTATACATTCAAGAATGACTATGCTCTTGCCTATTACTTGAATGTTGTTGAACCTATAATGTCTTCCACTAGTGAAAAAAGTGTCAATATGACTGAAGTTGACATCAAATATCTCTATCATACAATAAAAAAGAAAAGAAATAAAAGGTCCAATGGTGAAAATGACATTGTAACAGTGTCAGAACCTAAAAAGGTAAAAATAAAAGATGTATCCAAGCATGAAAACCTCTCTAAGGCACCTTTAGATGAGATATTTGATGCACTTCCTAGTCATTTTTAGGAAAGATCATCAGTATTGATAGAACCAACATAGCTGGTCAACTTGGGAAGAGAAGAACATCCTCACATGACACATCTTGCACAGTCACTATCTCCCAAAGAAAGAGAGAAGTTCATTGCCTTCTTCCAAGAAAAAAAGATAAACTTTGTGTGGACATACTTAGACATGCTAGGATTAGATCCTAATCTTATAATGCACAACTTGTCGATTACACCAAGAGTTAAAATAGTCAACAAAAACTTAGAAAAATGCATCCTCATGTTGTATTGCTTGTCAAAGCTAAATAGGAAAAGCTTTTGAAGGTTGGTTTCATCTGAGCTATTGATTATGTTGAATGGATATCAAACATCATTCTAGTATTCAATCATGATAAATCTATTATAGTCTATATAGATTTCAAAGATCTGAACTTAGCATGTCCAAAGGATGATTTTCCACTTCCTAGTATTGATATGATAGTGGATATGATTGCAAGATATGAAATGTACTCACTCATGGATAGATTTTTTGGTTATAATTAGATTAAAATTTCACTAGAAGATCAAGAAAAGACTACTTTCACTTGTGCATGTGGAAATTTTTGTTGGAATGTGATGCCATTTGGCTTGAAAAATGTTGGTGCTACATATCAGATGGCAATTACTACAATTTTTTATGACATGATAGATAAAACAATGGAAGACTATGTTGATGATACCCTAGTTAAGAGCATAAAATGCAATACTCACCTTCAAGATTTGGGACATATGTTAGATGATATGGAGAAATTTAGTTTGAGACTTAATCCTACGAAGTGTGCATTTGGTATAACATTTGGGAAACTACTTGGCTACATTGTGTCTACAAAAGGAATTAAGGTTGATCTTAAGAAAGTTCAAGCAATCATGGACATGCCTCCACCTTGTAATATCAGTTAGATAAGAAGCCTACAAGGAAGACTTCAATCGATTCACAAATTCATCTCAAAGCTAGCAGATATGTCACAACCTTTTACAAAGATGCTACATAAAAATGCGGAATATAACTGGAGTCAAGATTGTGAGCAAAATTTAACATAGATAAAGAAATACCTTGCCAATCCATCAATCTCAATGCCTCCCATTCATGGGAAGCCTATCATCTTGTATATTTTAGCAATAGAGTCATCTCTGGGTATCTTGCTAGCACAAGAAGATAATGATAATGAGGAAAGAGCTATCTACTATCTAAGTCACACACTAATTTCTTATGAAATGAATTATAGCATCATTAAGAAAGCTTTCTTGATAGTTTTCTTTGCTTCTCAAAAGTTGAGATGCTACATGCTTGCTCATACTATGTGACTTGTTTCTAAAATTGATCCACTAAAGTACTTACTCAGTAAGGCAGCTCTAACAGGAAGATTGGCTAACCGGGTCATGATACTAAGTGAGTTTGACATTCAGTATGTTGAACAAAGGGATATCAAAGGACAAGTAGTCATTGATCTATTAGTAGAAGCACCACTAGAGAGTACTATTCCACTTAGCATTGACTTTCCTAATGAATCAATTCTAACAATCACACACTAAACTTTGATGATGTTCCTTAAATGGTTCATTCACAGAATAGGGATCAGGTGCTAGACTCTTGTTCATCACACCATAGAGGTAATCACTACCTAAGACATACAAGATTATGTTTTTTATACCAATAATATCATACAGTATGAAGCTCTCATTAATGGCATGGAGAGGATCAATTAAACATCTTTGGTGATTCATAGCTTATAATCAACTAGGTCAATAATGTATATCAAAAAAAGAATGAGAAATTAATTCCTTATAAATGCATGGTGGATGACTTGAAGAAATACTTTTCTCATATCACTTTTCAATAGATTCCTCAAGTAGACAACAAAGTGGTTGATTCCATGGCTACTCTTGCTTCCTTGTTACAGATGCCAGAAAATGATCTTCAAAATGAGTTCTTGGTGGAAACATTGCTCTATCCTACCTATGACTCTCCAAAATCTAGGATGATTTTTTCTATTATAGGACATGAATTATCTCACTACCACCATATTTACTCCTACTTACATGACCAAACCATCTCAGACAATCTAACCCAAAATGAAAAACATTGCCTTATCCATAAGGCTTCATAGTATGTTGTCATTGTTGATGACTTGTTTAGGAGAGGTCTTGATGGAATACTCCTCTAGTTTCTAGAACCTAATGAATCCAAATTCAGGTTAATAGATTTACATGAGGGCATTTGCAGATCTCACTCAAATGGCTTAATGCTAGCTTGTAAACTTATTAGAGTTGGTTACTACTAGTTGAATATGGAGCAAGAGGTGATCAAGTATGCTAAGTCTTGTAAGCAATGTCAAATCCATGGGAATCTAATTCATGCTCTAGCTAGAGATCTAATTCCATTTGTTACACTATGTGCATTTGATCTTGTGGGTTAGATTCACCCTTCCTCTTCAAATGGGCATAAGTTCATTATTATTGCTATAGATTACTTTACTAAGTGGGTGGAGGCAGTCCCTCTTTCCACAGAAAATGGAAAAATTATAGCTTTGTTCATTATGAATTACATCATATGTTAGTATGGTGTACCTTCCTCTATTATTACTAATAATGGAGGATAGTTTAAAAACAAGGATACTAAGGAGTTGTGCAAAAGGTTTAGAATCACACAACAATGGTCTTCTATTTATTACCCCTAAGGTAATGGTCATGCAGAAGCATCCAACAAGACAATCCTTAAGATTTTGCATCACACAATTAGTAATAACCTTTAGATTAATCTAGCTCTATGGGCTTACAAAATAAGTATCAAAACTCCAATGGGTACAATCCCCTTTGCTTTAGTATATGGGTAAAAGCACAAACTTGTGTCACCCTTTTGTAAAGGAAAAGTCTAACAAAACTATAACTATTCACCTTCAATATCATAAAAATAGTATTATTTTGATTTTAGAAATAAAGTAAACTAATGAAATGTCTAGAAATGGATGAATTTAAGGATTATAATTTTTAATGATTATTTGGAATAAGAATTGATACATTTTCCTAATTTTCATACATAATTTTTTAGCTACTAAAAAATGTTGAAAATTAGGGGTCTAGTTCCCACCACAAAATTATATGGAAATAAAGTTATTTAACTTTGATCTCAAACTATGTTATAGGTAACATACATAGTTAGAACAATCAAAAATAAAAATTGGCTTTAGACCTATATTTTCTCTTTTATAATGATTCAAATTTCAACTCACCTAAAATTGATAGTTTTCATCTCCCACCACATTTTTCAAAACAAATGTATTCTAACCAAGGCAAAAATTATATATTCTAGAAGAGGACTGTCTCCTCTAGAACACCATATAATTTTTAATTTTTTTTGATATGATTTATTATTTTTGTCTTTCTCAAAATCAATTTCATTTCAAGTGTTAAATTACACACTTGTAGAATTTTTCAAAATACAATATACTAGATCTAATTAAAACACTATAATATCTATATGAGAATGTTCTTGAATCTAAGCTCTATAAAATGGTGTTTATATGTTATTAAAAAAAATCATAAAAAATAGTGAGAGTTATTGAAATGCCACTTTTCTAAAATAATTTTAATTTTTAGTAATTGGATACAAACTTGCATAAAATATACATTTAGTATACATTTCCACTTGGAAAAGAGTGAGACCTTATATAACTTAGCTAGAATGAATTTATTAGGATCACATGTTTGAACAAAATTTATTTTGAAATAGAAATACTCAAATTCCATCAATCTAATAAATTAGCCTAAAAGGTGACACAACTTTGTACTTTTACCTATATGGTGTGGATGTTGTGCTTTCCATTGAGGTTGAGATTCCTACTCTAAGAATCTCCATGGAGGGACTCATTACTAATGAAGATTTTAGAATATCTTAGCTTCAAGAACTAGAATTTTTAGATGAATTTCAGGGATTAGCATGTGATCATCTTTGAGCTATTCAACAACGTATGTCTAGAAGTTAGAATAAGAACTTTAAGCCACATGATTTCCAACTAGGTGATCTCATTCTGAGAGAAAACCCTAAGAATCAATAACAATGAGTACAAAAGGGGAAGTTTGAACCAAACTATCTTGGTCTGTATATAGTCACTACAATGTTTGGATCTAGTGCTTACCAACTTTATACAACTGAGGGGGAGGTGCTCAAGGAGCTCATCAACACTCTCCACCAGAAGTAGTTCTACAACTGATTTGATCTCAAAAGCTCTTTCTAAATACTTAAATATCTTGAAAAAAGTATAAAATTTTCAAAAAGTCTTGGAAAAAGTCATTACCCTAGTGAAAACCTAGTAATAAGCACCTTGGTAATATTAAAAAAATCAAAAATGAAAAAAACTACAAAAAAATTGAAAAAGACAAAAAAGTGTCATTGGTGAAAACCTAGAAATAGGCATCATGGTAGCAAAAAAAGAATTTTGGCCAAGAAGGTTAAGACCTAGTAAGAAGATGCCTCTTGTTTGCATGTTATATCTTACAATGCATCTCCTTGCTTATGTATAGTTGCTTTGCTACTTTAGTTTGCTACATTTGCTAATGTATCCATGGATTGAATCTTGTCATAACTTGGGGGCATCACCCTACAACATTATAGGAATCTCATGCAAAAATCACCAATTGTTATAACTATATCTGCCTACTATCACTAGTGTCACTTTTTGAGATTTCTCTCATGGAAGATCTCTTATGTGTCAGTCACCAGTTGTTCTAACTATGTCTACCTACTATCACTACTATGACTTTTTTAGATTCCTCTCATGGAAGATCTCTTACACATTAGTCACTAGTTCTTCTATCTACATCTACCTATTGTTGCTCATGTCACTTTTTGAGACTTCTCTCATGGAAGATCTCTTACGCATTAGTCACCAGTTGTTCTAACTGTGTCTACCTACTATTGCTTAATTCCTACCAAGGTTCTTCTTACTAAAGACTTCTCTTTGAATTCAGTCACCAGTTGTTCTAACTATGTCTTTCCATTGTTGTCACCCTACTAAAGAGATTTTTTTCAAACATGTTTTGAATATTGACACTTGATATCAATCCTATAATACAAAAACTTGAACTCAAAATGATGAATTTATTTGGAATATTCAGAGCCTTTTCTTTGTTTTTCTTTTTTCTTTTGTTTTATCGTGTCTCTTTTAGCAACTCAATGATGTCACTTTTGACTAGAGAAGCAAGGATTAGGGGGCATGATCTTTTCTTTTCTTTCTATTTGTGGTTTAGTTCCAAATAATCTAAAGCATTGATATAAGAGGGTTGTCCACTATAAGAGCCTCCATCTTATATTGCATGGTTGTGTGTACCCTAACTCCTCTTATATAGATAGATTATTGAGGTTGGTTCTTCTCCTTGCTTGTTGAAGTGAACTCTTCATGCTATAGTAAATACTGGTACTCGTCCTAGTAAGTGAACATACAAGTCACTGCAAGTACATATGATAAACTTATGTCTTAGGTTATGGATGCAAGGGCTATTGCAAACAGACTAATTATTGATTACTTAGTATAAGAAGGATCTCCCATGTGTTTGGTGTTTCTACACACAAGAAACATTTTGGTCATCCTAGCATTTATGCTCTAATGCTTATGTTAACTTGCTCCATTAAAAGGGACAAATGTTCTAGTCATTCTAGCTTCTTGTACCTTGAATTCTTACATTTAATCCTAACAAAACTAGAACATATGTTATATCCATATTACCATGATTTCAATGTCAATGGGAACTTTATGATGTATGGAGTTTTTCCATATGCTCAGTGTTGAATTTTTTTGAAGCTTGGTAACCAAACCTAGGGTTGCATCTAGTTTGAGACTACATCTAGCATAGGGCTGCATTACATGTTTTGTTTGTATAAGTTTGATCATTGATTTACTTGCATCCTTCATGATGAGGAATTGTTGGTTTCTTTAAAGTATCATGTTTCTTCATAGTTGCACAAGCGTTCAATCTTTGGTTTTTCCTATCGATCTTCATAGGATACCTATTGCTTACAACAACAAAAAAACACTGAGTGAGATGTCAATTTATTCACATTCTCCATTTCATCCATATTATCTATTAAAATTATAGGTGCAAATATTTACTTCTAAGAGGGGGGGTGAATCAGAAGTAACCAACTTTAACATTTAAAACTTTTAGTTGAGATTATTCACATGCATCTAACATCTTCTAATAAACATGAAAGTAAAGACATCCATGAAAATAGATAACACAAGATTTTGGTCCCTAGAAACCCTCCAAAATGAGAAGGTAAAACTAGGGTGGGGATGACACCCACAAATTATCACTGCAACATTATGTAACTGATTAAGTTTACAAATTTTGACCACCTCCAATGGTCTACCCTATGAAAGGCCTACCCTATTTATAAAGGTTTTATACTATGTTAAAAGTGACCTATCTAAAAGATTTACAAACACTCACTTGGAATGTTACCCTATTGAAGGATTTAGCACCTTGTTAAAGGTTTACAACATGGTTGTCAAACCAACCTATCTCCATAGGATTTTCATTCCTATTACAATGGCTAGAAAGTATTAGAGTGTGTTGACCTAATGACTTACAATCTTTAATTTCTGATTTTAGATCCTTGTTTTTCTCAATCTAATCTGATACTTCCTTGATCTAATATGTCTCTACTCAAAGTGCTAATGCTCTATTCTAACCATCTAGATTTTGTAATGTTGCTCTTCCTCTAAGTCTTTACACCTCTTCTAAATTTCACAAGCATTCTCCCATAAACTCTATCACATACAAATTATAGGGTATTGACCTCCTTATAAAGGTTTCAAAGACTTAGGGTTAGGTATGAATCTATGAATGATATTCATCCATCTTTTCTTGCTAAAATATTTACACTTTTCCTATTGGTTGCATACTTTCTCCATTTTTCTGATTGGCTACATGCTGAATACAAAAGGAATGTAATAGATTTGATCTTATCTTTTAGATCCTTCAAGATTCATCTTAAGTTCGCTCAAAACTAGTTTACATCTGAGTTTGTGAAGGAACAAACTCATATGCTGATTATGTGTTACTTGGCACTTATTGATTGTTGATGCTAGGGCATATATAGGAATTCTATCTTACTCGACTCCAATAGTAACTTTGCCTTGCTTGACATCTATACTTTTCTCAGCACCTATAGTGAGTCAACACCTATTGAGTCTCTGGCTCAACACATACTATAGCTCAACATCCATATCATACTTGACATCAACATAGAAATCGGTTAACTGTGTTGACAATCAATTGTCAAAACCAATCTGAGACCAACAATCTCCCACTTTGACATGAGTGTCAATAACATTTAACTAAAGATTATGAATCTGATCTCTATTAGTATAATACACATTCTATTCAACATATGTGCAAAACTTCAAAAACTTCTTCAAAATTTTGTATAAGACTATATACCTTATAAACTTGTAACTCCCCCTGAGCTAATGTGCCATTTCTATATCCAAAATCATGCTTGATTTGTCTCATGTTGTTTCCATTTTCTACCTTATCATTCCTTTTTTTTTTTTTTTTCTATCATCTCTGTTTCTACTCTATTTGTACTCCCCCTTTCACACATCTCCTTTGTGATTTTTGTATCATTTAGGCTATATTTCCTTCCTCAAAATTCAAAATTTGATTCTCTCCCCCTTTGGGTATATCTCCCCTTATCTTATTCTCCATCACAAAAATGTATTTCTCCCCCATATATACATCATGTATTATCTCCCCCTTTTTGAAACTTATGTCAAAGCGTCCTATGAATGAATGGAATACTTAGCCAAAAGGTTTTATTCACCTCCATGATAATCTTAAGAGAAGCATCCAAATTGTCTATGGCAATTTACAATGCTTTGAGCTAGATGGTTGTCTCTGTTGTAAGGTGTACTGGGCCTTCTAATGTAGAAAGATTAGGATCTTTCTTCAAAACATTTTCTACATAGGCCACTTCTTTATGCAATACTTCCATGTGTGGGGTTATTGTAGATTGTATCTATATCAATTTGGCCTTGATGTTAGCCTCTTCTACTATGAGTACAACTAATTCCTTTTTGGTGTGAAGTGTCATAGCAAAATGCTTCTCACTTTGAGCTAGATCCTTAGGTAGCTATGTGCTTGATATTTTGAGGTTCCTCTCCAATCTCAATATTCTTTGGCTAGCCTCTTGTGTGAAATATGAGGAATCACACAATTTGAAGTATAATGAGAATATGTTCTCAAGTAATATTTTCACCTTCTCTACCTTCTTAATTAACCTTCATTATAAATGTATTCTTAGACCATTCTAGTAATTTGACATTAGTATCAAGGTCTTCATTTTGTACCTAGTCCACTATGTTGGATAGTTTCTCCATAATGGTTTTTGTTTCATCAATTAATGGCAAGCTAAAAGCATCAAGAAAGATGTCTTTGATTTATATCAATGCTTGTCTCTATCTATAGCCATTCCTAATTATTTCTTGCTTCTTCATCTTCTCTAGTGCCTCTTGCACTTCATTAATCTATGCTATGTTCATTGTTTTATAGTTATAACTTGGTATGACTATCTCTTCATCAAGTGTAGGGTCTCCATAATGAAGTACCCTTGCTACCTTGGTAGAGCTTGAGCCTGGTGCTAATATTTGCAATGGTACTACATCAATGCTTAGCTTCTTAGTAGGAGTCCTTGTAGTAGGAAAATTGACCAATGTTTGTATTGCCTCTTGTTCTCTCACCTTAGGGGTCTTCTCCTCTTCCTTATCTTCTTCAGTTCTACCTTGATCAATTATAGTGATCAAAGGAGGTGCACCTTGACTCTATCCTATAGGATCAGTGGTATCTTTTTTTCTTGTTTTCTCCTTTGTTTTCTCCTTGGTAGTTACTGTGACTATAGTGTCAACCTTACAAAATGAGTCTTGTGATGCTTTCTCTTATGGTCAACCACTTATAGCTATTGGAGTTTGCAAAGGTGGTTCTTGTGTATTCACATTCTCCTTGGTAATCTTAGCTACAACTTTTTGAAGTTCCTCTACACTCACCAAAACTAGATTAGTGCACAATTGTGCTTGTAGAGTAGTCTAGTGAAGGATTTTTTGAGATCCTTTGTAGTCAATGGGTTAATTTTTTGACTAGAAGTATCAAGAAAATTCTTCACAATTATAGTTTCTACAGATGTAGGTGATCCATGTGGAGAACTAGGTGGTGGTAGTTGTGTGTCTTGGACACTCTATTCCTATTGGTACTCTTTAGTTGTTGCCATGTTACCTTTCTATGTCTCCTCCTCCATTGTAACCTCTTCCTTTTCTTTCTCTCCTTCTTCCTCTTTTAAATTTTCCTCTTCCTCTTGATCATTATTTCTTCCTTGAAAGGGATCTTTTTGTCCTTCCTTTATTGTAGTCAGCCCATAAATCAATTTTCACATTTGTGTGGACTTCTTTACAACATCCTCAATCTTATTTTGTAAAATGTTGAAGGCTTTGTATTTGGGTGCAAATTTGCTCCCATGTTTCTTGCTAGCCTTTCTTATTTGACCTTTAGTGAGATTAGGCATTACATGAGCCAAAGTTGACTCTCTTATTTATTTCTCCATGTTTAGGCAATACTATCATTTATTTTCAATAATGGAGTATAGCTCCTTAGGCATAGTATTGTCTAGTTCAAGCGGAGTAGTCTTGAACTTGGCCATCATAGTGTAGATTGATTCTTCCACTATGTTCTATTTCTCTCTACTTAGCTTATTAAAACCAATGCCTTTTAATCCAATCAACTTTTCATTATCCATAATATTATCACAAAAATTTTCTAGGTCAAATTTAGTGGTGTGACTTACCACTCTAAATTGTTAATTATCTAATTTTGTCCTCTCCTCATCTGATTTTGGGGTGCAACATATTTTCTTCTCTTTTTCTCTATTAGATCTCCTTGTTGTGTTTCTTTTTACTTCTCCTATTCCTTTTCCACCTTAGTTGATGGCCTCCTTTCTACCCTGGTGGTAGGTTTGGCTAGGCTAGGCTTGGTCATTTTCTTCTTTCCTTTTTATTGTGTACCAAGCTTTGGGCTCTACCTTTTGTCCTTCCTGCTCGGCACCTTCATTTTCCTTAGCATCCCCACCCATGCCTTGGGTTCATGCTAGTGGTCCCTACCCTTGTTCATCTTCATCATCATCTAGCTCTTCATCTTCTTCTACCTCCTCTACCTCTATTGTGCCTTCTCCAAATTTTGCCTTGAGCTTCTTTACTAATTTATCCTTTTTCTTTAGTGTAGAAGCTATCTTTAACTCCATATCTACCTTTTATCTTATCACATCATACATGCCAAAATGTGGTGCACTCTTATCCACTTCCTTTGCAATTTTGTTATGGTTGCAGATGCCTCATCAATTTTTATCTCATATCCAAGAGGTGTAAACCATTTGACCCTTGGTATGGCAGCTTGAATGTAAGTTTAATCAATGTGTACAAGAAAGAAAACATCATTTACATGTTGTTCAACTAATAAAATATGTATCCTCAGTCTTTGCTTCATGGATTTCT
Organism: Cupressus sempervirens; assembly: GCA_028749045.1. Classification (NCBI taxonomy): domain Eukaryota; kingdom Viridiplantae; phylum Streptophyta; class Pinopsida; order Cupressales; family Cupressaceae; genus Cupressus; species Cupressus sempervirens. The sequence goes on along the minus strand of CM053786.1, from coordinate 834,911,267 downwards.
TGAAATCTTCAAAATCACTTGTCATAAGTATTTCAAAAATTTCCCCAATTTGTTCAATATATTCATTCACTTGGGCTACAATGGACCTATTGGTTTTCCAACTAAATTTTTCAAAGGATGGAAATTCATTCTATACATAGAAAAATATACAAATCAAAATTGCACCAAATTTACATTTTTCTCCCTTAGTTCTCCTTATAACTCCTAAGTTCTCATTGATTTGCTATTGTTGCAATGTTGATAGGTCATATGTATAATCCTTTTTCACTAATTTGTAGCCAACATCTACTACAATGCAAGGAACACTGTTGAGTCTGGTAGATTGGTAAAACTTGTGGGAAATGACTCTAACAACAAAGTCAACAAGAGGATCCTAGATGGTATCTATGGTCATGCCTCTCTTGTTCCATTTGGCTCTTGTATTCTTTTCAATGGCTTCCTTAGAGTCACTCCTTAGGGTTTTGGGTTGATCTAGGGTTGGATATCCTATTACCCTGTGAAAAATCCTCTTTGATATCTTTATTGGGCCATCTTCTAACCAAAAAATTCCATCATGAATCTTGCTCAACCCAATTCTGATCCATTTTGTTTTAAAGATAGTAGGGAATTCTAGGGCATAGGTTAAACCCTTCCTTTCAATGATTTGGAACTCTTCCTTTAAAACTCTATTTTTACACAACCTATCATAAGCTTCTCTGATCTCCATATATCCAATGTTTCCTATCTAGTAGTTATAACATCTCCTAACATATTACACCATTACTATCTTAGGAGGAATTATGAATAGGGCTTTGGCTAGGTTATTTTTATATACAACTTTAGGGATAGGCCAAAAATCTAGTTCCTTGACTTCATTTGACACAAGTTGAACTTTAAACAACTCTTTCTACTAAGGTTTCCTAGAGCTAGAGGCCATTTCTTCTATCTAAGGTTTAAACACAAAGAAATTTGAAACTACTAGCTTGGCACTAGTATAAATACCTTGGAATCAATGAAACTGTGTTGAATTTGTGTAGAAATCTACTCAAATGATGGATTCTTCACTTGAAAATTGTTCTACACTCTTCTTCATCATTTCTCTTTATTCATGATGAGGAAAAATGATTCAAAATGTGATCATATACCCTTATTTAATGGCATTTAATGCTTAGTGCATTTACAGCTATCCACTTGGCTTCTTAAGCATTTCTGTAGTACTTGCTTCCATTTTCTTTCAACCACTCGACATACACTAGAGTTTACCCTACTTGGCTTCAACTAAAATTTCCCTTCGCTCGGCTTCCACTACAACCTTGGCTACAATTAACAATTGAGCTTCTACTAACTTTGGCAATCAACTTAGAATGTACTAGGATTTTACTAGGCATTTGAAGGCAACTCGGAAACACTTATGAAATCTTGAAATTTTAACTTTGCATCTCTATTCATGTTGATCTCTCCTTTTCAGTACTTACTTCTCTTGGAACTAATGTATGATAAAGCTTTGTATATCAATCCCACACACCTTCTTTTTCTTAGTCAAATGAAGTATGACCACTTGACCTTTTGGGTGAAGTGATCCCTTCATTGGGTGTGTTGCTTCCATCTTTCTTCTTCCATGTCTTATTCATTTCTCCTTTGATGTGTTCAACATCTACCTTTTCTTTTCCTTTGTTGCACTCTAAGTTGGGTGTCTTTGACCTTGTTGGTCAATTTTTGCTAATATTTCTAGTCTTCAAACAACTAAAACATGTAGTTTGGCTGAGCCATCTGCTATAGTTTTCACTGAAATGTGTTCTTACATAATTTTCAGGGATGTGTCCATATTCTTGATAGTAGTCACAACTATACCTAGTGTTGTAGACCCAATTATAGTGATGTCCATGATTATTTCCCCTTTTTGGTTGATTAGGTGTCCGCATAGGCTTTGATCTACATTCAAAAGCTCTATGTCCATACTTCTTGCAATTGTAGTAGTGACCTTCAAATCTTGGTGTTTTGATAGTCCTAGTCCTACAATCATGTGCTTTATGTCCTTGCTTGTTGCACTTGTGACACTGACCCATATTGGTAGGTTTATCATGCTGATGGGCATTCTTTCTCTTGCACACATTAGAGGTATGTCCCTTTTTACCACAAAATTGACAAGTAGGTTTAGTATTCTTACCTTTGTCACTTTTTTCTTTTGTAGTCTTGGATGACTCTCCAGTTTCAGTGCTAGCTCTTGCTAATTTTAGTATCTGCTCAAAGTACTTGATGGCCTTGTTATGTTTTTTGGAGATTTCTTCAATTTCCTTCTCTCTTTTTAGGTCATTTTGTAGTTGTTCATTTTGCATCTTTAGTGTGAAGATCTCAATATTTTTGACATTTAGTTCATGATGTGAATTCATCATCTGACTTAAGGAGTCTAGCTACATGTTGGAAATTCTTGCAAGTTTAATTGACTTTTCTTCCCACCCTTTTCATCTTCTAGCATAGCCTTATCTTCAATGGTTCTTTTCTTCTATTCAGTCACTTTACAAAGCACCATGGCTTGAGATTCTTGTTTAAGCTTAAGAGTTCTGATCTCTTCTACTTGGGCTCTATTCTTCTCCATTAGGTCTACTATTGTTGCATCAAACTCCTTGGAATCTCCATTTGCAAACATATTTAAGGTGTTAGTCTCCTTGTATTGTGTATCATTCTCAGCTATGGAAATCTCTCTTCTTCTCTTTAAGGATATTTTTAATTCTTCCCTAGATTCTTCCAAAGTATGTAGAGTGAGTTGTATATCAATCAACTAGTTTTCTATGACCTTCCCAAGTTTATAGACTTTCATTTTCTAGGTCTTTTCTCCAAGCTATAAGGCTTCTCCTTGTGCGTACTTGGCTTTGATACCAATTGTTGAAATTATAGGTGGGAAGATTTAATTCTAATAGGGGGCATGCGGTAGTGAATCAGAAGTAACTAGCTTTAACCTTTAAAACTTTTAGCTAAGATTATTCACATGCATCTAACATCTTCTAATAAAAATGGAAGTAAAGATATGCATGAAAATAGATAACATAAGATTTTGGTCACCCAAGAACCCTCCAAAATGAGAAGGTAAAACTAGGGTGGGGATGACACTCACAAATTATCACTGTAGCAATATGTAATTGATTAAGGTTACAAAGTTTGACCACTTCCAATGGCCTACCCTATGAAAGGCCTGCCCTATTAAAGGCTTTACACTCTGTTAAAAGTGACCTATCTAAAGGATTTACAAACACTCACTTGGAATGTTACCCTATTAAAGGATTTAGCACCTTGTTAAATGTTTACAAAATGGCTATTAAACCAACCTATATCCATGGGATTTTCATTCCTAATACAATGGCTATAAAGTATCAGAATATGTTGACCTAATGACTTATAGTCTTTAATTGCTGATTTTAGATCCTTGTTTTTCTCAATCTAATCTGATCCTTCCATGATCTAATATGTCTCTGCTTACAGTGTTAATGCTCTATTCTAACCAACTAGATTTTGTAATGCTACTCTTCCTCTAAGTCTTTACACCCCTTCTAAATTTTGGTAGCATTCTCCCATAAACTCTAGAACACATGAATTATGTGGTATCAACCTCCTTATAAAGGTTTTGAAGACTTAGGGTTAGGTATGAATAAATGAACGATATTCATCCATCTTTTACCACTCAAATCTTTACAATTTTCCTATTGGTTACATCCTTTCTCTAGTTTTTTGATTGGCTACATGCTAAATACATAGGGAATGTAAAAGATTTGATCTTATCTTTTAGATCCTTTGAGATTCATCTTAAATTGGCTCAAAAATGGTTTACATCTGATTTATGAAGACACAAACTCATATGTTGATTATGTGTTACTCAAAACTTATTGATTGCTAATGCTAGGCATATATAGGAATTTTGTCTTGCTCGAATCCTATAGTAACTGTATCTCACTTGGTATCTATACTTTCCTTGGCTCATATAGTGACTCAAAACCTATTGAATCTCTAGCTTGACACATACTGTAGCTCAACATCCATATCATACTTGACATCAACATAGAAATTGGTTAAGTGTGTTGACACACAATTTTTAAAACCAATCTAAGACCAAAAATTATCATAATTCATCTTATCTACACTACATTCAGACATCACATCATATTTGCATTCATAATCATAGGCATAAGCATCTCATGTACAAAAAACTTTAAAAAGAACAGGAAAAGAAAGTGACACTTGTGTGTGTGTGTGTGTGTGTGTGTGTGTCAAAAGTGTATATTTGGGGCAAAAATGAGCACTACTCAAGCATTGTTAATATCAAAATGATATAAAATTGTACTAGCACATGACTTGATATAGAGCTAGATCAAAAATTAGAGAATAATGGTATTAACTCTCTCCTACTCCCTCACCTCCTAGAGATGGAGGAGAAGGAGGAGGCAATGGAGGAGGCATATCTAGCATAGTTTCTGGTAGTGCACCTCCCAAATCTCGTGCATATTGAAAAAATTGAGGCACCTATTTTGCCTTGCCTAGAATGACTGCTGCATATGTGGCTCTAGCTAACTATAGCTAGATCTCATCATGCTACTACTTAGCTTTGTGCTCTACTCTTTGAGCCACTAGATCTAGCTTTCCTCACAAATCATGAATCTCTCAATCCTACTCTACTATCTGGGTATCTTTAACAACTACCTAGATCTACAATTCTCCAAGCTATTGCTATATGAACCATATCCTCTCTCTTTCTCTCCTAAGAGCATCCTATGTCTATGCCAAAAGGTTGGCTCCCACAATAGGCTAGTTTGGCATATCCTCATCATCCTGCTCAACTAGTAGCCACTCCTCTATGTGTGTTCTTTGTCATCACCTCTCATTTGTCCTGCTACCACCTACACCTAGATCTATCCCCATCTGTCGAGGTGGGATCTATACCTATTGTCTACTATGCCTCACCTACTATGGTGTCTATCATGGTGCCTACTATAGTGGAGCCTGGGGTGCTAGATCTAGCTATCTAGATGCTAACATCCCCACTACATCTATAAAGCATGGAAAGGGATGGCTCACAAAATATGCCTTATATGCTAGCATCATCCCTGCATCTGCCACTGCTAGAAAGTAGTCCCATTATGTCAGAACATAATTGATGACATCTATCATGGATCTCCAAGGATCTAGTCTCTATGACCATCCATAGCCAACATCTCTCACCAAATATGTATAGGAGCAATGCTCCTGTAAAATGTTCTATGGCCTCCCATACTAGTGCCACACATGAGCAAGTGAGAATCACTCAACTATCTACATAGATTGACCAATCAGTGGTTCTGATGCAAACATATGGCTCAACTCTTGGGCCACATCATCTAAATCCTTGGTCTCTCTCTAGGGCCACCATACTAGAAACAAGTCATTAAGATGGGCCCTCCACTACTTAGTCTTACCTCATGTTTCCTGGGTACGTTGGCCTCTATACCTACAAATATAGGGCTTTGTAGGTTGCATCTCATCCTCAAAAATGGGTCATGTAACTAGTAGATGCTCTGATGCCTAGATCCGAAGAACATAGACCCTAACCACCATGCTCTTCTTCTCATGATAAATGATCTCATGCATCTCATGGAACATATGTCCAAGCATGCACTAACCCAAACCATATCTCTCTGGGGCATCTAACATCCTCTAGAGCATCTTGCCCCAACCACACTCTAATCCATGCTAGCCTCTATTAGGCATCAAGAAGCAACTGATGAAAATCCCCAACACTGATGCCAATCTATGAGTTGAACTATAGGTATGTACAAGCTCCTCCCATGTCATCGCTCAACCAATAATCAAATCCTACTAAAAAATGGCTCACAGTGCCTCTGTACCAACCTAGGGAATTTTTCATATACCACTCTTGGCCCATGGAAAGGTATGCAAAGGATCTTTTATATTTCCTTACGTGTGACTATCATCTCTCCCTAATGCAAGTGGAATGTGTTCATCTCTAAATAGATGCTCCACTAGTGCCATTAGTAGGTTGTGGTTCACCAACACTACTAGAATATGACATAGATGCAATAACCCCAATCTATCTATATGTGCCATATCAGTGGCATCAAGGCTCTACAACAAAGTTCCATATGGTGGGTAATGGGACTGAAATCCAATATCATCAAAGGTAACCTACACACATGAGAAAATACACCAAGCAAATGGTTAGTCTCAGCTCAACAAGCAAAATACAACAAAATAAAACACACAAACCTACTATGAAACAACAAGTTTTTAACTTTTAATTTTGCATTTCACACTAGATTCTCACACAAAATTTCACTTTCTCATGCGAGATTTCACATCTTCATGTGAGGATTCAAATCAGTGCATGAGAAGTGATTAAGATATAAGCGAAATGTACCCAAAATTTAAGGCTTCTCACACAAGAACTAGGCACCTCCCCTACGAAAAACTTCACCATCTTGTGTGAAGTAACATTAGACAAGTGAATCTTCGCATGAAGAATGAGGTCCTTGCATGAGAACCAACACAACTACTCAAAAAACACATAAAAATGTGGTGAAAATACCTCAAAATGTGTGAAAAATTAAATACAGGGCAAAGTTATCGATTACGTACTGGATGCCCATAATCTGTCGGCTAGCTATTTCATTAGGAGAGCTCAAAACAATGTGTAGACAATGCGATCACCATATTTGCCTTAGAGCTCTCCTCTTCACTATATAAAAAAGTGCAAATGATTTGAAAATGACCTTATGGGCCATTATATAGGTTTTGACCTAATTTTTCAAAGTGCTCCAATTCATGCAAAAATCACCCCCTAGCTAATTTGACCGCTCTCAATCCATTTTTAGGATCGAATTTGAAATCCAACACACTTAAACAACTCAAAATTTCATTTTAAAATTTTGGGACTGACACTATTGAATGCTTGTGTAGTTTAAATTTTTTGATACTTTGTAACTCTTACAATCTTGTAAAATCACAATTTCTTCAAAATTTTAATAATTTTGCAAAAAAAAGTCAACTCAAGTCAACTATGGTCAAATTTGGTCAAACTTAGTCTTTTAGACCTTGAAATCACTCTATATTGACTCCAAATTTTCTTCTAATCATTCTTATCTCTTCTATATTCTATTGAATAGCGTATTACTTTTGTACCTCTCACTATAATGCACCACATCACATTTTTGGTGTGTCATCTTTCAATTTCACTCCCAAGGGGGTAGGATGATTACATCATTGAATATGAATTTCAACATAATCTTAATCTTATGTCTTCATCACTCAGGGAATCTTATTACTCAAGGCTTCTCACTGCCCTCTATCTAGCATCTATGTCATTTATCTTATCTTTTGATCAGCTAATCACATCTTATAACATTTTTGGTCAAAGTTTGATGGACAAGTATCAGGATAGTCTAAACCTAATTTCTATGAATCATGCCTCACTCATGATTGGATCTTACTATCTTTTTTGGACTAGTATTCAGGTGTTCTACCTGGACTCTGGGGATTAAGCTTCAATCTAGAGATAATCTTAACTTTTGCTGAGAATTTAGCCTCATTCTAGGGATAATTCTATGAATCATCTTTAATCTTTTCATCTTTTAATGGACAGGCATTGGGATAGTCTAAACCTTAACTCTTGAGAGTTGAGTCTCATTCTAGGAACAATTCTATGAAATTTGACAAACTTTGTGCTATCAACATTGGTATCTAGGTATTCTATCTGGATCCCTTAAGGTTAAGCTTCATCCTATAGATGACCTTTAAAAGAATATCGATATCAGTATCTAGGTGTTCTATCTATATCCCTTAAGGTTAAGCTTTGTTCTGAAGATAACCTTTAAAATATTATCAATTGGTCTCTGTATCATCAATTTTAGAACCAATTTCATTTTTTGATTTTGCATCATACTTTCAATTTCTCTGAATTGAACGTGCTACTCACACATTCATTCAAAGAGGGAAAAATGTAATATCCCAAAATTGGCACATTGTCATATTAACCAACTTTAGTTTATTCTCTTACTCCTAAGTCCTATTTTACTAGGCAATTCTAATGTTGATAATTGCTACTTGACCTAGGTTTCAAAATGTAGAAAACCGTAATCTGCATTCATCATATTACTTATTTAATTCCTAAGTATATTTGATTTAATAAGATGTCTCCTCTTTTGTAGTTATTGAATTTAATTATTCAATTAATTAAAGCTTATCCATTTATTAGGTCATATTCTATTTTATTAAATTAAATATTCTCTCCAAATCTTCTCTTCGGTTTAGAAGTGAAAACTCTAGGTGAACTAAAATTAGAAAAGGAATTAAATTAGTTATCTCCTTTTTCAACTCAAAACTAAATCAATTAACTCCTTTTTCCACTCAAAGGCAACTAGTTAACTCCCTTTTCATGAGGAAGTTTCCTTTATGATAGGCTCTCCTATTTAATCTTGATCATCCATTTCAATTAATCTCAATCATTAAACACCTCTTAGATTCTATAGAAGAAGCTCTCCATTCCTCATTATAGAGAGGAGAATTTTGGAATTTGCACCGAACTTATGCTAGAATTCTTTCTCATCTTGCTCACATTGTCATAGCTTTATTTCTTACATTGTAATATCATTTAGATTTTAAAAATGTATCCATTTAGCACATTATGCTCTTTCATTTCTTAGCTTAATTGCATTCCATCTAGTGTAATTTGCATTCTCATTTAGCTAAAATCCTTCGTTCTATAGGTCTCATTGCCTGCTTCTTGTTTTGAGAGCAAAGGCATAATCCTTCAAGTTAGAAGGCAATAGGTCACTTATTAGAATTTTTTGGATAAACAATAATATGTTTATTCTAGGATGATCTCATAGGTAATGACCATGTTTAAGTGTGTGTGAGGATTTGAGGCCCACATTTCATGTACACAAGATCTAGTCATTTTTGTTAGTTTTATATGAGAAATATACCAATGGATAAAGCATTAGTCATTCTCAGAAGTTAATGGATTCTAGGGAGAAATTTATACAATAAAAGTTTAATCAATCAAATCCTTTTACTTTCTAGTATTATGAGTTAAATGTACAAGCCCACACTTGATTCAAAATTTAAAGGTAGTGAGAATTAGCCATATCTCATTTTCACTAATTAGATTGTTGAATTAGAAGAAGACAGGGCATAATCATCTACTAAAATGGAACTTATGTTGTAAATTGTTGACTATGAAGAGTTATATATTCCTAGGTTTGCCCACTTGAATTTTGTAGAATTCAATGAGAAGAAGATTAGAGAAGTCTTGTTAGTTGGTCCTTTCGATTAGTTTACTAGAAAACCCACTATGGTTTCTTTTGGATCACTAAAAAATTCACTTAGTGGGTGGCGACTTAGTCAAAGGTTTAGTAGCTAGTACTATATTTTAAGGGTTGTTTTAAATGGATAGTAAAATGAAAAACATGAGAGCATATACAAAAATAAACCCAAAGGCTCCTTTATAGACAAAGCTACCTTAGGTTGGAAGGAAGAACCATCCTAGAAAAAAAGGAGATTATGGAAATACATTGAAGCCCTGAGATAATAATTCAACCCATTCACAATATCAACATGTGATAGAAAGAGATTCCTCATCTTTGTATTCTAAATCTAAAAATACTAGGCTTCTAGGTGAAATTTTCACTACTCCATTGCCTAAAGGAGTGTAGCAAAACGAAACCATCTCTTCTATAGGAGATACCACTTTAAGATCCAATATGTCTAAGGAGGTAAATAAATGATGGGGATATAAAATTAGCATAGATGTTTGACTGAATCTTGGGTGCATTCCAAATGTTGAAAGAAATCTTATAGATCTAGATGATCTTGTAGATTCAAAAACCACTTATGTAGATCCTAATGACTTGCTATCTAAAATAAAAGTACTTAGGAAGAAGTTTGCAAAGAAATATTTTTTAATGCATACATTTGTAGAATTAAATAATAATTACTATGAATGCCCTCGTAGAGAGGGAAAGTTTTCTTAAAGGAATGAAAGCACTTAAAGAAGAGAATATGAAGTTGGAAGAGAAATATTTGAATTTACACTTCGATATATTTAGAGGTATGAGAGAAATAAGGTCTAAGGTCTAAGATCAAGAGAATTCTCTACATGAAAAAGAACCTATTATTTCTCAAGTTCAACCTTAAAACCCATTGGAGAAAATGTAATATATCTCACTACTAAGAATTTTGATAAAGGGAAGAAGAAGGTTATTGGTATTTAAATCATGAAAATTTTTATATGAAAATAGAGGTTTTGATGCCTTATGATTCCAATCATGAGGTATGTTTGGCCTCAAGGTTTTTCAAAAATCAGAGAACCCCCATTTTCACAAAAATACCTAAAAAACACCACTGAACCATAAACATGCAAACACTACCAAACTATTGATATGAAGAACATGAATTGTATAGAACATGACTAGGTGGAGAAGACTAAGTCTAAAGAGATGATCAATTGAAGATGGAAGATATCTTTATGGCCTCCAAAAATAGGAATGAAAGATTGTCTATATGGTAAATGATCCATCTCACTGAAATGCATAGGTATCTAGCCACTACAATTGCCCAAAACATAGGATCAAATACTAAATACATAGCTCACTCCATGAAACCAAGAAAGTAATAGAATAAATATAAGGTTATGGGCCCACATAGATAGAGGGGTATTGCAACCATAAAGATGAAATGATAGACTATTAGATACCTATAAAGAATTCAACCCTATTGCCTCATCCATATTGTTCCTATATTTCAAAATTTGACATTGACTCCAAAATAGTAGCTGCACTATATCTAAACAAGAGCACAACCCTTTTGACTAGAGAAGCCGTGGTATCAAGCTATTCCATTTGTGATAGTTATGAGGGGTCAGAATTTCTAGACAAGAAGAGGTCTTAGCCATTGTTTTAGAAGGTGTTGGATTGTTTTTGAAAAAAAATCTGGTTTACTAATGTAAATGCCATAAGCAATAATACAAAACACCTCCCACAATACAAAAAGCTGAACCCTAGCTGCTAGTAGGAATGCATAAATGAGAGAAGAGAAAAAAAAGATTCAAATTTGAATCAGAAATATGTGGTATAAAATACTGGTAAAATGATAGAGAATTTGTAAAGTGCTCAAGAAGATCTTTCTTGGGATTTTTCTAGATCAAGAAAAAGAGTTATAACAAAGAATTTATTCCCTACAAAAGATAGAAGACATTAATGAAATTCAATCACAAAAATAGGTACCAAAATGGAAAAAAAAATCTAAAAAAATTCCTAGTCCATTATCTCTATCTTTGAACCATATTTTTCGTACTTCTTTTAGATCAAGAAAAGATCCCCATATGCTCAAGATATCCCAAAAAAAATAGATAGGGCCTCTATAATAGAAAAAATAATGCAAAGCCCTTAAAATATTGTTTGGAGACTAAAGAAAATAGCCCTCGGCTCCCATGTGACCATGGCTAGGTAGGGGAGAGTTAGGAGGAGGAGTGATGGCTAAGTAGGGGTGGCAACATGGTTGTTGAGTGGTGGCAATGACAATGGGTGGGCAAAGCCACAACAAAGTGGGAGCTACCAACCAAAAGATAGGGCTCCACAATAGTCTAGATGACCACTAGTGATTGCTAGTACCACTAGTGTTTTTGATGACCATTGGCAATTTTTTAAACCTTCTATAGGCCAAAAATGTAAATTTTTTATTTTTTTATTTTTTTTGATCTTAGATTGTGTGTAGAGGTCATACAACCCTATTATGCAAAATGATTTTGCTTCCTAGATCAACATTGTCTAAAATTCACCAACTTTATATGAAAATGGGGGTTTTGATGCCTTTTGATTCCAACCATGAGGTCTTTTTGGGCTCAAAGTGGTCCAAAAATAAGAGAACCCCTATCTTCACAAAAAATACCTAAAAAAAACTAGATCTATTCTTTCAAACCCTTGTTCTTATTTTTCTTCAAACAAGAACAAGCACCCACAGGAAAGGCTCTAATACCATGTAGACTTTGATGATGAACTCAGCCCTGTAGCTATTAAGAATCACCTACATGTAAACATTTATCATAGAAAGAGAGAAGAAAACTCTACAGAGGCCAGAATTGTGAAATCCATAGATGAAACATTCTTGATGAGAAAAAAGATAAATTGTTGTTATCAAAAGTGGAAGAATAAATTACAAAGAGATCAGTCCTTATAAAAGGAGATCAAAATCCTAATAAAAATTTAACCTAAGTTCCATGATAATAATTAATAAAAAAATTGCATATTACATGCCCAAAGTTTAGCTTAAGTAAACTAAAGATAATAAGTGGCTTAATAATTAAATCAATATGATTTAATTAATAAGAAAATACTTTATTACTCTAACATAAACCTCATGTTTCTCCCAAGAATATTGTTATCTCCATGATTGCATTAGAGTTAAAAAGAGCTAAGAAAGAAAGGGAAGCTTTGGTAAAATAATTGGAGAAAGTTGAAAATGAAGTTCAAGCAATAGAAATAGGAAGAAAAATTTAGTTCCTAAAATGCACCTTTGGCTTAACAACTTGACAAAACTAGAATTCACATGGTGTATGTTCTATCTAATCATGTGACCCCATGATAAATAGTCAAGGATTTTCAGAATTAGTACCAAATTCCTCATCTAACACTAACCATCAATTTGCTACAACCCATCAAGGAAAAATTCCCATGTAGATCCAAGTTTTTGAACCTACTTCTTCAAATGTTTTAGGCTCTTAGAAGAGACCCATCTATATGAAAAGATTTAAGAAGATGTCTTTTATAGGTATTCCTAGTTTTCTTCATCCTATCACTAATGAGTTGAGATATAAAGTTACAAAATTCTCTACAAGAAATATCATTAGTAATGAAGAAGATCTCACAAAATTTACTAATATGTTGAATGATTATGAGGTTGAACATGAAGATGTTGACATGGAGTTATTTATGCATTTACTTATAAAAGATGCAAGGGATTGGTTTAGGAGACTCCATGATGATAGCATTGGTTCATGGGATGATTTGGAGAAATGTTTCAATGAAAAGTATGAATATAACAACAATGCTAGTTTTTTGTTGGACAAATTTTATAATATGTTGCCATGATTTCAGTTCCCCTATATTTTGAACTTTAATTTTTTGTCAAGTCAAGTCCAATCAAGTCAATGATCATGTCTAGGTGATGACTAGGATGGATTTCTATCTCATCTCTCCCCATTCAAAGCTTAACCAAGTAGGAAGTCAATGCTTTTTTTTTCTAGGTGTGTCAAAGAGGGTGGGTAAGTGTCAAAAAAATCCTACAGATGAGAAGAAAGTTGTCTATTTGATAAAATCCAATATATGTTCAATAAAGACTCATCCTAAAAGACAGGTTCAATTGGAGAAAGATCAAATGAACATAAATGGATGTGGCAATAAGAAGAGAATTTCTAGAGGAAATATGTTCATCTCTAAAGCTAAAATGAATGAAAATGAGCTCACTAGAATCAAACACAAGGTTGTGGAAATAGGTTCTAGTGAGTGCAATCCAATCAAATATAGAGGAGGTAGCAAAAACTTTCTAAAATGCTCAATCATCTTAGCAATGGAGAATACCCTAGTAAAAGATGGCGAGAATAAAAGTTGAAATCAAATCAATGATGTAGAATATATACATCTAGAGGTCCACACGACTTGTTGAAAATTCAATTTCCCTTGGAGATTAATTATGGTCTATTAGATGGAATGTAGATTGATAGATGATGGTCTATGTAAAGATTTACACTGTAGAGTAGTTGAAAGGTCAACAAAAAATGAATGAAAGCCATGTACATACACTATTATCATATTAAATTTTCCTACATCAAGAAATGTCTATCACCATAAGTCATAGTGATCATCACCAAGAATAGGAGATGAAACTTTGTTACAATGACAAGCAATGAGAAAATGGATGATTGATGAAGTTATCACCATAGGCCATAGTATTCAAGCTTACCACTAAGAGAAGGAGACAAAACTTGGTTACAATAATGAGTGACAAGAAATGTCCATCTGCACAACTTGCACCAAGTCAAATGAGAAAAACATAGTTATACCAATGGACAATGAAGTTATCAAAATAAGTTTTAGTGATGATCCTATAAGAGGCTGAATTAAGTAGTAAGACATTATGGAAATGACTGGTGAGGCTAAAGATAATAGTTATGGCAATGGGTAAAGGAAGCCAAATAAGAATTTTTTTGTTCTGTGCTATGGTAAAATGGACCATCACATGTGGTAATGTAGTTGAGGGATTTCAAGTTGCAAAGTTGTGAAGTGAAGAAACTATCAATCAAAATAGTGACTAAAATATCTCAAGAGATAAAGGTGTTAAGTGATCGACAGTTGCAAAGACACAACACTTTTAGATTCAAAAGGTTTTGATACTTTGTAGGTTTGAAATAATAGTAGTTTTTATGTTTTGAAGGTGTGAATATGGTTACTATGTAGTCATAACTACTTTTCTACATTTAGTAAAATGAAGTAGTGAGAAATTATGAAGTGGCGAATAAGAGGAATTGCAAAATCACACTACTTAAAGGGGAGTTAAAATCTTAGCTTGTGAATTTTTACACAAGGTCAAAATTAAACTCAAGATGACTACTACAACATTGTAGGTGGAAAAATAGTTAAGACTTTTAAAGTTTTGATGATGCGAAGAATATAATGATAGTTAAAACTCAAAGGTTGTCACATTTTTAGAAGAGGTTAAAGTTAACCTGAAGTTAATGTGACAAGGCTGGCAAATAAGATAACAATTACTCATCAAATCATCACGTAGGTTAAAGGTAATGTATGATGGGAGTTTTCAAAGAGGTGATTAGCATTAAGTTGTAGTTTTTGCAAGTTTTTAAGGTCAAAGTTATGGTTAGTATGGAGGGTTGTGATGTTGTGAAAATGGTTGATCATGACTTTGTAATAGTTTTCTCATAGTTAAGATTCAAGGCAGATGGAAGGGTTTCCATGTATAAATCATGATCATTGATAAAATAATGATCATTGATAGGATATTAATGATGAAGATTCAAAATTTTTGTGACTATTAGGATATGAAATACAAGTTTTAGTGCCAACAAAAAAATATAAAGAAAATGTCAATTTTTACATAATTTTTGAAGCTTCCTAAAGATCAATAGTTGCCAAGTGTTCTTAGAAGTGCCATGAGATCAGAGCTAAATGTTAAAGACATTGGAAAGAAGATTAACATGATGTGTATACTAAATTTTGAGGGTTTTCTTCTTATTTCTTTAAGTAAATGATTGTAATGACTGACTGATGATTTTTTGAGTAAGTCGCATTCTCTAATAATATAATAATTGGATTGTAACTAGCCAAGAAACCTAAGAGGGGGCCTATATGTGTAATTTTCTAAGGTAATAGAAGGGATCAACAATTTACTATTCTATTCTCCCCCCATAGTAGAGACTATTGAGTGAGACTTGAAGGGTTTTAGGGAGGGATTTGATGATGTCTAGTTACTATATTTCCTGTTATTGTCTCTTGTTTGTCAAGTTAACATGCATGTAGGTTAGTCTTTCTAGAATTGTAGGATAATTACTTGTGAAGCTATTAATGTTTGGGATAATCAGAGTATTAGTGTAGTGTTAATAGTATGGGTAGTCATAGTGCTATCCATCATAGGTATTTCTACTCTTTTCCAAAGCTACATAAATTTTTGCATATATAATATGAAGTTAGGACTAAACTGTGTTAGAAGTTTTCCATTGGGAAACCTTGACTGGTTAGAGAGCCACTTGGGGCCATAGATGTTCTTCTTCCATTAAATCCTCTTGCATCCCATAGTCTTAGATGCATTTAGTAATAGGAGTAGAGTTAGTGTTATACCTAAAACCTCACCTAGGTTGCTTATGTCTATGAGCATCCTGGTTAGCCTCTTCTACTCTTAGGTTAAGAGCATACCCCTGGTTACAATTTTGATCATACAAACATAATTCCAATTATATCTTACACATATGGGAGTTGTACCCTTAAATTTAGGGATTACTGACATAGGAGTACCCTAATCCAATTTTTTAAAGATAGCTTGTTTCTCATCAACTTGGGCATAAAGAGTCAAGGTAAAGCCAATTCAAGGTGAGGGACACACTATTTACTAACACAATATTAAGAAAAATCAAAAGAAATCTACTTTTTATTTTATTGTTATATTCCAAAAGGGAATATATAAGTTATTCAAAGTGATGAGATTAGGTGAGAATGTATGCTTGACAACATATTTCAATTCTTTTGATAGAAAAATAGATTATACTTTAATAAACAAGGATCCTAAGACACTGAGGGATGCTTTAAAGATACCTATCAAATAATAGGAGAGAATTTGGGAAGCTTGGGAGGAGAGATGATCCTAAGTTATTTAATCTGGGGGGAACAAGAAGGAAGGAGATAGTCCTATCATAACCAAAAGACCTGAGGAAGACAAAATGGACCAAGTATTTAATTTGTTAAAGAACTCTAGTTAACAATATAAACAAGCCTAATACTGGTGAAAAGACACATTTTAATAATAACTATAATAGCAAAGCCAAATTATAGAACTACCCCTACAACACATAATGGAAATATGGAAAGCCCATTAATAATCCCATTCAAGGTAAAAATGAAAGGAATACATCAAATTTACAATAGAGGAATTATGTAAATCTAATAGAAGAAATTCCTTGATGTGTCATTTGTTAATCTCCCCATTCTCCTAACTATGGTGTCATTTCTTAGTCATTATATATATCTCAAAAAATACAACCCAAAGAGTGGGAGGAAGAAAAGAGTCATGATGATGTGTCTTGCAACATGATTAATTCATGTGATGATTGTGAGGAATCTACTAGTGAAGAGTTTGAAATGAATGTGAGAAATCAAAAAAATTTACATCAGGTATACCATCAATAGATCTTCTTAGATGATGAAAGTGAAGCTGATAACAAGACATTCAACATGATCTTTGGGGTTGAACACATGAATTTGAAAAAACCTTCCAAGGAGGAAATTGACAAGATAACTACTAAGATGGTTGCTTAGGTTCACAATACTTATAACTTGAGAAATAGATTAGTGAATAATACTGGTGGAAAAGCTTCAAGAATCTTTAAAGATATAATCCATGAAATAAATAATGAAAACAAAGAAAAGGATCCCATGGTTGTCCAAGTCAAAGAGAGTAAAGTTAAGAAATGGTAATCGAAGAAGAAGGTGCCTGTTGGTTTAAAGAATACTTTTGACCACTGAGTGTCAATACACTTAACCATTTTTCACTATACATGCCAAGAAAAGAGTTTATCAAGTGCCGAGTAATATCAAGTGTCGAGTGATCCAAAGTGATCAGGTGGCAAGTGATACAGTTCTTCTTAGGTGTTGAGCTATCTAGGAAACAACATGTGCCGAGCATCAGTAATTCTTCATGAGCTGAGTAACTCAGAATATCAGCATAAGAGTTTGTAATTGCACAAACTATGATGTAAATCATTTTTGTAGCTGACACAAGGTAAATCTCGAAAGATCTAGAGATAAGAACGAATATTTTACATTTCCTATGCAATCTGCATGCAGCCAATTGGAAAATTGGAAAGGTATGCAACCAATCAGCAAAAGGCAAGTATTGAGTGGGAAATTGAGATTCAATGTGGATTGTAGATCCGTACCTAACCCTAAGTATTTGAAGTCTTTTTAAGGAAGAAAAAAGTCTCATTGTAACAAGGATGAGAGAGGGAGAACAATGTTAAGGGGGAAACATAGTGGAATTTAGTAAAAGGAGACATAGAGGGTAAGAGCAGCAATTCGATATTCAATTGATCAAAAAAAAGCAAAGGAGATGAATAGAAATCAGATCTCAGAGGATCAAAATCAGAGAGAGTGCCAGAACACATGCCTGCATTCAGCAATCAAGGATTGCAAACTATCAGGTTTATAATACCTAATACTCTCTTACCATTGTATTAGAAAGGAAACCCTATGTAGATAGGTTGGCTTAATAGCTATTTGTAGATCCTTATCAAAAGGTGATTAAATCCTTTAATAGGGTAACACTTCATGTAAAGTGTTGGTAAGTCCTTTAACTAGGTGACTATTGACATAGTGTAAAGCCTTTAACAAGGTAGGCCTTTAACAGGGCAGACCATCAGAAGTGGTTGAACAATATTGCTGCAGTGATTTTGTGGGTATCATCTCCACCCCAGTTTTACCTTCTTATTTCTGGAGGGTTTTTGGGTTACCAAATTCCAGTGTTATGTGTTGTTGATGCATGTATTAGTTTCATGTTTATTTGATGTGTTTACATGCATATAATTTACTTTTAGTTAAAAGTTTTATTGGTTAAAGTGTGATACTTCTAATTCACCCCCCCTCTCATAAGTATTCTTCCCATATTTGAATATTCCAAAAATTGGTATCAGAGCATCAAGGTTCTCACAAGAAAAAGCCTAACAACTTGGAGGAAAAGATCTAAAGATGGAAGTTTTCAAACTCGGAAAGATCATTGAAAACCAGGTGATAGATGTGTAACTTGCTCTGCATAGCTTGGAGGAAGCTAGAGATAAATTGAGAAATTCCTTGAAAAGAAGGAAGGATTTAGCCATAGCTGAAAATGAGATAAACTACAAGGAGATCGATACCACAAATATATTTGCCAATGGGAGATACTAAAGAGTTTGATGCAACAATTGCAGAACTGATGGAGAAAAACAAAGTTCAAGTAGATGAGATAAGATCTCTCAAGATGGAACATGAATCACAGGCCATAATGTTATGTGAAATCACTTAACAAAAGAAAAGAGCAGTTGAAGATAAAGTCATGATGGAAAATGACAAAAGAAATCTTGCAAACAGACTTGAAGAAAAATGTACTAAATTGACAAGGATCTCAAACATACAAATGGATACACTTGCCCAAATGATGAACCTTCATCATGAAATCAATGTGAAAGACATTAAGATCTCTACACTGAAGATGCATAATGAACAATTGCAGAATGACTTGAGAAGAGAAAAGGAAATTTTAGAGAGCTTCAACAAACCCAATGAAGTCATCAAGTATTTTAAGCAATTACTGAAATCCCCAAGGTCCAGCAATGACACTACAGGACTAGGATATTCAAGCACTAAAGAAGAAGAGACATCCAAGACAACAGAAGAAAGGAACATCAAAGGTAGAAATGTCAAACCTACATGTCATTTCTGTGGAAAGAAAGGACATACATCTAATGTATGTAGAAGCAAGAATGCCCATTAGCATGATAAGCCTAAGAGTGTAAACTATTGTCATAAGTGCAAGAAGCAAGGTCATCAAGCACATGAATGTAGCACCAAGACTATTAAGACATCAAGATTTGAGGGTCACTACCATAACTGCAAGAAGTATGGACATAGAGCTTTTGAATGCAGATCAAAGCCTATGTGGACATCAAATCAACTAGCAAAGACATCAAGCAATGAAAATCACTACTATTGGGATTACAACACTAGGTATAGTTGTCATTACTGTCAAGAATATGGATATGCTCCTAAAAATTGCATAAGGACACATTATAGAGGGAACTATAGCAGATGGTTGAGTCAAACCACATGTTTTAGTTGCTTGAAAATTGGTTATATCAGCAAGAATTGCCCAACAAGGTCACAGGCACCAAATTCTAAGTTCAACAATGGAAAGGCAAAGATAGATGTTGAACACATTAGAAGTGAGATAAATAAGACATGGAAGAAGAAAGATGAGTATAGCACATCAAGTGCAGAGATCACTTCACCTAATGGGTCAAGTGATCACACTTCATCTAATTAAGAATGGGTGTGTGGGACTAATATACTAAGTTATATCATACATCAGTCCCAAGAAATAGAAGAACTCCAAAGAAGAAATCAACATAAGCAAAGATGCTAAGTCAAAATTGAGAGTCTTTAAAAATCTGCCAAAGTTGTCTTCAGGTGCCGAGTTGCTAACAGTGACCGAGTTGATAGTTGATGCTAAGCAAAGTGAAACACAATGGGTGCCGAGTCATGTTGAAATCCTTCAGGTGCCGAGAAGATAGTTGTCAGTGCACTAAGAATTAATTGCTCTATTTTTAACGGTACATAGGTCAATTTTTGATCATTTCTCACCATTTAAATGTGAAGCAAAGACAAGAAGAGTGCAGAAGATCAAGGGCAGCTTAGAAACCATTTGCAAGGATTTCCACAGTGATTTAGCATGAGTTTCATCGATTTGAGGTATTTTACTTGTGTGCTGAGCTACACAATATTTATAAACTTGTTTAAACTATAAACCCTAGTTTGGAAAACAATGGCATCTGGGTCTAGAACCACTAAGGGCAAGGAGAGTCATGAAATACAGTTGGTAAGTAATGAAGTCAAGCAACTAGAGTTCAAGCCCATTCTAGAAGTTTCATACAAGAATGATCTTGCAAGTGCATTATCTGTTATTTTTGATAAATTTGTCATGGTCCAATATGTTTGTAGATGTTATAACTACAAAATTGGAGCCATAGGAGATCTAGAAATTTATAATGCATATGACAAGCTATGTGAGAACAAAATACTAAAAGATGAGTTCTCAATAATCGAGAGAAAGGGATTGACCAAAACCCTAGAGTTTCCAATTGTTTTCAAAGTTGAATGGGTATGCATATTTTTGAGAAGAATACATGATGGAGCCTTTTGGTTAAAAATAGGGCCAGTGAAATTTACCAAGAAAAAGGTTCATAGGGTTACTGGTATTCCAACCCTAGATCAGCCAAAGACCCTGCGTAGTGACAAAAAGGAAGTAATAGAGAGAAAGACAGGTGCTAAATGGAACAATAGGGGAATGACTATTGATACAATCACAGAAACCCTACTAGATTTTTTTGTGAGAATCATTTCACACAAATTCTATCAGTCAAGTAGGTTAAAAAGTGTGCCTTGTATAGCAGTTGATGTTGCATACAAATTGGTTAAAAAGGATCATACCTATGATCTAGCAGAACTCATGTTTCAATAGATTAATGAGAATCTGGGAGTTATAAGGAAGAGCAAGGGAGCTCAGTGCAAATTTGGATCAATTTTGGTGTGCATGTTTTTATATCTAATGAAAGAATTCCCTTCTATGGGTAAGGTGAAATGGAACAATTGTTGAACAGATAAATGAATATATTGAACAGATGGGTGATAATTTTGATGCCCAAATGACTAGCTACTTTGAGGACTTCAAACATTCCATGAAAAAAAGAATGAGGATTCTAGTCTCATTGACTGAGAAATATGAAAAAGACATTTTCTTTCTTGTAGATATTGATTATACTTATATACAGGTAGTTATACCTAGAGTGAGATGGCTTAGGCCACTAGGTTATGAACTCGATATTGATCAAGCCTCTGCAGCAATAATAGCTCTTGTTGCAGTGGAAGTTGACAAGAATGAAAAAGCCTTTGGAACTTATGATGTTGTCAAATCAAGGGTGGTAACAAATTTGAAGACTGCCTCAGTAGTAAAGAAGAAAGAAAAATTGGCAAGGAAAATCAAGAGAAAATTTGGTGTTGAAGGAAAAGGAATAGTAGAAGAGGGAGAAGAAGACATTGAAGATGAGGGAGATGAACCTCAAGGTCTAACTCAAGGATTAGGAGAAGATAAAGAGGAAAGTGTTGAGGAAGAAGAAGCCGAGGAAGCACAAGTTAGAACCAAGGTCACAAAAAGAAAGGCCACCACTCCTCCTACTCCTCAACCCAAGGCAAAGAAAGTGGTTGCTCCTACACCAAAGAGACCTACTACAAGGGTTGCATCACAAAAAGCCCAAGAGGAGGCAGAAGAAAAGAAGAAAGCTTTAAAGAAGACTACTTCTGAGCCAAAGAAGAGAAGAAAATTTGTTGCCTAGCCTCAAATAGATGAAGAGAAGACTGAGTTAGAGGACAACAACCAATTTCAAGTGGTAAGTCACAAACCTCAGACTGCTATTAATAAATTATACTCAAAGATTAAGAATGATGATTTGAAAGGTTTAAAGAACCTACATTTTTCTAAGCTCATGAAGGAGGAACAAAATAAATTAGAGGAATCAGTGTATGCTATGATGGCTGATTATAAGCACACACCTCTAGAGTTAGATGAATCAATGCCTGAGGAATTGTACAAAATTGTAGAGGATAAATGGCATTTTTGTTTGCAAATGGAAAGGGAGATAAGGGAATCAACATTATCCAGGTTGTTGCATGATTTGACTAAGGATAAAATAACAAATGCAGTTAAGAGGCATAACAATAGAGTCACTCCTAAACATAGGCTTTTAGCATTTTGCAGAACAAAATTGAGGATGTAGTTACAAATTCCACAAGATTGTGGATGATAGTTTGCAAGAAAATAGAAGATGTTTACAATGAAGAATATAAGGCAGAGGCAAGTGCCAGGAAAAATGAGATGAAGGCATTAGGAATTAAAGAAAAAGAAAAGGAACAAGTGGAGAAGAAGGTTGAAGAAGAAAAGGAAGATGAAGAGGCACATACAGAGGAGAAAGAGGAAGAGAAAGATACATCTGAGCAACAAGATCAAAGTGTTCAAGACACATAGCTATCACTTCCTAGTCCTCCTCATGCCATCATCACACCTATAGAGATTGTCAAAATCAAGGATGTTATAGACACTTTTGGTCCAAACATCAATCCATTAACTATAGAGGATTTAGCAAAAATCCTTGACCAATCAACACTAGTAGCAAAATTGTGTTCAAGTCCTGTATTGGTCAGTGTTGATGAATGGCAGAATCCAGTAGCTAAAACAAAGGTAGTTAAGGTGAAAACACAAGAACCACCTTTGACCATACAACCTATTGTTATTCTATTCCTTCCTCCACCACCTCTACCAAGTTTAGTCACTAATACACTTCAAATGCCAAGTGCAGTAGCAGGAGAAGTCAAAGAAACATCTGAATAGCCAGTAAGTTCAACCCCACCTATTGATCATCAAAAGGATAAAAAAATTGAAGAAAAAGATGAGATAAGTAAGAAGGAGGAGTCTACAATACAAATATTGGTTGTGTTACCCAACTCTAGTACTCCAACAGAGACTCTTCAACAGCTGAGCACTGATAGGTTACCATTAAAAAAGAGGACACCAGGCTCAAGCTCATCAAGGGCAGTTAGGAAACTTCACTATGGAGTTCCTGAGCTTGATGAAGAAATAAAGATTCCACACTATGAATCCAACACTCTCACTAAAGAGAAGATCAATGAAATTCAATGTGCATTGGATAGAAGAAGGAGACAAGAAGCACTAAGAAGAGAACAGAAGCACAAGCATACCATGAATGAAATCAAAGAAATATTCATAGAAGCTTTCAGCTTAAAGTCTCTATATGAATCAAGGCCAATCATAGAGCAACTATCTGACATAGTTGACCAGGTGACTAGTGAAAACTAGGATACATACGCCAAATTACTGGAATGGTTAGAAAGAAAGTTCCAAGGCAAGGTAAATGAGAAAATATCCAGTGATATAGCACTATCACAAGTGGAGCTAGCTAAGAAAATTGAAATAGTCAAAACTATACTTGGAAACAAATTTTCCTTGTACAACAAGTTGTGTGATTTTTCCACATTCACACAGATCACTAGCCAGAGAATACTGAGCTTGGAGAAAAATCTAAAGATTTCTAGCATGCAACTTCCTACAAATCCAGCTCAGAGTGAGAAGCATTTTTCCCAATCACTTCACACACAAAGAGAGTTAGTTGTCTTAACATCAGAGGAGGCAACCACCAAAGCCAAAATGATGCAAATTCAATCCCCAATCACTCCTCATTTGGAAGTACTTCATAAGGAGCAGATGTATGTAGAGATAGTCCTCAAGAAAGACCCCAATATTTCTACATCTGATGGACTTGTACACCTAGTAGCAGAGATTGCCATCCAGTATAAGTCATTGGATGTTGCACTGGCAAATTGGGATGCAGTTTTGAAGGTACTCATTGAAGTAAATAGTACATTTTTGGCCAAGTATGGCATTTCCCTATCGAACCCTTGACATAAGTGTGAAAAAGGGGGAGATTAAGTATGGGGGAGTTAAGTAGAGATTAAGTATGGGGGAGATATAAGCTAAGAAGGAGATACAAAATGAAGTAGGAGATACAGAATGAAATCGTAAGTATGATGAAAGGGGGAGAATTTTGAAAAATTTTGATATAACATATTGGTCAAAATGTAGAAACAGGACATAAGTCATTGAGTGTACAAGGAATAATCAACTCACAGGGAGTCATAAGGTATATTTTTATTTCTTCTTAAAATTTTTGAGCAAATAAGAGGATGCATGAAATAATGTCAAGATCACAGGATCTTAGTTAAGTGTTTTTGCCACTCATGTCAAAGGGGAGATTGTTGGTTTAAAGAATAAATTTGACAGCTGAGTGTCAATACACTTAACCATTTTTCACTATACATGCCGAGCAAAGAGTTTATCAAGTGCCGAGTGATACAGTTTTGTTTAGGTGCTGAGCTATCCAGGAAACAACATGTGTCGAGCATTAGTAATGATTGATGAGCTGAGCAACTTAGAATATCAGCATAAGAGTTTGTAATTGCACAAACTATGATGTAAAACATTTTTGTAGCCAACATAAGGTAAATCTTGAAAGATCTAGAGATAAGAAGGAATCTTTTACATTTCCTATGCAATCTACATGTAGCCAATTGGAAAATTGGAAAGACGTGCAACCAATCAGAAAAAGGCAAGTATTGAGATGGAAATTGAAATTCAATGTGGATCATAGATCCATACCTAACCCTAAGTCTTTGAAGTCTTTTTAAGGAAGAAAAAATTCTCACTGTAACAAGGATGAGAGAGGGAGAATAGTGTTAAGGGGAAAACATAGTGGAATTTAGTGAAAGGAGACATAGAGGGTAAGAGCAGAAATTTGATATTTAATTGATTAGAACAAAGCAAAGGAGATGAACATAAATCAAATCTCAGAGAGAGAGAGCCAGAACAAATGCCTACATTCAGCAATCAAGGATTGCAAACTATCAGGTTTATAATACCTAATACTCTCTTACCATTGTATTAGAAAGGAAACCCTTTGTAGATAGGTTGGCTTAATAGCTATTTGTAGATCCTTATCAAAAGGTGATTAAATCCTTTAACAGGGTAACACTTCATGTAAAGTGTTGGTAAATCCTTTAACCAGGTCACTATTGATACAGTGTAAAGCCTTTAACAGGGTAGACCATCAGAAGTGGTTGAACAATATTGCTGCAGTGATTTTGTGGGTATCATCCCCACCCCAGTTTTACCTTCTTATTTCTGGAGGGTTTCTGGGTTACCAAATTCCAGTGTTATGTGTTGTTGATGCATGTATTAGTTTCATGCTTATTTGATGTGTTTACATGCATGCAATTTACTTTTAGTTAAAAAATTTATTGGTTAAAGTGCGATACTTCTAATTTACCCCCCCTCTCATAAGTATTCTTCCCATATTTGAATATTCCAACAGTGCCAACTCAAAATGTAGATGTAGTTAAGATAGATGCAGAAGAAAAAAAAAGCTTCGACTTGATGGTTTCAAACAAATTGAAGACCCCACTACTCAAGTGCATGAAATTAAAGGTAACTGAGGTAAATTATCTTATTTAAGAAATGGCATAAAACACAATATCTAGTGAGAATCAAGTACTTGTGATATCAATGTTCAATTTCTAGAAAAGCTTGCAAAAACTTGAAAGTGTTGTATGCAAATCAAAAGCCATTATATTATTCTAAAATGTAAGAATATATACAATGATGGAACGTAAAAAGTCACCATATCCACGATTTAAAAATTTATAAGTGGCTATAATAAAAAATAAATATTTAACTAAAACTATTCAAAAATAGGTATTTATTTACCCGAAGTTGTCGAGGTCATAACTTTTGACCTAGAGCTTGGGATTCAAAACTATTTACATCATTGGAAAGAAGAATTCAAAATATAATTTTAGACCATAAAAATAGAAAGCCTTTAGCTACCTAGGTTTAGGGACTATTTTCAACTTAAAATTTTGAGTAGAAGACCTTTGAAAAAGCCATTTAAAAAGACCTAAAATTATTTTCAAAAAGTATGAAAAAGTTTCAAAGTTTTGATCATTCTAGATAATTTGGATCATTACCCTCCCCCCCCCCCTTTCTTAAGAGGAAATGGGCCCCATTGCATCAAGCCTCTACAATAGATGAGGGAATTATGCTTCAATCTATTCCATGGTAAACCACTTTCCCTGATGAGACAATTGACTAGCTCAAACTACTCAATATAGAGAAATTTTCTAATTTCTCAATGAATTTAGCATGACTTCAGTAACATGATGACATGTAATGGAATATTAGTTGATGCATTTAATTATGTATCATGAGTATGTTTAGTAGCTTGAGAGATTTCCAATAATGGAGGGAAATAATGTCACAACAATTCCACATTAAAAACTAAATGAAACCCCGAAAACTTTAGCAAATCAATTTCAAAATCACTCTTACCAACTTGTTTCTTAATGGTATATGGGTCATATAGAATATGACTAATATTTCCATTAGGTCCTTGGAAGGACTCCCTTTGAAGATGTAACCATACCTTACCACCAATATAGAAATTATGGGGAGTTATATGTTGATCATGTCTTTTGTAATACTTCTTATTGCTCTACTCTAAAATATCATGAACTTCTTGTTTTAATTGTTTGATCTTTTTAATTAATTTCTTTATCTTTATCTACCTCCTTTTTAGTCTATAGTCACTAACTAGATTACAAGATAGGTAGTGCTACAACTATAGGTGCCAATGGTTGATACCCAAGAAAACCCTCAAATGGACTAAGTCCTATAGTAGTGTGGAGTGCACAGTTGTAGCTATGTTGCACATAAGGCAAGCTATCATCCCATGTACATGGGTGTTTGGAATTATACATTCAAAGGATATAGATAATCATTCTATTGACTACCTAGGTTTGGCCATCTATTTGAGGATGGAATGCTATAGACATTGTCAACTTTGTGTTCATTCTAGCACATAGTGAAGACCAAAAATTACTAATCAACATAAAAAAAAAATCCCTTTCTTCTATATAAATCCTTTTACAATTAATGTGTCTTTGAATCTCTTCTTACCTCCATTCTCTTCTTTCAGCCTGTAAACCTATTCATTCTATAAACCCCTTTTACCTACAAGGAACTTACAATAATCCCAAGTCTAATTTTTTAGCAATGAGTCTTTTTCTTCTATCATTAAAGAATCCTACTAAATCTTTATATCCACCAATAGAACTTCATCATAATATTTTGGTTCACCTACATCTATTAATAACATAGAATACAAAGAGGGAAAACATATTTGTAGAGATCTATTGAGCTATGTTGACCATCTATCATTCAATAGGGTTTTTGGTATTTTCTATTATTGGTGTTGTAGAGAATAAGGAGCTACTAGAACAACATATTTTGGAGTATTATCTAGTATGACATAATCATTTTTATTCATCTCATATTACTACAATGGATCTTTTTATAACACTTTCTCATTGAATATAACATTATTACTTCTTACAATTTCATGATTATTAAATCCTCAAATTCTATAGCCAAATTCATTAATGTCATATCAAAAAAAACATTTCTTAGATTCATATTGTAGCTTGGTTCTATTCTAAGAATCTATATGTGCAAATGATCTATAACCAAAGGTTGTGAGAAAAGAGTAACTCACCTTCTTACCCATTCATGCTTCATCTTGAATACCACAATCAAAAGGAGTAGAGGGACATCTATTGCTAAAATATACAATAGTGTTGAGAATATCTCCTCACATGTTTAAGAACAGCCCACTACACAAGCTTATACTCCTAGCAATATAAGTTATTGTGCTATTCATGTGTTCCACTACATTTTCTTGTGAAGTCCTTCAAAGAGTTTTCTACCTATGAATACCATTTGAGTAACAAAATTATTTAAATTTTTTTTTTTGCAATACTCATCACCATTATTACATTTGAGACATTTTAACCTCTTACTATTCTTAATCTCAACCAGGTTTTTTTCATTTCATGAATATTACTAAAATATTAGATTTATGTCCAAGGAAACATTTTTATGATTAGTGAGATAGAAATAACAATTATATGCAAATATAACCAATATTAGAAAGGACATAGAAGAGAACACAAGACACAAATATTTAACATGGATCATCCAATCTCTAGGCTATGCTCACCAAGCTATTAGTGCAATATTCTTATTATCCAAACCTTATTACAGTCTATAGTCCATTTCAATTCAATACCACTAGAAGAAGCTACTAAATAGCTATTACACATAAAAATATCTCTAACCCTAAGCTATTTTATATAAGAATTTATTTGTTTACAAAATTAGGTCTAGATTCTATCACTATAGGCTAATAAAAAATTTGTACTTTCCTAGCTGTATCATCAATGAATGTAGCATAATAAAGAGAGCCATGAAAGGAAGATACCTGAGTTGATCCCTATGCATTTGCAAGTACAAGCTCTAAATTGTCATTTTTCTTTTCCTTTCTACTCTTCACAAAACTAACTCCTTTTGTTCTACATAAACACAATTTTCACATAATTCCATATTGACACATTTCAAACCTAGTTAAACTCTCTTTGAGTGAAGTTAACTTATACCTTTTCACCCATGTGCCCAAATCTATTGGCCCATAGTATTGTTTTAGATTCTCTACCAATGTCCCTACTAAATTTAAATTCTTACTAAGCCTTGGAACATGTACATGAAATGAAGTCCCTAAATCTAACAGCCATGAATCATCAAAATTTTCTAGAGAATAAATAAAAGCATCCTCTCTGGATTTATTAGTCACCGTATTTTCCTCTTTGTTCTTTTGAGACTAGAAATATTTCTTCTTATGTCCTAGTTTACACAGTATGAACAATCTCTTGGTCCTTTAGATTTTGATCTTGTTCTCTTTCATTTTCCTCTTGGTTTCCCACAATTTCTAGAAGTATTTCATCTGTCATTCATTTTGCCTCGACATTATGCATTCAAGAAACCTTTTGATGTCGATCCACCTTAGATTTTCCTAAAAGTTTCCTCACTCAGAATAACATGAATAGCATCATAACATTTGAGGGTATTAGAACCAAAAAATATAATTACTCACTAACATTACCAAGTCATTGTATCTTTTAGGAAGAGAATGCAAAAGAAAGAGAGCCCTAATTTCTTTATAAAAATTAATATCTAGAGAAGATAATTAATTGGTTACCATATTAAACTCATTAAAATGGTCAAAAAGAGATCCACCTTTTTCCATATTAATATTAAATAAATAGTTCATATGAAATACCTTATTTGAAGAGGAGGGATTTTCATACAACTTTGGTAGGGTTTCTATCCACTCTTTAGTTTTCTTCTTTTTCACAATATTAAATTTCAATGATTGAGCTAGCCATAATAGAATACTTTTAAGTATCTTTTAGTCCAAAATATCCTAGGCTTCATCTAACATATTTGGGTCCTTCTTGAATTTCCCTCTCAATGGCTTCCATAAATTCTTTTGTTAAAAGATAGTCCCCCATTCACATTTTTCTATAACTAAAAGTTCTCACCATTAAATTCCTCAACCTTCAAATTATACCTTTCTTCCATTTCTCCCACTAAACCATGAGACTTTCCTATAGAGGATAACTCAAATAGCCTCATTGTGATAACACTTGTTAGGATTAGCTAGATACAAATAGAAATTACATGCAAAAATATTAAATACCTAAAAAGAATAAAGAACACAAAAGAGAACACATGACACAAATATTTAATGTGGTTGACCCACTCTTTGGGCTACATCTCTAAAACAATGAGACTAATATTCTTATTATCCAATGATTACAACCTAATTACAATCTGCAAACCCTTGCAATGCAATACTACATCAAGAAACTACTATCTCAACATCATGATTAAAATCTACAATCCTAAGACATTTTATACAAGATTAGTGTTAGTTATAACATGTTTACTAATGGCCAAAAATAAAATTTCATTAAGGGCTCTTCCTTCGATCCCTTGCTCAGAGCCTGTGCTTATCTTGAACTTAGGCAAGGATACATAGTAATTGTAAAGTACTTACCTAGTAATTCACCACAAGCTAACGTCCACTTAATATTGATATATTATAGAATGTCAATATGTAAGTGAGGAGATTATAAATATATTTTTACTTGGCCAAGAGAAGAGGAGTGTCATCTATCCTTTTAAAGGCGGAAATTTTTTTTTGAAGGAAATTTACCTAAAGATGGAGGAAAATTAAAAAATAGAATAGGTTGTCCATTTTGATCGAGGGATCTCAAACCTCTTAGAACATATACACAATAATACAAGATTTGTTAACTAGGAAAATCCTTGACCAGTGAGAAAACCCTAGTGAGAATGATGTCCACAAGATGATGTGCTAATATAAAAATTCCTTGTTGAAGGACATAATTTATTAGGAGCCAATGAAAATACAATAAATACATATTATTCCCTACTATAAGACTTTGAATCCCTATAAAGAGAGTCTAACCATGTTAAGTGTTGTGTCAACCATGTTAGGAGTTCATAGGAAGTCAACTAATCCCACCTATCCAAATTGCTCCAAGATTTTCTTTACTAAAAAATATTAAGGATAACATATCTAAGTATATGAATGGAATCAACATAAAATTACCTACCAATAAATTTTATTTCAATATCACAATACATCCTCAACATTAATCTCTACTTTTATCTTATATAATTTGGATCCAAATCTCACATAATAAATGTTCTCACTAATTAAATTGAATACTCAAACATAAGAAAAGTATCTTTTTTTTTTGCAAAGTCCTAATAGCTAATTTAGTTTGTAGTAGTAACTAATTTATAGTTAAATAAATATAGGACAACATTAAGTTATTAGATTACACATTTCATTCCAATATACACTTCCCATAATAATATTAATAATAGTCAGCCTCTTCAGAACAACACGCTAAACATACATCACAAATATTCATATAATTAACATCGATTTCTACCATATTAACCATAGCATCTTCCACATGTTTTTAACCATAAACCAATCCCACTAAGCTAAGTTCAACCTCACCAAAAAGATACATCACAATACCTTGAGTGAAGTCTCCAGAAAATCTTTTGTAACTCATTCAAGTATACACATATCATTTTTCCAACACATAAACAACATCATAAAAAATTCCTAAATTCTCCTCTAATAGCATAAAACATAAATATCTGACTAAGAATCTTGTCAAATAAATCTTCATTGGGAACTCTAATTGATCTATCAATAAAATTGATATGTTGAAATAAATGATAAACACACTCATGAATGCAACCTATAAGAACTCAATAATCTCTCTAATGTATTGACAGTCTCCCCTAGACATACATACCTTTATAAATATCAATAATTTATGCTACCAATATCTCCTTTTGGCATTTATGGAACCGTATATGAAAACCATCAAAGTAACATGAATACTAATATATATTTATTTCTCCTCTCATTTTACTGCCCCATTCATGTTTCCCATGAATGTATAAAAACATCTCTCTCTTATACATAGGTTGTAAATATTTATTCATGTTCTAATCTCCCTCATTGATCAACAATGAATATATCTCTCTATCATAATAATGTCTTTCTGGTATAATTCTCCCTCATTGACATCAACAACAAAGGGTGTCATTATGTCAATTCTCAAAATCATCTTGGTCCAATATGTAAAAGTTGCAACTTCAAAATTTACTTAGTGATATATACAAGTGTCAAAATATAACATTTGATACCATTACCAAGAGTCCTTAATGAGTCATCTAAAGCATAGATACTCCCCCATAGGTGAAACATCATGCATTCAATCCAGATAAAAGAAAAAGTGTTATGATTCATACTATATTGATGTAATCTCTACATTAACTACTCTAAGTCCAAATGACCCCAAGTATACCTCTAAAATAATCAAATATATCCTTAGAAAAAGATTTTTTAAATGTCTTCTAGCATCTACTTTGTATGAAGATACTCCAATCTAAACTATTTCTATGCTACCTTTTCTCTCAAAAAGTGATACTTAATTGAAATGTACTTTGTCTTTGAATATAACATAGGACTCTTTGACATGCTAATTGTACTTGTGTTGTCATAGTTTATTCATAACATATTTAGTAAAATAAATCCCAATATCATTCAACATTTGCTTCATCACAATTATCTAATTATAATTTTTTATTACTACTACATATTATGCCTTTGTTGTACTTCTTAAAATACAATCATGTTTATTTGTTAGCCAAGAAACTAATCTACCTCCCAAGAAAAATGCTCCACCATTAGTGCTCTTTCTATCATCTATAGTTCCTATCCAATAAACATTAGTGTATTCATATAAAATGAAATCATCCGATCTATCATACCATAGTGTTATAATTCTTTAGAATAACTGGGGGGGGGGGGGTGAATTAGTTATTCAAGGTCCAATGCAACTTTTTGCTTCTAATCCTTAATAGCACATAACTAAAACT
Source organism: Cupressus sempervirens (assembly GCA_028749045.1). NCBI lineage: Eukaryota > Viridiplantae > Streptophyta > Pinopsida > Cupressales > Cupressaceae > Cupressus > Cupressus sempervirens. The sequence goes on along the minus strand of CM053786.1, from coordinate 834,878,714 downwards.
ATCATGCATGTAATTTGAACATTTAAATTACTATGAAAAGTAGACATGCATCACACTATAACATTGAGATTTTGATAACCCAGAAACCCTCTAGGAATAAGAAGGTAAAATTGGGGTGGGGATGATACCCACAAACTAATTGTGCAATTTGATTTCAACCACTTCTGATGGTCTACCATGTTAAAGGCATGCCCTGTTAAAGGCTACAACACATTGTTAAATGTGACCTTGTTAGAGGATTTCACCATACTATTAGGAATGGGCTTGGTTAAAGGACTTTGGAACATTCACTTGGAATGTCACCCTGTCAAAGGATTTATAACATGGCTATTTGTTAGAGCTTATAATTTTTGCCACACCCTACCATGTTTTGGTCCCAAGTCTTCCTGTTGAAGTTGAACTTGAAGTTGTAGTTTACTTCAACTTCAGGTTCAAAGTCTTGTTAGCCTATCATGTGATAAGCGTAATTTGTTTCCTCGAGTCAACCTTTGTAAACTTGAAGTCAAAGTTGATGTTGAAGCCCGATCACTCAAAACTTCAACTTCAATTTCAGTTTTGGTTTTGCCCACTAACAATTTTTGTATGCAGATCAAAGATTGTTGAGCCATTTCAAGGTGGGTCCTAGCATAATATTTTCCAAAAGCATCTAAAGTCATAACATAAGAAATTTAAGGTAGTATGTGCTCGGTTCTAGCAATATTTGATGGAGTATTAACAATGTCATTTCATGATTACTTGTTATGGGAAAATACGTGCGGATTTGACAGGGTATTTAAAACAGAACATTCGCAGTGCCTTTTCCAATGAATGTCACATGAATGAGTAATGATGGTATTTACTTACTAAATCTGTCCTGCGATCCTCTGCCCAAATCATTCCTTAAATGCATGCATTTTACCCTTTCCCACTCATCTCATTTTCTCCAGAGAAATCTTGGCTCTTTTGGGTAAGAAAGGCGAATTTTGGGCTGTGCCTTTGCCAAACTGTAAGTGCATCTCCATTCCCCTTTGCATTTTGGTTGTGCTTTGCTTCGTTTTGAAAGTATTTGAAACTTGGTCCTATAGACTTGTTTTTATAACAATCATGACACTTTTTTGGCCAAAAAAGCCCAAATTAGAGAAGCTACCATTACTCAATTCCTTTCCTAAAATTTGTGATATGTTTTTGGTTAATAAAAATTTATCTGAGCTTGTTGAAAGAACCAAGAACACCTAGTCGAGTCCCATCTACCAGAAGCTAGTCGATAGTGGTTTATTAGAAGCCACCACTTTTCCCGCTGCAATCCCATGTCCAAAAATTTTCCTTGAATGTGCAAACCATTATGACCTTGTTTCAAGATGCATTAAGAAAACCTCGGGGGAAGCAGTTGTCAAAATCAATAGAACCACTATCAATTCCGCCCTCAAGATCCCTCATAAAGAACCCTACGAGCCATGGACATTCAAAGAAGCTTAGCACTTGGATGCCACAAACAAAACCAACTATGACACCAAGATTGCTCAATCCTGGCTCTTGAAGCCTACAGAGGGAGATTCTAGGTTGCCTAAACCATTGACCATCGAGCACTTCATCAAGGAGATTGTAGACATTGTAATCCTGCTGAATAGAATTAAGGGAAATGAACATGCTTTCCACTGGGAGTCTTGGATGTACTTCTTCATACAGAAGATAGTTGAAGGTGTCAAATTCATTGATTGGTCAGACCTAATGCCAGAGAACTTGCATAAGGGCTTGATAGATGTTACCAACTATGGTCCATGTTTCTTGTCCTCTTATCTGATTTACACCCTAGTGACATCTAAAGATTGGGACTATCTTCCACATATACCTTGGATAGATGACATGCCTATCCACCAATATTATAGAGATCTCCAAGAAGATAGCATGCAAAGATTTTAAGAAGGTCAATGATTTTTTTATAGGGAAATTGGTATTGGAACTACAAGGTCGAGAAAATGATAGGATGTCAGAAGAAGCCATGCAAGTTGTGCAAATTTATGGTTGTTATTTCATTCAATTTCCTAGATTTACATACATCAGAGTGGGTGGTTTTCCTAGTCAACCTTTGAAATTACCACACTATTGTTTAGATTCTATAGTGCTGTCAGAGATGTCTAGGCAGTTTGCTTCTCTTGTTGAGTCCTTTCAAATTTCCAAAAAATCCTCTTCAGTATTCTTCCCGATTGAAATTGGACATTATAGATGCCCCAGTTTGAAAGAAGCCATATTGTCAGCCATATCATTAACCCGCTTATGTCTTAAGTCTTTCACCTCTCAGTTAGATTTTGATTACATCGGCTTTATTAGAAACAATGTCAAAAATGTGGCCTCCCTCTTTCATTCCCCACAATTAGAGGATTTCTGGGTGAACTGTCATAATGAATTGGAAGTGAGGAAGAGGCTATGGTCATGCTTGACCATTAAACAGGCTATCATGTTTAATGTGGAGCTAGATAGCTATGGGTCGAAAGATGATGATTTTGAAGGTGTACTTGATCAATTTTACATGGACCAGATTGAATGCATGCCCATCCCTGAGATCGATTGGGAGAAAAGGGAAGAAAATGATGTATATGCCCGTACCAAAGATGTAATAGTTAGAACTACCAAATGGATAAAATCAAAGGTAGTGGCTACTCCAAGATTTTCTAAGAAATCTTCAAGAAGCAAACATAAAAGGACTACCCATAAGAAAACTAATCGAAGTGTCCCTGATTCTGTTGCAGGTCCACTTGAAGTTGAACCTGAAGTAGTTCCGAAAACACTTCAACTTCAAGTTCAAGAAGAAACTCCAAAAGGAATGAGAGTAACCCACTCAAGCACGAAGAAGGCATTAGCCGTCAAAAGCAAGAACACCATAATAGTGGACTTGGAGACAATAGAAGATCTATCTATGGCGGATAATGTACCTGAATCCCAAAATTTTCTAATGGCTACCGAGAATCAGGAAAGTGATCTCCCCTTAGTTAAATGTTCCCCTACTACCATAAAGGATCAAACTACTCCTAAATAGCTGGAGACATCAATGGAGAAGAAGAGAAGTATAGTCCCAATATCTATGCCTATTGATGATCTGGTCAGTAAGTGCCTTGGTAAGGTACCCAAAGTAAAGAAGGCAAGGATAGAAGCAAGAATCAATTTTGACAAAAGTTCAAGTCGATGGGAAAAAAAGATAGCTACACCACCTAATGGAAGCTCTCATGATTCTGTAGTGCCTCAAGATTTCCAAATAACAAAGGTTGTTTTGGGAAAGGGAAACCGCGAGATAGATATGAAATTCTTTGAGGTGTCCAATAAGAAGATGGCAGAAAGAGTGTGGAAAGATGGGAAAGATAAGCAAGAAATGAAGGAAACAATAAATAATATGGCATAGTACATTAACGCTATCTTGCATCCTAAAGTAAAGCCAATCTGTGAGATGTCAGCCATTATTGATGTATCCTTTGCAACTAATCAACAATCTCTAGAAAATCTGCATAAGTGCAAAGCAGTAGCCAAAGTAGAAGGTGAATGGGTCCAAGATGTTCTGCTTAACACCATAAAACACATTAGACATTTAGATCATGCCTCAAAGGAGATATCAAACATTGCCAAAAAAGTGGAGGTAAGTAATGAAGGATACAAAAAAGAGAAGAATAACTGGGAAAAATAAGTTGTTTCGACACCTTCAACAGATTACATTCTTGGAAAGTTATTCTGTTGAGTTTATTTGGTTAAAACTTTCACTGCAATAAAGGTAGTTGCACCTGTTTCAATTGAAGAAATTTTAAGCAGAGAATTCCTATGTTCTTCGAATAGGAATTCATTTGTTAGTTTACATTCTTTTCTCTGTTTTGACATATGAAAATTCATGGGGAAAACTATTCACTAACACTATTAAACCAACCTAAGTTCATAGGATTTATCTTAGTTGTTACAATTGCCAGAGAGTAACAATAATGGCTTTTGATCTGATACAACTTACAACATATCTTGCAGATTTTAGATCACACTTCAGTTCAATCCTTTGCTTGGCTTTAATCACCTCAGATCTGTTAGCATGTCATCTCAAGCTTCATCACCTTGAGTCTTCTTACTCATCATACCAATGTAATCATATCTATGGTCACCTATTGAAGCAAAGTATCTTTTCTCTCTTCCACATTAGCACCTTCTTTAGCACTTTATGATTTCATGCTTGACCACCACACCTACTTTGCTTCATGACCTTATGACTCCTTAAATAGAAATCTAGAATTTCTTTTCAGCTTGATTCTCCCTTTCCAATTTTAGGGTTTCAATAGATTAGGTAAGATACAATGTATCTATCCCAAATTTTGCTCTCATCTAGAAACTTTATCTAGAATCCAAATTTTTTTTGTCAAAAATGGTTTACAAAGTGTTCTGTGCCACTAGCTCATCATTCTATCTTCTATCTGGTTCACAGAATTCTAGATAACTCCCATGTTGGCTCAGATCTGGTGAATCTTCAATTTTCAAAATAATGTAGCAACTCGACATTATTGATTTACTGATGCTCGACAGCCTCTGTATTACTTGACTCTAGTATTCTGCTCGGCATCTATATCTTTCTCGACACTTTTATCTTGCTTGGCACTTGTATCTTGCTCGACACTTGTATCTTTTTTGCTACTCGACACCTGACCTTCACTCAACACCTAAAGACCACTCGGCACATTCTAAAGGTGAATTTGCTTGGCTTTAACTAAGAATATATTTGGCACTAACTAGCTTGCTTAGTACCCTCTTATGAACTTAGTTAGGCTATACAAATGACTTAGCTAAAACCTTACATCTTTGATATGTCTTGGTATGTCTATCCTTTGTATCTTAGAGTATCTCATCAATACACTATTTCATCAATGGCTTATCTGATCCTTATACTTCATTACAATATCATAATTTCAACCTTTGTCTAGGTACTCTAGTTACATCTTATTGATTGCCACCTCCTTGTCAATCAACCAAATTATAGTATTTGGACCACTAAAGCAATTGTCATTCCTACAAGTAGCAAGTTTGACATCAATGACAAAACAATGATTGGAAACATTCTTTACTAGTTCCATTACTCTTCATTGCTTTTCAATCATTTCCAACAATCTCCCTCTTTGTCATTGATGGCAAACCAAACTGATCACTTGATCAACTTAGGTACCACCAAAATCATATTTGTTTCCTACTACATTCGGATTCCTTCTTGACTGTTGCATCCTTTACTATTGATCTCATATATCTCCATATCTTTACCTTTCAAATTCTCATAAATCTCCCTCTTTCATATATATCTCCCTCATGTATCTCCTTCTTACTTTGTATTGATCAGTTTTTTGCATATATCTCCCTCTTTGACATAAATGCCAAAGATGTAGCATCTTTAACATGTGAAATATAAGCTTTGCATCTCATGTTTTCTCCCTCTGTCACCATGATTGTGATTGATTTGGAATTCCTGCTCCTGCTATCATCCCTCTACATCATTCTTCTGATATTTCAATGATTTGTTCCTATTGATGTAGGGTAGCTTCTTTGTTTCTTTAAACTACTTGAGTTAGAGGTATTACCCCCAACTTGCCTCTAAGATATTCATAAGCATCCTTGGGCAATGGTTTGGTGAAGATATCTATAGTTTGTTCCTTTGTGTGAATGTACTACATCTTCATTTGTTTGTCTTCTACCAACTCTCTGAAATAATGATACTTGATTGCAATATGCTTGGTTTTTGCATGCATTACTGGATTCTTAGATATTTTTATAGCACTTGTATTATCACAATACAATATCATAGGTTTGGTTACCTCTTCTTTCATTCCTTTCAATAGATGTGTGAGCCACACAATGTTTTTGAAATTGACTGCTGCTGCCACATATTCTGATTCCACAATGGACTGAGATGTGCATGTTTTCTTCTTACTAGTCCAAGTAACTAGTCTTTTACCTAAAAATAATGCTCCTCCACTTGTGCTTTTTCTATCATCAATGTTGCCTCCCCAATCTGCATTTGTGTATGCATTGAGCTCAAACTTTTCATTCTTTTTATAATATAAGCCAAAATCATCAGTTCCTTTAAGATACCTCATTATTCTTTTTACTGGTATGAGATGATTCTCTTTAGGATTAGTAGAGAATCTAGCCACTATTCTAACTGCTAATGCTATGTCTTATCTACTATGTAAAACATATTGTAGTTTTCCAATCATGGATCTGTACATTTTTTGATTAACTTCAGCTAATACATCATTTTTGGATAGCTTATGTCCTATTGCCATAGGTGTGCTGACTAGTTTAGAGTCTTCCAATCCAAATGTTTTAAGTATCTCTTTGATGTACTTTGATTGTGTCATAAATATACCATGTTTTAGTTGATGTACTTGCGAACCAACCAAAAATTTGATTTCTCCAAACATAGACATCTCAAACTCATGTTTCATTTTGTCTACAAAAATTTTGCAAAGAACTTCCTTTCCTCCAAACACTATTTCATCCACAAAGATTTTAGATACAATAATATCTTTACCTTCTTCTAATTTTTTGTACATGTTGCTATTATCATCAGTTCTTTCAAATCCTATTTGCACTAGATACTTGTGAAGTCTCTCATAGCATGCTCTAGGTGCTTATTTCAGACCATAGAGTGCTTTATGTAGTTTAAAAACCATATCCCTAATATTTTTATCAATAAATCCCTCTGGTTGTTCAATATAGACTTCCTCTTCCAATATACCATTCAAAAAAGCAGACTTTACATCCATCTGATAGACATTAAAACCTTTATATGCAACATATGCAAGTAAAGTTCTTACTCCTTCCATTCTTGCAACAAGGGCAAATGTTTCCCCATAGTATAATCCTTATTCTTGAGCATAACCCTTACATACTAGTCTGGCTTTTTTTCTAGTAATCTCTCCATTCTCATCTAGCTTGTTTTTGAATACCCACTTGGTGCTGATCACATTCTTGTTAACTAGTCTGGGAACCAAACTCCAAGTTTTGTTCTTCTTTATTTGTTCAATATCTTCTTCCATAGCTTTATACCAGTCACCATCTTGTAATGCATCATACACTGTCTTAGGTTCAAATTTTCTTAACAAAAATGATTCATTTTTTAGTCTATTCCTTGTCATTGGTCTTGCATCTTTGTCACCAATTATCTATTTAGTAGGGTGATGCCTCTTCACATATTTGGACAATCTTGGTTTTGTCCTTGTTTCCATGTTTGATCTTATAGATTCAGGGTCACTATGCACTTTGTTGTCAGGTAGTTCTACATCTCTATCATGTGTACTGACTTTAGAGTTAGAATAAGCATTTTCTTCATTCTGCAACTTAGCTTCTGAATGCAGATTGGCATTCACTGGTTGTGACTCAACTGAGACTGAAACTTGCTATTGAATTCGAATTTGATTGATAACATCCTTGTCAATAGGCATTCCTTCATAAGAATATACAAATGTTCTATATTCATCCATTTTCTTTGGTTTTTCAACTTGGACATCTACATGCTCATCAAAGTTTATATTTGTACTTTCCATAATTTTATTAGTGTTAATATTTAAACACTTGTATGCTTTACTTCTAGTGGAGTAACCAAGGAATATGCCTTCATCACGTTTTGCATCAAATTTTCCATTTCTAGCATCTTTAAGGATCAAGCATTTACAACCAAATGCTTTGAAATGCTTTAAATTAGGTGAGTGACCATACCATAGTTCAAAAGGTGTTGCATTAGTACCTTTCTTGACTTGTACTCGGTTCAATGTATGAACAGCCACACTTACAACTTCTCTTCAATATTTTAGAGTAACAGTCTTTTCCATCATTAATGTTCTAGCATAGTCAATCATAGATCTATTTCTTCTCTCAGCAATTCCATTTTGTGGGGGAGTTCTAGGAGCTACTATTTGTCTCTTGATTCCTTTCTCTTTGCAAAATATCTCAAATTTGTTTGATGTGAATTCACCACCTCTTTCTGATCTTAGGTATTTCAAACTCTTTCCTATTTCCTTTTCAACTCTAGCCACATACCACTTAAACATTTGAAAAGCATCAAATTTTTGTTTTAAGAACATAATAGTCATCATCTTGGAATGGTCATCAACAGACAACATTATATATTTATCTCCTTTGTAGCTTTGTACTTTTATTGGACCACATAAGTCAGTATTGACTAACTCAAGCACTTCTTTAGATGTATAGTTTTTACTTTTGAAACTTGATTTGGTCATCTTTCCTAGCTAACATTGTTTGCACATGATATTGTCAGGCTTCTTCAATTTAGGTAAACCTTTGACTTTCTTCATTTTGCTGATATTGACCAGATTATCAAAGTTGACATGACATAGCCTTCTATGCCATAACCACACATCATCAAATTTTGCAACAAGACAAGAAGCATTTTCCATATCAAGATAAAATAGATTACTTCTTGTTTTATCTCCTTTTCCTATCAATTTTCCATCAGGATCATATATTTTTGAAGTTTTGTTTCCAAATTCTACTTTGCACCCTACATTGCCTAACTATGAGACACTTAGAAAATTGTAGTTTAGTCCTTCAACATAATATGCATTATCACATGAAATTTTCTCTGTAAGCTTAATGGAACCTTTTCCTTTGATTTCACATGGAGCATCATTACCAAATCTAACTCTATTTCCATCATACTAAGTAAAGTTAACACACTTACTTTTGTCTCCTGTCATGTGATGTGAGCATCCGCTATCTATGATCCATCTGTCATTCTTGTTCATACATGTTACCAATTTTGTAAGCTCTTCTTCATTAGATTGGTCCTTTATGGCCACATAAATGACTTCATCATCATTATCATCAGAATCCTCTTCAACAATATAGCACTTCTTACCTTTGTCTTTGTAATCTCTCTTATCATCTTCTCTTCTATTTTTATACTTGTTACCTTCCTTGTATTCCTTTTTCTATGTACACCTTGCAGTAATATGTCCTACTTCATTGCAATTGAAACAAATAATAGGTAGCTTACCCTTGAATTTTCCTTTGCCTCTGTGGAATCTTCTAGCTAGCAATGCTTCCAATTGTTCCAAATCTTCCTCATCAGTACTACTGTCACTGGATACATATTTCATCTTTCTTCCCTTCTTTGATTTCACCTGATCAACATCTTTCAGTGATAGCTTGGCTTTGAAAGTAGATTCAACATTCTCAGGTCTATAGTTGTCAAAGTTAGATAACTCAAATGCAATGAGTCTACCCACTATTCCTTCAAAACTTAGATTGTTTCCTGGCACACATCTTAGCTCTTGTATAGCTGATACTCTAATAGCATAGATAGGGAGCAAGGTTCTTAGGAACTTACTATTAATAGTATTATCATCTAATTAACCACTCAAACATCTTATTGCACTTACCACTTCCTTTATTCTGGCAGCATACTGAACAACATTCTCACCTTCTTCCATTTTCATATCATCAAACTTTTCTCTCAAACTTTCTCTTGTTGCTCTTTGGACATTTTGATCTCCTCTATAAATGTCTGATAGGGCTTTCCACATATTAAATACAGTGTCACATCCTTTGATGTCATCAAATTCAGCATAGTTGAGTGCAGAAGCAATTTCCAGCATTGTTTGATTGTGTTCCTATTTGTTTTTCAAATCTTTGGCTGTAAGAGTACCAGTTGGATCAACATGTTCAGTAAAAATTGAATTTTGGGCATAATCTCCTATGGATCCAATATGTAACTTCATCAAGCTTTTCCATGCAACAAAGTTGTCTTTGTTGAGCTTGGGAACTTCTCTCTTAGGCATTTTGATCTTTTCTGCTTCTAGTCCTTCTAAACTAAGTCAGCAGCAATGCTCTCATACCAATTATTATAATTCTTTAGAATAATTGAGGGGGGGGGGGGGCTGAATCAGTTATTCAAGGTCTAATGCAACTTTTTGCTTCTAATCCTTAATAGCACATAACTGAAACTATCATGCATGTAATTTGAACATTTAAATTATTATGAAAAGTAGACATGCATCACACCATAACACTAAGAATTTGATAACCCAGAAACCCTCCAGGAATAAGAAGGTAAAACTGGGGTGGGGATGATACCCACAAAATAACTATGCAATTTGATTTCAACCACTTCTGATGGTCTGCCCTGTTAAAGGCCTACCTTGTTAAAAGCTACAACACATTGTTAAATGTGACCTTGTTAGAGGATTTCACCATACTGTTAGGAATGGGCATGGTTAAAGGACTTTGGAACATTCACTTGGAATGTCACCATGTTAAAGGATTTATAACATGGCTATTATCCCAACCTAAGTTCATAGGATTTATCTTAACTGTTACAATTTTTAAAGAGTAACAACAATGGTTTTTGATCTGATACAACTTATAACATATCTTGCAAATTTTAGATCACACTTCAATTCAATCCTTTGCTTGTCTTTATTCACTTCAGATATGTCAGCTTGTCATCTCAAGCTTCGTCACCTTGAGTCTTCTTACTCATCATACCAATGCAATCATATCTATGGTCACCTATTGAAGCAGAGTATATGTGCTCTCTTCCACATTAGCACCTTCTTCAGCACTTCATGATTTCATGCTTGACCACCACACCTACTTTTTTTTGTGACCTTATGACTCCTTAAATAGAAATCTGGAATCTCTTTTCACCTTAATTCTCCCTTTCCAATTTTAGGGTATCAATAGATTAGGTAAGATACAATGTATCTATCCCATATTTTTCTCTCATCTAGAAAATTTATCTAGAATCCAATTGTTTTTGTCAGAAACAGTTTAGAAAGTGTTCTGTTCCACCAGCTCATCATTCTTATCTTTTATCTAGTTCACAGAATTCTAGATAACTCCCATGTTAGCTCAAATCTGGTGAATCTTCAATTTTCAAAATAATGTAGCAACTCAACATTATTGATTTACTGATGCTCGACACCCTCTATATTACTTGGCTCCTATATTATGCTTGGCATCTGTATCTTGCTCGGCACTTGCATCTTTTTTGCTACTCGGCACCTAACCTTCACTCAACACCTAAAGACCATTCAGCACACTCTAAAGGTGAAGTTGCTCAGCTTCAACTAAGAATCTGTTTGGCACTAACTATCTTGCTCGGCACTCTCTTATGAACTTAGTTAGGCTATACAGATGACTTAGCTAAAACCTTACATCTTTGATATGTCTTGGTGTGTCTATCCTCTTTGTCTTAGAGTATGTCATCAATACACTATTTCATCAATGGATTAGCTGATCCTTATACTTCATTATAACATCATAACTTCAACCTTTGTCTAGGTACTCTAGTTACATCTTATTGATTGCCACCTCCTTGTCAATCAACCAACTTATAGTATTTGGACCATTAAAGAAATTGTCATTCCTACAAGTAGAAAATTTGACATCAATGATGAAATAATGATTGTAAACATTATTTACCAGTTCCATTACTCTTCATTGTTTTTCAACCATTTCCAACACATAGCCCATAATCTTAAGTTCCTTCCAAATATCTATAAATTATTTTTATCGCTGCAAGATGTGTCTCTTTAGGATCCACTTGAAAGATTCCCATAATTCCAAATACATTACCTATATTAGGTCTAGTTGTGTCAAATATTTTTAGACTCCTATCATGGATCCAAATCTTATTTATAATATACTAGGAGATTCATCTTTTCTTGATAACTTACATCCTATTGCCAAATGATGTGCTAATAGATTTATAATTCTCCACTCCAAATCTTGTCAAAAAGTCCTTAATATACTTATTTTATGATGTGATAATGTCTTCCTTATTGTGAAAAATTTTTAATTACAAGAAATATTTCATCTCATCAATCATACTCATCTCAAATTCATTCTTCAACTCTTTTTAAAATGTCTTACTAGCTTCATTATTGCCTCCAAAATTGATGTCATCTAAAAAATACTCCAATAATCATTAAAAAATCTTCAATATTTCTTAAAAACAAGGAAATGTTTCCAGTTCCTTTCTTAAATCTCACATTCATCAAATGTTTATCCAACCTTGAATACCAAGCTCTAAGTGCTTGTTTTAGTCAATATTATGCTTTCTTTAATCTGCAAACCATTTTCTTTTCTTCTTGTAGAAAATTAAATAGGAATCCCCATGATTTAATGAAGTTTTAGCACATATTCAATGAAATATCATCATTTTCTCCCTCTCTTTCATCCCTTCTTCCCTTTTTTGTCATTTCTTGTAGGTAGAATTGGGGTAAAACCTAATAAATCCTCTTTAAAGCTCCCATTTTCATGCTGTAAATATTGAGGTAGGATTCTTTCTCCCCTAGGTCTATCCTTTCCATCCATATTTGTACTAGGAATATGATTCTACCATTTGAATAGGGCTTACTTGGGAGTTGGGCACACTTTCCAAATATCAGGACCTATTTTGGGGTCCCTAGATTGTCCTTGGGTTTTATGCACCTATAAATTAGGGGTGTATCGTGTCTTTGATGTGTTAGGGGTACATTGTGCCCTTGATAAGCCAATAAAGGTTGCACTATGCCCCTAATAGGGTCATATTTTGGCCCTTTTTGTCTAGTTCTAGTATTCTAATAATTATGTACAAACTCCTATGTTAGGCAACTTGCAAGAGTTAGTTGATTTTGTTCTTCATATAAACCTATTGATTTAGATATCTATATAATCCCTTCCATTTGCTCAATTTTTCATATCACAATCAACTAAAGAATACACAATCATAAATCAATAATCATATACAATCATTCATGCATTGAAGCCTTCAAGCATTGAAGTCTTCAAGATTCAATCACTCAAGAAATTGAATGATTTTATCTTCAAAACATTCTTTAATCTATTGAAGATCCTTTGTCACATCTTCTATATCTATGCATTTTTATCTTCTTAGTATAAACACTAATACATTTAAGGTCAAATTATGACCTTTATTTTTGACCAAGGCCTATTTTGGCTTCTAGAATTTAGTTTTTTTTTGTTTATGAGCCCCATTTGGTCAAAAATTTGACCAAATCAGACTTATAAGCAAACAAGAGTCTAATTTGGTCAAAATTTTGACCAAGTTAGGCTCATAATTTCATAATAAAGAGAAAAGAAAAAGGCATGAGATATTTTCACTATTTGGGAGGTTTTGAGGTATGCATGTGCAGGAGCTGAGTGGTTGAGGTGAGTGTGTTTTTTAAGATGAAAATGTGCCACATTGTTTGCAAATTTATCTTTTACCTTGACATTTTCCTATAGGTTCTTCCATTGATGACATTTTGAGGAATGATATTTGACCATTGTATTTTTATGGCCCTAAAGAACTATGTTCTCGATTTGGTATTTGATGTACGAATTTTATCAATATGGTAACATGTGGTGATTGTAGAAGTTTGTGTTAAAATGATGCAAAACCCAACTTCATAGAATCCACAATGATTGCCTACAAGAAAATAACCTATTACAAAGAAAAGAGAAGCAAGGAGAGAAGAGTGGCTCTCAAAGATGAAAATATACTCAAGAGAGAAAATAATGAATTAAAAGTCACCAAAATACTAGGGGATCAATCCATATAAAAGGAGATCAACCATTCTTGAAAGAAAACCCTAAAGAGATAATGTGATATTTAATAAAAGAAAACAAATATTAGATATCAAATTCATGAAAAGACAAAAGTCAATAATCTAATAGTGAAATCTTAAGACTAAGTAAAAAATAATAAACCTTTTAGTCTAACACCCCCCTTAAGATGAAAAATAATGTAGCTAAACAATGCAAACAAAAGCAAGAAAACTGCAATGTAAAAGGAAACTTGGGTCCTGACAACAAGGCCTAATTAGGTACCCAATCATAAAAAAATCTCTATAAAGTGGAGAAATAGAGAAAACTGCATGGGGAAAAATATACTCCAAAAAGAGATGAGAAAATATATTGAAAAACATGAAAGGAAGGAAGGCAACATGGTGTCCAAGAAAATATAGCATGGTGATACAAAATATTTAGTGAAGATGTTGGCAACCTGCACTTCTGTAGTAATGTACTCTAAGAGGAGAACACCATAATGAATCAACTATCAAATGAAGTGTATGTAGATCTTGATATGCTTAGTATCCTGATACTTCATTGGGTTACAAGAAATATGAATGGAACTTTGATTGTCCCACCAAAGCATAGTATGACTATGAGGGAGAAACTCAAAATTAGTAATTAACTACCAAAGCCACAAAATCTCCTAACTATCTAACACCACTACTCGGTATTCAACCTCTATAGATAATAATACAATATGAAATAGCTTCTTACAAGACTACATGATAGGACTAGATCCAAGGTAGAAAACAAAGTTAGAAGTATGTTGAAAAGAGATTTTTGATGTGAAGAACCTATAATGAAGTGCAATCATTATTTTGTCAATGATGTCAAACCTGCTACCTACTAATGAGATAATTTCTTTTTGGTCTAAATTCTATCATTTGGTTAATTGATGAAGAGGATTTGAAAAGAGGAGATAACAAGAGCACCAAGAGAAATTTTGATTTATTTGTTCTATAAAAGGAGCAATAAGACCAAGTAAGACATTGATACTATAGTGTATTGTTATCTACTTAAAGTCTAAAATGAAAGAATACTTAGGCAAAGATTGAAAGAAGATCAAGTTAGAAAAGTTTCTACCAAGCCTTTTTGACTAGTTAGTACAAGCTGAGTATAAATTAGTAGAAGCCATGAAGAAATCAAGACATGACAAGAAGAGAAGACAAATAGTGCAAGTTGAGTGAAGGCATGTAGAGTAAAGTTTAATTGGTGCCGAGCATTAGTAAAAGTTAGTGTTTTTTGAGAGAACTAGTGTTGGCCAAGTGATAGAATAGTATAGATGATGAGTGAAAGCAAATAGTGTTAAATGAAAGATTTAATGAATCTAAGTTGATTAATTTGATTTCTTAAATTATGTGAAGCATGTAGAAGATAACTATGATGAGATGGTGGTGTAGAATTCAAGGTGAACCATTTTGAGGTGAATTCAAGGAAGATTGTAGAGGATATTTCTAGAGGAAAAAAAAAAGGAAAAGTAGGTAGGTTTATTGAATCCTACCTAACCCTAAAATAGATGATTTTGGTTAAGAGGAAAACAATCTAAATTCTCTATTTATAGAGATAGTTGGTCAAAATAAAAGGTTGTCATGTGCAAGGACCTAAGGAAGACAAGGAGTCTAGTGTATTGCTTCATCTAGTTACCAAACATAAGAGACTAAAAGATAAAGATTAAGATGTATAAAAAGAAGGTTCCAAAATTGAACAAGGAAATAATTATGCATGGAAAATTTTGATGAAGATACATTTAGGACGTCTTAGAGACCATGCACAATAAACCATCACCATTGAGCATGTTGATCCTACTAGAATCCTGACTGTTAATGATCTGAAAAATAAGAAAGAATCATAATCAGGCAATTTTGGAGATGTCCTCTACCCTACGTTACTCAAAATTTGATGACATCAAAGATTGTGACATTACAAAGAAGATGTGGGATTCTATAAAAAATATTTTTGGAGGAGAGCCAAATCTTAATGTCTAAGTGGGAAGTTCGATGACATAAGAATGCAAGAAGGTGATAACACTGTTCAATATTGCACAAGAATTAAAGATGTTGTGGATGCTATTAGAGGAGCTAATGGTATTATTGATGGTAAGACTATAATTATAAAAGTACTTAGAACACTATTGCCTAACTATGCTATTAGAGTTTCTACCATACAAGAACTAAGGTGTATACCTGGTAGTAATTTCACCCTTGAAGCACTCATGGGTAGACTTGCTACCTTTGAACTTTCTCATTTTGATAATTTTAAAACTAAAAATGTTGAATCTTCTTTCCAAGCTAAACTATCATTAAAGGAACCTAAAGAGAAAAAGGTCAAATATGTTTCTAGTGATAGTGATACAGATGTGTAGGATGTAGAAAATATTAAAGCATTATTGGCAAGGAGATTTCAAAAAGTCAAAGGGAAATTCAAAGATAAGCTACCTATTATGTGCCTTAATTGTAATGAGGCTGGTCATATTGGTGCTAGATGTCTAGGGAAGAAGAACAATAGAAGCAGAGACAAATACAAAAGTAAAAGAGATGAGGACATGAAAGATTATAAAGATAAAGGAAAGAAGTCTTGCTACATTTTTTATGAGGAAACCAAAAATGAATCTGATAACCATGATGATGAAGTGGTGTATATTGCAATGAAAGATGATTCTGATGAGGATGAGGTAGCTATAGTAGTATCTTGTGTGAAAAAGAGTAATAGATGGATCATTGACAATGGGTATTAAGATCACATGACTAGAGGTTAAATTAAGTTCATTACCCTTGATTATTATAATGGAAATAGGGTAATATTTGTTAATGATGCATCTATATAATAAAATTTAAAGGATCAATCAAACTGATACAAAAGTGTTGAAAATAATTAATTAATTGTGTATTGTCTTTGATGTTACAAAAAATGTCATATCATTGATAGTCAGTGTATGTTGAGCTTATTCAAGTGATAAAGACAATTTCCTATGTATGCCAAGCATTCCAAAGCTTTCCTAGTTTAGAAGATAGTCTCTATCGAGTTCACTCTAGTGACAAAGAAAATTTTGCAGAAATTGAGTGTTAACTGAGCTCACTTGGTTAATGAAGGAAATGTTTGATGGAACTAGTGGTAAGAAAGATCACTTAGTTACCAAAGGAACATTATGAATATGTAGTTTTAATTGAGTTTACTTTGTTGACATGTGAAAACCATTTTGAGTTAGTGTCTACCGAGCAAGGTTGGCTAACGAAGGTTTTTCTCATTATGGCATATTGAGTTCAATTGAATTATTTGTTGGTTCTAGCTAACCAAGAAGATGAATATCAATTATTCTAATTTGTATACAAGTCAACTTGAAAATGTGTTATATATAAATATAAGCTCAAGTTAGGGATTTAATGTGTGGAACATAATAGAAGATTTGATGATGCTTAGAGGAAGTGAATTAGAAGGATAAGAAAAATATCCTTGTTAAGTTGTAAAGATACATTTGATCATGAACGATCAAGTATACAAGAAAAAATTGAGATCTGTAATCTATAATTCAATTGCATTAGAAATTAGGTCATCTAATTGTTACTTTTGTTGGTCTTATATTGGTTTTGAAAATTGAGTGTCAACACACTTAACCAATTCTCAAGTTTATGTCGAGTATAATACAGATGCCGAGCTAGAAATTTGATAGGTGCTGAGTGAACTTTAGGTACTGAGCAAGTATCAAATGTTGAGTGATAAGTGATGCTGAGTCACTATAGGTTCCAAGAAAAATAAAATTACTATAGGAGTTAGGTGAGATAGAATTCCTATATGTGTCGAGCATCAGCAACTAGTAAGTGTCGAGTAGTACAGAATCAACATATGAGTTTGTGACTTCACAAACTTAGATATAAACCATTTTTGAGCTGACTTAGGATGAATCTCAAATGATCTTAAGGATAAGATTGAATATTTTAAATTCTCTATGTAATTAGCATGCAACCAATAAGAAAAATGGAGAAAGCATGCAACCAATAGGAAAAGTGAAAGAATTGAGCAGGAAAAGAAGAATGAATATTGATCATAGATTCACACCTAACCCTAAGTCTTCAAAGCCATTAAAAGGAGGAAAAAACCCCATTATTTGTGCATGTGTGTGAGATTTTATGAGAGAATTCTAGTGAAGTGTAGAGGGGTATAAAGACTTAGAAAAAGAAAAACAACATTGTAGAATTTAGTTGATCAAGAATAGAGTATCAGAACTTTGAGGAGAGACATATTAGATCAAACAGAGCAGAACAAGGATCTAGAATTAGCAATTGAAGATTGCAAGTCATCAAGTCAAGATTTTCTAATACTCTCTAGCCATTATATTAGGAATGAAAATCTTATGATGATAGGTTGGTTTAATAGCCATTTTGTAAACCTTTCAACAAGGTGCTAAATCCTTTAACAGGGTAACATTCTAAGTGAGTGTTTGTAAATCTTCTAACCAAGTCACTTTTAATAGAGTGTAAAGTCTTTAATGCGACAAGCCTTTCATAGGGTAGACCATTGGAAGTGTTCAAACTTTGTAACCTTAAACAGTTACATATTGTTGTAGTGATAATTTATTAGTGTCATCCCCACCCTAGTTTTACCTTCTCATTTTGGAGTGTTTCTGGGTTACCAAAACCTTGTGTTATCTATTTATATGCATATCCTTATTTTTCATGTTAAATAGATATGTTAGATGCATGTGAATGATCTTAGCTAAAAATTTAAAAGGTTAAAGTGTAAGGCCCACACTAGTACACTATTATAGATCTTGATAAAATAAATATGATTAGGAGTTAAATTAGGTCATGAATGACATTTTGTTACTAATGATGATTTATGAGATCCTATTAGAGACTAAGTAGATTTTGATTATTATAAGGTTTATACCCTATCCAATAACATTAGGTTGATAGGATAGGACCACATGAAAATGATGACTCAACATGTTCAAGCAGAGAACCTAGTCACGAGATTCAAGGTATGATTTACTAGACAATTAGGGGAGATGAATTAACATTCACTCTCATAAGAAATAGCAATGGATATAGATCAATGATAACAAAACATAATGGTTTCACTTGTAGATTGGTTTTTAAATATGATGACATAATTTGGAACACATTCAATGGTGTGAGAAATTAACCCTAAGGACACACACACCTCGTAATGAGATAAAAAGGACTTTTTTAGAAATATCACTTTGGTCAGTTGATTTGAAAGGATACTAGTTAACAAGTTTGCACAATAGTGATTTTCACTTAAGACATATATACTAGGATTCATTTTACATGTTCTAATGATTTAATAGATATGAATTTGATGTTTCATTGTTATGATAGACAAGGATTGTGATGGTATTTAGAATGGTAATTTTGTGATGATTAGAAAGATTAATGTTATACATATCTTGATATTTCAATGTTTTGAATATTTTATGGAAACAATTAGATGGAAGTTAACTGAATATGTTAATGCAATTAAGTGATATTGGATTATTCTGCAGTTATGTGTATGTATTTCTATATTATTTCATTGGGCTACTGACATTAAGTTGAGTGTGTAGGAAAGCTGAACCATGCAGATTATTCAAGAAAAAAAGGTTCAAACCTATGTGAACATGGTAAAGCCAAGGTGAATCTTTGGAAGATTCAAAACCTCCTTGTATTTTGTTTATTTTGTAATGATGATTGTGCATGGGTGTTACAAGTTTAAAAATCATGATTAATTAGTGACATGTCATCATGATGTGTAAAGTATTTGTGTGTGTGTGTGTGTGTGTGTGTGTGTGTGATTTGACACTTGTGTTGTCTATGTGTAAATGACATGTCATATAGGATTTTTTGGCATGAAGTCACTTAGCCTAAACTTAATCCCATTATGAAATTTAGTTAACCCACCTTGGAGAGTGTCACGATGAGTCACCTACATGATGGAATTAAAATTAAATTTGATAGAAAGTTTAGAGAGCCTAAAAGTGGTTTCCAAGTATTATTTTCATAAAAATAAGTCACCCACATGGTAGAAGTATAGGTTGGGGGTCTAAATATAACCATAAGTTGGCCTAGGGGACTTAGGAGAACCTTTAAACTAGTCATTTTCAAGCCAATTCGAAAATTAGAGTGTCACATGACTTTTTCCATTATCCCACCACTTGGTTAAGTTATTATGGGTAGAAAGGTACAAGGGTGTAAGAGGGGTAGGTGGATATGAAAGTGGGGGTCTTTTTAGAGAGCTTGTGCCAAACTTAGTGGTTGCTCACCCACTCTCTAATTTAGAGAAACTTAGGTTTTGGAGGAGGAAAACTTGGAAGCAAAGAAGGGAAGCTCTTGATCACCATTTTGATAACCATAGCTTTGAAGGAGGTTAGTGCTTCATGCCATGTTTTCTCTCATCTCATGAAGTTGAAAGATGGAAATTGGAGGAATGTTCTTGTAAGATTTATGTGTTTGTATTTGGTTTATTTAATAGTTGATGTGTATGTAAATGAGCATGTTGGATTTACTTGCATTTTATTTTTGTTCTTGATTTTGTTGTGGTGGATTGAATGTTGTATTGGGTGTGAAGGCTTCACTCACCCTTGGGAGGGAAGAGAAGCCTTCAGGTGAAGGGGTTGGTTGGGCTTTTCATTGGAGTTGAGAAATCCTTTTCTTGGAGAGGGGATAGTTTTCATGGAGTATGGGCTCCATTGAATCCATATGCTTTTCTATTGCTCTATGGGAGGTATAAGTGAAGATATGTTAAGAGGAGTAAGTGTTGATAGCCTTGTTGAGGCATGTTTTATTGATAGCCTTGTTGTGGCATGTTTCTTGGAATCCTTATTGGGATATTGAAATTGCAAGATTTGTTGTTTCACAAGGATACAAAATTCTCCTCCATGAAGAGTCCACCTTCACCCAATGTTTATGATTTCACTTGTGAATCATTGTGCAAACCTTGGTTGGGGTTGTGAATATGTTGTAAAAATATTGCATTCATGTTAGTTTCTTGTCTGGTAATATTGTTTGGATGTATCCCATTTGAGCCTTGTTTCCCCTAGCGTGGGGGTGGCCTCCTTGAGGCCTAGGTTGGGAGATGAGCCTCCATGGTTCTACATTTTGTCTCTTGTTGTAGGTATTTTCTTGAAGTCTTTGACATTAGAAGTTGAGAAGTCTTACCATTGCATAAAATAAGGGAACACTATTGTATTTGTATTGCAATAGAAGACAACTCCATTTTTTTATGTGAATATATTTTTATTGTAGAAAGAATGTTATTGATTTCATACATATGCCAATAGAGAGACTACAAGTCATCTTGCTTGTAAAGGCCCTTCCATTGTGTATCTTTTTATGATGATTTTACCACCCCATTGCTTGCTTGATGCTTGTGTTGAGTGCAAGATCCAAAAGGAACATGAAGGGAAATTTCATTATTTAGATGTTGTCAATTACTTGGTTTCAAATGTATTGAAGAAAAGAAAGTTTAAATCTTGTTATACATTGGATGAATGAATAGGAGATTATCATTTTGATATTCTTATTCCCACAAGTTCCATAAGTACAATCTAGATGCATTTGTGTTTAATCTCGAATCATATCAAGTGTAGAATTTGTTGCTAAAAGATAATGAACTTGTAGATTTGATGAGTATTTCACAATAAAATTGGAATAATAGAAGTTCATGAAAACTAAAAGAAAAAAGAGATTGTATTATGACTCATGCAAAAGTATCTTGCAATTCAATTGATAATATTAAGGCATTACTATATTTCACCATATAAAATGATCATTGAAATTCATAATGTAATGTTCAAATTTTAACAATTCATTTATAAGTAAGCCTAGAGAAGATGTGAAGACAATTGGGCAATATAGGTTTAACTACAACAATATGGCCTATAGGTGCTTGTTATTTTGCTGGAAAATGTATGGGTAAAATCCAATAAGACCCTTGCTATTATAGTCAAATAAAATAATAGACCCTAAAGTAAAATATTAATATCTTGGAAGACTAATAGTTAGAACTAAATACATCATGCAACCACTTTCCATTATTAATATGTTAGCTTGAGATATGATGTCCTTAAATCATGAGGGGACTTGTACAAATGAATTAATAAATTAATATGTCAATATTTTTAATAACAAAAGCACCCTTACTTAAAAAGTCAGTTATGGTTGATCAAAATCACATAAATGGTTTCATATCTTGCAAGGGCCTACTAGAGGCAACCTTACTGACTAGATGTCAGATTCCTTTTAAAGAAAAAACATATATAAAACATTTAAGAAAAAAAAAAATTAGGAAAGAGTGGAGGGTCTTCCTCTCTTCTTGGTGCCCAAACCTTCTATGTATGCATTTATTGGCAACTTTCCTAGGAAGGCAGCCCCACACCCCCATGCTTTCCCATATTTCCAAGTGCATTTAGCACTGACCTGCTTTGACTTAAGTCAAAAATTTAATGTTTGCTTCCCACTTTAAGCCACCCACCTTGGAAAAAGGTTTTGGGTCAGCTAGGAGGTATTATCATTAGTGGGGAATGTACTAAGTAAGTATGGCTAGTGCATTAAAAGGTGTTTTATATAAAAGACATGTCAAAGGGTAAAAATTCATATTGAGTTGAGTGGTAGGGAAAAGTCAAGGGGGTATGTAGACACATGGTTCAAGTTGGATTACTATTTGGAAATAAGGTATAGTGCATAGATAGTATGAATGAGTGGTTAGAGGTAGAAATTTAGGGGTTAGGGTTATATTTTATGTAAGTGTAAAATTTAATGTAGTTTGTTTAAATTTAGAAATAGTATTAAAATAATTAAGTATAGAAATGTTACAAGTTATGGAATGATGTGAATTAGATAGCATGAATTAGTAGTTAGTATGATTAGAGTGAAATAATTAGGAAATTATGTATTTAGTGTAGGGGAAATATTGAATAATAGATTTAAATGTTGCATTTTATAATTGACATAAATGTTTGGGTGTAAAGAGTTAAGTACCTCATTCTATCATCGACACACATTTTTATACATGAGCTTATGATGGAATTAGAGAGTCCATTGAATAGTCAAGAGGTCAGAATTAAGGTGGCTAGAATATCATGTAGGTTCATGTGTTAAAGAGTGTTAGAATCAAGATGTTAGTATCATCTAGTTAAATTATATTAGCAATGGTTAGATTTGGAAATGCTAATAATTTTAGATGAGATGTTGTTTGGTGATAGAATAATTGAATATTTCTAGATGTAAAGTTAGTTAGTAAAAGTTACATTCTCTTTTAGGGGTAGTTAGTATGATAAGTGAGATTTTAATTTTTGGGGCCAGTGGTCAGCTATTTGTTGTTCATCGTAGTAAGCATTAATTTTTTTTTTTTTTTTTTTCCCCTAATGATAGGGTTCTTGTATCAAATAATACACATAATTATAATACATGCATCTAATATATAGTTAAATGTATATATATCTATACATACATACATACATATATATATATATATATATATATGTATGTATATATATGTATATATATATGTATATATATATATATATGTATATACATATATATACATATATATAAATACATATATATATGTATGTATATATACATACATAGACATATATGTATATCTATGTATATATACATACATAGATATACATATATGTATGTATGTATGTATGTATATATATACCTATATATATCTATACATATATATATATATATATATATGTATATATATGTATGTATCTGTATACATACATACATACATATATATAGGTATATATATACATACATACATATATATATATATGTATGTATATATATACATATATATACATACATATGTATGTATATATATATACATATATATAAATACATATGTATGTATATATACATACATATATATACATATGTATGTATATATGTATGTATATATGTATATATGTATGTATATATATATATATATGTATATACATACATACATACATACATACATACACATACATATATATATATATATATAGAAACCTTATATAATTAATTCTTCTAATAATTTTAGCAACTCTCTTTTCATGTAGTGTGTATTGAAGGTCCATTATTGACATTAATAGCGAGTGATTGTTGAGTGTATAATATCTATTGTATGTTATGTGGTGATTGATTCGTCATGAATAATCATCAAATGTAACTATAAATATAATGCATGACATCCAATGGAATTGTTTAGAAATCCTCTTATTATTAATTGTATGATAAATAGCCTCCCCTGGTATATATATATTGGGTACAAACATATTATATATGTCAAGGAGATCAAAGTTGTTATATTTTCAATATATATATATATATATATATATATATATATATATATGATATACCACACTATGAATTTAAATAGGTATGTACAACCTTGATCACCAATACAATGATTACTAGTGAGTTACTTCATAAATGAACCTCCCACTATTCATAAACCACCTTTCATTTGACCATTTTAACTAACTAGGAATATCTATGTGATCTAAACTCATCTTATAGATGTCTTGACTTAAATTACATTTATGGATAACACCTAGGGCTTAGTTGATTTAGTGGATGTAGGCATGACATCAACTCGACTAGGTATGTTGAACTTCTATAACAAAACCATTCTATATTCAAAGTCATGTCATTCCAATAATAATTCATCATATCAATGTTTTGTTTGCTAAGTATAAAAAAAAAATTTTAAAAATAGATAAATTAAATAAAAATAAATTTTTTTAAAAATTGGTTGTGTTCTTGCCTTGTAAAAAAATTAGGTCATGACATAAAGTTTGTTACTTCTGATTCACCCTCCTCCCCAGAAGTAAGCCTTCCACTTGTAAATTCCAACAATTGGTATTAGAGTTGATTTCTAACAAGGAGGAGCCTTACAACTTGGAGAAAAGATCTAGAAATGGAAGTCTACAAACTTGGGAAGGTCATTGAAAACTAAGTGATTGATATACAAATTGCTTTACATACTTTGGAAGAAGCTAGGGAACAACTAAGAAAATCTTTAAAGAGAAGAAGAGAGATTGCTATAGCTGAGAATGATACACAATACAAGGAGATTGAAACCTTAAAATTGTTTGTAAATAGAGATTCCAAAGAATTTGATGAAGAAATAGTAGACCTAATGGAGAAGAATAGAGCTCAAGCAGAAGAAATTAGAACTCTCAAGATTGAACAAGAATCACAAGCCATGATGCTTTGTGAGGTGATTGAACAGAAGAAAACAACCATTGAAGATAAGGCTATGCTAGAAGAAGACAAGAGAAACCTTGCCAATAGGCTAGAAGAAAAGTCAATTGAGCTTGCAAGAATTTCAAATATCCAACTAGATACCCTAAGCTAGATGATGAATACACATCATGAATTCAATGTCAAGGATATTGAGATCTCCACACTAAAGATACAAAATGAACAACTACAAAATGACGTAAAAAGAGAGAAGGGGATTGCACAGAGCTTCAACAAACCCAATAAGGCCATTAAGTATTTTGAATAGCTACTGAAATCACCAAGAGCTAGCAATGATACTTCAGGACTAGGATACACCAACACTAAGAAGGGAAAGTCATCCAAGACTGCAGAAGAAAGAAGTAACAAAGGTAAGAACACTACACCTACTTGTCACTTCTATGGTAAAAGGGGAATACCTCTAATGTATGTAGGAGTGATAATTCCCATCAGCATGACAAACCTAAGAATTTATGTCACTATCATAAGTGCAACAAGTAAGGACGTCAAGCACATGATTGCAGGACTAGGACTATCAAAACACCAAAATTTGAAAGTCACTACTAAAATTGCAAGAAGTATGGAAATAGAGCTTTTGAGTGTAGATCAAAGCCTATGTGAACACCTAATCAACTAGCAAGAGGAAAAAACCATGGACATCACTACAATTGGGATTAAAACACTAGGTATAGCTTCTATTACTATCAGGAATATGGGCATATTCCTAAAAATTGCATAAGCACACATTTCAGTGGAAACTACAACAAATGGTTAAGTTAAACCACATGTTTTAGTTGTTTGAAGACTGGTCATATCAGCAAGAATTTCCCAACAAGATCAAAGGCACCCAACTTAGAGTTCAAGAAAGGAAAAGAGAAGATAGATGTTGAACACATTAGAGGAGAAATGAATAAGGCACGAAGAAGAAAGATGAGAGCAGCACATCAAATGAAGGGATCACTTTACCTAAAAGGTCAAGTGGTCACACTTCATCAAACTAAGAAAAAGAAGGAATGTGGGACTAATATACAAAGCTTTAAGATACATCAGTTCCTAAACAAGAAAGTACTGAAAAGGAAAGATCAACATGAATGGAGATGCAAAGCTAAAACTTCAAGTATTCACCAGTATTGCCAAATAAGAAAAGTTTCCCTCGGATGTTGAGTAAAATTATAATACATGTCGAGTTGATTTCCAAAGTCAGTAGAAGCTGAATGATTAGTTGTAGCTGAGTTGGTAGTGAAGGCAAGTGAGGGATACTACACTGGATGTCGAGTGGTGGAAAGACAATGGAAGCTAAGTAATGCATAAATGTTTAAGAAGCTGAGTGGACAACTGTAAATGCACTAAGCATTAAATACTATGAAAATAGGGTATGTTATTGCATTTTAAACCATTTTTCTTCATCACAAATGAAGAGAAAAGATGAAGAAGAGTGCAAAATGATTTCAAAGTAGAGAATCTAGCATTTGAGCAAATTTCAATAGTGATTCAACATAGTTTAATTTATCTCAAGGTATTTATACTAGTACCGAGCTACAGAATTTCACATTTTCACACAAATGGCCTCCAATTCTAGGAAATCACAAGAGAAAGCAACATTTGAGGTCCAACTTGTGTCTAACAAAGTAAAACAACCTAATTTCTGGCCAATCCCTAAAGTGGCATACAAAAATGAACCAATTAGAGCCCTATTAGTTAGTCCTCCTAAAGTAGTTATGGTCCAAGATGTTAGGAGAATTTACAACTACAAAATTGGAGCCATAGGAGATATGGAGATGAAGGAAGCCTATGATAGGTTGTGTGAAAATGGAGTCTTGAAAGATGAATACCAAATCATTGAGAGGAAGGGTTTGACGTGTGCCCTAGAATTCCCCATAGTTGTCAAAATGGACTGGATTAGAATTGTACTTAGTAGAATTCATGATGGAAGTTTGTGGCTAGAAGATGGTCTAGTAAAAATAATAAAGAGGATTATACATAGATTAACATGGTATCCAACCCTAGATTGGCCAAAGACCCTTAGAAGTGACTCTAAGGAAGAAAATAAGAAGAATATAGGTACCAAATGGAACAAGAGAGGAATGACAATAGACACCATCCACGACCCTCTTGTTGACTTTGTTGTTAGAGTTATTTAACATAAATTTTATCAACCCAATAGACTTAATAGTGTACCTTGCATTGTAGTGGATGTTGGTTACAAACTAGTGAAAAGGGATCATACTTATGATCTTGCAGAACTACAATTGCAACAAATGAATAAGAACTTAGCAGCAATAAGGAGAACCAAAGGAGCACAGTGCAAGTTTGGTGCAATTTTGATCTACATATTTTTCTATATACAAAATGAATTTCCATCCTTTGGTAAAGTAAGATGGAAAACCAATAGGACTATAATAGCTTAAGTTAATGAATATATTGAACAAATGGGAACTAATTTTGGAACTCTTATGACAAGTTATTTTGAAGATTTCAAGAAGACCATGAAACAAAGGCTAAGGATACTAGTTTCACTGGTAGAACATGTAAATGATGTATGCTTTCTTGTAGATATTGATTATACTTATATACAAGTAGCCATACCAAGAGTTAGATGGTTAAGACCTCTTGGATATGAGATAAACATAGATGAGGCATCTATAGCCATAACTACATTATTAGCAAAGGAAGTGGACAAAATTTCACCACACTTTAGGACTTTTGATGTGGTGAGATCAAAGGTGGACATGGAATTTAAGACTACATCCACACTAAAGAAAAAGGACAAATTGGTTAAGAAGCTAAAGACAAAATTTGGTGAGGGCACTATAGAAGAAGAAGAAGATGAAGATGAACAAGGTTAAGAACCATTAGCATTGACCTAAGGCATGGGTGAGAATGTAGAAGAAGAAGAAAGTGTCGAGTTGGAAGCACCCAAGGCTGAACCTAAGAAAAGAAAGGCACAAAAATATTCTATTACACAACCTAGAGGGAAAAAGAAAGTAGCTAAGTTGAGCCTAGCCAAACCAACTACAAGGGCAGACACTAGGTCAACAAAAAAAGTCCCTAAGGAATAGGCAAAGAAAAAAGCCATAGAGCAAGGAGGGCCTGTAGAAAAGAAAAGAAGAAAACATGTTGCACCCCCAGAGTCAGATGAAGAAAATAAAAAATCTGTCAACAATCAAATCAGAGTGGTAAGACATTCCACCAAATCTAATTTGGAAGATGTTTGTGATAACATTAGAGATAATGTAGATTTAACTAGTTTAAAGACCATTGATTTTAATAAATTTTCAAGAGAAGAATAGAACATAGTGGAAGAGTCTATCTAGACTATCATGGCCAAGTTCAAGACTACCCCACTTGAACTAGAAAATTCTATGCCTAGGGAGCTAAGCTCCATTGTGGAAAATAAATGGCATTACTACCTAAATATGGAGAAGGAAATAAGGGAGTCAACATTGGCTTGTGTAATGTTAGACCTTAAAAATGGTCAAATAAGTAAGGCTAGTAAGAAACATGGGAGAAAATTTGCACCCAAGTACAAAGCCTTTAGTATTTTGCTAAATAAAATAGAAGATGTTGTAAAGAAATCTACACAAATGTGGAAATTGATTTATTGGGTTGACAATAGTCAAAGAAGGCCAAGAAGATCACTTTGAGGGAAGAAATTATGAAGAGGAAGAGGAAAATGAAAATGAAGAAGGAGAGAAAGAAAAAGAAGAGGTAACAACGAAGAAAGAGACACATAAAGGTGATGGGGCAATAGATGAGGAGTAGTAGCAAGAATAGAGTGTCCAAGATACTAAATTGCCACCACCAAGTCCTCCACATACAAGACCTACATCTGTAGAATGAGTAATTGTGAAACATGTCCCTAATACCTTAGGTTAGAACAACAATCCATTGACTACAAAGGATCTTAAAAGGATCCTTCACCAAACAACATTGCAATCATAATTGTGCACAAATCCTATTTTGGTGAGTGCAAAGGAGTTACAAAAGGTTGTAGCTGAAATTACTAAGGAAAAGGTGAACACACAAGAACCACCTTCATAAAATCCCACAACAATAGATGATCAACCAAAAGAGCAAGTAGAACAAGACATAATTGCTAAGGTTGATCCCATAGTGATAGTAACAACAACTATCGAGGAGTCAGCAAAGGAGCAGACAGGATAAAATTTTCCTATAGCACAAAGCCAAGGTGCACCTCCTCAAATCATTATCGTTGATCAAGGTAAAAGAGAAGAAGGTAAGGAAGAGGAGAAAATCCCCAAGGAAAGAGAGAAAAAGGAAATACATACATAGGTTAATCTACCTACCTCAAGGACTCCTACCAAATAGTCAAGCACTGATGTAGTACCATTGCAAATATCAGCACCAGGCTTGAGCTCTACCAAGTTAGCAAGGGTACTTCACTATGGATACCCTATAGTTGATGAGGAAATATTCATACCAAGTTATGAATATAAGATAATGAACCTAGCACAAATAAATGAAGTGCAAAACGCACTAGAGAGAAAGAAGAAGTAGGAGATACTCAAAAATGAGTATAGACAAAAGCAAGCATTGGTAGAGATTAAAGACATATTCATTAATGCATTTATCTTGCAAGTACTTGATGAAACAAAGCCCATCATGGAGAAAATGTCCAACATAGTGGACCAGGTACAAAATGAGGACCTTGATACTAATGTCAAATTATTAGAATGGTCTATAAAGAAATTTCAAATGAAGGTTAATGAGAAGATATCTAGTGAGATAGCACTATCACAAGTGGAACTGGCTAAGAAGGTAGAAAAGGTGAAAATAGTACTTGAGAACATATTCTCATTTTACTCCAAACTATATGACTCTTCATATTTCATACAAGAGACTAGCCAAAGAATATTGAGCTTGGAGAGGAACCTTAAGATATCTAGCACATAGCTACCTAAGGATCAAGCTTAAAGTGAGAAGCATTTTGCCACAATACTTCACACTCAGAAGGAGTTAGCTATATTAACAAGAGAAGTGGCTAATGTTACAGCCAAACTAATACAAATTCAATCTAAAATCACCCCACACCTAGGAGTATTGCATAAAAAAGTTACCTATGCAAATTTTTTTTTAAAGAAAGACCCTAATCTTCTTACATTAGAAGGCCGTGTACATCTTGCAGTAGAGAAAACCATCCAACTCAAAGTAGTGGAAATTTCCTTAGACAATTGGGATACTTCTCTAAAGATAATAATGGAGGTAAATAATTTTTTTTTGGCTAAATATTCCTTTCATTCTTAGGACCCTTTTACATAAGTGTAAAAAAGGGGGAGATATAATAAAGATAGGAGATAATAAGAATGGACGTGTAGATAAAGGGAGAAATACCCAAAGGTTTTTGGGGAGATATGATAATTTGGGGTAGATGATAAATGCGACCTAGAGGAGAAATACCCAAAGGGGCAGATAATCAAAATTTTGAGAAAGTAATAAGGAGATACAACCAAAATGATGTAAAAACTACAAGAATATGTGCAAAAGGGGGAGCAGACACAGAGTAGATACAAAGTACAAACAAATAAAATATAGGCAAGGAAAAGAGTATTAGAAACATCATCATGAGAAAAATTTATATTAAGGGAATTTTGGTTACAAAAATGTCACATCATCTCAAGGGGAGTTACAAGTTTTTGAGGTATATAATCATTGACAAAATTTTGAACAAACTTTTGAAATTTTGTACATATGCCAAATAGAATGGGTAGTATACTCATAGAGACTAGACTCATAATGCTCAGTTAAGTGTTTTTTCCACTCATGTCAAAGGGGGAGATTGTTGGTCTCAGATTGGTTTGTACAATTGAGTGTCAACAAACTTAACCGATTCTCAATTTGATGTTGAGTATAATATAGATGCCAAGCTATAGTATGTGCCAAGCTAGAAATTCAACAGGTATCGAATGAACTTCAAGTGCAGAGAAAGTATCAAGTGTTAAGTTATAAGTGATGCTAAGTCACTATAGGTTTTGAGAAAAGTATAGATGCCGAGAAAAACATAATTACTCTAGGAATTAAGTGAGACAAAATTCCTATATGTGTTGAGCATCAACAACTAGTAAGTGTCAAGTAACACAAAATCAACATATGAGTTTGTGACTTCACAAACTCAGATGTAAACCATTTTTGAGCTGACTTAGGATGAATCTCAAAGGATCTTGAAGATAAGATCGAATCTTTTACAGTACCTATGTAATTAGCATGTAGCCAATAAGAAAAATGGAGAAAGCATGCAACCAATAAGAAAAGTGAAAGAATTGAGCAAGAAAAAAAAATGAATATTGATCGTAGATTCATACCTAACCCTAAGTATTTAAAGCCTTTAAAAGGAGGAACAAACTTCATTATTTGTGCATGTGTGTGAGAGTTTATGGGAGAATGCTAGTGAAGTGTAGAGTAGTATAAAGACTTAGAAAAAGTAGAACAACATTTTAGAATTCAGTTGATCAAGAAAAAAGTATCAGAACTTTGAGCAGAGATATATTAGATCAAAGAAGGATCAAAATAGGTAGAGCAAAACAAGGATTTGGAATCAGCAATTGAAGATTACAAGTTATCAAGTCAAGACTTTCTAATACTCTCTAGCCATTGTCTTAGGAATGAAAATCCTATGATGATAGGTTTGTTTAATAGCCATGTTTTAAGCCTTTCCACAAGGTTCTAAATCCTTTAATAGGGTAACATTCTATGTGAGTGTTTGTAAATCCTCTAAATAGGTTGCTTTTAATAGAGTGTAAAGTATTTAAGAGGATAGGTCTTTCATAGGGAAGACCATTGGAAGTAGTCAAAATTTGTATCCTTAAATAGTTACATATTTATACAATGATAATTTGTGGGTGTCATCCCCACTCTAGTTTTACCTTCTCATTTTGGAGGGTTTTTGGGTTACCAAAATCTTATGTTATCTATTTACATGCATGTCTTTATTTTTCATGTTGAATAGATATGTTAGATGCATGTGAATGATCTTAGCTAAAAACTTAAAAGGTTAAAGTTTTTTACTTCTAATTCACTTCCCCCCACCCAAGAAGTAAGCCTTCAACTTGTAAATTCCAAAAAATTTATAACCATTGTAGCAGTGATCTAAATCTCTTAACAGAGTTGGCTTAATAGCTATTTGTAAATCCTCTAACATGGTGGCATTTCTAGATTGAATTTTCTAAAGACCTCTAACAAGACCACTCCCAATAGGGTGATTAAATCATCTAATAGGGTCATACCTAAAATTTTTCTTTGTAACCTTTAATAGGGTTGGCTCCTCATAGGGCTCACTTCAAAAGAGTGAAAATCAGTAACTAGTTGTAATTGGCAATTTTTTCCAAATTGGGTTTCCACATTAAATCTTGGTGTCACTTGTTTCATACTACTTCTTTTATGTGTTATACAAATAAGTTAAAAAAGGACAAACACAAATAATATCTAAAGATTTTCATGTTAGTAGTTATTGATTTATTTCAAAGTTTACCAAGTTACAACATTTGCTAGTGTAAATCGAGTGCATGTGTGTTTGCTGAGTTACAACATAATATATCTTAATCAAATTTTTGATTTTTATTGACATCTAATGGATCTGGGATATATTTTAGTGGTAACTAATTCACCCCTCCCCTATTAGTTACCCCTCTTATATTTCTAACAATTGGTATGAGAGCTTTTGGTGCTTTTAGAATAGGCTTCAAGGATCTAAGTTAAAGATCAAGATGTCTTACAAAAAGGGAGATCCCAAAGTTGAACAGAGACAACTTTTTAGCATGGTAGGAACTTATGAAGTTACATCTAGAAACCAACAGTGATTTAGGTTTGAAATACTTAAACACTACTTATAAGGCTCCTACTGGTACAACATCTGTAGAAGAAATTGTTGAAAAGAAAAATGTAATATGATGATGATTGACATAGCATCAACTTTTAACTATGCTAAATTTGATGAAGTCAAAGGGTATGCTATTGCTTATGAAATGTGGATAAAAATAAAGGAGTATATCTATGGAGGTGATGATAATGTAAAAAGACCAAAGGCATAAGGCTTGAGAGGCCAGTTTGATCAGATGAAAATGAGAGAAGATGAAAAACATTGCAAAATATGTTGATAAAATCAAAGCCATGGTTAGTGCTATCAAAGCCTCTAGAGGAACAATTAATGATGTAACAATGTTAAGCAAGGTACTCAAAACCCTTCTTCCTATCTATGCAATCAAAGCATCTTCTATTCAAGAAATGAGATGTGATCCAAATAACCAGATAACTTTGGATGCACTAGTTGGAAGGTTGAGATCATTCAAACTAGATAACTATGATAATTACATTCCTAGTTCTAGAAATCTTGAGTTAGCATTTGAAGACAAGGTATCACTCAAGAAGAAATACAAAAAGTCTAAAAGTGAAAAATTTGAGAGAGAAGAGGAATAGATTTCTAATAGTGATCTTGAAGTCATTGAAGAATTACTTATAAGAAGGTATCCAAAAGGAAAAGGAAAGTATAAATTTAAAATTCCTTTAATTTGTTTCTCTTGTGAAGAAGTTGGACACATTGCTGCTAGGTGCCCAAACAGAGAAGACAAAGATGAAAAGGAGCACAACAAGTTCAAAGGAAAGAAGGATTTCAAAAGTACAAACAATACAAGTACAAAGGTAAGAAATCTTGTTTCATAGCTAAAGATTTAGATAGTTGTGAAGATGATGAAATTGTATATATTGTTGTAAAGGATGAATCTAATGATGAAGGACATAACATGGCACTTATCTCTCTCATGTTAGAAAAAATAATACATGGATTAGTGATAGTGGCTACTAACACCATATAACTAGTGATAAATCATAATTTGAATAGATGGGACATTATGATGGTGCTAGTGTGAGATTTGGAAACAACAAACCTTGTTGCATAGAGGGAAAAGGTTGTATCTCACTAACTAATAAACTTAGATGTGACAATGCTTACTAGGTTGAAGGACTAAAGTATAATCTACTAAGTGTGGCATAGTTGAATAACATTTGATTCAAGGTGAAATTCATGAATGGGAATGCCAAAGTACTAGATGGAAAAGGAAATCTAGTTGGGTCTAGTAAACAAATAAAAGGTAACCTATTCTACCTAGATCTCAGTGAAAGTTTATGTTTTATTGCTCAAGTAGAAGAAAGCTAGTTATGACATAAAAGGTTGTGTCATGTAAACTTTGATAATCTAGTCAAGATAAGAAAAAAAAGAAAAGTAAGAGGTATTCCTAGTCTGAGGAATCCTGATACGGGTCTATGCAAAAATTGTCAAATTGGAAAGATGTGAAAGACTAGTTTCAAAAGCAAGAACTATCATTCAAAAGAAGTCTTGGAGTTGGTTCATATAGACCTATGTGCACCTATTGGAATAGAGAGTTACAATAGAGATAAGTATTTTATTTTATTTGTTATGATAATTTTAGAATGATGACTATAATGTATCTAAAAGAAAAATCTAAAGCTTTTAAAAAATTTAAGTGGTATCTAGAAAGAGTAGAGAAAGAAATTGGAAAGAAACTGAAATGTTTGAGATTAGAGAGAGGTGGTGAATTCATTTCTGATGAGCTCAATAAATTTTTCATTGAAAAAGGAATTAAGAGACAAGTATCAACCCCTGGTACACCTCAACAAAATAGTACATCTGAAAGAAGGAACACATCCATCAAATCAAATACTAAAAGGAAGCAATCAGTACTATAGTGCATACCTTGAATAGAGTATAGTTGAAGAAAGACTCAAATCAAACTTCTTATGAACTATGGTATTTCTATAAACCCAATATAAGTTACGTGAAAGAATTTGATAGAAAATGTTATATCTTGAAGGAATATAGGAAATTAGAAAAATTTGATGTCAAATGTGATGAAGGAATATTCCTAGTATACTTCCCCAAAAGTTAAGCATACAAGTGTCTGAATCTAATTACTCATAAGATCATAGAAAGTGAACATGTGAGAATTGATGAATTTGCAAAAAGAGTGAAGAAGAAATCAATAGAGAACTTGAGGATTACAAAAAGTTTTTTTACTATGAACCTTATACATTGCCAAATTTATCTAGAAGTTAGGAGGACTCACCTCCTAAGTCCCCAAAATCTCCAAAAGCTATGGATTTACCACTAGTACAAATTTAGTCATACTTTGAAGGACTTGAGTCATAGTTAGAAGCTACCAAGCTAGTACCAAAGAAAATTGAGTCTGATGGACCCAAGTCACAGATAGTGGGACCCAAGCTTGATATAGAAGATCAAGAAGAGGTTAGTGGAATGAATTTTAAATCCAAAGTACCTATGTTAGTAGGACATGTTAGAAAGCACCATGCACCTAATTAGATCATATCAGTCAAAGATACTTTGGATAATGAAATTTGGATTGAAGTTATGAATGAAGAAATAGAATAGATAGAGAAGAATAAGACTTGGACTCTTGTTCTAAGACCCAAAGATAAAAATGTAATTGGCACAAAGTGGGTATTCAAAAATAAGCTAAATGAAGATGAAAAAGTTTCAAGAAACAAAGTAAGGTTAATTTCTAAAGGTTATTATCAAGAAGAAGTTATTGATTGTGGTTAAACATTTTCTCTTATTGCAAGATTAGAAGGTGTTAGAGCTTTACTAGCATATGCAACACATAGAGGATTTTAATTTTATCAAATGGATGTAAAATCTACATTCTTAATGAGGGAGTCTACATAGAACAACCTAAAAGTTTTGTAGATCCTAGCAAAAGAGATATAGTCTACAAATTACAATAATCATTATATGGTATCAACCAAGCTCACAAAAATTGGTATGAAAGACTTCATAACTACTTGATAAAGATTGATTTTTAAAGAGAAAATGATAACAACAGTCTATATATTAAAGAATGACCAGACAAGAAGATTTTGTTGGTAGAAATCTTTGTGGATGAAACTTTATTTACATGAAATGATGACTTATGCAAGGCATATTTAGTAGATATGAGTATAGAATTTGAGATGTCTATGTTTGGAGAGACAAAAAAATTTGTTGGGTTGCAAATTCAGTAGAAGAAAGATGGTATCTACATTACTCAATCCAAATATATCAAGGAGATACTAAAGAAGTTTGGAATGGAAGATTTAAAACCTATTGGAATACCTATGTTTACAAGCCATAAGCTTTCCAAAAATGATGATTCCAAAGAGGTAGATCAAACCACATATAGATAAATGCTTGGAAAATTATAGGATGTAGTACACACAAGGCTTAAGATTGCATTAGCAGTTGGTATGGTGGCAAGATTCTTGACAAATCTTAAATAAAATCACATGATGGCAATCAAGAGAATCATGTAATATTTGAAAGGTACTAAAGAATATGGTCTATGGTACAAAAAAGGAGGCAATTTAGATTTGAAAGCATTCACAGATGATGAATGGGTAGGAAGTGTTGATGATGGAAAGAGCACAAGTGTTGGAGCATTATTTCTTGGTAAAAGATTAGTGCCTTGGACAAGAAAAAAGAAAAGTTGTATTTATCAATCCATAGTAGAGGTAGAATATGTGACAAAAATAATTAATTGTTCAAATTTTATTTGGTTCAAGAAAGTATTGGCAAGTATGAAGATAGAGATCAAGGATCTAGTGGTTATCTACTGTGATAACACTGGTGCAATTAATATGTCTAAGAATCATATGATGCATACCAAAACCAAGCAAATTGCTATAAGATATCATTTTTTGAGAGAATTGGTCCAAGAAAAAGAGGTAAGATTGGAATATGTGAATAATAAAGAGAAAATTGTAGATATATTCACTAAACCATTACCTAAGGATGCATTTTTGTATCTAAGAGGTAAGTTAGGGGTCATTCTCCTATCTAAAGCTCACTAAATATAGTTTAGTAATGCACCAACTAGAGCATTTTGAAGATCAAAAAACTAATGTAGTATCGAAAAAGCATATTGAATATGAGTTAGTACATGATGTACATTGATATTCACTATGTATTGTCTTTGGCATGAGATGTCAAAGAGGGGAATTTTCTTTTCATATCTCACATAAATTTTATCACTTCAAGAGATGACAAAGAGGGAGATGTTAAAGAGGGCTAACTTGGTCCAATATCAATGAAGGAAAATTTGCTATCAGAAGATGTTAAAAACAAAGTTTTGCTAATAGAGGGTGAAACTGAAAGTAGAGGGAGTTCACACTAATAGAGGGAGTTCTCATGGATGAGAATTAGAATAAAGCTAAGGATGTGTTCCTTACTTTATTCTTGCTCTAAAATTTCATTGTATTATAACATTTTGTGTTGTCATCAATGTTAAAGAGGGAGATTGTTGAAAACAATTGATTAATTGTGTATTGTCGTTGATGTTACACAAAATTTCATATCATTGCTAAATAGTGTATGCTGAGCTCACTTGGGTAATGAAGACAAATTTTTGTGTCTACCAAGCATTACAGAGTTTTCCTAGTTCAAAATATAGTATCTACCAAGTTCACTCAAGTGAAAAATATAAGTTTTCAGAAGTTGAGTGTTAACTAAGCTAATTCAGTTAATGAAGGGAATTTTGGAGGGAACTAATGTTAACCAAGCTCACTTGGTTACCAAAGGAAATTTTTGAATATATAGTGTTAATCAAGATCACTTGGTTGACACAAGAAAATCATTTTGAGTTAGTGTTTACCGAGCCGGGTTGGCTAATGAAGGATTTCTTTGTTTTGGTATATTGAGTTTGATTAAATTATTTGTTGGTTCTAGTTGACTGAGGAAATGAATATTAATTATTCTAAGTTCTATTCAAGCTGACTTGATAATGTGTTAGATATAAATATAAGGTCAAGTTGAGGATTGAATGTGTGGAACATAATAGAAGATTAGATGATTCTTAGAGGAAGCTAATTGGAAGGATAAGAAGAATATCCTTCTTGAGTTGCAAAGATAAATTTGATCAAGAAGAATCAAGTATATAGGCCAAAATTGAGATCTATAATTAGCAATTTAGTTGCATTAGAAATAAGGTCATCTCATTGTTACTTTCTAATCATTGTATAAATGATCTAAATTTCTTAATAGAGTTGGCTTAACAACTATTTGTATATCCCCTAACAAGGTCACATTCCTAGATTGAATTGTCTAAAGACCTCTAACAAGGAAAATCCTAATAGGGTGATTAAATCCTCTAATAAGGTCATACTTAATAGTGGCTTTATAACCTTTAATAGGATTGGTGATGTAGTAGGAAGGGTGGAGCTATTCAAAACACAATAAAAGTTACAAATTTTAGAGGTTTAGGCACTCTAGCCTATCAATCATATCAAATACTTCAAGGATTTGATTTGATAAGAATATCTTCAAGGCTCCTAAATGAAGGGTTTGGTTTTATAAACTTTAAAACACTTGAACACAAGGGTTCTAAGGCTCTAATTCAATTCAAATACCCCAATTCACACAACACTTTCTCAAACTATTCCAAAAGCCTAATTTTATGCACTTAAGGCTTGCTGCATACTTGAAATGTGGATAACTCTTCCTTTGCTCAAGACAATAAATAAAAAAAAGAAATTTCTAGACACCCTTTTTGGATTTCAACAATACACCAAAGGCTTTTATACTATTTCTTTGGACAAACGCCCCTATTCAACACTGTTGCCTTGTTTCCATGCACCAAAATTGACTAATTTTTCAAAGAAAATATAGGAAAAATTCCTCCTAATGACCCCAACTCCTAGATAGTACTTAGTTATGTCTTAAAATGATCAAATATAAAAGGAATTGGTCTCAAGGTTGTTGCAACACAAAAACCCCAAAATAGCACTCCCAAACCCTTGAAACTAGGGCTCTCTCAATCACCTGATTCCACACACTTCCAATCCAAATTGAAAATGGATCCACCTTCAAATTAATGTTTTTCAATGTCTCCAATCACCAAATAGACCCCTTGATCAGGTAGAATGTCTACTGCTATACCTAAGCATGCATTTTTAATGCTTTGTCATACTATTATTAACTATGATCACTCCTATCTTGCTCAATCCTACACATAATTGATTAGTAACCTATGATACATATTAATTCAAGTCACTCCATGAATATTGGGGCCCCCATACTCATGGAATGATTTTCATTACTCTTAAACTCTATTGCAGCAAGTAAATAGTTAAAAGAAATTCACTGCTTTGCAACTAGCGCGAGAGAAAACTTATAACAATATAAAACTTGTCAACAAAACACTTTGAATGATGAAAAAAACCTTGTCAAAACATTTTTAGAACAAACCATTCAATTTGGAATCCAAAACAATGAAATTTGAATTGCAAAAAGTAAAAGCTTTGGTATTGTTATTTCACCAGTTTGTACACCTATTTTTCTTCTCCATGACAGAGACTCCTTCATACATATATATAAGACTCCCTAATAACTAATTCAACCAACTTCATCATTGAGTTGAATATTTAAGACTCAAAACATAACAAACCCCCAATTTCCCTTTAACTGCTAAGTAGCCATTTGTTTTCAAATATTTCAATTTTAAATAACAAAAAATTGGCTTTATTTTGATACTTAACCCTTAGTCTAATATCTTGACCTATCCCATGCCCCTTATATACTTCTTGAAACATTATTTGATAATTGGACATCATTAGTCCATTACATTCAAACTATTGGACATTACAAACATAAAATGGATCCATTAAAGACATTACAAGTTTAACACAATATTGCACTATTTGAAGCCCATAATTGGTGCTATGATCCTCCAATTGACTTGTTGACCTTGATGATGCATTCCATTCTCCTAATTTCTATTAAATGTCCTTGTGGTATTCATAGTTTTCATTTCTT
This sequence comes from Cupressus sempervirens, assembly GCA_028749045.1. Taxonomy (NCBI): domain Eukaryota; kingdom Viridiplantae; phylum Streptophyta; class Pinopsida; order Cupressales; family Cupressaceae; genus Cupressus; species Cupressus sempervirens. The sequence goes on along the minus strand of CM053786.1, from coordinate 834,839,084 downwards.
GAGTAGTTGAATTTGGTGCTCCTACATCAGTTGGCTTCTAATAGGGCTCACTTCATAAGAGTGAAAATTAGTAACTAGTTGTAATTGGTGGTATTTCCCAAATAGGGGTTCCACATTACATCTTGGTGTCAATTGTGTTCATGCTATTTATTTATGTTTTTTGTAACTAATTTAAATTTGGATAAACATAGATAATATTTTGATATTTTCATGTTACACAGTTGCTAAGTTATTTCAATGCTTATTGAGTTACAACATTTGCTAGTGTCAATCGAGTGCATCTGTGTTTGCCGAGTTATAGAAGAATACAATTTATTTATAGTTTTGATTTGAATTAACATATAATGTATATGGGATTTATTTTATTGGTAATTGATTCACCCCAACACCCCCTCCCCCTCTCTCATTTAGTCCTATTATATTTACAACAAAAAGGTCATATGTGACAATGCTTATTATGTAGGAGTTAGCTATAGCTTGTTGAGTGTGTCAATACTAAATACTTTAGGTTGTAAAGTTGAGTTTGAGAAAAAGAGAGAAAAGATCTATGACATTGATAGGAAACTAATTGGAAAAGGTGATCAGAATAGAGGTAATCTATTTCATCTTGACATGAATGATGCTACTTGTCATGTTGTATAATTTGATGATTTGTGGCTATGGCCCAAAAGGTTATGTCATGTTAACTTTGATAACTTAGTTAGTATCAGTAACATGAAAATAAGAAACCTAACAATATGATTTACAAATAATGTCAGTTAGCAAAGATGACAAAATCTAGTTTAAAAAGTAAGACTCACTCCTCTAAAGAAATTATAGAATTAGTTCATACAAATTTGTGTGGACCAATTGATGTGCAAAGGTATAAAGGTGACAACTTAGTTATTCTATTTGTTGATGATAATTCTAGGATGATGATAGTTATGTATTTGAAACAAAAATCTAATGCTTTCCAAATGTTTAAGTGGCACTTGGCTAGAGTTAAAAAGGAGATTAGAAAAAGCTTGAAATGTCTAAGATCTAATAAAGGTGGAGAATTTATAACCAATGAGTTTAAGATATTCTATAAGATAGAGGGTTCAAGAGACAAAATTATGCACCTAGGACTCCTCCACAAAATGGAATTTTTGAAAGGAGGAACAAATTTGTTATGAATTGTGCTAGAACACTTATGATGGAGAAGAATGTTGCATTGAAATTTTAGAGAGAAGTTGTAAGTATAGTTGTCTATACCCTAAACCAATTACAATTCAAGAAAGGTACTCACTTAGCACCTTTTGAACTATGGTATGGATACTTACTGAATGTAAAATATTTTAAGGTATTTGGAAGTTAGTGTTAGATTCTTAAAGGCAACATGAATGGTAAACTTGATGCTAAAAGTGAAGAATGTTTATTCCTAGGCTATTCCAAAATAATGAAAGCTTATAAGTGTTTGAATACTAACACTAAAAAAGTTGTGGAAAGTGGCACAAATGTGAAGTTTGATGAATACACAGAGGTACATAAAGCTGAACCTATAAAGGAATGCGAAGAATACAAATCCTTTATATTATTTTATGAAAGTATGCCTACTAGTGAAGGTGTTGTAAACCAAGTTGTAAATTAACAACAACAAGTATCAGTTACTATTGAGTCACATACAATGAATGTTGAGTTGCATTTATGGTACAAGTTATATTTAGGATCCTAGTTTGAGATAGAAGTTGACGTACATTCTGAATTTGAGATAAGTGTACATGAAAGGAATGTTGATCTACCTGATACAGATGTACATAGTGATTTTGAAGTTGATAGACCCACTAAAGAATGAAGAGTAGAACCAAGATTGTCAAAGAATGTTAGAAGACATGAGCCTAGGGAAAAAATTATTGGAGACAAAGAAGCTAGATTGATGACAAAGAATAGGATGAGAAGTGATACATGTTTGTTAATAATGCATGAGCCTAAGATAGTGTAAGATTCCTCAAGGAATGAAGACTAGAGTAGAGCCATGAAAGAAGAGATTGATCAATTGAGAAGAAAAAACATGGACATTAGTACCCAAACTAAAGAAAAAAAATGTGATTGAAACCAAGTGGGTATACAAAAGAAAGTTATATGAGAATGGTGAAGTCACAAGGAATAAGGCAAGATTAGTGTGCAAGGGGTATGCATGAGAAGAAGGAATTGACTATGGAGAAACATTTTCCCCAGATGCAAGATTGGAAGGAGTAAGAACTCGTATTTCTTACTTTGTATACAAAGGTTTCAAAGTTTATCAGATGGATGTGAAGTCAACATTTCTAAATGGTATATTAGAAGAAGAGGTTTACGTAGAATAGCCTAAGGAATTTGTTGATCCAAATAATAAAAGCATGGTATATAGACTACCCAAAGCATTATATGGTTTAAAGCAAGCCCCAAGAGCATGGTATGAAAAGATTCACAATTATCTTGTGAAGATTGCTTTTGAGAAGACTAATGATAACAACAATCTGTACTTGAAGATAGAAGGAGGTAAGGGTATTTTACTAGATGAATTTTTTTTTGATGATATTATATTTGGAGGTCAAGATGCATTATGTAAGTCATTTGTAAAACAAATGAACAAATAATTTGAGATGCTTATGTTTGGAGAGATAAAGTTCTTTGTTGGTTTGCAAGTATATCAAATGAAGTATGGTATATACATCAATCAGTCTAAGTATGTTAAGGAAATATTAAATTTTTTTGGTTTAGAGGATTCAAAATCAGTTAGCACTCCTACGGTGACAGTACATAAACTTTCAAAGAATGATGATTCTGCTAAAGTGAACCAAACATTACACAATTCTATGATTGGCAAGTTTTAATATGTAGTACATAGAAGACCAAACATTTCATTAGTAGTTGGGATTGTTGCTAGATTTTCTACAAATCCTAAGGAGAATCATTTGATGGGTTTTAAGAGAATTATGAGATATCTAAATGGAATAGAAGACTATGGTCTATACTACAAGAAAATGGACAAATTTGAGTTAAGAGCCTATATTGATGTTGATTGGGCTAGAAATAATGATGACAGAAAGAGCACAAGTGGTGGAGCACTTTTCTTAAGAAAGAGATTGGTCACCTAGACCAGCAAGAAACAAAATTGTATATCTCAATCTACTATTGAAGCTAAATATGTGGCAGTTGTAGTAAATTTTACAAATTTGGTATGGATCAAATGGCTACTCAAATTTATGAAGGAGGAAATCACTGAACCTGTGCTACTTTATTGCAATAATATAGGTGCTATAAACATATCAAAGAACCCTGTGATGCACAAAAAGACAAAGAACATTGCAATCAAGTATCATTACTTGAGAGAGTTTATTCAAGAAAAAGAAGTGAGGATGGAATATGTGAATACAAAATAATATATAGCTGACATATTCACAAAAGCTTTAACTAAGGATGCACATGAATATTTTAGAAGTAAACTAGGGGTGATACCCCTATCCAAAGCTACTTAAGAAGCATGAGTACTACCCTACATCCACTAAGTTGAATGTTGTATCTTATAACTTGATGTAGTGGATCTTACTTAAGGACCTACCTAAAGTAATGAAGGAGATCAATTAGAATATTTTTAGTTACATGCAAGGTGACAAAGGAAGAACCTAATTTGATTATTTGTTCATGAAAAAATGACAAGTCTTTGGCATTTTTTTCAAAGAGGGAGACATAACAAAGAGGGAGATAGAGAAAGAGAAAAATAAGCAACAGAGGGAGCAAAGTATCCAATAAGGGAGATATAAGAGACCTACATTGAAGGAGATTCATAAAGCTGACATTATCCTTTACAAAGAAAGGACATATACTGATAGAGGGAGAACTTTCAAAGATATTATTTTCTTTTTGATATTGTTGTTGTTATTGGTTTTCCATCAATGCCAAAGAGGGAGATTGTTGAAAAGAGATTGTTTTGAAGTGAAGAAGTTGTAATGGAACAATCATTATTTTTTCAATGATGTCAAACTTGCTACCTACTGGAGAGACAATTTCTTTTTGGCCTGAATACTATCATGTGGTTGATTGATGAAGATTATTTGAAAAGAGGAGATAACAAGAGCACCTAAAGAAAGGTTGAATTATTTGGTTTATAAAAGGAGTACTAAGACTAAGTAAGACATTAATACTATAGTGTATTACTATCTACCTAATGTTTGAAATGAAAGATTACTTAAGAAAATACTGGAAGAACATCAAGTTAGAAAAGTGTCTTGGGGGCCTTGCTTAGCTATCAATGTAAACCAAGAAAAAATTAAGAGGTTCTAAGAAAAGTGTTGTAGTTTTCACAAAACATGCCCCATTTCTCCTTATAAATGAGGACCCCCTAGAAATTTTTTATTTTCTAGACCCCTAGTCTAGGGTCTAAGTCTTTTTTAGGTTTCTACCTAGTGTCTGAGTTAACCCTGGCCCTCCACTTGAGAAAATCAGTTGTCAAAAATTGGATATTTTTGAGTAAAAATGAGACTAAAAGAGGAATAGATGTGCACTAGCACACCTAGCACACATGCACACCTTTTAAGGGGGATTAGTGTGCTTAGTGGCTGAGTGTGGAAGCACATTCTCTTTAATGTGTGCACCTATGCACATACACAAGTGCGTACCTCCAAGAGGTGCACTCCATCCTAGGCCTATAAAGCCCAAGATCCCTCTTATTTTCTTCACTTACCTCCTCTACTCTAACGTAAAGTGAACCTCCAAACCCTTGAGGTGCACATTCATCCTCATTACCATGTACACACATAAAACATTAAGATAAACATAAAGGTGAGCACCTTGCACACCTATCCAAGTTGCGCAAGGTGCACACCTTTATTTCATTAATCAAGAAAGAACCTAAAACTTAATACTTATGTAAGGTGTGAATATGCATACCTATCTAAGTTGCACATATGTGCACCTTACAAAAGTGAGCATATGATAAGGATGGTGTGTAGTTGTGCACCTTTCTATTGTGTGAAAATATGCTCCATCCTTTTTGTTCCTAAGTCTTAACCTTGAAGGGATTAGGGTGCACACATTGTGCACCTCACAAGGTATTGTTAATCCACTAAGGTGCCTATGCAATACAAGGGTGCACACATTACATACCCCACAAGGTGCACAATGTGTGCACCTTTTAGTGAAAGAGCTTGATAAGTGCAAGGTGCACCTTGCACACCTACAAGGTGTGCAAAGTGTGCCAAAAGCTATCTTCCAGAGCTAGAAATAGGGTTTTTAGGTATTTTATTAGGTTTAGGGTATTTGGGTTAGTTTTCGTAGTTTTTAGGGTTTGTTTAAAATTAATTTTTCTACCTTTTGAACTAATAGGTTTTTGTTTTTGTGTAGATATAATGGCTTCTTCTTCATCCTCCCTCATAGCTAAGATTGCTCATAAGCCAATAGTTTTCAAGTTTCAAGGTGTCTAACTAAAATCGTGCTTCCAAGATGTACATTTAGAGATACAAGATACAAAAATGGGTCATATTGACTAGAATGAATTCTTGGTTATATGTGAAAAAACAAATGAGAGGCCCCCAATGGTGTCTACACTAATAAGATTAGGATTAGTAAACACAAGTTCACACCCAGTTTTAGTAAATCTTCTATGTTGGTCATGGCTTTGGATAAGAATTATGTTTTAGAAGAGAGGGTGGTTAGAAGCATAACTACAAAGATGATTCTCAATCTAAGACCTAAGAATATAGAGAAAGTATTTCATATTTTGAGGGTAGATCAATATATAAGACTAATATGCCATCAAGAAGAAAGGTGTTATAGAGATCATGAACACAAAAATTATTCAATCTTCATATCTCATTGATAGAAAACCTTTGGGAAGAAAAGTTTTGAAAGTAGATATGACAAGAGGCTACATGAAGGATAATATCAGGCATTCCATAGTGATCCTAAGAAGAATCATGGGATTACTAGCAATAGGACACTTAAAAATATGGATTGTACACTTCATTGAAACAAGAAGAACAACAAAGATGACAATTTACTAGGCCATAATTCTTAGTGAGAGTTTAGATGAATAGCTGGTGATAGTAAAAAATGATCTAAGGTTTTATACGACATCTTAATTAGTGTATTTTTTGGTAGCAAGAACTATAGATTATGCAAGGTTATTTAAGGGAGGTAACTTGCAAGATGTTGATCAATGGTGTTATGTGGTATACCCCTAGCTAGTGAAGAAAAATCTCTTGGATCAAAGTAAAGAATACAAAATAGTGAATGATGCTTTCATTTTTGCAATCATCTAGTTCATTGATAGATACTATGCAAAAAGGATCTAAAAAGAGGAACCAATAAAAATTATAGAAATAGATTCCTACTACATCCAATTCAAGACATTCACCTACTTAAGGGTGGCATGTGATAGACTCATTTTGCTAGAGATTGGATGAAAACTCTCATCTGCATATGATAGAATAAAGAAATAACATAAGAAGACCTGGGTATGGCCCATCATTATAGGTCCATTTGGTGTCAAGAAGAAGTAGGATATCATGACTTTTGAGTTAGAATGGAATCAATATCCCTTGGAGGATTATAACTCCCCTCGTCCATGTTTTTGTAATGTTGGAAAAGTCTAATTCTTGTTAGCTAAATAATTTAAACATGAAGATACTATAGAGAATCACTGGATTAATGTAGTAGATGACTATGATGTAGGATGACTCTTTATTTGGTAGGTAGTGCCTTCAAAATAAAGGTCCCATTGAAGGTTGTTCAACAAGACACTTAAGATGTTTTCGATCCTCTATATAATCAAGATAAGATATGTGATCATCTGATCATTAATGTAGAGATTGATAGAGAAGAAAATGTAGATATCAATCAGAGGGTGAGGTATATCATCTTGTTGACCAAGGAATAGATTAAGAGACCATTCAAGCTAGATCTAGTTCCACAACCAGTAGTTTTCCAAGCTACAACCTGCCCAGTGAAAGGAAGAGGAGAAAATGTTATAGTAGCAATATTCACAACTCAATCTCCAATTAGGCTAGAGATATTGTATCAACACGATAGGGAATTTGGGTACTTCAAGGTAAAAAAAGGAAAGAATAAAAGGAAATGAGTTTCTCCATATTGAGATAAGCTTGAGGTTAATGGGACTCAATCCAAAGAAGCCACTCAAGCTCAAGATAATTTGTAAGTTCCACCACCAGAATAGGCATAGGGATCTAAAGAGAAAGGACAAGAGGTGTCCCCACAAGTTCTAAAAGAAGAAGCTTCTCTCCCAGCTCCTAAGAAGAAAAAGGCTAAGACTCCAATTAAGAGGACTAGAAGATAGAGGGTGCAAAGTAAGGTTATTCTTGTTCCTTTAGTCCTGGAAACCATTCTTGAAGGAGCTGAAAAGGATGAAGAATATGAAGAGGATAACCTTCCCTTGAGTTAGAGGACTCATATAGCTAGGGTCACTAAGGTAGAACAAAGAAGGAGTTCCACTGTAACACCACCATCCATTCCTACACAACCTATTCAAGTCACAACTTTGGAGGATGAGTTACAATAGTGGATTGATGAAAAAGTAGACCAAGGGGTCGATGTTTTTATAATGTCAGATTTTGACTTCATGCCTATAGGTACTGAACTTGTAGGTGACAAGATAACAAATACACCAACAAATCAGCCTTTGGGAGAAAATTGGAGTCAATTTCCATCTTCTCCACAAGAACCTCTAGGTGTCTCGTCATCACTAGTTCAAGATGTATCTTAAGTGGATAAAGGTTCAACCACTCCTTTACCTCTGATCGATTAAAATAGGTATAACTAGTGCAAGAAGAAGAGCCATGACAAAAACCCACTAATGAAGTATCAAAGCAGGGGAAAATATATGAACCCCAGCAAACATCTCAAGATATAGAGGTAAGTACTATAGGTTGAACAAATACATTGATGCCTAATATAGATCCCTCAAAGGACTTTGGAGAGGAGAAATAAGGGAAAGGGTCTAGTAGAACAATCCCCCTCTTCATCTAAGTATAAGTCTCTAATGGAAACTACTCCAAGGTGGTTGGGAAAAGAGGTGATGGTTCGGAATAAAAGGCAATTATATTCTGCTAAGGAAGAGGGAACAAGAGAATTAGTTGAAGCTCTTAAGAATCTCGAATTACCTAAGGGTGATGTGCATACATTGGTCTTCATTATGAAGGACCAAAATAAAGACTTGTTCGCTCAAATTGCTATCCCTCCTCTACATGTAGATATTGAGGATATGACCACAAATGATTATCAAATCAAAGAAATCTTCTAGGAAAGCAAATTGAGTGATGAAAAAAAAGAAGGACCAGATAGGGAATGGTCAACACAAGAATTAAAGAAGCGTTTAATCACATAGATAAAGATGAGGCTAAATTGGTCAGGTTGAGAAAGCATAATGAAATCATTAGGGGATTTCTCCATGAGTTAGTTGGTCCTATTGGCCACTCTTCAAGAAACTTTTGAGAGGAAACATAAAGAAAAGGTAGTTATTGATCTAAGTAGATCTACCACTATAAATTGAAGTGTTCCAAAGTCTCTTGGAAGTAGTGTCAGATTAAAGAAATTTTCAAATTAAACCTAATGGAACTTGAATGGGATCGAAATGAATTTGTTTGCTCAAGTTATGGCCAATAAAAGTTTTGGTCAAACCTCATACAAAGGCCATTAAAAAGGTGAAAATTTGACCATCTTAAAAGTGGTCAACAATGGGATTCAAATTGAAGAGCTTGTCGAGACAACTAAGGTTGTTGATGAATGGTTGGCTAGGGTGGATCTAGAAAAATAATATGTTGATCACTACACCATTCATTATAATTGCTATTTTAATGGGTGATGTGTTATTTAAATAATGGTTGACTTATTTTGATTAACGACCAAGCTAAAAATAGAGAAATAAACAATTGTTCATGGATGGTTATGAATTGACCATCAAAAAGGAAGTTATGAATAAAATTTTATATATCAAGATAGGATTATTTTTTTGTTATAATTTTTAATCCTATTATGGCAATTTTTTAATGTATAAAATGGGCCTTTTGGATTTTATAAAGGCATTCAGAGGGAGGATCCAAAGGTGATCCAAGAGGCCTAAGTTTGCTACATAAAGGAGATGTATTATTTTTCTTGTAAAGAATTCTTACAAGAAGAATTCTTGTAGGTGAAATAAGGAGATGATGTAAAGGTGTTCTGTCTCTGTAGTAAATCCTTTTTAAGAAAAGTCTTTCTTGCGCTTTAGAAACTAGTCTTGTTCTTTTGAGGGCTTGTATGCAAGGTGGTTCAAGTCAAAAATTGTATAATAGCTTTGTGGATGGACTACAATATGTTTTAAATCAACTTTGGGAGCATCTAAAATACATTGGTCACTCAGTTGAGCTAGACCTGGAGATGTAGTTTGCTTAGATTAGATGAACTCTGTAATCAAATTAGTTCTATTCTATCTCTTTTCTCTATCATTGGTGATATAAATCTCTCTTTATATTGATCATGTTATTTTAATATTTATTGTCTTTTCAGTTATACATTAGACATTAAGTATTTGTACACCTTTATGCATTTTCACTTAGCATATAATTGTCAATATGCTAAAACTAGATTAGCTATATAAGTGGATCCATTTTTGAAGGCTTGTTAATTATGGCAAGAAATTTTTGAGCAAAAGGGTGTGCAAGTAATATAGGGGACCCACAAGTTAGTGCACTATTTGTGGGATAATGTAGAAAAACTGGTTGTTATTTTAAACCAAGATTTTGGATTGATTGATGAGGTACATACCTAGGGAAATGACCTTTGAGCATTGCAATCAATAAAAAGTTAGAGATATTTTATGCTAATGGATGTATATATGGGGGATGAGTTAGATAAAATAGATGATTGGATTGAGAAGAATGGGGCTGGTAATAAAGTAATGGAGACAATACATGTGGATATTCACTGGCTCAAAGATCAAACCAAGAGAAACTTTTAGAAGCAGAGAAGTATTATAGTGATGTGTGCCTTGACATTTTTGAAGATGAGTCAAGAGATAAGCCCTTGCTGGTACAAATAGTTTTCAAATAGTTTTGAAGGATATTTGAATAAGCTTCATCTAATGAAGACACTAGATAAGTATTTAAGATGGAGGAGGCATTGCTAGAGTTGGATGTAAAGCTTAACAACTTTGTAAAGGACTTGTATAAAAGTGGGCAACTATCGACAAGTAGTAAAGGATAAGTATGATGATTTGGATTTTCCAGACACAACCCAAGTGACAAAGATCATAGAGAAATTCAAGAGAAAACATTCAGACATAGCTTTGGTATGAAGGGGAACAAACCGAAAAGCTAGAATTTTAGTTTTGACACTTGGGAAAATTTTACATTTTTGGATCTGTCTTCCAAGGTGTGTAAGGTGTGCTTCTCCAAAGGTAAAATTCTCCAAATTTGTGCCAAGTGTTTTAAAGAAGTTAGAGGTGCACTAATAGTTAACTGCCAGTTCCAAATTTAGAGCTCTTCATGCATCAAAAATGATTTCTAATGGTATTTCAACTCCTACAAACCTCTAGAGAAGGTTGAGCTTCTATTTTTGGCATCTCTCAAAGAATCCTACACCTTCTAATGGCTTTCTTCTTATTTATCATGATTTCTTTGTTTTAAGAGGTGTAAAGGCTCATGCACCCATTAAATGATATAAACAAGGGAAGAGTCCTACTTAGCACGAGTTATAGAGTCAATTTGTACATAAATAGATTTGTTTTATTAGTTTAGAAACATATATTTGCATGAAGAGATCTCTCAGTCTCCAAAAAAATTAAGGAATTAAATATGTATTCTAGGCCATTATTTTGATGCAATAATATATTTTATTGGTGCTCTCATTCAAAGCCTAGTTATTCTTCCTTGAGTCTGTTATATTTTGTGAATGTGTGTTCATGTGTAATGGAGCCAATAGTTTTGTTGTGTTATTTTGATTGAGTGATCTTTTAATTTTTGTGTTTGCCACATGTTTATAAATTCTATTGATGTGCTTGGAGAAGAGATCACCCTCTTGTTCCTGTATAGATTTTTGTCTCACATGAGTGCACTTTCCATGGTCTTGTTATTTGATGAAAAGTGAAACATTTTATGGTTATTGAATTCCCATTGATGATTGCATTAGTGGAATTAAGGAACTGTTTCTCCCATTTTCATTGGTTACCTACCAATCTTTTCAAAGGCTTAACTCATAGAGGTGTTGTTTCCATGGCTTATTTTTGTTAGTGATTTATTTATGAAGTTATTTGCTTAAACTTCTTATTCCCCTATATGCATTATTTTCTTTTACAAAAACATTTTTAATTTAGGAATTCATATAGTTGCATACTTAAAACTACATTCATTATAAATAGAAAATAGAAAAATATATTTCTTTTTGTGTGATTATTCTTTTGAGATAACAAGAGATTCAATATCTTATCTAAAATTGGTTGAACCAGTAAAGGCCCCCTCATGAAAATTCACATTTATATTCTACTGAGTAGATTGCAATAGGTTGCAAGATCACCCAGAACCTTCGAGTTGATCCCAAATTAGCTTTTCAAGAGAAGAGTTCAAAAGGATATGTGTCATTAAGCATTGTGTAAAATGATAGCTCAATACAAACAAGAAAAAAAGTGAAAGCTAAGTGAATGTTAGTCTATTCCAAGTAAAATTTAGTGTTTTCTAAGTAAACTAGTGTTGGCCGAGTGAAAAAATAGTATAGATGTCGAGTGACAAAAACAAGTTGTAAATCAAAGATTTGATGAATCTGAGCTAACTAATTTGATTTTGTGAATTATGTAAAGTGCGTGGAAGATAACTATGATGAGATAGTGGCATAGAATTCAAGGTAAACCATTTTGAGGTGAATTCAAGGAAGATTGTAGAGGAAGTTTCTCAAGGAACAAAATAGAAAAGTGGGTAGATTCATTGAATCATACCTAAACCTAAAATCAACAATATTCATTAAGGGGGAAAATATCTAAATTCTCTATTTATAGAGATAGTTGATTAGAAGAAAATGTTTTCATGTGTGAGAACCTAAGAAAGATAAGGAGTCTAGGTTATTGGTTCATCTAGTGGCCAAATAGAAGAGATTACAATTGACACACAAAGAAAGAAGGCTTAAGGGGATCAATGCTTGAAGGGTGAACAAGCCATTAGAGTTGAAGTGTATGAATGCCAAGTAGAATGGAGGACTAAAAAAAAGATCTATAATCTACAAGTGAGTTGTAATTTTTTACCAAATCAAGTCCTAATATTACTTTCTAATAATTGTACCAATGTGGATGAAATCCTTTGGATTAAGGTTGATCTAACCATCATACATAAATCCTTTAACCTGGTGACATTCTAGTGGATTGGTCTAAAGTCCTCTAACAAGACTTACTACTAATAGGATAATTAAAATCCTTTAACTAGGTCACATTTAATAGTGTGTAGTGTAACCTTTAATAGGGTTATCCTTTCATAGAGTATCACATTAGAAGAGTGAGAATTAGTAGCATGTTACTAGTGGTTTTTCCCAAATTGGACTTCCTTGTAAAATCTTTATACCAAATAGTGTGATTATTATTATGGCCATTATATATCATGTTTACATTTTTGTAAAGTTACTTTAACCTAGGATACTAACCTATTAAGTTAAGGTATTGTATGATCTAGTGGATGCATGCATGTTAAGTTTTTATGGATATGGATCTAATTAGTACTAGAAAGTTTTATTTGTACATTTAGACCTTGAATAAATGATTCACCACCCCCCTCTTATTCCAAATAATTACAAAAAAGTAGACCTCCTATCATTAGTGTCACCAACCAAATCTAAGTTAGTAAAGCCAAAAATGTGTGGGGATCCCATAGTGTAGTGAATGTGAAAATGAGTAGTGCCCTGAATGTACCTCAAGATATGTTTGGTAGTTTTAAAATGGCTCTCATGAGGATCATGGGAAAATTGAGAAACAAGACTAACCAAAAAGGAGAGATTGGGACAAGTGGTAGACAAGAAAATAGCTGACTAAAATGGTGTAGGGGTAGGCTTTTAATCAAGAATGCTAAAGTGTTAGAGCATATCAAGAGCATACTTATTCTGATAGATGGAAATACCATCAAAGGTTTGAGTAATATGCAGGCACCAAAAATAATGTAGAAGACTTATATCTATCATTTCAAATTGATTGATCAATGCTCTCTAAAGACTCTAAATCATGGAGGATGTGCTATCAGTAATGATGAGATCATCAACATAGAGACAAAATATTACAATATCCACCCTCTAACATTAAATGTTCATTATATTATTAGATTGATAATGTGTGAAGTTTATAGAGACTAGGAACATGTCCATCTTCTCATACCAAGCTTGAGGGGATTGTTTCAGACCATCAAATGAATGTCGAAGCCTAAAAACTAATGAAGAGTCATGCACAAAGCCCTAAGGCTGCTCCATATATATTTCCTCATAAAGATCACCATGCAAGAACACACTATTCATTTCCATCTAAAATGTTGGCCATCCCTGTGAATCTTCTAGTGAAAGGACAAAGTGAATAGAATTCATCTTGTTGATAGGGGCAAAAGTCTTCGAATAATCAATACCATCAACCTGTGAGAATCCCTTTGTGACAATATGTGCCTTGTACTTATCAATAAAGTCATCTACAACATACTTGGTATGGTACAACCACTTGCATCAAACCAACTTTCTTCCTTTTAGAAGAGTAAAAAGATCCCAAGTGTGATTCTTCATCAAAGAAGAATACTCCTCATCTATAGATAAATCTCACTCTAGATGTTTGATCACCTTTGAAAAATCTTTGTGGATCTTCAAAAAAAGCATGAGTTAGAAGACTAGAAATAGATGTCTGAGCACAAGTATGATGGATATCTATATGATCTCCCATAGAGCTAGCTGACTCAACTATAACACATGCCCATCTAGGTAAAGATAGAGTAATTGGTAGTGGCGGAGGAGTTGGATGTGCTGGATCACAATCTACATCATCATAGAAATATAGAACATTCCCACGAGATGAAGAGGAAGGAGTAAGAAATAAGGAGGAAACCAAGTAGGGAGAATTTGGGGGAGGAAAATTCTCATCAAACTGGAGATATCATTGAAAAATCAAGATCAAAAAACCTATATGCCTTCACATTCTTAGAGTAGCCAATAAATATGAATGGACAACTATTCTTCTCCATAGATTTTCTCTAAGCATCGGGAATAAAAGCCCATGCCTTACTCCCAAAAACTCAAAATGTGGAAATATTGGGCTTGAAATGAGACCAAGCCTCCTCAAGAGTCATATATCTTAATGACTTATCAGGTACTTGATTCTAAATATATTTGGCACAAATAACTACTTCAGCCCAAAATGAAGATTGCATATCCATTGATTGAATCATGCAATTTTTCATCTCCCATAACATTTTTTTCTTTCTCTTAGTAACACCATTCTTCTTAGGGGTGTGTGGAACTTAAAGCTGATGTAGGACACTATGCTTAGTGAAAAAATATATGAATGCCTAATTTACATAATACCCCTCATTATTTATATGTATTCATTAGAGAGAAAAACCAGATTTCTTCTCCACAAAAGTCTTGAAGATTCAAAATAAATCAAAGACATTAGATTTGTATTTAAGAAAGTAGACCCATATGCATCTAAAGAAGTCATCAATGAATGTGAGCACATAACATGATCTTGAAAAAGGAGTAGGAAAGGACATAAGATCACTCTAAACCAACTCTAAGGGTGCCTTAGTATGAGTGGATTTTCTTGAATGAAAGGGATCTCGATGATTCTTACCAAGAACACATGCATGAAAAACACCATCAGTCCAAGAAACATGTGCTAGCCCAAAAATAAGTGCATGTATGCTCATCTATTATAAATAGTGGTAGTTGACATGTCCAAAATGTTCTTGTTAAAAATTGTTCACAGAGTTTGCATGTGCAACAAGAGAAGAACCCACACTTTCTGAACTCTCAAAGCCATCAAATCAATATAAGTGAGACTAGGGATCCACATTGCTAATAGAAATAACTAACTTAGGATAAAGGAGATCTTCAATAACCACATCATGTGGTCAGAACTCAACTATTTTACTAGAGCTAGAAAGAAAAATCTGATAATATGAAAGAAGGTTCATTGAAATTTTAGGAGCTAGAAGAATGTCCTAAAGAGAACCACCATCCAATGAAACTAAACTAGAACTAAAAAAAAGGAGCTAAGTAGAGTCACCAACTACAATATTTGATGTGGCACTAGGAAAAAGCATGGTGACCAAACCCTATGAGTGAGTCATATGGCGCAAAGCACTAGAATAGATGATCCAAGATAATCCTAAAGACAATGCTCATGAATGAAGAGCACGACCCTTCCCCATAGATGAGGAAGGTGGTTGAAGAAGGGAGATCTAATGCTATTTCATGACATCCTCTAAAGCCTCTAACCATTTTCAAAACCTAGAAACTAGATGCCCCTCCTTTCCACAAAAATTGCAAGGATCACCTATGGATTTCCTAGTCTTGAAGGATGACTCACCAAACTTAGAAGAAATACCCTTCTTAGGATTGGTTTTTTGTTTGGAAAGAGATTGAGTAGAGTTCTTAAAGGGATGCTCATAGCCAAATTAATCTATCTTGGGCTTTAGTGTCTTCTTTTTCTTCACTATAGATGGTTGTATAACCAATGTTGTGGTCTTTGATCCTAATAGAGAATCCAACTAGGAAAGCTTGGCCTGTTTTCTAGTCAAATGGTCACAAAATTCCTCAAATGTCAAAATAGTGAAATGAGTGCCCAATAGATCTATAGTCGAGTGAAAAGTAGAGGAGAAAATTTTAAATTTTCCTTGAAGCTTTGACAGTATTAGGAAAATGCATTCTTTATATGTCTTCATCTTGCCACAACCTTGTAACAATGATTTCTATTGATTGTATTTCATTAGAATTTCCTCAGTGGTGGGGAAAGAATTAGGTACAAGTGATGTAAGATCTATCTCAAGCTAAAGTGGCCTAAACTCACTAACTATACCAAAAAAAGTCTTGAATTTGAGTCACATTTCGCAAGGAGTAACACAGACATCAAGATGAAACTATAAGTTGTCTATAAAATTAAGAGAGATAAGACCCATGGCCTCAAAAATTTTATATTTGTGTTGATGTGTTTGAAATTAACTTTGAAATAGGGGTTTATCTTCATCCAAATAGGACTATAAACCCTTGGAATGAAGTAAATATGTTAGGGAAATTTCCTGTGTGTGATATTTATGTGGGTTTAGAGAACCTAGACAAGAAGAGGTCTCAACCATTGTTTTAGAGAAGGTGTTTTGGTTTTGAAATATATATGTTGTACTAAAGTAAATGACCAAAATAACTTATTCAAAACACAACCAAAAACTAACAACTAAATGAAATGTGTATATAATGAGGAGAGAAAAAGATTTAGATGAGTGACTGATGTACCTTTAAAATTTCTAATAAGGGGACAAAAGATCTGCATAGAGCAACTATAAGATCTTTCCAATGGCTTTTTTTTCATAAAAAAGGGAGCTTAGACACAAAAGATATGCCCCTAGAGTGCAAACAAGAAGTTCAAGCTTTGATAATAAAACTAGGTACTTAAAAAACATCAAATTATGATGAAACATGTACCATCACAATGTGTTCAGAACCCACTTTTTGGAAATATTTCATTTTCTAAAACTAGAGATCATATGCTCAAGTTATGAGCAAAAAACAGAATATTTCTCAATAAGATCATAAAAGGCATGTAGGAGGATGATGTAGAGCTGATTTCAATATTTCATGGCATTAAAATTGATGGCCTAGGGGCCATCATAGCAAAGAAAGATTGCCACATGACATAACCACATGGCATCCATGTGGTAGTGTGGGCTCTTGAAGCTAATGTGGCACCTACCACATGGAAGGTGCTAACATGGAATTAGTGCCACATGATAGGCACTAAAGGGGCCACATGTCCATGTGGTCATAGATGGAGGGGCTACTTGGGTGGCAGAGCTCTAGTGGTCATAGGCAATGGTGATGCAGTCGCGAAGTAGTGGTAGTGGTGGTGTTGTTAGTTGTAGTGGGGCCACAAAGAAGTGGCAATTAGTAACATAGGTGTTGCGACTAGGTAGTGACAAGGCCATGGTTTCCATTGGGTGGTCCTCATAGGCCAACTGATGGTTGCCACATGGTAGCTTGTAGGCAACATGTTTGAATTTGTTTTCTTTTCCCTCATGAGGCATGCCTACACGTTTGAGGCTAGAAACATCTAAATGGGATGTATTTTATATGGAAATGGAGGTTTTTGGGCACTTTGAGTCCAATGATGAGGTCCATTTGGGCTCAAAGTGCTCTAAAAACTGAAACCCTAGATCCACAAAAACACATAAAATGGTGTAAAAAAAAGCCTCCAACAACAACTTTATCCAAAATAGACAAACTTTATATGAAAATGGGGGTTTTTGGGCTCTCTAAATCCATAAGTGAGGTCCCTTTGGACTTGAAATACACCAAAAAAAAACACCCCTTTAGAACCCAGAAAATGGGTATTTGAAAACCTTCAATTGGAAAGCTTCAAAGAAAACTTCAAACATGAACAAGAATCTACAAGAAGAGCTCTAAAACCATGTAGAATTTGGTGTGTAAATTATGCCAAACCCAATTTTATAGAATCCATAATGATCACCTATAAGCAAATAACATGTTACAAGGAAGAGAGAAGTAAGGAGAGAAGAGTGGCCCTCAAAGATGAAAATATATTCATGAGAGAAAATAATGAATCAAAAGTCACCAAACGACAAAAGGATCAATCCTTATATAAGGAGATCAACCATTCTCAAAAAAGAAACCCTAAAGAGATAATGCAACATTCAATGAAAAAAAAAAAATATTAAATGTCACAGTCATGAAGAGATAAAAGTCAATAATCCAATAGTGAAATCTTAAGACCAAGTAAAAGGTAATAAATTTTTTACTCTAATAGTAGTAACATCCCTTTCCTTTTATTTCTATTTAGAAATAACCCCATAGACAATTTATTCTTATCTTGGGTGATTCATTTGGAGAGGTTTCTTGCAATTATTGATAAACATTTGATTATTCCTAAGAGAAATCACTCCTCGACGAGGTTTCATGCAATGGTTGTTCAAATTTTCCCTAGTTGGTCTTTTAGATTGAGTTAAAAATAGGTATTTGTATTTTCTAGTTAAGTTTGAAAAAATGTGTAATGGGCACCCTATAAATGCCCAAAAACTAGACCGACTAGTGATAGAAATTTTGTCAAATAATTTGCATTTAACTATTTATTTCTCTATTTAATGTGTAAACCCCTTTACAATAAAAAAAAAAATGTTTGTTTGTCTTTATGTCTTTGGATAGATTTCAAAATCACATAACATGAACAAGAAGGAATAGATAATAGTATGCAAAACTATAGATTGAACTACTATTGAAATAATATTATTTTCAAAATTAATAAAATCAAACACATAGAAGCCATTTTAATTCTCTAATTTCTCCAGCATTATAATATAATATTTCAATAATGACTTCACATCTTGCTACTATAGTAACATGAATAGTGTCATTCTACATAAACATGAATAATGTCATGCTATAGTGGTATGAATACTGCTGCACTATAGTAATGTGAATAGTAACACCCTAAAGTGTTTCTATAATACGTGTTGTCTTCAATCAGTCTAAGATATTCATAAAAATCATCCCTTTAGAATGGCATAAGCATTAGACTAGAAGAGGGGAGGATATAAGAAAACACCCAGCCTACCTATGGTTGGAAATTAACCCAATCTACTTGTTAATGAAGTTGATAGAAATAAATTCCAAAGAACAAACCCCAAGGGAATGACATCTAGAATGTCACAAGAGAGGATTGACATCCTCTAATGCCAAGAATGGATCTAAAACTCACACAACAATTTCTCGTCATATTCAACTTTGCTGAATGAAGCCACCAATGCTCCCTTTTATTCTTTCTCCAAGGGTACACTCAACTCTCATGAGTAATTTTGGATTAAATATGTGCAATATAAATCATTTTAAAATATTCACTTATGTCTCCCTTACGTGCCACTTTGATTTGAATACATGTTGATAAAATTTAATATTAAATTAACACTTTAATATTATACAAATAAATTAAATTTTACTTTAATAATTCTTTATGCATAAAAATATATTTGCTATCAAAATTTGAAAAACATGAGTGATAGCTTGTCAGGAATCTCTCAATGAGGAGTATCAAATCCAATCACCAAAACTAGCCTCCCTTGTGTCCTACTGACTTACTAAAAATAGCAAGTATGCCTAAGACTAGTAAATCAACTCCATTTTGGTCCAAACTAAAGATGGCTAGGCCAAAAAACTCTAGGATCCCTTTAAACCCTTTGTTAGCCCTCAGGACCATGTAGTACTAGGGTAACACACACACATTTGGTCAACTATTAAAGTGGGGACATTATAGTTTGCCCTCCTTGAAATTGCTTGCCAAATAACCTACTCACTCTCCCATGTACCATCCTCCTCCTACAGGTCTTTCTATCTGACCAAATACTCATTCACTATCTTGGTTCTGAGTTTCCTCTCTTGGGTGTCCATAATTGCCATAGGTACTAACACAAGCTTTTCCTCCTCATCCAAATGGGATAAATCTGTGGAAGTAACTACACTCTTACTAATGGCTTTCTTAAGCCTCAACACATAAAATACATTATGCACCTAACTACCCTCTAGAAGCTAAAGCTCATAGAAAACTTTGATCACTCTACGAATCACCTCATAGGGACCATAAAATCTAGGCTTCAACTTCTATACCCCACGCCTCTTGAGCGATGGCTGCCTATATGGTTATATCCTCAAATACACCATATTCCCTACCTCAAAACTATGCTCTACTCTATTCTTGTCAACAACAACTTCTACTAATTTTGAGCCTATCTTAAGTTCTCCTTGAGCACTCTTAGGATATCTTGACTATCCTATAATAGGTCTTTGGCTTTGGGCACTCAGTTGTTTCCCAAAACTAAATCCATGAAGGTTGGTGCTTCATAGCCATAAAATGCCATAAATAGAGTCATCCTGATGGTCATGTGATATGTGGTATGGTAACACTACTCCCCCATATGTAACAAATTGACCCACGCTCTCTTCTACCTAGTTACATAGCTGTGCATATAGTTTTCCACCCATTTATTTACTATCTTCATCTACACATCTATCTAGGGGTGGTACCTTGTACTAGTTGTATGATCTATACCACACAACAAAAACAAATCTTGCCAAAAGTTGATCCTGAAATCATTATCCCTATCACTAGAAATGAATCTCGATATCACATCCAACTTAAGAACCTCTCTAAAAAAAAAAATCTACCACCTAAGTTGTTGTATAAGTAGAAGGACTAGAAGAGAAGTGAGAAAAATTTATCAATCTCTCTATGACCAAATAAATACAATCTCTTCTATGCACTCATGGTAAACCAATGATGAAGTCCATAGAATTACTTTACCATTTCCTATCTAGAATGGGAAAGGGTTGTAGTAAAGATAAGGGAAATGTGTGCTCTCCCTTATTTTGGTAACAAACTACACACTCCCTAACATACCTCTAAACATCATTGTTGAGTCCTCTCCATGAGAACTACTCTCAGATCTTCCTATAAGTCATTAAGACCCTTGGATGTCCAATTGTAGGTGCATCATGAAATGCCCTTAGAATCTCCTCTATAAACTGTGATGTAGGGATCAAATAAATCTTGTCTTGAAATTCGATCAACCCATCCAATACTGCATACCTGTCATCCTAAATGGTGCCCATAAATAAATTAAAAGCCTAATCATCTTCTATATACTTTGCTCCAATTTGATATCTAATCTCCTAAAACCTTAGCCATAGCACATAAGTGAGGTCTTTGAGATAATGCATCAAGCACCAGATTTTTCTTACCTTTCACAAACTCTATATCAAAGTCATAAGCCTACAATTTAATAACCCATTTCTACTATTGGTCATTAAAATCATGCTAGATCATGAACTATTAAAAACTATTGTGATTAGTCTTGATCAAACAACTCCCACATAATAAAATATGATCAAAATTTTGCCAATCCATGATTTATGGCCAACAATTTCCTATCATAGATAGAATATCTCCTCTCAACTCCTTAGAGCTTCCTACTCTCAAATTTAATGAGGTGTCTTTCCTACATTAATATTTCTCATATCTCATCTCTTGAAGCATCACATTGAATCTCAAATAACTTCATGAAATTGGGTAGAGCTAGAACCATACAATATGATATCACCTATGTGAAGTGGTCAAATCATCGCTATGCTGTCTCTGTCTATGTGAAGGTTCCTTTTGTGGTGAAATTTGTTAAAGGTGTGGCAATATGTCAGAATCCCTTAAAAAAATCCTATAAAAACTACATAAAAAAAGAACCCTTTAAGTTGTATGGGGTTTGTGAGAGTAGGCTATGTAGAACAAGATTTAGTATGCAAAGAACATTAACAAATAAAGTAAACATTCACAAACCAAAAACTAAATTCACATATATGCTTAGACAAAGAAAACAAACAAGAAGTGCAAACCTCACAAGAGAAAACACTCCATGCTTTCCGGATTCTGTAGATGTGTCCTTTTGCTGTGGATGTATGCTCAAGATGCTCAAAAGTTGCTTCAATGGAGATGGGTAATGACAAATTGGTAGCTTTGTGAGCTCTCAATTTGGCATTATAAGGGTAAGATTGATGGCTTTGGTTCTCAAAATAGCATGGTAACTTTAGCTCAAAGATTTTTGATGAAATGGCTTGGGATGGGATTCAATTTATAGGATAAGGGGTAGAGGGATAGAGGGCTTAGATGCAAGGATGGATGAAGGCTTAAGGAGGGCTAGGATGCACTCAAAGGAGAGCACATGGATTGTGCTTGTTTAGCACCAATGAGAAGGTGACACTTGTCACAAGGAGGATGAGTGTGAGAGGGTAGGGTAAAGGGTTGGTTAAAGTCATGATGAGTGGGGTTGAGTATGTAAGAGGGATGTAAGAGGAATGAGTGTGAAAGAGGGAAGAGTGTGGAAGATGGGTGTAAGAGTCATGAGTGGGCTTGTAAGAGTCTTTTATGTTTTGTAAGATCACTCATGACTTAGTGGTTGGGTTTTTTGAGGGGAGACTTTGGTTTGGATTAGGAAATTCTTAAACTTGTTTAAGGAATGTGACAACATTAGGGGGTGGATTAGGCTTGGGTTTAGGATTAGATTAGGGATGTTAGAGATGTGCAAGTGGATGACATTAATGAGGGTGGGTGAGTTAGTGGCTAAGCTTGGTTAGTATGGGTGGATGGGGTGGATTAGGCTAAATGGAGGATTAGAGATAGGTTAGGGGTGTTTGAATTTGAGGATTTCATTTATCAAATAGATTTATTTAATAAATGGGGAATTTTGGAATTAGATAGGAGAAAAGGATTTAATTGATAAATAATAGATTATTTGATTTATCAATTAGGACTATAGATGATTAATTAAATTAATCAACTAGGGGATGAAAAAGGATTAATTAAATAGAAATTTAGTTAATAATGCCTTTTTATATAACTAAATAGGATTACT
Source organism: Cupressus sempervirens (assembly GCA_028749045.1). NCBI lineage: Eukaryota > Viridiplantae > Streptophyta > Pinopsida > Cupressales > Cupressaceae > Cupressus > Cupressus sempervirens. The sequence goes on along the minus strand of CM053786.1, from coordinate 834,816,471 downwards.
AAAATAGTGTAATCAAATTTAGGTGTCTACAGGCTAATCCACAAAAACTCTAATTTTTTTTGGGATCAACTTGAACACCATCTACACTAATGATATGCCCAAGGTAAAGGATCTCGGTCATGCCAAACACATATTTTGATTCCTTGGCATTTAATGAATCTATCTTGAATAGATAACACCTTCTCTAGATCCTCTTGGATCTTACTGAAGACCGATATGTCATCAAAGAAGATTAGGACATGAATATCCTCAACTACCCCTTAAACACCTGGTTGATACAACTCTAAAATTTGGTGGGTGCATTGGTTAGCCTAAATGGCATAACTATAATCTTGAAGTGGCCATAGTGACATTAGAAGGTTGCCTTCTTAATATCCTCTTCTCTCATCCTAATATGGTGGTATCCCGATCATAAATAAGTTTTTCTAAAGAAGCATGCATCATGAAAGTCATCAATCCTAGGAATATGATACATATTTTTAATTGTTTTCTTATTCAATGCCCCTATAATCAATGCTCCTTAATTTCCTTCTCTATATAATCTTTTTATTTCTTAGGATCATGATAGGGAGTAATCATGACCAGTTTGTATTCCTCCTTAAGCATAATAACATGCTCTATCCCCAGCCCCATGGAGAATATTTCCAAATACTTTCACATGCCTATCAAGTATCTCTTGGATATCTAGTGGATGACTCTTTTCCTGTGACTCCTATAGAGCTAGCTTAATGAAACATTCTTCTTCCTACTCTATGTCATTATGCCAAAAAAATCCCTATATTTTCCTCATGGAGGCTACTCTTCAACTCCCATCCAAAAGTCCTCTTAGTAAAATAGTTTTTCCCTCATGTTGGAATCTCATCTCCGATTTTACTAGGTTGAGTGTGAACTAAACTAGCAAGGCCATCCATGTCATGTTGAGGAATGAGGATGATATCATAGTCTCCCATGTCTAATACATAGAACTCCTCCAACTCATAGACATCTCCAAACCTAATGTGAATATTAGATATCTTTTGAGTGCATAATAATTTTTCACCATTAGCTACCATGACTCTAAACCCAAAATGCTCCTTGGTCTATAAACCTCTTGTGGCTATCAACTGTGCATCTATGAAGTTATGTGTAGCCCCAATGTTAATGACAGAGATGAATTTCTACCCTTAACTCCTCTACTATAAAATACTCCATTTAGTTTGACTTAGTCTCGAGAGGGTACTTATGAGATAACCCCAAAGGCTCCCTACAATTTAAACACATATCCTTCTTCAAAAATTCATTTAGGGTGTCATTATCCAACTTCCTATTATTCCATTTTGGTAGTGCATCTTGGTAAAAAGGTTTTTTCCCTTATCCTTATCCTTATACATATGTGAATCCCTAGGCTAAAATCTACTCTTAAAAGAAGAAGGTGCTAAGTCATGAGCCTTCTTAGTGGCCTCCTATAATGCAGCTAGTTCACCCACCTTGACCTAACCCCTAAAGGGATCTAAGAGTCTATCCATAAACAACACTATAAATCTCCTCTCTATAATATTTGTGACCAATACAACTAATCTTTGAAATTCATTTATCCATCTCAACTGATCCCCACCGCTTCAGTTGTGCCACCTTTTGAAACTATATCTTGAGATCTTTGCTATCAAATATTTATATGATTTTGTTAGTGAATTTCTCTTTTCCCTTATCCTTATCCTTCTTTGTATGTGAATCCCTAGGTTGAAATCTACTCCTAAAAGAAGAAGGTGCTAAGTCACAAGCCTTCTTAGTGGCCTCCTATAATATAGTTGGGTCATGCACCTTAACCCAACCCCTTAAGAGATCTAAGAGTCTATCCATAAAAAACACTACTAATCTCCTCTCTAAGATATCAATGACCAATACAACTAACATCTAAAATTAATTGATATACATCTCAACTGATCCCCACCACTTGAGCTATGCCAACTTTTCAAACTGTAACTCGAGATCTTTGGTATCAAATATTTATACGAGTCTCTTAGTAAACTTCTTGAATGATGTGATCTGATTACGTCCCAAGGTTACTATGCCATGGTGCCACCACTCATACATTGGACCATTCAAATGAATAGTTGCATACTTGATAGCCTCCTCTGTAAGTATATGATTTAGCTAGAAGTATGTATCCACCTTCTACACCCAAGATTGTGTAGTCATCTTCCCTGAAGCATCATAACAAGGTAAAGAAAGTTTTCAAACTTTCCTTCTTTGCTCAAAGTTTTGATTACTCCCTTGTACTATAGGCATGTGTCTCATCCTCAAGTCCATATAATCTCCAAGGGAAATATTTTCATAAAACAATGATCCACTAGCCTTCTAGTCCCTCCTAAACTAATCTTGTAACTTGGTAATATGTAGTTTGTTTACTGGTTGAACCAGATCTTTAAGTGGGAAAGTGGGGAGAAGAAGGTTTGAGGTTTCTATTCAAGATGGGCATGCAATATGTCTAAAGTTATCAACCTCATTCCCATCTTTTCCTTGTCCATAATTATTACCATTAATATTATTCTCAGGACCATTGTCATTGTCTCAACCTCCATTATTATCATTGCCCCCATTAACATTGCCTTGATTAATATTGATGCCAGTCTATCTAGCCATAAGTTGAAGCATCATATATCCATGTGCCTATTTTTCTCCTATTTCATATGTTGCCCTTGCTCTAATGTATCTAATAATCATCTGAACACTATGTCCTCCTAATCATTCCTACCTTCACCTAGCATTGTATTTCTATAATCTCAATCACCCATACTACTATCCTATTCAAAGAATATATCCTCTATGTCCATATGACATGATTCTCTATCCATCTAGATAGATGAACTAGACTAATTACTCTGTTAGTCTGAATCTCTATTATCTTTCTCTAGTATGGTGGAAGTTAAAGGCCTCTGTCACATGCTCAAACATACATCTTAACTTGTTTTATTTTTGACATTTTGTCAAACACTTTTCCTTCTATCATGTGTTCTAAATTCCTTGTAAGGCCTCCACAATATGACATGACTTAAAGGCTTTGATACCACTATAATGGGAACCCTAGAAATCCCCAAAAAATAAAGCAACTATTGATAGGAATTTAGTCAAATAATTTGCATTCAAATCTTTATTTCTCTATTTAATGTGTAAACCCTTTTAAGGCTCTAGAAATTAAATGTTTGTTTGTCTTTATGTCTTTGCATAGATTTGAAAATCACAAAATGTGAACAAGAAGGAATTCATAATAATTTTCAAAACTAAATATTGAATTACATCTAAAATAATATTATTTTCAAAACTACTAAAATCAAACACATAGTAGACTTTTCAACTCACTTATTACTCCAATATTATAACGTAATGTTCCAGTAATGACTTCCCATGTTGTTGCTATAATAACATGAATAGTGTCACATTATAATGGTGTAAATAGTGTTGCATTGTAGTAACATGAATAGTATTGTGTTATAGTGCTACTAGAATATTAGTTTTCTTGAATTAGTCCAAGATCTTCATTAAAATAATTCCTTTAGAATTGTAGAAGCATCGGACAAGAAGTGGCGAGGATATGAGCAAACACCCAATCTTCCTATAATTGGAAATGTGCCTAATTTTCTTGTTATTAAAGCTGATAGCAATGAATTCCAAAGGCTAAACCCCAAGGGAATGACATCTAGAATGTCACAAAAGAGGATAGATGCCCTATAATGCCAAGAATGGATATGTAATTCACACACAAATTTCTCCTTGTATTCAACATTGCCAAATGAAGCCACCGATTCTCCTTTTTATTCTTTCTCTAAGGGTCCACTCAACTCTCATGAGAAATGTGGGATAAAAATGTGCAATATAAAACCTATTAAAAAATTCACTTATGTCTCCCTTATGTTCCCCTTTGATTCACACACACTCTCATAAAATTGAATATTAAAGTAGTACTTTAATAATTCTTCAGGCATTAAAATATATTAGCTATATCAGACTCTAAATAGCATGAGTGATAGCTCTTTACAAAGCTCTTACTCAGGAGTATCAAATCCAATCACAAAACTAGCCTCCAATATGTCCTTTTGACTTACTAGAAATAGTTAGTATGCCTCAGATTGAGTAAATCAACTATGTTTGGCCCAAACTAGAGATGACTAGGCCAAAACACTCTAGGATCCCATTAAACCCTTTTTTTAGCCCTTGTGACCATGTAGAACAAGGCTAACACACACAATTGGTCAACTATTAAGGTGGGGACATTACAAAATGGTTATTGGGGTTTTGGAAATTGCATGCACCATTTGTTGGCAAGTTAATGTGAGTTTTCTAGATGCTTTGTGGTTTGATTGAATAATTAGAAGTTCTAATTAGAGTTTCTTACCTTTGATAATGTAATTGAAAAAAACTCCATTTTTGAAGGTTTTCAAGTTATATTATACCTAATTTCTGATTAAGTGGGCATGGTTTCAAACAATCACTCTACTCAGTAGCTGGAATTTATGTTTTCTATATTTTTACTCAAATGCTACTTCTGTTCAATTATAGGCTTCAAGAAGTATATCATTATATCAAAGGATAGCTAATATCTTCTTAATACATCACCTTAATCTATTCTTATATATCAACAAGGATATTTAAAGGTTGTAATTTTTTTCCAAATGGAATGGTTACTCAAATTCATATGAATATTTGCACCGACAATATCACAAAGCTAAATGACCACATGGACAATATACAATAACATATGACCACCCTTCCTTTTAATAATGATCATTATAAGGTAACATTACACCATACATTAAATGATAATATTTCCCCTTTTATAGATCAAAGTGTTTTAATGAAACATGATATTTCCTTCTAAAAGATAATCACCTCAAATTACTAAGTATCGAAGCTATAGTCAAATACAAGTACCTAGTTTGATTTCATCATAAATAAAAATTGATTAACTTATTCAAAAAATATACCATACCCTTCTTCATTACAACAGATTGCATAATACATACCATATGAAATAATTTTTCAACATCCTAAAGAATCCTATCCAAGTATACAAGCTTGATGATCCTTCACATTCCAAAACTGTCATTTTCCAAGAAAATGTTGTTAGCAACATTTTTAACAACTTTGCAATATTTTACAACTTTTTGCATTTTTGACATTTTATTCTACCACATGCCTACTTGGCACCTCAAATACATCCAAAAGCTTACAATGATCATTTTTGTTCAAAATATTAAGGATATGATAGGTTACTGAGAGGGGAGGGGTGAATTAGTAACCTTAAAACTTTTTATTAATTTACCACACATTCATCTATGCTACTACATGCATTAGTTCTAAAACATAAAACAATCATTACACAAGAGAACACAATATTTTGGTGACCCACAAACCTTCCAAATAGAAAGTAAAACTAGGGTAGGGATGATACCTACAAAAAATTAATGCTACAGTATAAAGTTGGCCTATTAAGGCTTACATTGACCACTTTTGGTCATTTTCCCTATTAGGAGCACAAAGGACTACTAGGTCCACCTTGTTAAAGGATTTGCAAACATACAACAAAGTTTGCACTCTGTTAGGAGATTTGTACAAAGATTGTTAAGTCTACCTTGTTAAAGGATTTAGAAAATTGATTCACCTATTAGGACAAAGTTGTGGATCCACTTGCAACTGATTACTGATAAGATCCCTTATGCACTTATCACCTCATGTGATGGATATATCTTTTCAGTCTCTGAATTGACCTTGCTATGTACCTTGGACTGCTGCTGATAATCTTTCCAATATATTCTTCATTACTTCACTATTTCTTCAACATTCATCATTTCATTCATGTTTTATATCTTACAATACATCTTAAATATATACCTTTCAAACTTAAAAAATTACAAGGCCGGCCAAAATACAAGTAAACAAATACATTACAGAGTCAACCCAATAGTCAATAACTTGGGTTCACTGAACTAACTCAGTGACCTTCTGATACATGGTTTCCACTACATTACTCAACATCATCATGTACTCAGTAGAAGTGAAGGATTGGTCCATACTAATCACTTGATGCAATTCTGAACTCTGTAACCATTGGTGACTTGGTAGATGCAGTGTCACTTGGTAGATATTGTACACTAAGTTTACCTTGCTTCACTCAGTAAACACTAAATCTTTCAATCACTTGGTTTGCTTCATGACACAAACTTACTACTCAGTAGACACTTTGAAGCATGGTAGATACTGAGAAGCTCGGTAGACACTGCTAGACTTCATATTGTCTATACTTTCTCGGTAGCCACTATCTTCTTGGTGTAAACTACTAAACTGCTAAGCTTACAAGGTAACCACTAGATGCTCGGTAAGCATTCAAAATTGAGTAAGTGTTGTCACTAATGACAAAAATAATCATAATGCCAACAATCTCCCCCTTTGGCATTAGTGACAAAAACACTTATGAACCAAAACTTATGTTAACTGACATTCTGATTTACTCTGCTATATACATAACTTACATATCTCCCCCATACATATGGCATGCATAGCTTGTATCTGTACAATGTCTTTCTTACTCCTTTTGCTCTCATTTCTTGTACAAATCATACTCCCAATGCCAAAAATATTATCTCCCCCTTTTTGACAATAATGCCAAAGAATATATATACAATAAATTTAAATTGAGACACCAAAATGTGAGAGAAAATTGGAGTGTACCTTGAGAATAAGAGATAATGTCTTATCCCAATTATCTTGCAAAATTTTGTAGGTTGAGAGAGCCACTTGAACTTCTACAGAAAGTTCAGTCATATGATCTGCTATTGAAAAATTGCTATCATGAATCAATGCTTTTGAATAGGCAATATGCTTCTACATTTGGTCAATGACTAGAAGAATCATATTCTGAATGTCAATTAGTGTAGACCTTATTCTAGCTTCTTCTCTAAGTAATTTTGCCTGCATTCTGGACAAAAATTTCACCTTCATGTGATGAGATGAGCTTGAACTATGGTCAAGCTACAACTTTTGAGCACTATCCTTCATTTCCACATCTATCTTATTTAATTTTTCTTTGATTTCCTTCGTGTACTTGGTAACATCATAGAGCTTGCCAAAAAGTGATGTCACATTTGTGAAATCTTGCTCAAGGTTCCTCAAAATTGAAGATAATTCAACTTGCTTTATTGCAATGTGCTAAGTAATGTGCTCAAGCACCTTATTTTCAAATTTCTTTTCTACCTTTTCAATGAGTTTCTCTTGCCCAGAGGTGTCCTCATTGAACTTATTTACAACCTCTTCTAATTACAACAAAATGTGTTGAGATGAATCAACATCAACACCAATGGCTTCAATGATTCTATTTTTAGCATTCTCTATTATGGTGTATTCTTTGTCCCTTTCTTCAATGAGTTGCTTATGCCTTGCCTTATACTCTAAAAGATGACTGACTATTCTCATTTCATTGGTTGAGGCATTGTCCAAATCTATCTTGGGAATAACAATTTGTTTATCCAAGTCTATGTCTTCATCAATTTGCTTGCCAGTAAGTAGAAGTTTTAGAGGAGTCTTAGGTTTTACTTATGTGCTTACTTCTTTGGATTTGGAAACATAGACAATAGTTGACATAGATGGACTAGCAGAAAAAACTTGAATTGGTGCAACTAGAGGAAAACTAAGAGAAGTATCGACTATGCCCAAAATTGGTGTGCTTCCCAAAAATGATGTACAAATTGGAATATTCAAAATTGGAGTAGATAAAATTGAACTTACTATACATCGAACAAAGGAGGTTAACACAATTGATGCTACTATGACTGATTGCTTGGGTGTTGCTGAAGAGAGTTGCAACTCAGTAGATGAAGTAATTGTAACTTCTATAGAGGATGCTTGGAGCTGAGGGGTAGCAGGAGTAGATGATGTTTCTAATGTGGATGTATTCAATCTTGTTGAAGCTGTCTCCAACCCTGATGATGTTTCTATCTTAGGTGGAGAGTGAGGAAGGGGTGCAATGACTTGTGCTGCAATCTTCATTGGGTCATCTTCTTCATCCTCTTCCTCCTTGTCTTCCTCTTTAGCTTCTTCCCCTTTCTCTTCATCATTAGACCTTAGTGCCTAATCATCTCTAGTATCAATAGTAGCACTTGGAGCATTGTCATCTTCTTCATCATCACTGGTACCATCATCATCTTTGATCACAACTAGATCATTAATGGGCTTATGAAGATGATAGATATTCTTCCACATGTTTGTTGCATCTCTTACAACATGCTCAATTTCCTTAATCAGAATCAAACATGTGTGAAATCTAATCATCATTTTACCTTCATTTTTCTTCATGGCTGCCTTTATTTCTACCTCAGTAAGATTTGATAGAAGATTCTTCAAGGACTGCTCATAGATGTCCTTTTCTATTTGAGTGGCTGACACCCACCTCAATTGTAGTCTTACCAAAAATTCTTTTGAGATTTGATGGGCAATCTAGTCTAGGAATACTTCCATTTTCCCATCTTCATAAGTACTAGTTCCTCAATTTGCATCTTCTCTGCATCAGTTCTAGTTTCAAATTTTAGAGTTTTGAAATTAGTGATGCTAGCTCCCTCTTCCATCTGCTTCAATCTATCTTGGAAGGTAAGTTGGGGCTTGTTAAATACTACTTCATCCTTATTCTTACCTTTGCCATGCCTGGTGAAAAAAACTATGGAGGCCTTTGGGGGTTTTGTGATGATAACCCTACCTTTCTTCTTGGCTAGCTCTACCTCCTTCTCTTATTCTTCCTCTTTATTTTTTTCTTCATCCTCACCTTTTCCCTTGGTAATCATTAAAGGCTTGGTAGCAGTTTTCATCTTGGCAACCTTTCTTTTGCCTTTACTGATTGCTTGGGGAAGTTTGATCTCCAATTCTATTCTGCCTTTGTCCTCATCATAGGTTCCAAAAATTAGTTTCTTGGGATCTACTAGCTCATTTACTAGTGCCTCAATGATATCCCTAGTTTCATCAATGTTTACCTCATAAGGTAGAGGTTTCACCCATGCAACTTAGGGCCTAACTACCTGAATGTATAGTCTATCACATTCAACCATAAAACATACATCATCTTTGTAATCCTCAACAAGTTTAGGAGGAATCATGAACTTGTTGTTCATCCTCTCCTTGAAGTCTTCAAAATAGTTGTCCATTATACTATCAAAATTGACACCCATTTCTATTATAAACTCATTAATCTCATATAGAATGGGGAAATCCTTTCTCCATATCATAGAACTTTTGGAGCGAAAGAATTTTTGTACATAAAAGAATAAACATGTTAACAAGGAACCAAATTTACAAAGATTATTATTAGATGATCTGATTCTATCCATGTTCTTGTTCAGTTGCCTTAGCAATAGCTCAAACAAGTCATATTCCAAATTCTTCTTCACAACCTTAAATGCCAGGTCTATAGCCTCAAATGGAACACTATTCAAATGACTCAAACTTTAAATTTTGTAAGCAATTACATGAATTCCAAATCTCAATTCTACATCGGTAATGGTGCTAACCTTTAAGCCTTTATCATCCCACTCGACTAGGGTTTTCTTCTGTAGTTCATCTTAACCTAGGGTTTTGGTGGATTTGGCTTTGCTAAGTATGGGAAGGCCAGTAATCTTGTGAATCATCTTCTTAGTGATTAATATGGGCTATTCCAACCATAGCTGACCATTGTGAACATGGTTGAGAATATACCTAATCCATTTTGTTTGAAAGCTTCTTGGTAAATGAGATATGTGGGTCAACCCTTTTGTTTCCAAATGTTTATGCTCAGGTTTTAGTGAGCCATTAACAAACATTTATTCTAATGTGCTATCCATTTCCAGGGTTCCTATTTCTTGAATTGAACATTTGAAATGAGTTTGGATATTGTTGATCAGAAGTACCTTTGGTGGAATTTGTAACTATGTGTCATTAGAGTCGAGTGCTTCTGCTACTACGAGAACCAACTTGAAGTTTAGTTCTTTCCATTCTACACCCTTGACCAACATTTCTAATCCATGTTTCACCTTGCTAGTGCTTGTTCTTGTGGAAGCCATTACTACTCAATAAGTGATGGAAATCTTTGAAATTTTTTTTTAACTACAAATTCACTCGAAATCACTTGAAGTTGCTTGAATGCACCTCAAAATCTCTTTGCTCTAAGGATATGATGAAAAATGAAGTTGAATTTTGCCCATTTTGATGAAAAGTTTTCCATTAATGCTAGGTACCATATTGTCGTAATGCATGACTAACTGTCATCCACTAACCTAACTCAACATGAGTATCAACTCGGTAGACAAACAAAATTTCTTTTACTCTTGACCTCGCTTGGTAAGGTATTTAACACTTTTCTTGGTAAAGTCTAATCCATTCAATGAAAGATAATCTTTTTGTGATCCCAGGGTATCTGCAATATCTTTCTGTGATCTTGAGGTATCTACAATACTAATTGGATTATTTTACATTCCTCACATTTCTTGGAACTGCTTGTGATTTCCTTGTTGAGTATAGCTCCAACTCATTCTTAGGAATTTAGTTTGAGGGGATGGAGTCACCCACTTGTTGAGTGACTTCATTTCCATGATTTGAGCTTGTATCTTTAGTGGATTTAGGAATCCATTGCTGCCTCATTTGTTTCCTTATGTTGTTAGCCCTTGCTTTCTTTTCATCTTCAATTTTACTTATATTCATGCAATTTTTAGCTATATGACCAAGTTCAGTGCATGTGTAACACCTTATAGTAGTGTCCTTCTTCCTTAGGTGATGTCTTGCACAATTTATACCAATGTGTCCATATTCTCCACAATAATGACATCTACACCAAGTATTGTAGTCCCATCCAAATATTGCCTTTACAAGTTGTTCAATTGGATTGAATGTTTTGGATCTACATTGAGATGCTTTGTGACCATGCTTCTTGCAGTTATGACAATTGCTTTCAAATTTTGGTTTCTCCTTACATTCATTGGCTTTGTGACCATGCTGATTATAGTTATGGCACTTTCCATTGAATTTTCCTTTACCATTGCACCAATATTTATTTGATGTATGACCAATTTTTCCACAATGATTTCATGAGGGTTTTAGATTCCTTTTTACACCTTTCTTGGAAGATTCACCTTGTTCTTCATTGTATCCAAGTCCCGCTTTATCTTTTTTCTTATGAAGATTTTGCTCATTTTGCTGAATCAGTTGATTCATGTCTTCTTGTGACTTCATCATTCTTTCATTGATTTTTTTTTAGTATTTAGGCCACTCTTTAATTTTTCAACAATTTTCTTTTCACATCTCAGTTCTCTCAATATTCTTTCATTAATTTCCCTTTCACAATTTAGATCACTTCTTATTCTTTCATTCTGTGCTTTGAGAATCCTAATTTCTTCATTTGCTCCAGACATTTGATCAATGAGGTCTTCATGCTGATTGGGTTGATTGTTTCTTGCCTCGAAGTCTTCATTTTCCTTGTTTCTTTGTTCCAAAACTTCACATAGCCTAATTGATTGGATTTCTTGTTCTCTTTTATGTTTTCTTACTTCTTCCTGCAGAGAGGCATTCTTTGCTAGGAATTCCTTAATTGCCTCATTAGCTTCATCTGAGCTGCTTGATGGTAAAAGGTCTTCAATATTTTTTTCAACATACTGATGGTTATTCATTTGTCTTGCAAGTTCCTTCCTTCTTTTTAAGGATTGGGAAAGATACTCCTTTGCTTCTTTGAGTTGAGCCATGGCCACTTCCAAATCTAAATTTTCATTTTCAATTTCCTAGTCAAGTCTGAATATCTCCATCTGTCCTTTAGATCTTTTCTCAAGCTGCTAAACTTTTATCCTAAGAACCACAAAGCTCTGATACTAATTTTTGAAAATATTCAAGATATGATAGGTTACTAAGAGGGGAGGGGTGAATCAGTAATCTTAAAACTTTTTATTAATTTACCACACATTCATCTATGCTACTGCATGCATTAGTTCTGAAACATAAAACAATCGTTACAAAAGAGAACACAATATTTTGGTGACCCAGAAACCTTCCAAATAGAAAGTAAAACTGGGGTGGGGATGACACCCAAAAAAATTTAATGTTTTAGTATAAATTTGGCCTATTAAGGCTTATATTGACCACTTCTGGTGATCTACCCTGTTAGGAGCACAAAGGACTACTAGGTCCACCTTGTTAAAGGATTTGCAAACATACAATGAAGTATGCACTATGTTAGGAGATTTGTACAAAGACTATTAAGTCTAGTTTGTTAAAGGATTTAGAAAATTGATTCACCTATTAGGATGAAGTAGTGGATCTACTTGCAACTGATTATTGATAAGATCCTTTATGCACTAATCACCTCATGTGATGGATATATCTTTTCAGTCTTTGAATTGACCTTGTTGTGTACCTTGAACTGCTGCTAATAATCTTTTACATATATTCTTCATTAATTTTCTATTTCTTCAACATTTATCATGTCATTCATGTTTTATATCTTACAATAAATCTTACATATATACCTTTCAAACTTACAAAATTACAAGGTCAGCCAAAATACAAGTAAACAAATACATTACAGAGTTAGCCCAATATTCAATAACTCAAGTTCACTGAACTGACTTGGTGACCTTCTGATACACGACATCTACTGCATTACTTAGCATCATCATGCACTCAGTAGAAGTGAATACTTAGTCCATACTAATCACTTGATGCAATTTTGAACTCGATAACCACTGGTGACTCGGTAGGTGTCATGTCACTCGATAGATACTGTACATTGAGTTTACCATGCTTCACTCAGTCAACAGTGAATCTTTCAATCACTCAGTTTGCACTAAATATTCATGACACAAACTTACTTCTTGGTAGACACTGTGAAGCTTGGTAGACATTGTTGGACTTCACATTGTCTATATTTGCTTGGTAGCCACTGTCTGCTCTGTGTAAACTGATGAACTGTTAAGATTACAAGGTAACCACTAGATGCTTTGTAAGCATTCAAAATTGAGTAAGTGTTGTCACTAATGAAAAAAAATATCATAATGCCAACACATTTTAACATTTCATTTTAATCCATCTATGGCCTTGCATGGAATTTTACACCTTTAGGGTCTTTGACTCAGTTTGACCAACATTGAGGCATTATACCCACACCATGCACCTTATCAGTGCTTCTATATTTTAGATACATGTCTACAAAAACATATGCAAAGTTCCACCTTCATCATGTATTATGGATGTGCATATCTCTTTGAAAAGCTTCCCATTTTGTTACTTGTAGGGATGACATTGTCAAATGTTGGTAATGTTGGGACTCAAAATTGAAGCTATGATTTTGAGTACCATTGAAAAAATTAAGCCTTATGAATGCCTTTTAGTGCAAGTGTACCCAACCACCCATTTGAAGCCTAAGAGGTTTTTAATACTTCTAACACCATGCATTCAGAATGTATATGTGTTCCATGAAGATAAATTCCCATTTTGAGCCATTCCATGAAGCCTCGTTTTGAGCAATGTTCAATTCTAAATTTTTACCCAAGTCTCAAACAATGACAAGAGACCATGTTTGCATATGAATATCTCACACCCAATAATGTTTTATGACTCACTATTTTGGGAGTGTTTAGTTTCAATACCAAAGAGATTATATTTCATATTTTGAGTCATTTTGAATTTGTTTGACTAGGTTTTGAATCCGTCAAAGTTGGTCTTTTAATATTCTCATGCTGATGTAAATCATTCTTAATTATGGGAGGCCCTATTTGACTTGTTATAATTTTGAACTAGTTGACCAAAATGATATAATTTTATTTTCATTGAATTTTAGAGGTTAGAGACTTTCTATGTTTTGAATTTGAACTTATGATGAATCTGTTGCATAGTTTTTAATCTTGATTCCAAATGTAATTTGTAACTTTTTCTTGGTGTCAATAAATGCATATTAGTTAGTGCCCCTTTTCGTGATGTCATATATCCAAATTCATGATAGGTGACATCAAATGGATTGTACCACTATGTTTTCCTCTAGAAACACTTCAAGTGTGCCAATTTTCAAATCTTGATGAATCCATCTACACACTTTTACAAGTCAATTCCATTTGAAAAAAATGTGTTTTTGCCAGTGCTTCTAGTCTGTAAATTCTGAGTAGCCCACTTTGACAGCTCACCAATGAGTCTTGTTATTTTTCATGAACCCTAACCCTATTTTTATATTTTCCTCATGAAAGTGAACTAATATCCCATTTTTCATCCCCCCAAGTGTTAGTTTGCCTAGTTTTCATAGCCAAAACATAATGCAATTTATTATTTTCGGACATGTTTTATTGTAGGCATTTTTTAATGGGCAACTTTGACAGTCGATTTCTTTTGATTGAGAATTCATCATGGGATGAGATTTGATAGGGTAAGAGAATGTAGAAAAAGAATCAGTAGTTCTGATTTCAGAGCCCGATAAGGTGTTTTGATCAATTTTTAAGGTCAGTCAAAGGACCTCTTGGCACAAAGTTTACAGTTTGTAGAAAAAGAGGTAAAATGAGTTTACCTGATTAATCAATGGTCAAACTTTTTTCTAATCATTATGATGGGTTCAATGAATCATTTTGAGGATTCAGTTGGTTGGAAATGAATTATTTTTTGGTTGGACCCACTTTGGAGCCTGATGTATTTCGCTAGGTTGATAAGATGCTACAAGATTGGAAAAATTCAAAGAAAAAAATGATCCTGATTATTAGAAATGTATCAAATAATCCATCACCTTCTAAAAATTAAGGAGGTGTATAGGTTTTGAAACTTTTCTTTTTCAGATCATGTCAAACAGAGCATTCTTGTCATTAGAGTTGATAAAGTGATGATTGCAAGTGATAAGTTGGGGTTGTTTTTTAAATATAGTGCATAAATTGGATATGGTTTTAAGTTTGGTTTCTCATCATCTTAATGGTGTGGACCTCCAAGAGCTACTCACAACTACATCATATGACAAAAGATTTTATTCTTGATATTGTGTTGGATCACAATGCCTTGTTCCAAAGCTCTCAATCTGGAGATGTGTTGGAGAACACAAGTTGTTTGAAATCTATTGGATGCATTTAGATGCTCCATATTAGCCACCTCAATAAGTTGCGGGCCATTTACCTAATGCAGATAAGCTATAATTAAATTACTTCATATTGTTATTTGTAATGTTTTGCGTACTGAGAAAGGCATCATCCTCCAATCACAGGTGGATGGTAAATTGATTTTTTTTGTTCCTAAAGATATGTGGCTTCACAAGACAAATCAGATCCCCCCTTCTTTAAATTAATAATAGTGGTGACTATGTTCAATGACATTTGGAAGGGCACCCATGTAAAATTTGCATGTTCCTTCTTGAGCTTGGGCTCCAAAACCTTCAATATTCAATTATCAAAAGAGAAGCTCTTGAATACAAATCCATGCAATGAATGCATCATCCTCTTCAACATTGATGTATCAAGAAAAACTATATGCACATCAACACTTTGGCTCAAGCATGCACAGGCTTCAACCAAGTAATATGATGATTGATATTCTGCAAGAGTAGTTGCCAACTCCAACTATATGAGCCATTATAGATGCCTTCATACAACATGGTCATACATTTTATGGGTGCTCATTTTATGTAAACCATGCAACATTATTGTGGGCTTAAAATATAAGATTTTGCACATTTTAACCAGCTCCATAATTACCCTCCTTACTACACATTTCAGTCAGCAACTTGCTATCACGAAACTAGGAACAAACTAAAAACAAATTGCCAAGTTGAAGCTGCATGCTAAAATCTAAGACCCCGCCTTGGAGCTAGAGGTAGCAAAAGTAGTGACAAGGGAATCTTTCATGGTAGGGGAGGTAGCCCACACAAGAGTCCAAGGTGGCACATGAAGAAGAAAGTGGCACTAAGGTAGAGAAAGTTGCACATAGTGGTCAAAGTCCATGCTAGAGGAAAGAGCACCACATGCAAAGGAAGAGGAGATATAGCTTGCAAAAGATAGGGGAAATTCACACAAAGAAACTATAGGAGATGCCCAAAAAGGAGGCAACATACATCAATAGAGCTGCACATCATAGAAAGGAAGCCAAAAGCCAAAGCCTAAGGAAGGCAGCAGTAGACAAGGGAGAATCCCAGGCACTTTTCAGAGGAAGTTGTGGCATTTTGCAAAAGGAGTGGAGATTGGCTTTGAAAGTGTGAGCATCTGGAGTTTGCTTCCAATTGGCATGCATGTTGCAATGATTGTTGTTTCCCTTACAAACATACTTTCTATTTTTATGGTTTCCATTGAAAGCTGCAAACATTTTCTCCTTCCACCATTAGTCAAAATGCCTCACCAAGGATGCATTGAGAAGGAGGCGTGAATGAAGTTTTGATTTTCAAGTCTTTTTGAAAGAGGAACAACTCCAACTAGAGGACGTACCATCATTTTTGTAGGAAGGCCTCTCTAGCATTAGGATATAAAAAGGAAAGTTGTTTGTCCCACATTTGGCAAGGGGAGGCTTTTTATAGTGTTTAATTACTTCTCCACTCACATAGACAATTTTTTTTAAGATGGTGCCTTTTTAAAAGGCAAGGCTCATGTGCAAGGACCCCACTTGGTCAAATGATGAAGATAGCTAGAGGCAACCATAGGTAAAATTTTGAATGAGCACACAAATTGAGGAGCTACTAGGAATTTGTTAGAGAGAGTGGCCAAAATTTGGTGGTCACTATGTCAACACTGGAAAATGGGAGGTTTTCTACAAGCAACATGGCGACCTTCTAGAAAATTAGAAATTTGGCAATAAGTGTGGACCCAACTGGTAGTTAAGGTGACCAATAGCATTATGACAAGTGGCAGCATGTGGAGATCAGGTTGATAAATTAGATAGTGACATGGTAGTACATATTTTAGAGGGCACAAGATCATGCCATGTGCTAAGTTTGATGACAATTGCTATGTCATTAAAATTAAGTTGCTTGATCATTAACCAAGTGACATGGTGACCCAACCAACAAGTGACACATGGAAATGATTTGGTGCTCATGTGTTAAGCTAAGGTGGATTGATGACTAAAGGTTGAGATGGCAGAAGGTGACATGTGTCACATGGTCACTATGTCACGGTGATGTGGTATGAAACTGACTCATCACATGACATAGCAACCCAACTAGCAAGTGACACAAGGTAGACATGTGGCAACCACATGAAAAATGTTAGATAACAGTTAGGATTCAACCAATCAGAACACACTACATGGTGAGGGCTAGTCAACTAGATTTGACCTAGAGGAAAATGGTGGGAAATTTTGACAAGTGAAAATTTTAATATTTTATTATATTTTCTCTTAGAACTACATGCATAAAAGTTTTAAGTAAAATTTGATTTAATAATATAGTTCAAACTTTATAAAAATGTCAAATTTTTGCAAATGTGTTATATGAAGCCTAACAGGGGCCTGATTTTCAAATCAAGATTTTGAGAGTTCCTGATAAGTGAATATAGGCATATTATATATCATCCAAACTAGGAGAAGATGAACTTTTTGATTATGCAGTTTGTTTTCACACATACAATCATTGGTTCATGTTAGAGACAAAAATGTAAATTTTGGGCCTTCTTAGAGAAATTTATGAAAATTGAAAATACAGTTACATGTCTAGTAAAAACACATATTAAAAGGTTTGTTGGGTTAATTTTGAGAATATTATGCCATTCTAATATAATTTGGCTCCAATTTTTCAGTTATGATGGATATTTATTTTTCTAGTTAGGCTGAATTTTGGGATTGAAGTTGGAGTCATGATTGAAGAAACAAATCTTTTGTGAAATGAAAGAGGAAATGAAAATATCTCAAGGTTAGGATTGAAATTTTTTCATCCTATATATTTATCTTCCTCTCTTTGATTAGGGGTTCTAGTTTTTCACTGTGCAACAGGTTGGTTCCAATTTTGGAGAAAAAATTATTGTGTTCCAATCTGTGCAACTGGTTGGTTCCAATTTTGGAGAAAAATTATTATGTTCCAATCTTCAATTTTCTCAGATTTGTAAAACTAGGTTTCTAGTCTTGATGTGTTCTCATCATTGTGACACCATCTTTTTTCAGCATATTTTCTCTTATATGACTATAGTAGTGAAGATAATAGAGAAAGTTCAAATCTATTAGGTGCTTTATGTTTTGATTTTATGCATCTGAATGTATAGTTTTAAAGAAATGAATACAATTAAGCAAGAATTTATTTAGTTTCATTCTAATTCTCATCTCTTATCTCTATAATCTACAGTCTTATGTGGTCTAGGAACAAACAACTGGGACTCATTTGCATCCCTTTAAGGTTGTATGTTAGATATGTTTTTCTGTTGGAACAAAGGGCCAAGTAAATTCTTGATGTGTTTGACATGATTGTTGGTTATTTTGAGAAGGATACTTCATAAAAATGAGGTCTTTATGTGCTGGATACAATTGTTCAATTGTGTGTTGTCTTTGATGTTACACAAATATCATATCAGTTATCAGTTAGAGTCTACTGAACTCAGTTGGTTAGCAAGGCAAAAGATAGAGTCTACCAAGCTCAATTGGTCAGCAAGGCAAAAGATACAGTCTATCAAACTCAGAAGGTTAGCAAAGAAGTTTTACAGTGTTAATCAAGCATTCTCAAGCTTGACCTTGTAGAGATAGTTGTTACTAAGCTTTCAAGGTTCAACAAGGTAATTTAGTATCTATCAAGCTTACTTGGTCATCAAAAGAAACTATGGTAGAAAATAGTTCTTACAGAGCTCTCATGAATAGTGAAGGAAATTTAGTTCTTATCGAGTTCACTAGGCATTGAAAGGATTTTGCAAAAATTGTAGTGTTAACCAAGTTGAGATGGTTAGCTCAATAAATTGTTTCTAGAGTAGTATTTACTGAGCAGGGTCAGCCAATGAAGGATTTCATTGTTTTCTGAAATAAAGTTTATTTGTTTAATGTAATATTTGTAGCCGACTGATGTATGATTTATTGGTAAATGTATCTTCTGAATGAGCTGACTTGAAAATCTAAATAGTATATATAAGAGGTCAAGTTACGAATTCCAAGTGTGTGATGGATTTGATGTGAAATGAATGCGAAGAAGGACTAATTATTATGAGAGCAAATTTTGAAGGATGATCAGAGATCATTGAGGAGAAACAAAGCTATATTTGATCAAGGAGGATCTATTGGTGTAGAATAGAGATCTATAATCAACAAATTTAGTTGCATCATATTTAGGTCAATTCATCATTACTTTCTAACCATTGTTGCAGTGATTCTAAAATCTCTTACCAGAGTTGGTTTGGTAGTCATTTTGTAAATCCTCTAACAAGGTGATAGTTCAGTTTAATTATTCTAAAGACCTCTAGTAAGGCCACTCTTAATAGGTTGATTAAATCCTCTAATAGGGTCATACCTAATAGTGTTCTTTGTAACCTTTAACAAGGTTGGCTCTTAACAGGGCTCACGTCAGAAGATTGAAAATTGGTAGCTAGTTACTTGGTGGTTTTTTCCATATTAGATTTCTACATTAAATCTAGTATCTCTTGTGTTCATGTTATTTACTTTTGCATACATGTTAATAGTTATGAATGCTTGAAGATCAGTAATATATTAATCTATCGAGTTACAACATTTTTGTGAAGTATCAGTAGTAACTAGTTATTTAAGACATCTAAGGGATCTATGAATTTTTTTTATGGTAACTAATTCACCCCCCTCCCTCTTAGTTACTCCAACTATAATTCCAACAATTGGTATCAAAGCCAAAGTAGAAATTTTGAGAGGTCAATTTGGTCAAATGAGGATGAGAGAAGATAAAAAAATTGTAAAATATGTTGAAAGAGTTAAAGCATGTGTTAGTGCAACCAAAGCATTTAGAGGAGATATCAAGGAGGAAATAGTTATAAGTAAACTTCTTAAAACATTACTTCCCATTTATGCAATCAGAGTTTCTGCAATTTAAGAAAGATGTGAAGCAAATCATAAGATAAATTTAGAGGCCATAGTTAGAAGATTGACTGAATTCAAGCTAGACAACTATGATAATTATGTTCTAGCTGCCAAGAACATTGAATTAGAATTTGAAGCCAAGATTTCACTCAAAGAGAAAGGCAAGAAGAGAAAGGATTCTTAGTCAGATAGTGATGAAGAATCAAAATAGACTTAAGACAATGATCTTGAGGTGGTTGAAGCTCCACTGGCAAGGAAATATTCAAGAGACAAAGGGAAATACAAAGGTAAGGTTCCTCTTATATATTTTTCTTGTGAAAAAATTGGACATATTGCTGCTAGGTGCCCAAATAAGCAGAACAAAGATGAGAAGAAAGGTCACAAGTACAATAGTAAGAAAGACTTCAAATCATTCAAGGATAAAGGTAAGAAAACATGTTTCATGGCTAAAGATTCTAAAGATTCTGATAATAAAGAAGAAGATGAAATTGTTTACATTGCTATAAAGGATAAGTCTGATAATGATGAGGAAATGGCACTTATTTTTCATGTGAGAAAAAATGATAAATGGATTATAGATAGTGGTTGTTCTCATTACATGACTAGTGATAAAACTAAGTTTGAACATTTTGAAGATTATGATGGTGGTAGTGTAACGTTTGGCAATAATAAACCTTGCTGCATA
This sequence comes from Cupressus sempervirens, assembly GCA_028749045.1. NCBI lineage: Eukaryota > Viridiplantae > Streptophyta > Pinopsida > Cupressales > Cupressaceae > Cupressus > Cupressus sempervirens. Next base: position 834,795,845 of record CM053786.1, on the reverse strand, counting down.
AAAGGAAAAGGAAGAATCTCACTAACCAAAGAACTTGTATGTGATAATGCATATTAGATAGAAAGACTAAAACACAATCTATTAAGTGTGACATAGCTACTCAATAATGGATTCAAAGTGAAATTCATGCATGGAAAGCAAGACTGCTAGATGGCAAAGGAAAGCTATTTGGATCAGGCACTCAAACAAAAGGTAACTTGTTTTATCTTGAACTTGGTGAATGTTCATGTTTTATTGCTCAACTTGAAGAAAGTTGGTTATGGCATAGGAAGTTATGTCATGTAAAATTTGATAACTTGGTGAAAATAAGTAAATTTAGGAAAGTAAGAGGTATTCCTAACACAAAGAAACATGAGGTTGGTTTATGCAAAAATTGTCAAATTGGCAAGATGGGAAAGACTACCTTTAAAATTAAAAACTATCAGTCTGAAGAAATTTTAGAAATTGTGCATACTAATTTATGTGGACCTATTGGAATTGAAAGTTATACTGGTGAAAAGTTCTTCATTCTTTTTATTGATGATTACTCAAGAATGATGATTGTCATGTACCTAAGAGAGAAATCAGAAGCATTTGAAAAGTTCAAATGGTATTTGGCCAGAGTAGAGAAGGAAAAAGAAAAAAGACTAAAATGCTTGAGGTCTAACAGAGGTGGTGAATTCATTTCACATGAATTCAATAACTTTTGCATTGAAAGGGGAATCAAAAGATAGGTTTCAACACCTAGAACTCCTAAACAAAATAGAATAGCTAAAAGAAGGAACAAATCTATCATGGAATGTGCAAGAACCTTAATGATTGAAAAGAACATTGCTATCAAATACTAGAAGGAAGATATTAACATTGCAGTTCATACCTTGAACTGAGTATAGCTAAAGGACTCATTCAAAACTCCCTATGAGTTATGGTATGGCTACAAACCAAATGTAAGTTACCTAAAAGTATTTGGAAGCAAATGTTACATTTTGAAAGAATATAGAAAAGGTAAATTTGATGCGAAGGGTGATGAAACAATATTTTTGTGATATTTTTGCAAAAGTAAAGCATATAGATGTTTGAATTTGTCTACTCACAAAGTCATAGAAAGTGCACATGTGAAAGTTGATGAGTTTTCTGATAGAACTGAAGAAGAAAGAAAAAGAGAACTAGAAGATTATAGGATATTTTTTTACATTGAACCTGATACAGTGCCAAATACACCTATCAATCAAGAATCTTCAACTCTCAAGGCTTTAGTAACTAAGTTGTAGGAAGTTAAAACTAAGCCAATACCTACTGAGCTACAAGGACCCAAGTTGCAAATAGAAGCTACTGAATCAACAGCTACTGAGCCCAGGCAACTAGAATCTAAAGTTGAAGTGCAAGAGGATGAAAATGAAAAGTGTTGAAAAGGCAAGGAACCTATATTAGCCAAGTATGTCAGGAGGCATCATGCACCAGATTAGATCATTGGAGATAAATCTGAAGGAACTATGACAAGAAGTAAGTTGAAAGACACTTGTTTACTTGCTGATTTTGAACCAAGAAATCTCAAAGATGCATTAGAAAATGAAAGTTGGATTGATGCTATGAATGAAAAGACATAGTAGATAGAGAAAAATAAAACATGGGCTCTTATACCTAGGCCTAAAGAAAAAAATGTGATTGGAACTAAGTGGGTATTTAGAAACAAGTTAAATGAAGATGGTAAGGTGTCAAAGAACAAAGCTAGATTGGTATGCAAAGGATACTTTCAAGAAGGAGGTATAGACTATGTAGAGACTTTTACTTCTATTGCAAGATTAGGATGTGTCAGAACCTTACTTGCATATGCTACATACAAGGGAGTCAAAGTTTATCAAATGGATGTCAAGTCAACATTTCTCAATGGTATACTGGATGGAGAGGTTTACATTGAACAACTTGAAGGTTTTCTTGATCCAAACAAAGAGGACATGGTATGAAAATTACATAAATCATTGTATAGTCTAAAGTAAGCCTCGAGAGCATGGTATGAAAGATTGCACAACTATCTTAATCAGATTAGTTTTCAAAGATCTAATGATAATAGTAGCTTGTGTATCAAGGAAGGACCAGATGATAAGATTGTTTTGGCAAAAATATTTGTAGATGATACTTTTTTCATAGGAAATTGTGATCTTTGCAAATAATTTTGAGAAAAAATGAACAAGGAATTTGAAATGTCAATGTTTGGTGAGATCAAATTCTTTATTGGTCTTCAAATTTAGCAGAATAAGAATGGCATCTATATCACTCAATCTAAATACATCAAGGAGATACTAAATTTTTTTGGTATGGAAGTCTGCAAAATAGTTGGGACTCTTATGTGTACTTCATTGAAACTTACCAAGGATGATGAATCAAAGAAAGTGGATCAGACATTGTATAGATCTATGATTCAAAAATTGCAGTATGTAGTGCATACAAGACCAAACATTGCTCTTGCACTTGGTATTGTAGCTAGATTTTTAGCAAAACCAAAAGAAAATCACATGATGGCAATCAAAAGGATCATGAGATACTTAAAAAGAACTAAAGATTATGGATTATGGTATAAACTTGGAGGAAATTTGGATTTACAAGTGTTTACTAATGCAAATTGGGCAGAAAACGTTGATGACAAAAAAAGTACAAGTGGAGGAGCTTTCTTTCTTGGAAAAAGGTTGGTTTCTTGGACAAGTAAAAAGAAAAACTGTACATCCTAGTCCATAGTAGAGGCTAAATATGTTGTTGCAGTAGTAAATTGTTCAAACATTATTTGGTTCAAATAGTTATTGGAAGGTATGAAGGAAGAAATCAAAGAACCCATTGATATGTGTAGACAACTAAATTTGATTACATCGCTTTGGTAATCCTATTTAGTTATCTCTAAAGGCATCATTAATTAAATTCCTATTTAATTAATCCTTTTCCATCCCCTAGCTAATTAATTTAACTAATCATCTATAGTCCTAATTGATAAATCAAATAACCTATCCCTAACCCTTCATTTAGCCTAATCCACCCCATCCACCCATACTAACCAAGCTTAGTCACTAACTCACCCACCCTCATGAATGTCATCCACTTGCATATCTCTAAAAAACCTAATCTAATCCTAAACCATCTCTAATCCCCCCTAACCTTGTCACATTCCCTAAGCAAGCTTAAGACTTTCTTAAACTAAGAAAAGTCAACAATCTCAACTCCCTCCAAAATATCCCAACCACTTAGCCATGAATGCTCTTACAAAGGCCATAAAGACTCTTAAAAGCCCATTCATTTCTCTTACAAGTCATAATGAAGGATCTTTATGAAGATATTATCCCTTGAGCCTCCTTTGTTGACTAATCCTTCCTCTTTCCTCCATCCACTCACCTTGTGACATGTGTCACTCCCTGATTGGTACTAAACAAGCACAATCCATGTTCTCCCCTTTGAGTGCATCTTAGCCCTCCTTAAGCTTTCATCTCTCCTTGCATCTTAGCCCTCCATCCCCCAAGCCCTTAGCCTATAAATTGAATCCCCTCCCAAGCCATTTCATCACAACCTTTTGAGCTAAAGTTATAATGCTAGTTTGAGAAACAAAGCCCTTAACCATACCCTTATAATGCCAAATTGAGAGCTCACAAGCTACCAATTTTCCATTACCCATCCATCTCCATTGAAGCTATTTTGAGAACCTTGAGCATAAATCCCACATCCACATAATAGACTCATCTCTAGATCAAGTGACCATTCTCATTGGGAGAGCTATTGCATGGCTCATATTCTCATTTGAGGGTTTTCACTTTGTCTCTCATATATGTTATGATTTTTATGCTAGTTAATGCTTTGTTCTCTTGATAGATTAGTGTTTTTTGCTAACATATTTCTCATAGACATTTTGGTATGCTCGGTGGGACTCCACTATGGGTCATTTAATCATCCATTTCAATCTATATGTTGCTTTTATTAACTAACCATCTAATGTTTCTTGTTGTTTGAGTGGATTGTAGGGTATTTTGCTTGTTTTTGCAAGTTGAAGGGTGCATTTGGAAAGAAGACATACCCTCAAAAATCCAAAAATAACAAAAAATTAAAAAAAAATTGGAAAAAATTCACGTTCTTCAGCTCTTTTCATGCAGTGTCATCTCTGTAGTTTGGCGTCTGCGCCTACAAACTGTCATCTCTGCCAGCTACTCTATCATCTTCGCAACCAAACTGACGTTTCTGCAGTTTGGCGTCTCCACCTCATTTTTTGTTGTCGACGCCGCCACTAGATTATCATCTACGCATTCTCAACAGTCATCTTCACAGATCAGCATCTTCACCAGATACTCTTTCATCTCTGCCATCGCCTCTATTATTTTGTCATCTCCGCTGCCGCCAACCCAAATTGTCATCTTCGCAAATCAGCGTCTCCACAAATTAGTGTCTCCGCTTGTCTCCTATTTTTTGCACTGCCAAACTAACTTTTCATCTCTGTATCTTTCTCTGTTGTCTCCGCAAATCAACATCTCCAAATTTTGGCATCTCTGCCTAATAAACTGTCATCTCTGCCTGTTTATGTTGCATTTCTATTTTAGCATATCAGTTCCTACACTTTTTATTTTTTATTTAAAAGAAAAAGAAGAGTATAAATCAAAATTTGACTTTTAGTGGTTCCATAGGATTTAGACCATTCTAAGCATTTTTACGCCTAGGAAAAAGAACAAAAAAAATTAAAATTTTCTTTCCATAGTTAAGCTTTCGTTTTGGAAAGATTTTGGGTGACTAATCAATTTTCTTTTTTGTCTCATTGCAGGTTGGAGCAACAAACTTAATCATGTTTTTAAGATTTTTTGTGGAACGAACTTGAATGGTTAAACACATTTCTCTTTGAATGTATATTGCTCAAAAAACACTCTTGAATGCCATAAATTAAAATCAATTTTTCTTGGAATGCATGCTTAAAACAAACAACTCAATCTTGAATGCAAAAGATCAATTAACCATTGCAATATCTCACACTTCAATTTTTGGTGCATTAAAAAGAACAAAGAAATCTCTCTTTTGCATGCAACTTAGGCAAAGTTAATTTTTGAACACTTAAGAAATTTTTTAAGTTAAAAACAAATTAACAAAAATCAAATTGAGTAGTTTCTTCATTGGACTCACCCTCTTTAATCACCCATCAATTTAACCATTGGTTGCAATCTCAGTGCCATCTATGGGGATGGGTCCACCTAAGAGAGTGTTACGTGTTCCATAATCAGATTCTATTTAATTCGCTTTTTGAGGGTTTGTCTTAAACTTATAAGATTTCTTCAATGTCTAAAAATCTAGATTAAATTGATCACACTTCAAGTTTAGATTTTAAAATTGAACAACTCTTGACGTGGAGGGCCTCTAGGCATGTGCTTGAAACCGAGTTTTACACATCTTTCTTTTTGAGCTTAAAACAAAATCACACCAACTCTTGAATTCCTTAAAATAAATTAATTGATACTTGACGTGGAGGGCCTCTGGGTGCGCAGGTTTACTTTTTTGTTGACCCTAACTCTTCTTCTTGTATTCATTTTTTGATCAATTTTACTTTTGTTAATGCTTCAAGTTGGAATTGAACATTGTCTCTTAAAACATAAGTGCTTGCAAAGTCTAGATCAACACACATAAGAGTTAGTTGGAAAAAGAACAAGTGTGTCTTTTAGCCCAAGGTCATCCAAGTCTTCTCTCCCCTTGTCATCTTTCAAGGCCATCTTGGGTGCATAAGATTAGGATCAAAAACCTTGTTTCTCTTTTTAGGAGGCCTGCTTGGGGATTTCATCACCCCTTGGGATGACCTCAAATCCAGCGTTCTGGCAGAGTATAAAGATTAGGAGGTGAATCCAAAGACACCTCTCTTGGAATCAAGATTTTGTCACTCAAGCTATGCTTCAAGGAACTTTATACCCTTGAGAAGTGAAAGAGGAGAAGTGGGTTACTGCTCCTCTTGGCTGTGTGACATATTTTTGGTTTCATCTACGGATTTGGGCCTCACGTACCTTGGGTATATCGAGGAATCCATAGCTAAACCAACTGTTAGCCTTGTAGACAACCATCTAGGGTGTTAATGTGTTTGAGGTGACTGATCAAAACATTTGTAGAACATACACACTCCTTGGCACAAGTATCACATTCTGAGAATCAAAAACTTCTATCTAGTTGTTCCTATCTATTTCTTGATTGTTTACTTATTGAATGAATGTTTGCCAAACTTGGTCAATCCTAGCTTAGGGCATACTTAGTGTAGTCACTGCCTATTCCAAAAGTTGAACGAGTTGAAGCAAAACAACTGAGATCTCTTAAAGCCAAGAAGATTTAGGAATTCATGTCAGAACAACCCAAACCCAAACAGAAGTTTCACAAAGTTAAACTCAAGCCATCTCAGGCATACCAAGAACTTTTAGCCAAGAGAAAGGAACTAACACCAAGCCCTCAAATTGCCAAAATTCAAAAAGTAGAGGACAAAGCTGTTGATGAAGCCCTTCAAGATGCTTGGTTAGATCGCACCATCCAACTTAACCAACATCCAAGAGTTAACAATGCTTATGCCTTACCAACTAGGCATGATTTCTATGATTAGACCCCCTTGTTTCTCCACATCTTCTTGCATAAGCTTCACTTTAGAGTCATCTTTGTAGGAAAGCCAGCCATCTTTAGTCCTCCCCTTAAGCATTTTAGCTTATCCATCTCATTTAGAACCAAACCATCTAGCTAGCCATCCAAAAAATTCACCATCCAAACCTTCAAAATTATTGTCACCTTGCCAAAAGTTTGCCATTCCTAAACATCTTCTAGAATCCACCAGCCTCACCAAGGTTATCCCTTTGACAAAGCTTTGTCTAGGGTAATCTAGCTTTGTCACTTTTTATCCCTAATCACCTTGAGCTAAATTTTGGGATCCACAAGTGGTCAATCTCGTGTTCTTCCTAAAAGATCATCAGTGTATCCTTAAGTTGACACAATCACCACCAAGCTTGCACATAGGAAAGTAGACTTTTCACAATTTGGCAACATATCTTTGAAGTTAGAATTCCCAACCCAATCCTCCTTAGGTTTTGTCATATAGCTTTGCCTCAACCTAGGAAATCATTTTCTTAGATAAGCCTTCCCCCTTTTCATCCATCAGCATTGTTGCATCTCATCCCTAGGAACATTCAGCATTTTCATGCCACCTATCACTCGCTTAACCAAGAACAAAGAAACAATGGAGCCCTATCATTTGGATCAAACAACATCACCCCCCTTGAGCACTCAGCCATCCTTTAGCCCAGAGAAAGCTACACCATCACCTATTGACATTGAAGCTTTCATGAACCAACCAGGAAATGTAGTATTAGTGAATGCCATTAGACCCAAACATACCAGCCTCCACTCAAGTTGAGATCTCCCTTCTACAAGCCAATCCTGCCACCTCCACTCCACCATTGGTCCATACCACTCCATCCCAAACCCCCTTCACTCAAAACACCTCATCATTCACTCCCTTCACTATTGCTGCTACTTCTCTCCAACCCAGCCTTCCAAATCCACCCATCTCCCAAATTAGTGCTAGTATCTTTGGCCAACCTCAACAATATACAATAGGGATGCCATCCATGGGGCCAAGTAATCAACCCTTCATCACCCCCAGCTTGTTTACCTCAGCTCAAAACACCATTCCATCATTTCCACTAGGTCCTTGGAGCTCAATGTCATCAACCACAAATCCACAAGCTACTACCCTCACTCCACAAAGCTATCAAACCCCACAAGCTACTACCAATGTTCTGCCAAGCTCTCAAGTGACCCAAGCTCCTGCCAACACCCTACCAAGCTTTCAAATCTAGCCACCAAGCTATCAAACCCCATTAGTTCCATTCCCAAGCTTTCAATTCCCACCAACTCCACCACCAACTAATCCATTACCTCCTATTACTAACTATTTTTCTATGCCACTTCTAGGATGAAATCCACCAACACCAACCACCAATTACTTGGCCTCTTTTGCCATGCAGATACCTTCCCAAATGGGGGCACAACCCACATATATTGGTCAAACTCCTCAAATCCAAAGTCAAGTTCCACAAGCTCCCCAATCCTTTCCCCAAGTTTCACAACTATCTTATACCTTACCTCCACAAAGCAATCCATTTATCGCACAACTAGCTTATGTTCCTCAATCCCAATCCCAAATCCCATACTAGCAGCAAGCCTCACAACTCATTTAGTAATATGTACCACCTCCACCTGAGCAACCCATCATCCACCATTCAGTTTCCCAAGCCATGTACAATCCCTTCCAACCCATACCTCAAATCCATCCATACTCCATTGCCCCATCTAGCACATACCTACCTCAGGGCACTTCTACATTGGGGGCACCCCAGCCATCACCCATTAATTTAGAATGGGAAGCCATGAAGACAGCTTTGAAGAACATCCAGGAGGGAAATGATCCAAAAACCTTCAAGTTTGAGAATGTGTGTCCTTACCCATTTAATAGAGCCATTACCATGACACCATTTCCAAAACACTTTGAGGTACCCAAATTTGACAAATTCAGAGGAAAAGGAGACCTTGTCACACATATCAAAGAATTTTACATGCACTACTAAGAAGTGGCATACAATGATGTCTTCCTCTTGTGCCTCTTTCCGAAAAGCTTGGCTGGAGCAGCTCTTGAATGGTTTTATAGAATCTCCTATGGCACAATTAAAAACTTTGCTAAATTATTTGAGGCATTTGTAGCTCAATATGCCCATCTTGTTGAAACAGAGCTCTCAGTAGTTGATCTTCTCAACACTAAGCAAAAAGGTGAAGAAATCCTTCCCGAATATCTGCAAAGATGGAAAATCCTTACCACCTGCATATCTTGCACCTTGCCAGAGCGCCATTTTGTGAAAATGTTTATTGATAATGCCCATCCTAGCTTGGTTCACCACATGACCATGAATTGTTTGCAGACCTACAAAGATATCAAAGAAAAAGGAACGATCCTTGATCAAGGACTCATTAAGGATGGTGTGGTCAAGATTTACAAGGAAACCAACCAAAATCAATCACATTCCAATGACAAGTCTAGGTATTGGAAAAAAAACAAGCATGTTGCAACAGATGGCATCACTAACACGAGGCATTTGAATATTGTTGGTCCTTCTCAAAACTAGTCCAACCCACCATATCAACCAAACAATTAGCAAGCTATCAACTACCAACAATAGAATAACCAAAGCTATCAAAACCACAATCCAAGACCCAACTTCCAAGGGTCTAGCAATCAAGCTAATGCCATCAATGTAGCTACAAGGCAAAAGCCTAGATTCCAACCTGCACCTAGAAATTACACACCCCTTGGTGAGCCATTGGATGTCATTTTTGAGAAATTAGTCAAGGAAAACCTCATAAAATTTCTTCCTACCTAGCAAATTGACCCAAGCCAATCCAAAGCTGCATGGTACAAAGATAACAAGTACTACAAATTTTATAGGGTAAAAGGCCACACCACCCTCAGATGCATGAAACTAAAAGATTATGTGTAGGACCTCATTGATCGGAAAGAAATCACCATTGGTGCCCAAACCTCTCCCAATGTAGGCTTATAGATCTATCAAAATGCTTTTCCTCCTCACAACAATCAAAATCCTGGAAAAGCACCTACCCAAAACAAAAACAACACCAACAACTGCCAGCCAAACCAACAACATGGGAAGAACAATGACCACACTTCATCCTATATAGACTATGGTAGCCTCATAGGTTGTATATCTAAGAAAGAGCCTTCTGTCAATGTTATCAATATCCAAGGCCCAAATAATGAGTGTGTATTCACCACTAGAAGAGCGCAATTTAACATCATAGGCCCACCAATTGCACTAGCACCATCAGCTCCATCAAACAGCCAATACAATATCTTGGAACACCTTGGGAACATGCCAGCCCAAATCTCTATTTAAGACCTTCTCTGCACTAGTCCTGTATACAAGAAAATCCTTGATAGTGCTCTCATCGAATCTCGTGTCCCTTCAGATATCAATGCCACTAATTTTTGTAATCTCGTTGGAAACCTTTCCTCCTCATGTGCCCTATCATTCAAACCCACTGACATACCCGTGATCGAGCCAGATCACACCCTTTCGCTCTGCATAGCCATCATGGTATCCAACTTTTCTGTGAAAAGAGTAATGATAGATAATGGATCAACCTTGAATATTTGCACCCTAAAATTCATAAAACAAGCTGGGTATACTAAGGCAGATATCATCAGTGAGGTTATCACCATTAAAGCTTATGACAACTTGGAAAGAACCACAGAAGGAACTATTTTGCTGCCAATCAAGGTTGGACCAGTCATCCAAGAAACACTTTGCCATGTTATTGATCTAAACCTACCATTTAACATCCTCCTTCATCGCCCATGGATTCATTCCATGAAGGCCATTCCATCCACTTACCATCAGTGCGTAAAATTTCTACATCAGGGTATTGAGGTAACCATCCATGCCAATCCAGAACTCTTTGCTTATTGCAATGTGGTTGAAGCTTCATATACAAACCATTGCCCTAGAATTGATATCGGCACATCCATCACCAGCTCATCCCACACTTTTGATGACCCAGAAACCATCCTTGCCTCCACCCTATCTACCGTGAAGATCAATAACAAAGGCTGTGGAGAGTATAGTCTTTTAGATGCATTTGCTATTGGGGCACTCCCACTTGATCCACACGCCCATGGATGACCAACATATCACAAAGCTAAGGAGAATCCACCCTTGATACAAAGAGTTTGGCCCAACAACCTTTGTATCCTCAAAAATCCCTCTTCATGAGGAGCTCACTCTAGATATCAATAATTGGTTACATAAGGATGCACCTCCAAGAAATCAAGCACACCTTGATCACTTCAGCCAAAAGTATCCCCAAGAACATAAGCTCATCATTGACAAATGGAACTATCAAGGTGGTGGTCTAGGACTAGAAGAAAGAGGCATGCAGTGCCCCATCGAAGCACACAAGTGGGAAATGAAGTTAGGTCTTGGCTTTGGCATACCCACAACTGGGGGCACCAATGAGAATGGTCACGCTTTTTTGAACATTCACCGTGACCTTGTCGAAATTGAAGACATTCCTGAGGAAGTTGAAAAGAGAGCCTACGATGATATCCCAAACCAAATCTCCCTCGGAGACTTTGTTCTCCAAGAACTATCCATCCATTTCATTGATCTACCACTCGCTCATCCACAACTCATAGATTGGGACCAATCGAGCATCATACACATTGATGAGTTCACATCAGAGGAAGCACTTCTGAGATTCATGGGAGCTAAAACACCTCACAAGCAAAAAAATCTAGACTTAGCATATATCTATAAGCTAGATCCCAAGGGGTATTTTGGAGAAAATCCCCAACCTAGTTTTGATACACCCAAAATTGGAACAAAGGTAAATTTGAGACTAGGTAAGACAGAAAAGAGAACCCCTCAGCAAGAAAATCCAAGGTCACAAGCAGAACATGAGGATTTAGCATTGCCTCCTCAAGATAATCAACTAGAGGTGTCTTCTATTCTAATTGAGGACACTAGAGAAGTAAACATCGTTTCTTTAGAGATCCCCAGACTTGTTCAAATTGTTGTATCCCTATCACCAGACCAAGATGATCTCCTCTTTGAGGTCTTAAGAGAGAACATTGGCTGATTTGCATGGTCATATCAAGACATGCTAGGAATTGATCCAAAGCTTGTAGTTCATCATCTTGCAGTCAATCCAAAGATCAAGCCTGTCAGACAAAAGCTTAGAAAAATGTGCCCCAAGGTGGCATTACTAGTCAAAGATGAACTAGAAAAAATGTTAGCTGCTAAGGTTATCTGGCCTATCGACTACTCAGAATGGATCTCCAACATGTTCCCCATCACTAAACCTTCCTGTGACATCAGAATATACATTGATTTTAGAGATCTTAACAAAGCTTGTCCAAAGGATGATTTTCCCTTGCCCAACATAGATATGATTGTAGACCTTACAGCTGGACATGAAATTCTGTCCCTAATGGATGGATTTTTTGGGTACAATCAGATCAAGATTGCAGAAGAGGATCAGCATAAGATAACATTCACTACCCTTTGGGGAACCTTTTGATACAACATGATGCCTTTTGGCCTAAAGAATGTAAGGGCTACCTATCAAAGAGCTATGACAGCCATTTTCCATTATCTTATCCATGGCATTTTGGAAGATAATGTGGATGATATCTTGGTTAAATCTCATACATTCATGGATCATCTTGCTAACTTGGAGAAAGTCTTTGATAGGTTAGCCAAGTATCATCTCATGCTGAATCCCAAGAAATGTGTCTTTGGGGTCACATCTGGCAAGCTTCTAGGCTTTATAGTCTCTAAATGAGAAATAGAGATTGACCACAAGAAGGTCAAGGCTATCTTAGACATGCCTCCTCCCCAAACATTGTGACAGCTTCGCTCTCTTCAAGGAAAGCTTCAATCCATTCAACACTTCATCTCCCAGCTTGCAGATAAGTGTACACCATTTACACATTTACTAAAGAAGGATGAAAACTTCAAGTGGGATCCTTTATGTCAACACAGCTTCAATCAGCTCAAGCAATATCTCGCCAATCCCCCTATCTTGGTTCCACTAGTTCTTGGTCGTCCCTTAATCTTGTACATATCAACAATGCCTACTACTCTAGGGGCACTTCTAGCACAACATGATGACTATAGCAGAGAAAGAGCTATCTACTACATCAGTAGAACCCTAGTTGGTTATGAACTAAATTATACTCCTATGGAAAAAGATTGTTTGGTAATTTTTTTCTCAACTCAAAAGCTTTGCCACTACATGCTAAGTTATACCATCCAACTAGTCTCCAAGATTGACCCTGTCAAGTATATGCTCTCCAGAACAACACTTACAGGCCGTTTGGCCAAATGGGTTATGCTCCTTAGCAAATTTGAGATCCAGTATGTGGACAAAAAGGAAATCAAAGGGCAAGCTATAGCATATCACCTAGCTGATGTACTTCTAATAGATGCATATCCTTTGATCATATAATTTCTAGATGAGCATATTTGCCTAATTGAAGAAAAACCCCCATGGAAACTTTATTTTGATGGCTCATACACATCTCATGGATAAGGGGTAGGAATATTGTTGGTCACACCTCAAGGAGATTATATTACAAAAGCCTTCAAGCTACAATTCTCTAGCACCAACAATATAGCTGAATATGAGGTTCTCATAGCAGGATTAAAGATAGCCATAGAATGGAACATCACTGAGTTACAAATCTTTGGCGATTCTTAGTTCATCATCAAGCAAGCCCTAAATGAATATCAAACCAAAGACGAAAAGCTATTACCCTACAAAGAGCTAGTTGATCAGCTAACCCAACATTTTAAAAAGCTTCAGTTTATGCAAGTGCCTCGAATATAGAACAAAGAAGTAGATGCTATGGCTACTATCAGCTCACTCTTGGAAATTCCCCAAATGGCTATGCAGTATGAGTTCTTAGTCGAGCAGCTCCTCACACCTACTTATGTGAATGAGGATTTAAACCGTGTTTGTATCTTGGTTGGTCCCCAATCCCCTTGGTACCATGAGATTCATGCTTACCTTAAGGATGGTATCATCTCCCCTCACCTCACATGTACCAAACCCCAAAACCTTATCCAAAAATCATCTCGCTATGTTATCATAGCCAATACCCTATATCGTCAGGGTTATCACGATACTCTCTCTAGGTGTTTAGACTAAAATGAGGCCGCGATGGTGTTAAAAGAAGTACATTCTGGACTTTGTGGTGCCAACATCCTAGCACGACAAATCCTTAGAGTAGGCTAATATTGGCCTACCATTGAAGAAGATTCCTGTGACTTTGTTAGAAAGTGTCTCCCATGTCAACAGCATGCAAATCTTGTGCATACTCCGGCACAAGATCTTTAGCCTATTGTAGCACCTTGGCCTTTCGCTTGTTGGGGCTTTGATCTAGTTGGAACTATCACACCTCTCTCTTTTGATGGACACAAATAGATAATAATCGCTTTAGACTATTTAACTAAGTGGGTAGAAGTAGTCCCCCTAGTCTCAGCTATAGGAGTTCAAGTCTCCAAGTTCATCTGTACCACATTGTTTTTTACTTCAGCATCCCATCCACCATCTTCATCGACAACGGAGGTAACTTTTAAAATCTCAAAATGGAAGAATTATGCAGTTCCATCCACATCCATCACAAATTTTCTAGCCCATATTTCCCACAAGGTAACAGCCAGGTAGAGGCAACTAACAAAACCCTCCTCAAAATCCTAAAGAAAGTTGTCAATGATTCCGGCCGTGATTGGCACCTACAAATAAATCCAGCCCTATGGGCCTATCGAACTTCCTTTCATACATCCATAGGCACAACTCCATACTCCCTATTCTATGGTGCCAAAGTGGTACTACCTATAGAGGTTGAACTATCATGTCCCCTTTTCAAATAATTAAAAATAATAATCTTTGCTAAGGCAGGCAGGCCCAAAAAGGTGAAGTTTTGGAAAAAGGGGATAATCTTTGGAAGCTAATGGACTAATAAATGAAGATTATTATTAAAATATGTTTTATTAACCCCTCTTGGACGTGAATTAGGGTTATGCCCTCTTTTAAGGGGTTTGGAGGCATTCTGGGCTCATTCCAGAACTTGATTTTTGCTCATTTCTTTGTTATTCTTCAGAGGCTGCCAAACCTGTGGAGAAGGAGACCCAAGAACAGGAGTTTGTAGGTTTCCAAGGAGACCCAAGAATGGGATTTTTTAGGTTTATAGGAAGGCTAAGTATGGGAGTTTGAAGCCATTCCATATGCATGCTCATGCAGAGTTTGCCTTTGTGCTGAACAGTGCAGATTTGTGAGTTTTCGGGTGTATTTTTTGTAAGAGTTTGGTGTTTCCGATTGAGTATTTCATATCAGTTTGGATTTCTTCTGTATATCAGACTTTTAAATGTTAAAATAGAGCTGAAAATATTCATTTGGATATGATTATACTTCTGTGATAGATTATTAAGTTTTTGTGGTGATTCCGGGCTATTTTGTGCTATTTTTGAGAGCCCAATGAGCATTATTTTTGTTCTCCGTTTGGGAGCTATTGTGTGCATGTTATAAAGATCTGGAAATTTAATTTTATAGGCTGTTATGCTGCTCAAATTTCTGTAAAAATTTCCACTTTTAGATTTATTATTAATAGGTGAAGCTGTGAAGCTTTTGGCACTATTTCTGGCATACCCGATTTGGGGTTTATTGAGAAATTGGTGGATCTTTGAAATATTGGTTGTTTGATTTTAAAGATCTGATTTGAGGCTTTAAATATCACATTAAAATAAGAAAAGGGACATTTCATGAACTTCCCTCCTTGCGCATATCTTTGTAAGGAAAAATATCAGATGAAGAATACAGAGTAGCCAGACTCACCCAACTAGATCTCTTAGACGAGAAGTGACAACAAGCCTATGATCATCTCATAGTCTATAAAACTCATCTCAAAAGGAATTTCAACAAGAAGGTGCTTCCATGACACTTCCAGCTAGGCGACATGGTCCTCAAAGAAAATATGAAAGTCCAAGAAGATCGAGAAAAGAAAGGCAAGTTTGAACCTACCTGGCTTGGTCCTTATGTTGTCACTGCATCCTTTGGCTCTAGAGCCTATTAGCTATCTATACCAAAAGGAGAACTCTTGAATGATCCTACTAACATCATTCATCTCAAGAAGTTCTATGCTTGAAAGATCCTTGGTATACCCAGCTTTTGAAAAATACAAAAAAATAATAAAGAGAAATAAGCATCCAATGGTGAAAACTTGGCAATTCAAGCGCCTTGGATAGGTACCTTGGTGAAAACTTGGTAATTTGGGTGCCTTGTGTACTAAGAATAATCCATTATCTATCATTATCTTATCCCTCATCTATTCACCCACCATCCCATAACACACTTGCTTGTTTATTTGGTATTCCAACCAAATATCCAAAATCTGATGAAGCTTGTAAATACCTCTTGTACAACTTGTAAATCCTTTATAGCTTGTAAATATTGTACCAAATCTTGTAAATATTGTATCATCCCTTGTATCATAGCTTTTATATCCAAATATTTTCCAAAAGCTTGTACCATATTTCAGCTTGTAAATAATCTTGTATCCTAGCTTGTATCCTATCACATGCACACAAAGAACCCCATCCTCACTTAAGCTTTTCACAAACCATCTACCTATTCACCTATCAACTATTATAGACATTTCATCCTTCACAAACATTTCCATCTCACAAAACCAAAAACATGAACAACTTTGTAACATATCTTGGTCTGTCAACTTGTACATCCTCTTTAGCTTAGTACCATTGTATCTATCCAACTTTTGTGTCCTTGATCAGTATCTTGCACACATCGCACTATTGGGTGATGTGACGCGCTCCCCTACCCATAGGTGGTTAATTATGTGGTGTTCCATGTTCACTAATAGTCATGGATTTTGGTGCAATGACAAGTGGGCCCAACAATTGGTATCAGAGCCTGGTTTTGGCCTAGTCATGGGTTCAAATCTCCCTGGTGCCTTCCTGACCCACGTAAGCACTTGGTATGCACGTTGAGGGGGAGATTGTTGGGTGATACAACATGCTCCCCTACCCATAGGTGGTTAATTATGTGGTGTTCCATGTTCACTAACAGTCATGGCTTTTGGTGCAACGGTAAATGGGCCCTACACGCACAACCCTTGGTTAGCTATTCCAATGCATATTTTAGCTAGATCTCCTGTCACCAAAGTGTTATCCTTCTTAGTTCAGCTTGCTAGACACATCACTCATCCAAATCCACTATCTTAGGTGCTCTCCGATAGATCCTTGCAAGATATAGCTTTCCTCATGTCTGATCTTGGTCCGTTAGTACCTTTCCCTACCCATCTCATTGGCAAACAGTTCTCTTTTGGATTTTAGCTTCTTTCTAATTTTGGGACCTTCCCTTTTTGGGTCTTGATATATCTTTTCCAAGCAATCCTTTTGTTCCCTCCTCAAGGTTGCCATGATCTTTCATATCATGGTATACTACGAATGGGGCAATTTGAGCGTAAGGTCTTGATCAGGTCTTTTGTTTGTTTTTTTCTTTTTTACTTATGGATTACCTAGTGTCGATTCCACACTGCTTCCTCTTGGACTCATGTGTGATGTTGGGGCAATCCTTGCATGTTTTTATTGAGTTAGTTTGATAGTCCTCTCGACGGTTGTTGAAAAGGCCTTGATGTTCTTGGTAACCTTGACAATTAACCAACAGTCCTCTAGCAAATCTAGTGCTCAACTACATGGTGGTACTTCTCTTTGAAGTATCCCCCTACTCAAAAAGCTTCAATGGATTCCCTTCATCTCCATTATCCCACATCCATATCCAGCATCCATCTCTCCTACCCTAGCTTGTGCAACCATATCTCTCAGAATCAATCATCACTCTTAGCCTTAGGGATCCACAATCCTAGTCTTAAGGATCCACCAATCTAATCAATCTACCAAGCCTCATCTTTCAAGATCCATAATCCTAGTCCTAGGGATCTCCGAAACCCATCTTCCACCAATCTGACTCTTTGAAATC
The DNA here is from genome assembly GCA_028749045.1 of Cupressus sempervirens. Classification (NCBI taxonomy): domain Eukaryota; kingdom Viridiplantae; phylum Streptophyta; class Pinopsida; order Cupressales; family Cupressaceae; genus Cupressus; species Cupressus sempervirens. The sequence continues at coordinate 834,778,265 of CM053786.1, read as the reverse complement.
CTATTGCATTAGCTTTGTCATCCCATCATCCATCTCCCTATCCTAGATTCCTTGTTATAGCACCCCACTCCTTCATCCTCCATCTCCCCTAAAGTCTTAAGCTTGCTTCCTCTTGTGTGCATTTGATTCTCCTTTATCATTCTCCTGTAGTGAGAGTTTGAGCTAATTCAGCCCCTTCTCTTAGCCACTCTAAGTCTCCTTGCTCCTCTCAGATTCTTGTACTTTTCAAGAAGTTGTCAAGCCTCATTTCTCTCTCTACCACCTTCTTGAGGGGGCATCATCTAAGTCTAGTCTCTCCTCTCCTTATTTGAGACTGGGACAACCTTGTTGCTAAACCATCTTCCTCGTATCATCTTCATTCAAACTTCTTTGAAATAGTATTTTCTCAACACGATGTCAAAAAGGGGCAAAATGTAGACACCTAAATTTGATTACATCGCTTTGGTAATCCTATTTAGTTATCTCTAAAGACATCATTAATTAAATTCCTATTTAATTAATCCTTTGCCATCCCCTAGCTGATTAATTTAATTAATCATCTATAGTCCTAATTGATAAATCAAATAACCTATTATTTATCAATTAAATCCTATTATTGATAAATCAAATAACCTATTCCTAACCCTTCATTTAGCCTAATCCACCTCATCCACCGATACTAACTAAGCTTAGTCACTAACTCACCCACCCTCATGAATTTCATCCACTTGCATATCTCTAACAAGCCTAATCTAATCCTAAACCATCTGTAATCCCCCACTAACCTTGTCACATTCCCTAAGCAAGCTTAAGACTTTCCTAAGCCAAGAAATGTCAACAATCTCAACTCCCTCCAAAATATCCCAACCACTTAGCCATGAATGCTCTTACAAAGGCCATAAAGACTCTTACAAGCCCATTCATTGCTCTTACAAGCCATAATAAAGGGTCTTTATGAAGATATTATCCCTTGAGCCTCCTTTTTTGGCTCATCCTTCCCCTTTCCTCCATCCACTCACCCTGTGACATGTGTCACTCTCTAATTGGTGCTAAACAAGCACAATCCACGTGCTCCCCTTTGAGTGCATCCTAGCCCTCCTTAAGCTTTCATCTCTCCTTGCATCTTAGCCCTCCATCCCCCAAGCCCTTAGCCTATAAATTGAATCCCCTCCCAAGCCATTTCATCACAACGTTTTGAGCTAAAGTTATAATGCTAGTTTGAGAAACAAAGCCCTTAACCATACCCTTATAATGCCAAATTGAGAGCTCACAAGCTACCAATTTGCCATTACCCATCCATCTCCATTGAAGCTATTTTGAGAACCTTGAGCATACATCCCACATCTACATAATAGACTTATCTCTAAATAAAGTGACCATTCTCATTGGGAGAGCCATTCCATGGCTCATATTCTCATTTGAGGGTTTTCACTTTGTCTCTCATATATGTTATGATTTTTATGCTAGTTAATGCTTTGTTCTCTTGATAGATTAGTGTTTCTTGCTAACATATTTCTCATATAAAATATGTTTTTTGATAATAAAATTGCAATTAACATATCCAAGAATCCAGTGATGCATTAAAAAACCAAGCATATTTCTATAAAGTATCACTTTGTTAGAGAATTGGTGCAAGATAAGGATATCAGACTGGAATATGTCTATACAAAGGAAAAAAAAATTGACATATTCACAAAGCCTTTACCTAAGTATACATTCTTGTATCTAAGAGGTAAGTTAGGGGTCATTACCATATGAGAAGCTCACCAAAGTACAGTTTTAGTGATGCATCACCATGAACAAAATTGGAGATGTATCAGTTAATGTAGCAAAGAAATGAAGACATTGCATATGAATCAATACTTAAGGTACATTGAATTTCATTTAAGTTTGAAGTTGTATTATCTTTGGCATGTGTTGTCAAAGAGGGAGAGTTTACTATCATATCTTTTTGAAATTTTCAAGAAGAAGAGAGTTTATGTAAGAGGAAGAGATTACTATGAAAGAGGGAGATTACTATATTTGAGAAGTTTTGTGGATTGAAATGAAAGAAGGTGAAACATTACGTCAGTGAAGACTTGTTTTCAAATTTCATTATGCTATGACATGTTGTGTTTCCATCAATGCCAAAGAGGGAGATTTTTGGATACAATTATTCAATTGTGTGTTGTCTTTGATGTTACACAAATGTCATATTAGTTATCAATTAGAGTCTACTGAGCTCAGTTGGTCAACAAGGCAAAAGATAGAGTCTATAGAGCTCAGTTGTTCAATTATGCAAAAGATAGAGTCTACTAAGCTTAGAACATTAGCAAAGAAGGTTTACAGTGTCTACCAAGCATTCTTAGGCTTTACCTTGTGCAGACAGTTGTTACTGAACTTTCAAGGTTAAGCAAGGTAATTTAGTATCTACTAAGCTTACTTAGTCATCAAAGGAAAATATGGAAAAAAATAGTTCTTATCGAGCTCTCATGAATAATGAAGGAAACTTAGTTCTTATCAACTTCACTTGGTAGCCAAAGGATTTTGTAGAAATTATAGTGTTAACCAAGTTGAGATGGTTAACTCAAGAAATTGTTTCTAGAGTAGTGTTTATCGAGCAGGGTCGAGCAATGAAGGATTTCATTGTTTTGCGAAATAAAGTTTATTTGTTTAATGTAATATTTGTAGCTGACTAATGTATGGTTCATTGGTAAATGTAACTTGGGAATGAGATGACTTGATAATCTGAATGGTATATATAAGAGGTCAAGTTGTGAATTCCAAGTGTGTGATACATTTGATGTGAAATGAATACGAAGAAGGATTGATTATTGTGAGAGAAAATTTTGAAGGATGATCAAAGATCATTGAGGAGTAGCAAAGCTATATTTGATCAAGGAGAATCTATTGGTGGAGAATAGAGATCTATAATTAGCAAATTCAATTGCATCATATTCAAGTCAATTCATTGTTACTTTCTAACCATTGTATTAGTGATTCCAAAATCTCTTAACAGAGTTGGTTTAGCAACCACTTTGTAAATTCTCTAACAAGGTGATAGTTTAGTTGAATTATTCTAAAGACCTCTAGCAAGGCCACTCTTAATAGGGTGATTAAATCCTCTAATAGGGTCACACCTCATAGTGTGGTTTGTAACCTTTAATAGGGTTGGCTCTTGATAGGACTCACTTCAGAAGAGTGAAAACTGGTAGCTAGTTACTTGGTGGTTTTTCCCATATTGGGTTTCCACATTAAATCTAGTGTCTCTTGCATTCATGATATTTACTTTTGCATGCATGTTAATAATTATGAATTCTTGAAGATCAGTAACATATTAATCTATCGAGTTACAACATTTTTGTGAAGTATCAATAGTAACTAGTTATTAAGACATCTAAGGGATTTGTGGATTTTTTTTTTGTGATAACTAATTCACACCCCCTAGCCCCTGCTCAGTTACTCTATCTATAATTCCAACATTATGAACATCGATCTCTAATTCACAAAGTGATTAGTTAGATCTTATGTTTTGGTGTATGAAATATGTCAATGATATCACATATGTGTGTGTTTGATTCATGGAATTTCCCAATAGATAAGACATTGATCAACTATAGGACCATTTTTTCTTACTACTACATATTTGGGAGTTTTTTTAGTATTCAACATCATTAATAAAATGTATTTCCCTTTCATGCTGAAGAGCTAAAATAGAATGCCCTCACTCAGCTTATGGATTGCATTGTCTTGCATTTAGCTATTGCAGATCTATGTTATTGCATGAGTCAAAAGGAGAAATAAGGGCTAAATCTTTTATTAATAGATTCAAGAATATGTTTAGCATTCATAAAATATAAATTGAATTTGAGGTCCACCTGCCTAGGTCTTGTAAAGCCTAAAGTAGAAGAAGGGTCAAGCCTTATAGTTGGCCCAATGTTTGAAATAGTACGTTGAAGATGGGAGTTAGCTACCCCTAGATGTATCTTGTTCTCATCAGGGTAGTTTGAAAGCATCACCATCAATATGGTGACTTTTCTGGAGATAAAGTTTGTAAATGCCTAGATTATGGAGCTGGAAACCTTTGATATACTTTGCATGTTCAATTTTGTATGCAAGGTTTTGTGATCCACAGTTAAGCTTTATTCATGGACAATAGTATGTTTTAAAAGTGGATGTAAATTGTGTTCTATGACTATTATATGTCTATCTTTGATCAATTTATTTTTTGCAAGTGTTTTTGAGAAAGTTCAGAGTCAAGAATTGATTTATGAAGTGTATTTTCTTTTCAAGGTGTTAATGATTTGCAAATTTCTCCTACATTCAAGGTGTGGTTCAGATTTGTCAAATGAAAAATTATGTTTTATTTCTCACAAAGTGTGAGTGGCAATTCTCAATCCCTATACTTGTACGTTCATAGTTGATTTCATTTCAAAGTTTTGAAGGACATTCAAGTATATGGGTAGATCTAAAGCTTTTGGTAGTTTCTTGAAAAGGAGTTTAAATTCTTGATAAGTTTTAAAGTGTTGTTTGCAATATGCTATTTTAAGAAATACAAGTGTAAAAAAGTGAATCACAGTAGTGATTACTTTATCCTCTAGCAAGGAAGTGGTGGCTCTATGAAGTTTTTATTAGTGGTGTGAAAGATTTTCAATATGTACCTATCTCAAATCAACATATCAAAATCTTGCATCAACACTTGAGGTATTTTGGTTTTCATGTTTTCTTTTCATGGAAGTCAAATTTTTAAAACATGGTTGCCTCTATTTAGTGATTTTCAGCACTAAAAGAAAGAGGTATAAATTTTATTTTAGGATGGAGTTAGATTTTAGATCTTAGATTAGTTTGCCAAGATCTGAAAATTTAGAGACTATGACTAGCAATATTGTTATGTTAAATAAGCTGATCTACATAAAGATTGTCAATGTTATAAGAAATGACAGATGAAGTACTCAAGGTCTAAATGCTAACGATGTTATCTAAGGCTTAAGTCAGTAATCAACAAGATGTCTTTTCATTCTAGACTAGAAGAATCTTCTCTACCTAATGTTTTCCTTGATGTTTTAGTGCCTAATTCAGTTACTTGGCCAGCACCTATAAGATTACAAATATTTTTGCAAATTGAAAGATTCATTAAGGGGATGGAAAATGATAATTATAAAATTCATGATATATCTCTTAATGATAATAATGAGTGTGCTAAAAGTCAAGGTAGTAATGAATATAATGAATCCGTAGAGAAAGATGATTTGTCTTCTGAATGTGAAGAGGTGGATTCAAATGTTAACGAATCGAGTAATTAAAATCAGCATAAGGAAGATGGATATGAAAGTGAAAATAAAATTTGTTATAGTGAATATGAATTTGAGGAATTATATAACAACAGTGGAAGTAGTTGTTGCCATGATGAGAAAGAATGTTGTAATAATGCTGATTTTTCATATTGTTATACTAATGCTTTTGTTGTTATTATTTTTTCATGTCATTTAGATAATAATTACATCCAAGAAAAGATTTGTGAGGCAGTCTTCTTGAGCAATGATATAATTTCAGCTTTGTTGGCTCATGATTTTGAAAAACATGTAATTGTTTTGTAGGATGCTTATATTTTTGGTCATAATATTTCTTCATTTAGTCAAGTTACTTCACCAAAGTTTGATGTGGAAGGAGATATAGAATCTGAATAATATTTGTTAGATTTTGGAGGTGTATATGATAGTACCTCAAATGTCTTTGCACACGACAACTTGTTGGATGCGGGGGATGTTAGTGAAGGGAAGTTTGATACTGTTTCAAATTCTTTTCATGCTGATCTTGTTCAAATCTATTTTGATGTTTCATGTGATGAATAGGAAATTAAAGAAAGTTATTAGTTTGATAATGAATTTTATTTACATGCTAATAAGACTTGTAAAGATAAGTTTACGATTCATTTTGACATTTAGCTAGATGAAGAAAAGGATTGCGATCAACATGATTTATATCAACATTTTCATGATAATTTTTTGGACTTGGTAACTAACTAGTTGTTTGAGTGTGAGGAGGTTTCAGCGAAAGATAAATCTAATTTGATGAGTAACATGATTGCAAGTAGGTAGTGATCAGATTTTATATACTCTTCACATCCACATACATAAGGTGAAGTTGCAAGTTTTTGGTACATGCAACTTGGTGTATGGTGTAGAATATGAAGCATTTGTGTTTCCAGTTAAGAGCACGCAGAAGTAATATGTGGGTGATGGTTTTTAATTTGTTATTATATTACATGAGCATGCTAATTTTCTTTCTCATAGTGTGCATGATATAAAAGTTAATGCTAACTTATATATGTACTATGGAAATGAAGGAGTGAATTCAGTTTTTCCAAGTATTTTGTTTTAGAATGCTAATCTAATTGGTGAAATAGATTTCTTGCTTTCAATAAAGTTGTTCAAGAGAAGTTTTTGTTGTTAGGTGTGTGGTCTACTTCTTCTAAAGATCTAAATATTTGACATGCCTACAAGGGACATTCATCCCTAGATAGAGCCACTATTGGGACTCAAAATTAAAGCTTTAATTTTGAGCACCATTGAAAAAATTAAGCCCTATGAATGCTTTTTAATGCAAGTGTACCTAGCCATCCATTTCAAGCCTAAGATGTGTTTAATACTTCTAACACAATGAATTTAATACACCTATGTGTTCTATGAAGATAAATTTTCATTCTGAGCCATTCCGTGAAGTCTCATTTTGAGTAATGTTCGATTCTACATTTTTTCTCAAGTGTCAAAGAGTGACAGGAGGCTATGTTTGCATCTAAATATCTTGCACCTAGTAATGTTTCATGGATTTCTACTTTGGGAGGGTTTAGTTTCCATACCAAAGAGCCTATGTTTTAGAATTTGAGTCATTTGGAATCCGTTTGACTAGGTTTTGAATCCCTCAAAGTTGGTCTTTTAAAGTTGTCATGCTGATGTGAATCATTCTGAATTCTAGGAGGCCCTGTTTAACTTGTTATAGTTTTGGCCCAGTTTCCAAAATGAGATAATTCCTTTTGCATTACATTTTAAAGGTCAGAGACTTTCTATGTTTTGAATTTGAGCTTTTGGCGAATCTATTTGCATAGTTTTCAAATGTGATTCCAAATGCAATTTGTAACTTTTTACTGGTGTTAGTAAATGCAGATTAGTTAGTGCCCTTGTTTGTGATGTGATATCTCCAAATCTATGATAGGTGAGATTCAATGGATTATACCAAAAAAAATTCCTCTAAAAATACTTCAAGTGTGCCAATTTTCAAATATTGACAAATCTATTTGCACACTTTCCTAGGTCAATTCAATTTGCAAAAAATACTTTTCTACTAGTGCTTCCAGTCTTCAAATTCTGAGTTGCCCACTTTGACCACTCACCAAATGTGTCCTATTATTCATCAATCCCAATTTTATATTGTCCTTGTGAGAGTGAACAAATATTCCTATTTTTGTCCCCCCAAGTGTTAGTTTGCTCAATTTTTAAAGCCAAAACAAAATGCAATTTATTGTTTTCTGACATTTTTTATTGGAGGCAATTCTAAAAGGGCAACTTTGGCAGTCAATATCTTTTGACTAAGAATTATTCATGACACAAGATTTGATAGGGTAAGAGAATGTGGAACAAAGAATTAGTAGGTCTAATTTTAGATCTAGTTTAGATATTTTGATCAATTTTTAAGGCTAGTCAAAGGACCTCTTGGCACAAAGTTTATAGTTTGTAGAAAAAAAGGTAAAATGAGATAAATTGATTGATCGATGGTTGAAATTGTTTCTAATCAGTATGATAGGTTCAATGAATCATTCTGAGGATTCTGTTTCTTGGGAATGAATTTTTTTGGGTCGGACCCAATTTGGAGAAACACTGATTTCACCAGGTTGATAAGATGTTACAAGATTGAAAACATTCAAAGACAAAAATGATCTTGATTATTAGAAATGTATCAAAGAATCCATCACCTCCATCACCTTATAAACCTTAAGGAGGCATACAAGTTTTGATATTTTTCTTTTTAAGATCATGTGAAAAGGAGCATTCTTGTGATTAGAGTTGATAAAGTGACGATTGCAAGTGATAAGTCAGGGTTGTTTTTTGATTATAGTGCATAAATTGGATATTGTTTTGCATCATCTTAATGATGTGGACCCCCAAGACCTACTCACAACTACATCATATGACAAAAGCTTTTATTCTTGATATTGTGTTGGATCACAATACCTTGTTCCAAAGCTCTCAATCTAGAGACGTGCTAGAGTACACAACTTGTTTGAAATCTATTGGATGCACTTAGATGCTTCATATTAGCCACCTCAGTAGGTCATGGGTCATTGCCCCAATGAAGATAATCTATGATTAAATTAGTGGCACTTCATATTGTTATTTGCATTGTTTTGGGTACTGAGCAAGGCATCATCCTCGAGTCATAGGTGGATGGTAAACTGATGTTTTTTATTCCTAGAGATATGCGGCTTCACAAGAAAAATTAGATCTCCCCTTCTTTTAATTACCATTAGTGGTGACCGTGTTCAGTGAGATTTGGAAGGGCACCCATGTGAAATTTGCATGTTCCTTCTTGAGCTCAAGCTCCAAAACCTTTAATATTCAATTATCAAAAGAGAAGCTTTTGAATAAAAATCCATGCAATCAATAAATCATCCTCTTCAACATAAATGGATCAAGGACAACAATATGCACATCAACACTTTGGTTTGACCATGCATAGGATTCAACCAAGTAATATGATGACTGATATTTTGGAAGAGTAGTTTCCAACACCAACTGTATAAGCCATTATAGATGCCTTCATACAACATAGTCATACATTTTATCGAAGCTTATTTTCTCTAAACCCTGCAACATTATTGTGGGCTCCAAATATGAGATTGTGTCCATTTTGACCAGCTCCATAATTACCCTCTTTATTTCACATTTGAATCAGTAGCTTACTGTCATAGAAGAATGAACAAAATAAAAATGAATCTCCAAGCTAAGGCTCCATGTTAAAATCTAAGTCCCCACCTTGGACCTAGACATAGAAAAAGTGGTAGCAGGGGCATCTTTTGTGGTAGTGGATGCAACCCACACAAGAGTCCAAGGTGGCACATGAAGAAGAAAGTGGCACCAATGCAAAGAAAGTCATAGACAATGGTCAAAGTCCATGCCAGAGGAAAGAAGACCATGTACAAAGGAAGAGGAGAGATAGCTTACAAAAGATAGGGGCAATTCACAAAAAGAAACTGCAGGGAGATGTCCAATGGAGGTGGCATATATCAATAGAGTCGCACATTATAGAAAGGAAGCCAAAAGTCAACATCTAAGGAAGGTGACAATAGACAAGGGAGAATCTAAGGCACTTTTCAGAGGAAGTCATGACATTCTATAGAAGCAACAGAGATTGGCTTTAAAAGTGTGCACATATGGAGTCTCCTTCCAGTTGACTTGCATATTGTAATGGATATTATTTCCCTTACAAATATACTTTCTATTTTTATGGTTTCCATTGAAAGCTACAAACATTTATTCCTTCCACAATTAGTCAAAACATGTCACCAAGGATGTATTGAGAAGGAGATGTGAATGAAGTTTTGATTTTCAAGTCTTGTTGAAAGAGGAATAGCTTCAAATAGAGGACATGCCATCATTTTTTGGGCAGGCCTCTTTAATGTTAGGATATAAAAAGGAAAGCTATTTGTCCAACATTCAGAAAGTGGAGGCTTTTTATATTGTTTAAGTAATTCTCCACTAACAAAATGTCTTAAGATGGTTCCTTTTTAAAAGGCAAGGCTCACGCACAAGGACCCCACTTGGCCGAACAATGAAGATAGCTGGAGGTGACCACAGGTAAAATTTTGAATAAGCATACAAATCAAGGAGCTTCCAAGAATTCACCAAAGAAAGTGGTTAGAATTTGGTGGTTGCTATGTCACCAATAGAAAATGGGAGGTTTTTTGGCAAGTGACATGGTGACCTCTTGGAAAATAGAAAATTTGATGATAAGTGTAGACCCAACTAGTTGTTAAGGTGACAAATAACATGATGAAAAGTGGCAGCATGTAGAGATCATGTTGATAAATTAGATAGTGACATGACTATCTAGATTTCAGAGGGCACTAGATAATGCCACATGGAAGATCTAACATTAGTTTCTATGTCTTTAGAATGAAGTTTCTCAACCATTAACTATGTGACATGGCAACCTAACCAGCAAGTGAGACATGGCAATGAATTGGCACTGATGTGTCGAGTTGAGGTGGACTGATGACTGGAGGTTGAGATGGTAGAATATGACACATGTCACGTGGTCACTATGTCATGATGATGTGGCATGAGGTTGACTCATCACATGACATGGCAACCCAACTATCAATTGACATGTGGTAAACATGTGGTGGCCATATGGTTAATGTTAGACAATAGTTAGATTTCAACTAATTAAAACATGCTATGTAACAAGTGCCAGTCAATGAAGTTTGACCCAAAGGAAAATGGTGGGAAATTTTGTGAAGTGCAAATTTTAATATTTTATTATATTTTCCCTTAGAACTACATGCAGAAAAGTTTTAAATAAAGTTTGATTTAATAATATAGTTCAAACTTTATAAAAATGTCAAATTTTTGCAAATGTGTTATATGAAGCCTAATAGGAACCCAATTTTCAAATCAAGATTCTAGGAGTTCTCAATAAGAAAATATAGGCATTTTATATATCACTGAAACTGGGATAGATGAACTTTCTGATTATGGAGTTTGTTTTCACATAGAAATTCATCGGTTCAAGTTATAGTTAGAAATGTAATTTTTGGGCCTTCTCAGTGAAATTGATGAAAATTTATAATATAGTTACAGATTTGGTAAAAACACATGGTAAAAAGTGTGTTGGGTTAATTTTTAGAATATTATGCCATTTTGGTATAATTTGGCTCCAATTTTTAGTTATGATGGATATTTGTTTTTCCAACCAGGCTGAATTTCGAGATTGAAGTTGAAGTCATGATTGAAGAATCAAATCTTTTATGAAATTCAAGAGGAAATGAAAATATCTTGAGGTTAGGATTTAGTTTTTTTCATCCTATATAGGTATCTTCCTCTCTTTTATTAGGGGTTCCAATTTTTCATTGTGAAACTAGTTTGTTCCAGCTTTGGAGAAAAAATTATTCACTACTGTGATACCATGCATGTTCCAATCTTGAGTTTTCTTAGATTTGTGAAACCAGGGTTCTAGTTTTGGTGTGTTCTCATCACTATGACACCATATTTTTTCAGCATATTTTCTCTTCTATGATAGAAATAGTGAAGATAATAGAGAAAGTTTAGATCTATTAGGTGTTTTTATGTTTCAATTCATGCATCTAAATGTATAGTTTCAAAGAAATGAATACAAATGAGCAAGAATTTCTTTGGTTTCATTTGGATTCTTGTCTCTTATCTCTATAATCTGCAGTCTTATGTGGTCTAGGAACAAAGTACTGAGACTCATTTGCATCCCTTTAAGGTTGTATGTCAAGTATGTTTTTCTATTGGAACAAAGGGCCAAGTAAATGCTTGATGTGTTTGATAGGATTGTTGGTTATTTTGAGAAGGATACTTAATAAGAATGAGGTCTTAATGAAAACTAATCTCTAATTCACAAATTTATTAGATAGATCAAATATTTTGGTGTATGAAATATGTCAATGATATCATAGATGTATGTGTTTGATTCATGGAATTGCCCAATAGATAAGGCACTGATCAACTACAGGACCATTTGTTCTTACTGCTGCATATTTGGGGATTTTGTTGATATTAAACATCATTAATCAAATGTATTTCCCTTTCATGTTGAAGAGCTAAAATAGAATGCCCTCACCTAGCTTATGAATTGCATTGTCTTGCATTTAGCTATTGCAGATCTATGTTATTGCATGAGTCAATAGGAGAAATAAGGGCTAAATCTGCTATTAATAGATTCAAGAATATGTTTAACACTGGTACCATACAAATTGAATCTAAGGTCCACCCACCTACATCTTGTAAAAGAAGGGTCAAGCCTTATAATTGGCCCAATGTCTAAAATGGTATGTTGAATATGGGAGTTGGCTGCCCCTAGATGTATCTTGTTCTAATAGGGGTAATTTGAAACCATCTTTATTTCAAAACACCAACAAGTAACTCTAGCTTTATACATGTCACATAAATGAGAATGACTTTTCAACTACCTAAAGACTCTTATCTAAGTGTACAAGTTTGATGAACCTTCACATTCTAAAATTATGATTTTGCATGAAAATGTTTTTAGCAACATTTTGGACAACATTGCAACATTTTACAACTTTTTTCATTTTGTTATATCTTATGCTACTGCATTCCTACTTGACAACTCAAATATTTCCAATGGCTTACAATTAAAATATCCAATACAAATTTGATTCATTTGTGACCTTGCATAGCATTTTATACCTTAGGATTCTTTGGCTCACTTTATACCTTAGGGGTCTCTAACTCAATAGAGTTGTCATGTTGTAATAGAGTTGGATTTTCTTCAAATTATCCATGGCATCAATTATCATGCTATGGTATATCATTCTACACCATGTTTATTCAATTCTCTTATCTCAGTTTACCAACATATAATTTTTCTTCAAAGGAATACATTTCAATATTTATCTAGGCAATTAATTACTTACTACTTGCATCTCTATTTGGAAAAAAATTAGAAATATGGTACAGTCAAAGCTTAGTTCTCATCTTAGGGCTATTGCCTAATCTAGAGGTTTCTTTGGATTCTCTTTCAATTTTGTAATGCTATATATCCATAGTCCTAAATATAAAGAAACTATTCAATTATCCTACTCTAACCTCTCTTATATTCTTATTTTTTTAAATGTGTTGTTTCACCAACTAACAGGTCTAGAGATTTTACATTAATTAAAAAACCAATAGTAGAAGATTGTTCTTCATATATTTATGTGATAGAGTAGAAGATTGATGCATTTAGAAAATAGTATAATGTGATTCTCCTCTTGTGCTTATTTTGACATACAACCATTGTTAACCTCAAAATGGTTTTTAACACTGCCAACACACTTAACCACTTTCTACATTGGAGCCAAGTACACCATGTATGCCAAGCCACAACATGAGCTGAGTTAGGAAAGCCTTCAGATGCTGAGTGATCTTCAGGTGTTGAGCAACCTTTAGGTGTCGAGTGAAGATCAGATGTCGAGTGAAGTTCAAGTGCCAAATGACTTTAGGTTCCGAGCATGATACAAGTGCTGAGTGGTATTTGAGTGCCAAGTCATAGACAATGCCGAGAAATATAGAAATACAATAGGAGCTAAGTAAGCCTGTTTGTTACATGTCCCGAGCATCTGGAATCAGTAAGTGTCGAGCAACACAGAATGCACATGTGAGTTTGTAACTTTACAAATGCAAATGTAAACCATTTTCATGGTTGACATATGATGAATTTCAAAGGATTAAAAAGATAAGAATGAATCTTTCGTCTTTCCTATGCGATGCACATGCAGCCAATAAGAAAAATGGAGAAGGCATGCAACCAATAGTAAATGTACAAGGAATGAGCAAGAAATAGAGATTCAATATGGATCGTAGATCCATACCTAACCCTAAGTCTTTGAGTGTCTTTATAAGGAAGAAAAGATCTCATTGTATGTGTGTGGATGGACGAGGGTGTGTAAGGAAAACTAATTTTTAGAGTGAAGAGTATCAGATCACAGCGGATCAAGATCAGAGAAAGCAGATCAAGTGCCTATATTCAACAATCAAAGGATTGTAAGCTATCAGGTTTATTATACCTAATACTCTCCAAAAACTGTATTAGAAAGGAAATCCTATGATGATAGGTTAGCTTAACAGCTATTTTGTAGATCCTTTAAATAGGTGATTAAATCCTTTAACCGGGTAACACTTGTAAAGTGTTTATAAATCCTCTAACAAGGTCACATTTAAAAGTGTGTTGTAGCCTTTAACACGACAGACCATCAGAAGTGGTTAAACATTATTGTTGTAGTAATTTTTGTGGGTATCATCCCCACCCCAGTTTTACCTTCTTATTCTTGGAGGGTTTTTGGGTTACCAAAATCTCAAGTGTTATGTGATGATACATATGTGTTTCTCATAATTGTTTGATGTGTTTATATGCATACAATCTACTATTAGGTAAAAGTTTTAATGGTCAAAGTATAGTACTTCTGATTCACCCCTGCCCCCCCCCCCCCCCCTCTTTCAGAAGCATTATTCCTATTTGAATATTCCAACAATTGGTATCAGAGCAAAAAGTTCTCACAAGAAGGAAGCCTAATAGCTTGGAGGAAAAGATCTAAAGATGGAAGTCTTCAAACTTGGGAAGATTATTGACAATCAAGTGATTGATGTGCAACTGGCTCTACGCAAAGTAGAGGAAACAAGGGAGGAATTGAGAAAATCCTTGAAAAGAAGAAAGGATATAGCCATAGTTGAAAATGATAAAAACTACAAGGAGATAGATACCACAAAACTATTTGCCAATGGAGACACTAAAGAGTTTGATGCAGCAATAGCAAAATTGATGGAGAAAAACAAAGTTCAAACGGATGAGATAAGATCTCTCAAGATGGAACATGAATCTTAGGCCATAATGTTATGTAAAATTACTAAACAAAAGAAAAGAGAAATTGAGGATAGAGTCATGATGGAAGATGACAAAAGAAATCTTGCAAACTGACTTGAAGAAAAATGTACTAAATTATCAAGGATCTCAAACATGAAAATGGATACACTTTCCCAAATGATGAATCTTCATCATGAACTCAATATGAAAAATATTGAGATATCTACTTTGAAGATGCAAAATGAACAACTACAGAATGAATTGAATAGAGAAAGAGTGGTAGCAGCAAATCTCAACAAATCAAGTGAAGCCATCAAGTACATTGAGAACTCAAATTATCTCTTCCTTGTTAAATTTCCTTATGAACGAATCAATTTGACTAAGAGATTACATATCTCCTTAAAGTTTAAAGCATAAATTAGTTAGTTATCTTTAACCTTGCCATGGATTGCTTATCGGCTGCATTAAGTTTTATGTTGATTGTTATATGAATTATCACCCTAAACTTTACTTAGTCCAACGAATAACTCACACTATCAATTGTAATATCTTATCATGAGTAACTTAGACTATTGGAGTAGGAAACCAAATAGGAAGGAATTGATAATGTTAAAATTGACAAAATTCCAAGCTTTCATATATGTTGAAAGTGAAACTATGATCATGCATGCAGTTTCACTTTTTATGATTGTTAGATCCTCATGACAAAGCATTGCATTATTGAATGAAACGAATAATTCAAACTCTTGATAGGTTATGATTGTATCAAGTCATTATAGATTTGCCTATAAAGGAAATTAATGACTTATTTAGTCCATGAATCAATCTTTTTTTTTGAGGTGATAGAATTGTATTGAATCCTACCTTAATCATCTAATAGATTTAATAGATGCTCTATTAGTTTTGTAAGCCATAAGAAATTCTAAGAATTAACTTGGGAAAATGTTTGCAATATGTAGCTCTTCAAATCTGATCCAATTTAAAAAGGATTAAATCTACTTTTCATACCATCCCTAAGAAAAATTTCCAAAACACCCACCTACAGGATGCTGGAAATTGTATGAGGGAAAAATTTATTCTCTTATTGAGACAGAGAATATTCCCTTTGTTTTCTATATATAAAAAAAATATATATATATATTCTAATGGGAATAATATCTATATTGTCATCTATAAAAATTTATGTCATAAATATGAATTCCCCTTGATAGACGTCAGATTGAATAGAGGTAAATAAAAAAAAAGAGGGTTTAATTTTGTTGCAAGCCCTTTTGTCATCATATTAGATGACGTCACCCTCCTGTCTCTCCTTCTCTTGGACGTTGCCCTTGGTATTAGTGAAATGTGTTTAAGATTTGGCTTTCTTTATTTTGTTTGCCTCCCTCCTATCTTTTCCACCAATCATGATGGAGGGGAGGTCTTAATTGGTTGGACCTGCTAACCCACGTACTTGGGCCAGGTCTTCCTTGGGCTGTGATTTACAGGCCCTCATTCTCTGTGAACTGCTTTGGGCAGTGTGGAGAGTGCATGGGGGACCGTGGGGGGGCTAGGTTAGTGGGGAGTTAGGGGAGTAGGGGCTAGCTTAGGCTAGATTAGGTTAGCTTAGGTTAGCTTAGGTGTTTTATGGTTAGCATTTTTTTTTTAGTTAGTTAGTATTTTTTTTATTAAGTTAATGATAAATGTTAGTATTAGTATTAAGTTAAATTTAGATTCGTTTTAGTATTATTTAGTTAGTTTTAAATTCTAAGGTTAGTTTTAGATTTAGTTAGTTATTTTATTTATTCAATTTTAGTTCTTTATTAATATTTACTAATAGTTAGTTTTATATGTAATCTTAGTTGTTAGTAAGTTTAGTTGTTTCCTTATGTTAGATAGTTAGTTTATGAGTTTTATTATTATTAAGTTATATTTTAGTAAAGTGGTGTTAATATTTAGGTTCTCTAATTAGTTTAAAGTGAAATTTGTTATAGTTATGTGGTTTAAATTTTAGAGATATTGCTTTAGTAATGCTAATTTAAATTTCGTGTTTAAATTAATAGTTTTTAAATTTTATTTAATCTGTAAGGTTAAGTTCTATTTTAAAAGATTAGACCCTAATTTTATAAATGATTAGATCTACTATAGACTTAGTTAGTTGGTTTAAGATAGATTAGTTTTATATGAAATTAATATTGAATTAGTTTAGATCTAATTTATATTCGATTAAAGTTTTGTTGAAAATTAAGCTAAGTTGGAGATTTAAGAAATGTTGGTATTAATTGTATCTTTGATAAATTTTTTATTAGTGTCCTAATAGCTTAAGTTACTCGAATAATCTAAACCCAATCTTCTTTAGATTATTACTAAAAAAAAATTTGCATGACTGTTTAAGCAATGTAATAACGAATTAGTAAACATTTATACCAACCTAATAACAATGTACTTCAGAGTCTTGATGATGTATTCCTCCACAAAAGTTTTTAAACCAAGGATGTTGTAGAGAAACTTTTCTTAAACTAAAATCAATCTTTTCAAACTAGAGCATGCTTAATTATTAATTATTATTCAAAAAGAAAATTTGTGTGTTTTTGCCCTCGTAGTTTGGGCATGACATTTTGGTATCAGAGCCTATGTTTCAACACTAGGAACCTTAAACCATTGTGCTTCCTAAACTTAACTCCAACTTTTAATTGTGTAGATGCCGCCTGTTACTCGTAACCGGCGAGGCAGAGGTCATAGGAATAGGGGTGGTAGAGCGGGATAGGAGGGTGGACCACCACCACCTCCACCTCCACCACCACCGAACTCGAACCAAGACATTATAGATGTACTTCAAACCTTGATTGGTGTAGTTCAGCAGAGAGTGGTACCTATAGTTCAGCCATTTCAGCAGATTCTAGTAGTGGAAGTAGAGGGACCCGGAGGAGGTGGGCCCAGAGTCAGAGAGAGGACTAGGAGTCCCCCACCAAGATAGTTAGAGGGTCAGGGTGAACACGAGGAAGAGTCCATACACCAGAGAGGACCCCTTTTTGACAGACCTCCTAGACATGTAGGAGATGATATCAGGGAATTGATTCGACTTGGGCCACCATTGTTTACCGGTACCACTGAGGGTTCAGTAGCAGAGGCATGGTTGTAGACCTTACAGCGATGCTTTGGGTTATGCCCTTATGGGAGTAATCTAAAAGCACACCTAGCAGTTCATCAGTTGAGAGGGGATGCCTCCAACTAGTGGCATTAGGAGGAGATCATTGGTGGAGTGAGGATGAACACCCTCACATGGGAATATTTCTTAGAGAGATTTTGAGAGAGGTACTTGTCAGAGCATTTCTGGTAGAAACAGATAGAGGAGTTCCATTCTCTTTATCAGAGAGGCCTTATAGTGGCTCAGTACAAGAGTAGGTTTCTCAAGCTCCTTCCTTATGTGGAATATATGAAGGATGAGAAACTACGGGTGCATCGCTTTATCATGGGTCTGAATTTCTCTCTTCAGGGCCCAGTTAGGATGGCCTTCCCTACCACCTTCAGACAGGCAGTGGAGATAGCACTAGTTGTTGAGGATACTTGAGGTAGGCAGGAGTCATGGGATTGGTCTCAGAACCGAAACTCCTCCCAGCAGAAACCCCCTTAGACAGGGAATCAGAACTATATAGTAGGGTCCTCTAGGGGCTAGTAGTCTTAGCAGCCAAAAGCCCAGTAGCAGCAGTAGCAAAAACCTTCTCAGGGTTATCAGGGCTCTAAGCCCAAGTAGTGGCAGTCACAAAGTCCTAGGCAAGATCAGAAAGTACAGGCCCCTTAGTCACAGTTAGTGAAGACTCAGCAGTCTTCTAGGGGAGGATTCAGCGGATCTAGTAGGACAGGAGGCCCACAGCAGTCTGGGTCACAGGGTGCACGATCTTATACTCATGGACCATGCTACACTTGTGGTGGCATGGGACATATAGCTAGGGAGGGTCTGTAGGGATAGGCATCCAGTGGCCAGAGTAGGGTTTTTTCAGAGCCGACAGTTGGTGACATGGGTAGATCCCATAGAGTTTTTGCAGTGGTTGACAACCACCAGGTTGAGCATCAGGCCACAGTTATCGAGGCTACAGGTATTATACAGGGCCATATGGTTGTAGTTTTATTTGATTCCGGGGCTACTGACTCTTTTATATCTCCATTTGTGGTGGAGCATTGCGGGCTAGTGGCAGTTAGACAGGATGTTAGTTGGGAGGTAGAGTTAGCCTCAGGAGCCAGAGTGTCAGTTAGTTCCTTGGTATAGAGTTGTCAGATGCAGATTGGAGACATGTCCACTAGGAATTATCTATGCATTACCCCTCTAGGTTCTTATGATGTTGTTCTTGGCATGGATTGGCTTTACGCCCATAGTGCCAAGATGGATTGTCAATAGAAAAAGGTGGAATGTGTGGATGATGATGGTATCTCTAGGGAGATCTTTGGGGTGAAGAGGCCAGTGTCCTTCGTATAATTTCCGCTATGCAGCTTAGATGATGCATGCGAAAGGGTTGTTAGTTGTTTACTATCACTATTAGCGATCAAGAGGAAGATTCAGAAAGGGAGCCATCCCTTGATGATTTTCCAATCCTTCAGGAGTTCGCAGATGTGTTTCCTTCAGAGCTTCCTAGTATGTCACCACCTCGAGCAGTGGATTTTCACATAGACCTAGTGCCAGGAGTCGAGCCAGTTTCGAGAGCACCATACAGGATGACTACTCATGAGCTTAGTGAGCTAAAGGCTTAGTTGGAGGAACTCTTAGAGAAGGGGCATATTCGACCTAGTGTGTCACCCTTGGGTGCACCGGTGATCTTTGTCAAGAAGAAGGATGGATCACTTAGGTTGTGTATTGATTATCGGCAATTGAACAAAGTGACCATCAAGAACCGATATCCTCTTCCCAAAATCGATGATCTCTTTGATCAGCTGCAGGGTGCTCGAGTATTTTCAAAGATTGACCTAAAGTTGGGTTACCATCAGTTGAGGATTGTGGATAGTGATATTCCCAAGATAGCTTTTAGTACTAGGTATGGCCACTACAAGTTCATCGTGGTACCTTTTGGCCTTACGAATGCTCCAGCTGTATTCATGAGCCTCATGAATGGAGTATTTTGTACCTTTTTGGATAACTTTGTGGTTGTGTTTCTTGATGACATTCTGATTTATTCTCATAATGAGAGAGAGCATGAAGAACACCTAAGATAGGTATTGCAGAGGCTGAGAGAGAATCAGTTGTTTGGCAGCTTGTCAAAGTATGCATTCTTCAGACTTGAGATACATTATTTGGGTCATGTCATATCAGGTGATGGTGTCTCAGTAGACCCATCAAAGATCAGGGCTATCATGGATTGGCCAGCACCCACCAGTGTTACTGAAGTAAGGAGCTTTATGGGGCTAGCAGATTATTACCAACGCTTCATTTCAGGATTCTCTAGATTGGCACACCCCATCACTTCTCTTCAGAGGAAGGGGAAGAAGTACGAGTGGATAGAGAAGTGTGGTAGAGCTTTTGAAGAGCTCAAGAGAGCCCTCACGAGTGCACTGATTCTTGCAGTACCAGATCCTATTGTAGATTTTGTGGTGTGCACTGATGCATCTTTAGATGGTTTAGGAGCAGTCCTTATGCAGGAAGGATGGCCTATTTCCTTTGAGTCTAGGAAGTTGAAGACTCATGAACTCAATTATCCTACTCACGACCTAGAACTAGTGGCAGTGGTTCATGCCTTGGTGAGATGGTGACATTTTCTTCTGGGTCATAGATTTGAGCTTCATTTCGATCACCAGAGCTTGCAGTACATATTTTCTCAGCCGAACCTTAATGCTAGGCAAAGAAGGTGGATGGAGTTTCTGTGTGAGTATGATTTTGATGTACATTACATCAAGGGAAAGGAGAATGTGGTTGTAGATGCCTTAAGTAGAAGGCACCATGAGCTTTCATCTGTGACTACTTGCACTGACTTGAGAGGGCAGATTTTGCAGCACTTACTAGCTGATGAGCTTTATGCAGAAGTTAGTTAGTTAGTACATTCTCAGAGACCTTTGGAAGGGAAGTTTGCAGAGTATTCCTTGGAGTTTGATGGACTTCTACAACATAGGGGACATATGTATGTACCTTCCATTGGGGGTTTGCACAAGCTCATTGTACTTGAGGCTCACAGAGCACCTTATGCAGCACACCCTGGTGTTAAGAAGTTACATGCAGATTTGAGGTAGTTGTATCATTGGCCAGGCATGAGAGTGCAGATTGCTAGCATAGTTGCGAGATGCCTCGAATGCTAGAGGGTGAAGGCGGAGCACCATCATCCTAGTGGGCTTCTCCAGCCGCATGAGATTGTAGTATGGAAATGGGACACTATATCTATGGATTTTATTGTTGGTCTTCCTATGTCAGCTCGTCACCATGATGCCATTTTGGTGATAGTTGACACATTGACCAAAGTTGCCCATTTCTCATCCATGCATACTACATTTATAGCATGAGACATAGCTCAGGTGTTCTTGTAGGACATTTTTAGACTTTATAGTGTTCTCTGTAAGATCATCTCTAATAGAGACTCTTTGTTCACTTCTTCATTTTGGAGAGTGTTGCAGTCGGCTTTGGGCACCAGGCTCAATTTTAGTACAGCATACCATCCTCAGACCGATGGCCAGACCGAGCGAGTGAATCAAGTTTTGGAGGACATGCTACATATGTACGTGATGGATCATCAGGTCAAATGGGAGGAATACCTACATCTTTTCGAGTTTTCCTACAACAATGGGCATCATTCTTCCATAGGTATGCTACCTTATGAGGCTTTGTACGGGAGACTATGCAGGACACCCTTGATTTGGGATAGGATCAAGGATCGAGTATCTATTGGTCCCTAGTTAGTAAAGGAGATGGAGCAGCAGGTGACCCTGATTAGACAGTGCCTGAAGGAGGCACAGGATAGGCAGAAGAAGTATGCAGATGTGAAGAGGATAGATCGAGAGTATCAGGTTGGGGATAGAGTGTTCCTGAGGGTGCGACCACACAAGAGTCTGATTCATTTCGAAAAGGGCTCTAAGTTGGCACCCCGGTTTGTTGGGCCCCTCGAGATCCTTGAGAGGATAGGACCTATTGCATATCGTTTAGCTTTGCCACCTAGCCTGTCACGCATCCACAATGTGTTTCATATTTCAGTACTTAGAGGATACATTTATGATGAGTCTCATATTATAGATTGGGATGCTTTATAGGTGGAGTTAGATGGAAAGCTAGCACTAGAGCCTATTCGCATTATTGCCCGACGGACCCTAGCACTTCGAGGCCGAGAGCTGGACCAGGTTAGGGTCCAATGGGATTGTTACGATGAGGTCACAGCTTCATGGGAGGATGTAGCGCAGATGCGATCTCAGAACCCGTACCTTTTTGATGAACTCCAGGAGGAAGTTCATGCCTAGTGGGGGAGGATGTGAGGCCTCACCCCGACCCATCGTAGCATAGAGATGCATTACTATTATTTTTTTTATATGCACGACTCGAGATGTCGAGACATTATCTGATGCTTAGAACATATTTTATTATTTCATGTTGTGGGATGTTATTTTCAGATACATTTGATGATTGTCATTTAATGTTTCATGTATATGTATGTTGATGAAATTAGTAAATGTAGGATTGAGACTTTGATTTGAGAAATTTTAAATGATTAAGAATTAAGTAGGATAAAGAGACTCTTATTGATGTATGTTTTAATTTATGGGAATTTCTGAATATGTATACATTTATGTACATGTGATTTTTTGAGACTACTGATGTGTGCAATAAGTGTGTAGATAATTAGCTGAGAAACCCTACGGAGGAACAAAACTGATCTCTTTGTGCTAATTTTTGGAAGCCTTGTTGTTCGTAATTCACGTATTGTATTGTGAGATATATGTATGTATCTTCTTTGTTCAGTGAATGTTAATGTTTGTAATTATGTTCTTTTAGTGTTGCTTGGAACTCATAAAATTTTTGTGTGCCTCGGTGTGCTAGTTAGGGTTAATTGTTTAACCTTTGGACTCAAGTTGGTTCAAGTTAGTGTTAATTTTCTATTAGGTTCTTAATTAGGGTTAGTCATCCCTAATTCAAATTAGTGCTTAATTTGCAAGTTAGAGTAGTTAGATGGACCTATTTATTCCTAAATTTTATTTGACTCTAAACCTCTTTCCTAAGGCTTTAAACATGTTATTATTCTAACCTAAGGGTATGGGTATGGGTCAGGGGTCTTTTCCAACCCTTAAGCCCCTTTTTTTGACTTTTGAGGTCACTCAAAAAGTCCCTTTTTGCCTTTGTGCAAAAATTGACCATGGTTATCTTGAGTTACCTCACCTCATCTCCACTTAGGGTTTAACCATGGTATAGGTTGTGTTAGGAGTTTCTAGATTTGTTAGTAGGTGGAAATAGTTATTGCTCCTTTTGGGTGGTTGAGTTGGAGGCTTATTTAGAGGCCTTCCTTGGACTAGTGGGTTGTTACCCAATCTCTACATTTTAGAGAAGTTTTCTTGAAGCTTGAAGGAAGGAAAGGGATACTCTACTCAAACTTGTTCATTGCCATTACCTCTTTGTGAAGGTAGGAAATTCTTATCTCCTTTATTCAGTTTTTATGTTTGGTTTCATGTTCATGTTACTTGGTTGTTGTTTCATTGTTGTATGGTTGTGGGTATGTGGGAAGATTTGAAAACCATGTCATTTTGGTTGTTTTCCTTTCTTGTTTATGTGTTGCAATTTTGAGTTTTCCTTACATGGGTGTTTTGGTATTACTCACCCTTGGAGAGGGCAAAAGTGACCAATTTTGGGAAAGGTCTGTTTAGTTGGACTCCAACCTGTGTAGAGTCTCTTCTCAGGATGAGAAGAGGGATAAAGGGTAGGGTGTTATGGGCCCCTTCCCGTCAGCACAAACCTGGTATGAGTATGGCAATTTTAAATGGAAGAACGCGAGTTCTTGGTTATTAGCCCCGATTGGGCATCTGAATGGGTGTTGTGCTTGACTTCTCTTGTTGGAAGAATCCACCTTTCCCTAGTCTTGATTCATTGTGAATCCTATTGTGTAAACCATGTATGATTATGCATGTTTGATTTACTTTTGGTTCTGCTCGGTTGTCACCCAATCAGATATTGGTTTCCTCCATGGCCCTTGAAATGAGATTCATAAAATAGTACAAACTCCTTGATTATGATCATGAAGAAAATTTGATATAATTGTTGAAATTTGGGATTGAGATTCTATTGTAAATTGTATTTCAAATCTTATTGTAAATGGAAACGAAGCCAAGTTTTCTTCCTGATTCTTTCCCGGTTGAGCCTTTGAATCAGGTTTACCAATAAAATTGGTGTTGAGCATATTTGGTTATCATGAGATTTAAATTGTGTATTAAATTTAATATGGTTGCACATTAAAAATAAATAATTAAGAATAATGGATAATGTTATGAATTATGATATTTCAAGTTTTTTTAAATTTTTAGGGAAGAACAATTTGATTGAATGAATTTCCAAGTTGATGTATAAGTATCAGATGAATTAGGATCCCTACATTGAGAACTCAAATTATCTCTTCCTTGTTAAATTTCCTATGAACAAATCAATTTGACTAAGAGATTGCGTATCTCCTTAAATTTTAAAGCATAAATCAGTTAGTTATCTTTAATCTTGCCATGGATTGCTTATCGGCTGCATTAAGTTTTATGTTGATTGTTATATGAATTATCACCCTAAACTTTAATTAGTCCAATGAATAACTCACACTATCAATTGTAATATCTTATCATGAGTAACTTAGACTATTGGAGTAGGAAACCAAATAGGAAGGAATTGATAATGTTAAAATTGAAAAAATTCCAAGCTTTCATATATGTTGAAAATGAAACTATGATCATGCATGCAGTTTCACTTTTTATGATTGTTAGATCCTCATGATAAAGCATTGCATTATTGAATGAAATGAATAATTCAAACTCTTGATAGGTTATGATTGTATCAAGTCATTATAGATTTTCCTATAAAGGAAATTAATGACGTATTTAGTCCATGAATCAATCTTTTTTTTTTGAGGTGATAGAATTGTATTGAATCCTACCTTAATCATCTAATAGATTTAATAGATGCTCTATTAGTTTTGTAAGCCATAAGAAATTCTAAGAATTAACTTGGGAAAATGTTTGCAATATGTAGCGCTTCAAATCTGATCCAATTTAAAAAGGATTAAATCTACTTTTCATACCATCCCTAAGAAAAATTTCCAAAACACCCACCTACAGGATGCTGGAAATTGTATGGGGGAAAAATTTATTCTCTTATTGAGACAGAGAATATTCCCTTTGTTTTCTATATAAAATATAATTATATATATATATATTCTAATGGGAATAATATCTATATTGTCATCTATAAAAATTTATGTCATAAATATGAATTCCCCTTGGTAGACATCAGATTGAATAGAGGTAAATAAAAAAAAGAGGGTTTAATTTTGTTGCAAGCCCTTTTGTCATCATATTAGATGACGTCACCCATCCTGTCTCTCCTTCTCTTGGACGTTGCCCTTGGTAT
Source organism: Cupressus sempervirens (assembly GCA_028749045.1). Classification (NCBI taxonomy): domain Eukaryota; kingdom Viridiplantae; phylum Streptophyta; class Pinopsida; order Cupressales; family Cupressaceae; genus Cupressus; species Cupressus sempervirens. The sequence goes on along the minus strand of CM053786.1, from coordinate 834,753,172 downwards.
TAGTGAAATGTGTTTAAGATTTGGCTTTCTTTATTTTGTTTGCCTCCCTCCTATCTTTTCCACCAATCACGATGGAGGGGAGGTCTTAATTGGTTGGACCTGCTGACCCACGTACTTGGGCCAGGTCTTCCTTGGGCTGCGATTTGCAGGCCCTCATTCCTCGCAAACTACTTTGGGTAGTGTGGAGATCGCATGGGGGATCGTGGGGGGTCTAGGTTAGTGGGGAGTTAGGGGAGTAGGGGCTAGCTTAGGCTAGCTTAGGTTAGCTTAGGTTAGCTTAGGTGTTTTATGGTTAGCATTTTTCTTTTAGTTAGTTAGTATTTTTTTATATCAAGTTAATGATAAATGTTAGTATTAGTATTAAGTTAAATTTAGATTTTTTTTAGTATTATTTAGTTAGTTTTAAAGTCTAAGGTTAGTTTTAGATTTAGTTAGTTATTTTATTTATTCAATTTTAGTTCTTTATTAATATTTCCTAATAGTTAGTTTTATATGTAATCTTAGTTGTTAGTAAGTTTAGTTGTTTCCTTATGTTAGATAGTTAGTTTATAAGTTTTATTATTATTAAGTTATATTTTAGTAAAGTGGTGTTAGTATTTAGGTTCTCTAATTAGTTTAAAGTGAAATTTGTTATAGTTATGTTGTTTAAATTTTAGAGATATTGCTTTAGTAATGCTAATTTAAATTTCATGTTTAAATTAATAGTTTTTAAATTTTATTTAATCTGTAAGGTTAAGTTCTATTTTAAAAGATTAGACCCTCATTTTATAAATGATTAGATCTACTATAGACTTAGTTAGTTGGTTTAAGATAGATTAGTTTTATATGAAATTAATATTGAATTAGTTTAGATCTAATTTATATTCGATTAAAGTTTTGTTGAAAATTAAGCTAAGTTGGAGATTTAAGAAATGTTGGTATTAATCGTATCTTTGATAATTTGTTTATTAGGTCCTAATAGCTTAAGTTACTCGAATAATCTAAACCCAATCTTCTTTAGATTATTACTAAAACAATTTTCGCATGATTGTTTAAGTAATGTAATAACGAATCAATCAACATTTATACCAACCTAATAACAATGTACTTCAGAGTCCTGACGATGTATTCCTCCACAAAAGTTTTTAAACCAAGGATGTTGTAGAGAAACTTTTCTTAAACTGAAATCAATCTTTTCAAACTAGAGCATGCTTAATTATTAATTATTATTCAAAAAAAAAAATTGTGTGTTTTTTCCCTTGTAGTTTGGGCATGACACCCCAGAATTGCATAAGAACACATTTAAGAGGGAATTATAGCAGGTGGCTAAGCCAAACCACATGTTTCAATTGCCTAAAAATTGGTCATATCAGTAGAAACTGTCCTACAAGGTCAAAAGCACCAAAAATTGAATCAAACAAGGGTAAAGAAAAGATTGATGTGGAACACATCAGAACAGACATGAAGAAGACATGTTAGAAAAAGAATGAATCAAGTACATCCAATGAAAAGGTCACTTTACCCACAAGGTCAAGTGATCATTTCTCATCCAATTAATCTCAAGATGAGTCTATGGGGTTGATACATATAAGGAAGTATCATACATTAGCCCTAAACCATGAAGAAGCAATGCAAAGTATAAAACTGCATGGAACAATATGCCAAGACAAAATTTTGATGATAATGCTGAGCTGTCTTTGGATGCCAAGTAAAATTCTAGTGGAAGCTGAGTTCCTAATAGCGACCAAGTTAATGACTGATGCCGAGTAAAATGGAAATGTAGTGCAAGCCGAGTGATGTTAAAACCCTTCATAAGTCGAGTTTGTAGTTGAGCATTTAATGCGATGGAAATAGGGTTTATTATTGCAATTTCAATCATTTTTCCTCATCGCGATCAAGAAGAAAAGGAGATAAAGAGCGCAAAACGACTTCACAGTAGAGAATCTAGCATTCTAAGTAGATTGCAACCTCCTACAATGTGTTTTCATTAATCTTGAGGTATTTTCATTTGTGCTGAGCTACGTAGTTTCATATTTCTATAAAGGAAACCCTAGTTTCCATAAATGGCTTCGAGTTCTAAGAAAACCTAAGAAAAAGAATCGTTTAAGTATAGCTAGTATCAAATGAGGTTAGATAGCCCGATTTTTTTCCCTATTCCTAAAGTTGCATACAAAAATGACCTAGCTAAAGCCCTTTCTTGCATTACCAAAAATGTTGTTATGGTCCAGGATGTAAGAAGATTCTACAATTGCAAGATAGGAGCCCTCGGAGACATGGAAATAAGAGAAGCCTTTGCGAAGCTGTGTCAATGGAGTATTAAAAGATGAATACAAAATTGTTGGAAGGAAGGGTTTAACACAAGTTTTGATTTTTTCCACCGTGTTCAAGACAAAGTGGATCAGACTTGTATTGAGTAGAATTCATGATGGTAGTCTGTGGTTGGAAGATGTCCCTATCAAACTCACAAAAAGAATCATTCATAGGGTAACTGGATATCCTACCCTAGATCAACACAAGACCTTCAGAAGTGAATCCAATGAGGTTATAGAAAATAACACAGGTGCTCAGTGGAACAAAAGAAGAATGACTATTCATACCATTTAGGATCCTTTAGTTGAGTTTGCTGTTAGAGTTATTGCCTAGAAATTCTACCAATTTAGTAGACTCAACAGTGTGCCATGTATAGCAGTAGATGTAGGTTACAAATTGGTGAAAAAGGATCATACGTATGATCTTTCTGAACTGCAACTACATCAGATAAATGAAAACTTAACAGCCATAAGAATGACAAAGGGTACTCAATCTAAATTTGGAGCAATTTTGGTTTGTATATTCTTTTATTTTTAGAATGAATTTCCTTCTTTTGGAAAAGTTACATGGAGAAGTGATAGGACTATCATATCCCAAATAAATGAATATATAGAACAAATGGGAGACAATTTTGATACCTTGATGACAAGCTATTTTGAGGATTTCAAGAAATCCATGAAGCAAAGAGTGAGAATACCAGTTTCCTTATTAGAAAAACATATTAATGATATATGCTTCTTAGTTGATATTGACTTCACCTATATTCAAGCAATAATTCCAAGGGTGAGATGGCTAAGGCCACTTGGTTATGAGGTTAACATTGATGAAGCATCCACAACAATAACTACATTATTGGCAGAAGAGATAGATAAAAGTGCCCCACACTTTGGCACTTATGATGTGGTAAGGTCAAAGATAAATATGAAATTAAAAACTACCTCCACATTGAAAAAGAAAGATAAATTGATGAATAAAATTAAGAAGAAATTTGGTGAAGGGATAGAGGCTAAAGCTGAAGAAGATGATGATGATAATGATGATAAAGAGGATGAACCAGAGAAAGAACCAATGGAATTAACTCAAGGCCTAGATGAAGACAAGGAGGAAGGTGTTGAGGAAGAAGAAGCCAAGGAAGCACCAATCTAGGCCAAGCCAAAGAAGAGAAAGGCAAAATATCAGCCTCCAGCTCAGCCCAAACCAAAGAAAACTGCCACACCATCACCCCAAAAGCCAACAACCAGAGCTGGAACAAGGGCCTATACTCAAAAAGCTAAAGAGGAAGCTACACAGAAGAAACTAATGAAGGAGACATAGGAAGAACCAAGGAAAAGAAGAAAATATGTAGCTCAACCTGATATTGATGAAGAAGATCAATCTGAAAAGGTAAGCCATTTTTCAGTTGATACATTATGTAAAATGGTTGGAAATGGAGATTTAAGCAACATAAATAAAGTTGATTTCAATAAATTCATTAAAGAAGAATAGAATAGAATAGAAGAATCAGTTTATGAAATGATGGAACAATTCAAGTACACTCCTCTTGAACTAGATGGACAATTGCTAGATGAACTGTCTAAAATTGTAGAAGAAAAATGACATTTCTATTTAAGAATGGAGAAGGAGATGAGAGAAACAACCCTAGCAAGCATACTACCTAATTTGACTAAGGAGAAAATAGAGAAAGCAGTCAAAAGGCACAATGCCAAGTTTACACCTAAATACAGGGCATTCTTCATTCTCCAAAACAAAATGGAAGATATTGTACAAAGAACAACAAAATCATGGAAGAAATTGTACAAAAAGATTGAAGACTTTCTTGAAGAAGAATACAAGGAAGAAGCTACTACTCCACCAGAAGAGAGAAGAAAAAGGAGAGAAGAGAAGATAGGAGTAGAGCAAGGTACAGAAGAAAAGAAGGAAGAAGAAAAGAAACAAGAAGAAGAAAAGAAGGAAGAAGAAAAGAAACAAGAAGAAGAGAAGAAGGAAGAAGAAAAGGAAGAAATAGAGGAGGAGACACAAAAGAAAAATGAAATGACAACAGCTGAGGAAGAGCATCAACAAGATCAGAGTGTGCAAGACACACAATTTCTGCCTTCTAGCCCTCCTCATGTACCCATTACACCTACAAAAATTATAACTGCATAGGATGTTCCTGACACTTCTACTTAGAACATCAATCCATTAACTGTAGAGGATCTCAAAAGAATCCTTGACCAATCTACGCAACAATCAAGATTATGTGCATATCCAGTATTGGTCAGTATGGATGAATTATAAAAACTAGTAGAAAACACAATTAGAGATAAGGTGAATCCACAAGAACCACCTTCCAACATCTCTACAGCTACTAGTGGTCAACTTCAAATGCCAACAGTTGTTTCAACAAGCATAGTTGACACCACACTTTAGAAGCTAAGTGTAGCAGTAGACAAAGAAATAGAACAAATAAGATAGACTATTACATCTGATCCTACAACACAAACTCAAGGTGCACTTCCTACAATTACAATAATTGATCAAGGTAGACAGTAGGAGGAGAAAATAGAAGAAACCCCTAAAGAGCAGGAGGCAATAAAAACATTGATAAATTTGCCTACCTCGAGGACTCCTTCACAAAAGCCATTACAAATATCAACACTAGGATCAAGCTCTACAAAATTTGCAAGGGTACTTCACTATGGAGACCCTAAACTAGATGAGGAGGTAGTCATACCAAGTTATGACTCAAAAACAATAAACATTGATCAAATTAATGAGGTGCAGGAAGCATTAAACAAAAGAAAGAGGCAAGAGATACTCAGGAAGGAGAATCAACAAAAAGAAACTTTACATGAAATTAAAGACATATTTATGGATGCCTTCATTATTCAGTCACCAGATGAGTCCAAGCATATCATGGAATAATTATCAGATATTGTTGAACAAGTGATAAATGCAGACCTAGAGACAAATGCAAAACTCATGGAATGGTCTGAAAGAAAATTTCAAGGAAAAGTTAATGAGAAAATATCTAGTGAAATAACACTTTCACAAATTGAATTGGAAAAGGTCATAGATAAAGTCAAAAAGGTACTTGAGAATATATTCTCATTGTACAAAAGTTTGTGTGTCTTTTCATATTTCACACAAGAGACCAGCCAAAAGATAATGAGCTTGGAGAGAAATTTGAATATTTCTAGCATGCAGCTACCAAAAGATCCAGCTCAAAGTGAGAAACATTTTGCTCAAACGGTTCACACTCAAAAAGAAATAGTTGTATTAACAGTAGAAGAGGCCACCATCAAGGCAAAACTATTATAGCTCCAATCCTCCATTACCCCACATTTGGAAATCCTCCATAAAGAACAAGTCTATGCTGAAACTATTCTCAAGAGAGACCCTAAACTTTCTACTTTTGAAGGACTTATTCACCTTGTTGTAGAGACTGCCCTCTAGCATAAATCATTGGAAATTGCTTTGTATAATTGGGATGCATCTCTTAGGATGATTATGGAGGTAAATAGCACATTTTTGGCAAAATATGGTCTTAACCCATAAAACCCTCTGAAATAAGTGTCAAAAAGGGGGAGACAAGATAAGAGGGAGATAAGATAAAAAGGCAGAGCATGATATGGAAAGATAAGATAAAAAGGCGGAGCATGATATACAACATCAAATTTTGGTTACCAAGATAGCACAGATAATGGCACAATCAATTCAGGGGGAGTTGCAATAATTTTGAGGTATATATATTGTAAATTACAAAATTTTGAATAAGGTTTTAAAACCTCTGTATGTACACCGAGCAGATTAGTAAATGTACTCATAAGGTTAGTTAAGTGTTTTTTTCACTCATGTTGAAGGGGGAGATTGTTAACTTCAAAATGGTTTTCGACACTTGAGTGCCAACACACTTAACCACTTTCTACATTGGAGCCAAGTACACCATGTATGTCGAGCCACAACATGAGCCGAGTCAGGAAAACCTTTAGATGCTGAGTGAGCTTTAGGTGTCGAGTAGCCTTTAGGTGCCAAGTGAAGATTAGGTGTTGAGAGAAGTTCAAGTGCTGAATGACTTTAGGTGTCAAGCATGATACAAGTGCTGAGTGGTATTTGAGTGCCGAGTCATAGACGATGCCGAGCAATATAGAAATACAACAGGAGCCAAGTAGGCCAATTTGTTACATGTCCCAAGCATCTAGAATTAGTAAGTGTCGAGCAACACAGAATGCACATATGAGTTTGTAACTTTACAAATGCAGATGTAAACCATTTTCATGGCCAAAATATGAAAAATTTCAAAGGATTAAAAAGATAAGAATAAATCTTTTGTCTTTCCTATGCGATCTACATGCAACCAATAAGAAAAATGGAGAAGGCATGCAACCAATAGTGAATGTACAAGGAATGAGTGGGAAACAAAGATTCAATATGGATCGTAGATCCATACCTAACCCTAAGTCTTTGAGTGTCTTTATAAGGAAGACAAGATCTCATTGTATGTGTGTGGATGAATGAGGGTGTGTGAGGAAAAATGATTTTCAGAGTGAAGAGTATCAGATCATAGAGGATCAAGATCAGAGAAAGTAGATCAAGTGCCTATATCCAGAAATTGAAGGATTGTAAGCTATCAAGTTTATTATACCTAATACTCTCCAACAATTATATTAGAAAGGAAATCATATGATGATAGGTTAGCTTAACAGCTATTTTGTAGATCCTTTAAATAGGTAATTAAATCCTTTAACAGGGTAACACTTCTTGTAAAGTGTTTATAAATCCTCTAACAAGGTCACATTTAAAAGTGTGTTGTAGCCTTTAACAGGGCAGACCATCATAAGTGGTTAAACATTATTGCTGCAGTAATTTTTGTGGGTATCATCCCCACCCCAATTTTACCTTCTTATTCCTGGAGGGTTTCTAGGTTACCAAAATCTCAAGTGTTATGTGGTGATACACATGTGTTTCTCATAATTGTTTGATGTGTTTATATGCATGCAATCTACTTTTAGTTAAAGTTTTAATGGTCAAAGTATAGTACTTTTGATTCACCCCCCCCCCACTCTCAAAAGCATTATTCCTATTTGAATATTCCAACAAGTATTAGAGATTAAAAAAAGATCTATCATACCATAATTAACTCAATTGTGCTCATTGGTTTGTGCAAAATGACTTACTTGAACTAGGACATGCAAATAATATTGGGCATTAGCACTATTGCATGGTTTGTATTTCTATAACCAAAGAAAATTTTGAATTCATCTAAACCAAACAGATAATCATCATCTCCAATTTTATCAACAATTTGAAAATCTGAAAATTAAATTTCTATCTTAATTATTCTTTCCAGAAAAGACACCCAATTTGTTATATAATACAACTATAACTAAATATTTTGAAGTACACGTGCTAATCCAAAATTTTCATTGCAATGTAGTTTGTAAGAAATATTTGTTAAGTTTATTAAAATAAATCATTTCATTTTGCAATTTCTTAGATGAGTTGAGGTTTTTACATTATTTTTTGATTGTGTTGAGAAAATGGAACACATGAGTTGGTAATGAGCTTGGAGGCAAGAAAGCCAAAGCTACAAGTTGGAAAAGTATGGCAATGTGAAAATGTAATCTTCTTCAAACAACTCAACCTTCTTAAAATGTAATCTTTTTCAATATTTGACATTTGTGTTCTACATGAGGGTATGTGCAGGATCATGCTATGCCACAAAGTGGCCATTTGAAAAATATGTATTCCTGAAATGCCTCAAAGCATTTCAAACTCTATTTCAATTTTTTTCCCACCTATCCTAATACTAAATGAAAATAATTAATACTTTTATAAGACCTACTATATCTTTTGATACCAAATCTATATGGTAAACTTAAAAAATGTCCCAAAAATGTGTTTTTGGCCTATTCTTGTATGTTTTTTACTTAAAACATGTAGCTGATGACTTCTTTTTCACCAAAATTTGATGAAATAAAAAGGGTTTCTAACAATATTCTTAGCTTTCCATAAATGTGAGGTTTGGGAAATTACAAGTTCATTATGCAATTATTACATATTTTTTAATGGAGCTACATATAAGTTGTTGATTGACATACTGATTGAAAAACAACTATGGCTTTCAAATGGTACAACATTTTTGAAATCCAAAAGATGCATCACATTTTATGCTTCTTCTAATGTAAGGGAAAAAAATTAAATTAAATTTTGTAGATTTTTGAATAAGTGAAGGTGGTTAGGCATGAGAGTTTTTTATTCCAAAAATATTGAAGTTAAAAATTAAAAATTAAAATTTTATTTAGAATAAAAATACACAAAAATATGTGCCACATCTAGGTATGAGTCTACTTCTTCTATCTAGAATATTATTTAAAAATATTATCATTTAATTTTGATTAAGGTGGCTAGACATATGTCTACTTTTTATTTTTTTCCTTAAATTTTTGTAGTATTACATTAAAACTACAAATTTTGACCAATCAATTTTTATTTTGTTCAGATAAGGCTAGTAGTTTAGAAACTAAATTCAATTTTGTAAAGATTCTTTTCTCTCAAATTTTTGATATAAAGTTTATAACAAGTAGAAAATTGCATGTCAAGTTCACATAACCTTGATTTACTAATTGTTTACTGCCACTTAAGAGCATAATTTGGTTGACCATGATCTTGCACATACATGTGACATTAATTGAACACAAAATTGTACATAATTGAAATAATTTCTAATTCATTAATCCTCTCATGACTCAAAACATACTAACATGACCCAAAATTCATTGGAGATGGTCAAGGTGCTCCTGCACCATACTCCCTATGTTGAACAAACTCAAGTCCATTGAGTTTTTTGCAGGGACTTTCTTTGAGGGTGTGAAAATCATCACTTGATTGAAAAACATCATTCAAAAAATGTTTAATGTTGCAGCATCCAATTGTCATTTGTGAGTCCTTATGTTATTCATTTCTTTTGTTGTGGGCATAACCTGGCTCTTGTTTCATTCTATTTATTCCTTGGTATTCCATTATCATAATTTTTTATGTTTATTTTTTAATTTATTTTTATTTTTTAAATTTGGGGTTTCTCTTTGCTTCAATTTCTCCTTCATGACACTTTTGATGGTATTGCATTTTTATTAGAATGTTCCTTCTGATTTGGGTCATTGAAGATATTTAATGTTTATAACTCTAGAAATTAGTTCTTATCATCATTTTTGTGTTGTATGGATTGGTCTTAACTTATATCTAAATCTTGATTAAATATTGATTCCCAAGCTTATCTTAGAGAATGATCCAATTTTTGGTGTATTGATATTTTTTCGAATGATACTAAATGGCAATGAACAAAAAAAAATATCTTGAAGATTATTGTACAACCCTCATGTATGAGAGAAAAATTGAAATTGTTGTAGGTTTACAAATAGATTAAGTTACTTATGTGGGGATCGATAAACATATTGTCATCAAATAAATTTATTTGTGTCTTAAAAGAATATGCCTTCCATTCCACCAATTACAACATCGAGCACAAGAAATATTTAAAAAAAATTTAAGATGTGTCCTTATTGGACAAATGAATTGAAAGAGTCAAGTAAGTAGAAAGGAGCTCTTTGAAGCAAGAAACTCCATCCACAATTGTCTCAATAAAGAGAAAAAACTAATGAATATAGTAAAGGTAAATTAATGCCACGTTTCATAAGTAACAATTGTTGCATCTTTTAAAGATGTCAATCTAATCAACATACTAAAAGTAAATGAGTGCCTCATTCCACAAGCAAAAATGGCTATGATGTGGATGGAGTCCCTGCTGGAAGTGATAGTTAAGGAAAAACAATGCATCTAGTTGAAAGAGATTAAATCCCCAAATATTTGATCATTACATGCATTAAACATGTAATGTTGCACCTAGAGATCCTTGGAACAAGGATAAATAAAAACCAATTTAATTTTTTTAAAGCATGGAATTAAAAAATATCAATATGTAATTGATCATAAGATCACAATGGAAGACTTAACCAACCAATCTTGACAACCAATGACTCTTCTAGCAACACTAAAACCAAAAATGACAATGCTACCGAGGTCTAGAATCTAAAAGATCCCAAATTTTAAAAGTTAAACGCTAGAGTTCAAGAACTCTATAAAGGGTAGCCAAGTCACTTTTCAAAAAGTTATGGTCAAGTGAAAAGGTGTCCACTGGTCACCTAAGAAATTTTTCTCACAAACCCATTTGGCACTTTTCACTAAATCCATGGGATATTTCCCACTATAGCTAAGCAATACTTTAATACAACCATGCAATACTTGTCTGGTATTGTACAATTTTTCTCATAACTACTAGGTGATTCCTTTCAAGGACCACACAATAGAGTTTTCTATAGTCATGTGATACTCTTCCACTATCGTACACTAGAGAGTATTGGATCCACAAAACTAAGTCTTGGACACTTGAACGCAAGAATAATATGACACTAAACAAAATGAAGAAAAAACCATCTAACCATCTTATCCATAACAACATATGAAGAAACATACAGAAAACAACATCGCAATGTACACACATGGTTCATAAATTAACATCATATGAAGAAAACATAAACAACTAAACTTGCACTTGGCTCCTCCCAACTAAAATAGCATCATGATACCTCAAGGTACCTAGCCATCCCATGAGTGTCACATCCCAAACTTTCAACAAGATAGTTAGAGCTATCTTGGGTAAAAGCACAAACTTGTGTCACCCTTTTACAAAGGAAAAAGGCTAACAAAAGTATAAGTGTTCACCTTCAATGACATAAAACTAGTATTATTATTTAGGATTTGAAAATGAAGTAAACTAATAAAATGTGTAGAAATTAATGAAGTTTAGGATTATAACTTTTATAATTATTTCGAATATGAAATGATATATTTTCCTATTTTTAAAGATAACTTTTTAGTTTATGAAAAATGCTAAAAATTAGGGGTCTAGTTCCCACCACAAAATGACATGGAAATAAACTTATTTTCCTTTGATCTAAGATTATGTTATAGATAACATATGTAGCTAGAACAATAAAAAAATAAAAATTGGCTTTACACCTATATTTTCTCTTTTATAACAATTCATATTTCAACTTTTTTAAATTGATAGTTTCCATCTCCCACCACATTTTTCAAAATAAATGTATTCCAACCAAAAGAAAAGTTATAGATTCTAGAAGAGGACTCTCTCCTCTAGAACATCATATTTTTTTCAATTTTTTGATATGATTTAATAATTTTTCTTTCTCAAAATTGACATCTTCTCAAGTGTTAAAATATGTACTTGTAGAATTTTTTAATTACAATATAATATATCTAATTAAAACATAATGAACTCTATATGAGAATATTCATGACTTTGAGCTCTATAAAATGGTGTTTATATGTTATTAAAAAAATATAATAAAAATAGTAAGAGTTATTGAAATGTTAGTTTTCTAAAATAATTTTATTTCTTTGGTAATTGGATACTAACTATAAAAAACATTCGTTTAATAGAAATTTCCAATTGGAAAAGTGTGAGATCATATATAACTTAGCTAGAATAATTTTTTCAAGATCATGTGTTTGAACAAAATCAAATTTTAGATAGAAATACTCAAATTTAGTCATTCTGATAAGTCAGCCTAAAAGGTGACACATCTTTGTACTTTTACCCTCTTATGAAGGTGTTACTACTACAACATAATAATAACATAAAAACATGAAGATCTAACATGCTAATTGATCAAAGCATAGATACTCCAACTAAAAGTGAATTACATCATCTAAGCATATTCTAAAACATCATAATATAAGAATGCATCAATGAAACTAACATCATCTAAACATGATATCAAAGCATTCAAATTAAAGAATAAATCACAAGAAAACATACTCTAGAACCCAAAGTACTAAGTGAACATAAAACATTGGTCTCCACTAGAAATAGACCATCTCTATATAGTGGTCACTAATAGTGGTTTAGGTAGCTATGGCTCCCAACCACGTGGAACCCATAGGCTACTCCTACCATGCTAATGGAGATAATGATCTAACCACAACCACACAAATAAAATGACCATGGCTAACATTCATACCATATAATAAGAGAACTCAAACCAAAATCATGAGACAATGAAAGTAAAATTGGTCTTGGTTAGACACTCTATGGGTCAACTATGTAGGGACTTGATGGAGGGTGAGTCACTTGGCATCATTTAGACCAAGCTAAATATCATGTGGAATAAAAAATCCTTCAGGAAGCACATCACACCATGTCCTCAGGTCAACTCTAGGTGCTCACATTTGAAGTGTCCTTAGATCAACTCTAGATGCCCACATTTTTATTATCTTAGATTTATCACCCAATAATTTATTAGTTTTTTCTTATTTAGAACTTCTCATGCCAACCTAGGAAATAGTTATCAAGGTTGCAAGAGAAGCCCCTCCATGGTGCTACCCTACATACCCATGCTCATCACATGATGAGTGCCCATAGAAAATGCATATTCCCAACCCAATCCCAATGAACATAACTCTATTGATAACAACCAATAGATCTAGCCTCACAAGAACCCAAAAAATGCTCATGCACATGCTCTTGTGAGCAGACCAACAACACAAAAATAATAAAAATAGGGGCTAGATGAAATCACAAGAAAAATAATACTCAACCAAATATAATCTTGATAGTATAGATGTAGAATACATCTTAATGCAACATAAAAGTGAAACAATGGTAAGATTTACATCCTAAGGATAATCCAAATACACAACAAACACCATGCTAAGAAAACCAAAGAAAATTGGGTAGCATGCAAATTGAGGCAAAGACCTCAAAAACCCAACATTGAAAAAACTCAACAAAAATAAAAATCATTCAACCCTTAGGTGAATGAGCCAAAAAATTCCAATTAAAATCAATTTTGAACACCATATGCAAAAATGACTAGCATAATAGTATGAAGCCCCAAACCCCCATCTCAAAGTCAAGGAAATGCTCATACCCGACCAAAAGGGTACAACTCACAATCAAAAATGGAGGAGAACACTAGTTCTCAACCTCATAACATACATCTATCAAAAATAGAAGCTGAAATGGAGGTGAAACAAAAAAACAAGAGAGCCCTACTTGATAGCCTAAAGGGCCAAAATGAGAATCTGGGCAATAAAATAAAAATCCCGTAGAAGATGCCAAAATTCACAACAATCCAAGGCCTAACCAACCTATATCTGAAGAGACCATTCTCATGATGATTCCACATCTATATCTCGTACAAGGAACATAAATAAAATCCTAGTGAAGAGGAAATTTGCTCTCAAATTTCTTATTTTAGAAAGTGAGAAGTGAGGAATGAAATTCCTTTTTGGATTCTTATTCACTTTTTGAGTTAATAATGGATTAGGGTAAATAACGAGGTCACCTAGTTAAACCCTAACTTAACCCAAAATAAAAAAGGTTATTCCAAGTAATTAGAATTCATCTATGACAAAGCTGCTAGGAATTATATTAAATTAAATTAATCCCAAAATTTCCCTTTAACACAAATCATAGAATTGCTTAGTAAATTTCATGACAAATGTGAACCTCTAAATGCAAAGACATGCTCATGGGTCTAATCACATAATACAAATGAGTTCACATTTATTAAATCACTAGATGTCTTAATTAAATAATTAAATAGGATATGTTGGCCATATAGGGATGACATTGGTTAAATATGAACAACTAAATCACTAACTTCATGCCACTACTAGGGATATAAATCATGCACACTAAAAAACATGATCAAATGAAATTGCATATAATAACATAGTCGAAGCATTAAATGACCTAATTTAACCATTTATTTAATTATATTGAAATAATCCATTTACATCACTCACTTTTACATAAAGCATCACAAAGCAAGAATGAAGTAAATAACTGTATCACCAAATGCAACATATAAACATAATCAGAGGGTATGTCCAAATAATGAATAACTAGATATCATCATAAAACATATTGTCATCTCAAAAAGGCCATCATCATGTAGATATGATCAACTAAACAACATTCTAGTCTAACATCTATGATACTAGAAATCAAAGAATAACACCTGGCCATAAGATTATTACAAATGTAAAAATAACATGAGTAACAAGTATCTCTTCGATCAAAATATAACAAGGTAAAAACTACAAAAATAAGAGTCACTACATCCTCCCCACTAGGCATAAGCTTACTCCTAGAAGCCTAGAAAAAGATAAGGGTACAAGTCTCTCAATTGTGTGGCATCTTCCCAAGTAGTAGAAGTCTCATCACTAGGGTCCCACTTGACCCTTACCTTCTCTATGTTTGAACCTCTCAAATTCCATCTCTAATGCTGAAGGATATGGAGATCACCAAACACTGGTACATAAATATGCCCCAACTATTGTAGAAGTCCATCAGACTCTAGAAAATAACCTAAAAACCTCCCATCAATGGTATGTCCAGACTCAATCTCTACCCTCACCTCTTGATACCATGTGTCACCAAAACAAGCCTCCAAGATACAACCTTGCAAATCTACTCCCAATGAAAAACTTGATATCTCATGTCACCTCCTAATCAAGGTATTTGTGGTGATATTTTATTTTCCCTTAATATAGTCAACATCAAAGTCATACTCACACATGAACTCCATCTAGTGACATTGTCATCCATTCAAGTTTGGCTGAGTAAAGATATATTGCAAGCTCCTATGATCATTATGCAACTCAAATCTATCTGAAAAGTAAATGCCTCAAATGAAAAAGTGCATGCACTACAACCACAAGTTCTAAATCATGAGTTGGGTAGTTAAGCTCATGGTCATTGAATTTTCTAGACTCATATGAAATCACATGACTATCCTGCATCAACATTGCACCCATACCTTCCAATGAAGAATGTGTGGAAAAAATAAAGTGGCCTACACAATTAGGCATTGCAAAGACTAGTGCACTAGTCAAAAACTCATTAAGAGCATTAAATGTGACCTCACACTAGTCTGACTAAACATACTTCTTCCTTTTCTACTAAAGAGAAGTGATGTGATGAGCCATACGTGAAAAATCCTTCACAAATGAATGGTAGTAACCTACCACTCCCATGAAAATACAAACCTCAAAAACATTAGTGGGTATTGGCCAATCCATGATAGCTCAAATTTTCTTTAGATCCACCTTAATACCATCACTAGTGATGATCTTCTCCCAAATACTTCACCTTTGAGTGGAAGAATCCAAATTTACCCAAGTTGCCATATAAAAAATGATCTTGCAAGCACTACAACACTTGGTGTAAAATTAACCTCATGTTCCTCTATAGTCTTGAAATAGATAAATATTTCATCCAAGAATACAATGATACAATGATTGAGGCATGTTAGAAATACTCCATTCATCAAGCTTGTGAATACCAATGGTGCATTGGTTAACCCATTAGGTACAACTATGAAATCATAATGCTTATAAGGTATACAAAAAAGTTGATCAATGAATATCAACCTTATGAATACAAAGTTGATGATATTTTGACTTAATATCAATCTTTGAGAACACTTGTGCTTCCTTCATCTAATCAAACAAGTCATCTCTCCTTAGAAAAGGAAATTGGTTCTTCATTGTCACCTTATTCAACTATCAGTAGTCAATGCTTAAATGCAATGATCCATCTTTCTTCTTCACAAAGACAACTAGTGCACCCCATGGGGATACACTAGAATGAATATGGCCCTTTCCCAACAATTCCTCCAACTATAATCTGAGTTGCTATTTACTCAACTCCTGAGTAGTTATGCAGTAATGAGATTGTGAAATTAGATCCTCTCCTAAAATGAGATGGATCCAAAAATCAATGTGATGCTATAGTGGCATACCTCATATCTCATCGGGAAACACATATGCCTGCTCATGAAGGAGTAGGTGATCATACAGTGCCACCATACAACTCTTGGCCTCCTCAAGATCATTAATAGAGACTACAAACATATGAAATCCATTCCATACACTCTACTTTAGTTTTTTAGTTGAGATCATCTAAAATTAGACTAGTTTGTGGACCCCTAAAATCTCTAGCTAACCACTAGTGTCAACAATACATTGTACAAAATAATGCTAGCAATCTATTTTTTCTTGATGGGTGATTAACCAATACATTGCCAATACAACATCATATGATCCTAGAGGTAGGATGTGGAGATCCACTGTGGTGGTGATGGTACCCAAGTCCAAAAAAATCCACTGGCCAAGGAGTCCACAACCACTTTGGACCCATGGCTAACTCAACTTTCCACCTATCAACTTGACGTGCTGCCACTAGCCCACATCATTGAATAAGAGATGGTGAAATAAAATAATCTAAAGCACCTAAGTCAAATAATATTGAAGATTAAATACCATGAAATGTACCTATAGCCTCGACTATGGTATCTTGGTGCTTAGCATGATGGTTATCAACTACCATAAAAAATTTATGGTTTCTGCCTATATCCCCCATAGTAGGCTTCCACCTTGTTGCATCCCTACTAGGTATTGAAGAATTATTTTAAGGACATTCCATTGATCTATGGCCAAGATGACAACATGAGAAACATTCTCCTCTCAAACTAGAGTCATGTCCATGTCCATCTTAAGAAGCACTAGAATAGCATGCACTTCCCTTGCTAGATTTCTGCTGACTACTCTAAGATGGGTGATTTTGCTAAGATTGGTGACCACAACTCTACTCATCCACTTTCTTCCATTAGGCACCTAGATTTTGATCACCCTTATACCACCACTGGCTATTCTATCACTTTTGGTGAGCATGACTACCCTTCAAGGGTGCTGACTAGGTTTGGCCCTTTCTAGAGGACTTTGACTGAGGGAACTGTGCATTCTGCCTTGAAGTTCATGCACTATGGCTCTTAGAACTTTATTTTCCATAGAACTCCTTAGCCACATTTTTCTTTGCAATCCTTTCCTTTTTCACAGCAAGGATAAGTGTCCTAGGTTGATGCATTCAAACCAATCCAATGATGGAGCCCTTAAGACCTTAAAAAAATGTTAAGTTAGGAGTATCTCATCATGGTTATAGCTTGAGTACTCCATGATCTCAAAGAATCTAATCTTGTATTAATATAATAAGATGTTCCCTTTCCTAATCTCATGGAACTAATCAACTCAAGCCTCCCTAAACTGAGGGAATAGGAACCTCTCTCTGAATCTCTCCTTAAAGATCTCCCAAGTGAGATCTTCTATGCTAATTTGAAGCTTCTACCCCTTAATGTTTTTCCAAATAAATGTGTGGTATTTTAGTTTCATGACAACACAACGAGCTCTCAAGTTGGTTTCATATGGATATAGTGAATAAAATGTTCCATATTTAGTAGCAAGTCTTAGCCCTAAGACCACCTCCCTTACTATCATAGTATGGTGGTTTAGACTATTGAAGGGATTTCATCATGTCCATGTAGATGGAATCCTCACCATCACAATCTCAACCTCTCCAACGGTGTTGTTTTCCACTAGGTGGTCCATGAGAATGTTCACATTTATGCTCATGCTCTTCTTCCTCTCTATATCTAACATATGGGAATCTCCATGGTGATATCCCTCCTCTTGGCCATGGCCATGTTTCTTTTCCTCTACACGAGGTCCCAATTGAGCTATAATCTCTTGTAGCAAAGGCATCAATGCCCCAATACCACCATGATAATTATTACCTTGCTCTTCCCTACCATCTAAATGTTCCTCCTCATGGTGTTCTTCCTCATTGATATTTCATCACTTATTACCATGACCACTAGGTTTATGTGCAAGAGGCATCACTAAGGAAGCAACATGATACAGTTTAGGATCATATGCAATAGTCAATAAAAAAAGTTAAAATAAGATAGAAATACATGCAAAGAAAACAATATCATAATGGGAGCATAACACATAGCTCCCAATGTTGCAACATGGGCTGTAATACCAGATGTAATGACCTACCCAGAGATCCTTGGAACAAGGATAAATAAAAACCAATATGTATTTTTTTAAAGCATGGAATTAAACAACATCAACATGCAATTGATCATAAGATTGCAATGGAAGACTTAACCAACCAATCCCAACAACTAATTAATCTCCAAATGACACTAAAACCAAAAAAAAACAATGCTACCAGGGTTATGAATCATATTCAAATCTGAAAGATCATAAATTTGAAAAGTTTCCCAAGCAAGTTTTCTTGAAAATCCATGCTACACTTTTTACTAAAGCCATGTAATATTTCTCACTATAGCAAGGTGATACTTTAATACAACCATATTATACTTGTCCAATATCATTAGATATTTCTCATAACTACTTGGTGATACTTTTAGTGACTACATGATAGAGTTTTTTATGGTCATGTAATACTCTTCTAGTAATTTAAGATAGAGCTTATAAGTGTCATGTGATACTTTCTAGTATCGTATGACATAACTCCCTAAGGCATGTGATTATTTATCAATATTGCCCAATCTCGAAACACTGTCACCAAGGAATTCAAGAAAATATTTTGATGAACATTCAGATGGAAAGAAAAGAGTTAGAACCTCCACACTAACCAATCCCAACAACTAATTAATCTCCAAATGACACTAAAACCAAAAACAACAATGCTACCAGGGTTATGAATCATATTCAAATCTGAAAGATCATAAATTTGAAAAGTTTCCCAAGAAAGTTTTCATGAAAATCCATGCTACACTTTTTACTAAAGCCATGCAATATTTCTCACTATAGCAAGGCGATACTTTAATACAACTATATTATACTTGTCTAATATCATTAGATATTTCTCATAACTACTTGGTGATACTTTTAGTGACTACATGATAGAGTTTTTTATGGTCATGTAATACTGTTCTAGTAATGTAAGATAGAGCTTATAAGTGTCATGTGATACTTTCTAGTATCGTATGACATAACTCCCTAAGGCATGTGATTATTTATCAATATTGCCCAATCTCGAAACACTTTCACCAAGGAATTCAAGAAAATATTTTGATGAACATTTAGAGGGAAAGAAAAGAGTTAGAACCTCCACACTAACCAATCCCAACAACTAATTAATCTCCAAATGACACTAAAACCAAAAACAACAATGCTACCAGGGTTATGAGTCATATTCAAATCTGAAAGATCATAAATTTGAAAATTTTCCTAAGAAAGTTTTCTTGAAAATCCATGCTACACTTTTTACTAAAGCCATGCAATATTTCTCACTATAGCAAGGTGATACTTTAATACAACCATATTATACTTGTCCAATATCATTAGATATTTATCATAACTACTTGGTGATACTTTTAGTGACTACATGATAGAGTTTTTTATGGTCATGTAATACTGTTCTAGTAATGTAAGATAGAGCTTATAAGTGTCATGTGATACTTTCTAGTATCGTATGACATAACTCCCTAAGGCATGTGACACTTAAACACAAGAATAACATGACACTAAACAATAGGAAGAAGAAACCATCTAACTATCTGATCTACAACAACATATGAAGGACCATGTGAAAAGAAATATCACAATGTACATACATGGTTTATAAATCATAATCATATAAAGAAAACATAAAAAAAAAAACTCATGCTTAGCTCCTCCCAAACATAATACCATCATAAGACCTCAAGAGCCCTAGCCATCCCACAAGCATAACATCCCAAATTGCCAATGGGGTAGTTAGAGTTGTCTTATGAGGGTGTTACTACTACAACATAATAACAACATAAGAACATGGAGATCTAACATGCTAATCCAACAAAGAATAGATACTCCAACTAAAACTGAATTACATCATCTAACCATAGGCTAAAACATCATAATATAGGAATGCATCAATGAAATCAACATCATCTAAACGTGATATCCAAGCATTCCAATTAAAGCATAAATCACAAGAAAACATACTCTGGAACCCAAAGTACCAAGCGAGCATACAACATCGGTCTCTACTAGAAATAGACCATCTTTGTACACTAGTCCCTAAAAGTGGTATAGGTAGCTATGCATCCCAACCACATTGAACGTATAGGCCTACTCTCATTGTGTTGATGGAGATAATGATCCAATGACAACCACACATAAAGCAAATGGCCATGGCTAAGACTCACACCAGATAGTAAAAGGACTGAAAACAAGATCATGAGACAATGCAAGTACAATGGGTCATGGGCAGACACTCTATGTGTTAATTTTTGTGAAGGGACTCAATGGAAGATAAGTGACTTATCATCATGTAGTCTAAGCTAAATATCATGTGGAATCAAAACTCCCACAAGAAGCACATCATACTATGTCCTCGGGTCAACTCTAGGTGCTCACATTTTTATTATCTTACATTTATTACACAGTAATTTATTTAGCTATCACTTATTTAAAACTTCTTTACACCAACCTTCAAAATAGTCATCAAGGTTGCAAGAGAATCCCCTCCATGGTGCTACCCTACATACCCATGCTCATCACATGATGAGTGCCCATAGGCAATGCATATTTCTAACCCAACCCTAATGAACATAACACCACCAATAACAACTAGGAGATTGGGCCTCACATGCACCTAATAAATGCACATGTGTGTTCTTTTGTGTGGGAACACCAACAACACGAAGATAATAAAAAGAAGGGTTGGATGAGAACACAAGAAAAATAACACTCAAACAAATACAAGCTCAGGAGTATGGATGTGGCATAAATCCCAATGTAACATAAAAGTGAAATAGTGGTCAGATTCACATCCTAAAGATAATCCAAATCCATGACCAACACCATGTGAAGAAAACCTATAAAAAATTGCGTGGCATGCAAATTGAGGTAAAAACCTCAAAAATTCAAAAGTGATGAAAATTAATGAAAATGAAACCCATTCAACCCCTGGGTGAATGAGCCACAAAAATCCAATAAAAATTAGGTTTGAACACCATATGCAAAAGAAAACCAGTATAATGGTGCGAAGCCCCAAACCCCCATCTTAAAAATCAGGGAAATGCTCATACCTGATCAACCATGTAGAGCTAGCAATCAGAAACAAAGGGGAACACTAGTTCTCAACCTCTGAACATAAAACTACCAAAAAAAAAGTTGAAATATAGCTAAAACAACAAAATAGGAGAGCCCAAAAAAGGGCCAAAACGAGAATCTTAACAATAAAATAAAAATCCTGCATAATTTTTTGAAAATCATAGCAATGCAAGGCCTCCCCAAGCTGGATCCAATTATACTAATCTCATGATTATACCATGCCCATAGCTCCTACAATGAATAGAAACACAATCCTACTAAAGAGGAATTAGAATTTTCTTTGCAATTTCTTGTTTTAGAAAGTGAGAAGCGAGGAATGAAATTCCTTTTGGGATAATTATTCATGTTTTGAGTAAATAATCAATTAGGGTAAATAACTAGGTCACCTAGTTAAACCCTAAATCAACCCAAATGAAAAAAGTCTATTCAAGTAATTGGAATTCATCTATATCATATTTGTCTAGAATTAAATGAAATAAAATAAAGCCTATAATTTTCATTATACCAAAATCATAGAATTCCTTAATAACTTTCATGATAAATGCAAACCTCTAAATGCATAAACACACTCATGGATCTAGTCACATAATGTAAATGAGTTTGAATTTATTAAATCACCTTTGGGTTTAATTTAAACAATTAAATATGATATGTTGACCATATAGGAATGGCATTGGTTAAATATGAATAGTTAAATCACTAATTATGTGTGTCACTATCAAGGACATAAATCTTGCATACTAAAACACAAGATCAAGTATAATTGCATATAATAACATAGCCAAACCAATAAATGCATTAAGTGACCTAATTTAACAATTTATTTAGTTATACTAAAATAATCCATTTACATCCCTCACTTTCACATAAAGCATCACAAAGAAATAATGAAATACATAGCCATAACACCAAATCCAACATGTAAATGCAATTAGAGGATATGTCCAAATATCAGATAACTAGCTGTCATCATATAAAACATTGTCATCTCAAAAGGACATCCTCATGCAAATATAATCAACTGAATAAACATAGTAGTCTAACATCTATAATGATGGAAATCAAACTATAACACTTGACCATCAGGTCATCTCAAATTTAAAAATAACATAAGTATCTTTCAGATATTAATATAAAAAGGTATAAACTACAAACATGAGAGGCACTACAAAATAGGCATGGAGTGCATTGGTGATGTGGAAAAAAGGCCCATGAAGTTGCTCAACCATAAAGAACTTGACTTAATAGTGTGTCATGCACAAAATTAAATCATGGTGAAGGATATCATGACATATTATCCACCCACAAAATGTAGGGTTGATCGTGAGGGGGAAATGAATTTCCCCAAAAATAAATATTGGCCATTGAGATAGATCTTCCCCTTGAAATAGATGACCTAGATGTCACAAGAATCTTCATAATGAAAGGTTAAGACAGTGTCATTGATGTAGATGAGCTTTATTTCAAGCATACAATTGATATGTCACAAGGAGACTCCTCCCAACAAAGAAAGTGGATAGCATGAAAGGTATGGACCCCTGCAACATGGCGTAATTCTAGGTCTTTGAGCCTTGAGAAAACATCACTGTATGAGGAAGTGCCAAAGAATGGACACATGTGGTAGCATCTCATACAATTATACGCTTCAAAGTCTTGTAGAGACACTGGCATATAAATAAATTTTGGAATGATTACGTAGGGCAACATGATGTAATTTTGGACTTTGGAGCATTGAAGAAACAATGCAGCATGAGGAAGTACCAGGATGATGATATATGGTAGTATCATATGTTTTATGATTTGATATAATGGATGGTGATCTTTTTATCTTCTATTTAATCACTACCATTAATCTATGCATGTGCATATTGGGTTGACTTAAGTGTCGAAGATGGGCCCTCCACTACATGGCACAATTCTAGATTTCAGAGCCTTGAGAAAGCATTGTAGTATGAGGAAATCTCATAATAGAGACATATGAAAAAATCTCATGATTTCAAGAGGATGGGAAAATATATCATGAAAAAATTAGAGTCATTAGATCTCATAGCCCAATTCACATGACCAAGAAAAAATTGAGCTAATTAGGAAAAATAAGAAATTTCAACTCAATTAAAGAAAAAACTAAGTCTACTTGGTCAAACTTGGTCAAAACCTATGTCAAAATTTTGATGAGCCATAGTTGAACTCTTGACCAAGTCTTTAACAAGGTCAGCATCATGGGTTTGGCATCTTGGTTGGATGGACTAGGATTTTTGACCAACCTTGGTTGAAGTTTCGATGACCACAATGACCAAATGTAAATGTTGATTTTCACCTAGACTTGCATGGAAATTTCAATCTAAACAAGCATTTGTCAATATTTTGATGGGAAAAATACTGACAAGGACATTTGTGGATCATTCGACCAATTTGAGTAGAAAATTCAACCATTTTTTATCGAAAATGGAGGCCAATTCTACCAGTGAAATCTATTGGTGAAGATGAGTATATTGCATTGAACTCAAGAGATCTAGCTTTGTAAGATAAATTTGTACATTTACTTTACTTTTATGCTATTTCAATCATTTTGATTCAAGCTTAATTCCTACACTGGGGTTTGATGGATGAATAGGTTGTAGATTAGAGTCCACTTTTTATTTTTCTTCAAAACTACAAAAATAGAATTAGTATTGGACACACTCAATTAGTGTCACACTTTTCCCTTGATAAAGTTATTCTACCTTGATACACCAATTTGTCCTTGATAGTTCGCTTAAGGATTTTTGGGTTTTGTCAGTTCCATAGTTTAATGACAAGGTTTGAAGGTTTCCTCTTATTTTTTATTATTATAACAAGTAGAAACATACATTAAATTTGAGTTCTTGTTCCCTCCTTTATCAAGTCATCCTATCTTTATCTAGCATATACACATGTATTAACAATTTTTAAAGGGTTTTGATTATCTTTCCCCTATTCTTCTAGATCTAGTTTGTGTTAATTCTCCTTTCTCACTTTGTTAATATTAATCTTGCTAGACCTAGCTCTTTAGAATTGAAATTGAAAGCTTTTTAATCCTTATCTACCCCTTTCTATATAAAAAAATCACATTAAAATACAATTAAACATGAAATGTGCATGATTTATTTTGGAAATACCAATTGAGACAATTGTAATTTTTTCATTGATGTCTAACCTTGTCAGTAAGATAGTTTTCTATCTGAGGAGAGTGCCATATATGGATGGTTGATGTAGATGGTTTGAGAATAAGAACATAACAAAAGAACCTAGAGGAAATCTTGAGTTATAAAGAAACTACAATGGGAAATTGAATTGCTTGGACTTTGATAAGATAAAGTGATTGTTTAATCCTAAGAAGATAGTTTTACTAAATCCTAGAAGTGATTAAAGAATGATAAATGGATAGGCTTGACCAAGAAAAAAAGTAGAAGATTAAGGAACTTGAAGTTAATGTTGAGTTAAAGCTAAGAAAAATATAGTGTTGACTAGGCATTAGTATTGATTGAGTAACAATATATTTTTTGAACAAAAAAGAAAGTACTGACCAAGTAACCTAGTGATGACTAATTGTTAGAACATAGTGTTTGTTGAGGGAAAATATTTGATATTTATGAGGAAATCATGATTTCTAGTTGACATAGTTTATTTATGAGAATATGTAAAGTATATGGAAGATAAGGATGGATGAACTAGAGTATTTAATTCAAGGAAAACCATGTTTGACATTCCTATGAAAGAATTCAAGGAGACATTTTGAGAAATTTATAGAAGAGAAAAGAGGAGGTAAAATGATGAAAGGATTCAATGAATTTGACCAAACCCTAAGATTAAAAATGTTGTTTACATTAGAAAATATTGGAACTACCTATTTAAGGAGGTGTAATGGATAACCTTAAAGAGCTTAGTAGAGTTTCTAACATCTAATAAGGTTAGAGCAATTTTTTATACTATTAATTGGTGAACTTTAATATAAGGTTAAACAAAGTTGTGAAGAGGTGAAGAGTGATTGCTTGAAGGGTTTCCTAGTGAATCAGAGACTAAGATGAAAATGAAAGTTAGTCACTAGATCAACATGTGAACCAAATTGCAAACTATATTTTTTAAGTTAGTTGTATTTGTCAAATCAATCTATCTCTATTTTCTTACCATTGTATCAATATTTAAATCCTTTAATCAAGGTGGCATTCTAGTGGAATATTCTTTAGACCTGTAATAAGGCCACTCCTAACATGGTGATTAAATCCTTTAACAAGGTTATATTTAACAATTATTTTTAACCTTTAATATAGTTGGCTTCTTACACATATCACTTTAGAAGAGTGAAAAATTAGTGACATGTTACTGGTGGTTTTTTCCAAATTGGGTTTCCATGTTATATCCTTGTGTCATACTTGTTTGGATGTCATTTAAGATCTTTTATTGATAATATTTTACATTCTGAAAATTTTACTATTATGATAGTAGGCTACTCATTTATGTTACTAAATATTTATTATAGAGATTATGCTATTTAATGTTTATATTTGAAGTGTTTGAAGTGGTTAGAAGTTGAATTGGTACATCTAGTCCTTAGATAGCTAAATCAGCCCTCCCTCCCCATTTAATCTTAATATCATAACGATTGGTATGAGAAGTTTGGTGCTTCGAAAGAAAAATTGAAAGGGATTGAAGCTAAAGATAAAGATATCCAAAAAGGAGGTGCCAAAGTTGAGCAAAGAGAACTTCCTTACTTGGAAGAGTTTAATGAAGTTGCATCTAGTTGAAATTGGAGATGATCCAATATAATACAAAAAATGAAGATATATGGTCGTGGAATAAGAGGATTTTTCATGTGAACTTTGATAATTTGGTAAGCATTAGTAAGATTAAAAGAGCAAGAGGATTACCATGATTGAAGAAACCTAATAATTCTATGTGTAAACAATGTCAATTGGAAAAAATGATAAAGTCCAGTTTCAATAGAATGACATACACATACAATGATATTTTGGAATTGGTTCATACTAAACATTATAGACCTATTGGAATAAAAATATACAACAGAGACACACATTTCATTATATTTATTGATGACTACTCTAGGATGACGATTGTAATGTTTTGTAAAGAAGAATATGATGCTTTTAATTTTTTTAAGTGGTATTTGGTCAAAGTTTAAAATGAAACAATTAAGAATCTATTGGAATGTCTTAATGGGAAGAATGCTTCTGACGGGGGGGGGGGGGGGGGTGTGAATCTGAAGTACTAGCCTTTTAACTCCTTTTAAACCCTTAATAACATATAACTGAAATTTGCATGCATGCATATAAACATTAAACAATCGTGAGAAACAAACATGCATCACCACATAACACTTGAGATTTTGGTAACCCAGAAACCATCTAGGAATAAGAAGGTAAAACTAGGGTGGGGATGATACCCACAAAATTACTACAGCAATTGATTTCAACCAGTTCTGATGGTTTGCCCTGTTAAAGGCTTTCCCTGTTAAAGGTTATAACACACTATTAAATCTGACCCTGTTAAAGGATTTCTACACCCTGTTAGGAGTGTGCCTTGTTAGAGGACTTAAGAACATTCAATTTAGAATGCCACCCTGTTAAAAGATTTACATAAGGTTATTAAACCTACCCAAGTCCATGGGATTTCCAAGTTCCTAATACAATTGTGAGGGAGTATTAGAATAATACACTTGATCTAATGCAATCTCTGATGCTGATCTTAGGTACTTGATCTACTCTACTATTAACTGATCTTTGTTAGATTTGATCTGTTGATTGTGTTCCTTGTTTTTTTTTGATCAACTGGATGTGTAAATGTTGTCCCTTCCTCTAAATCTTTGACACCAATGTTCTACAATGACCTTGATAGGCTCTGCTTTTCCTTCTTCTCATGATTCATTTCCTCTCTATATGTTCAATGGCATCAAGAATCCCTTATAAAGATTAGTGGTCCATCATGCATCCTTGATTAAAATTTTCCCACTCAAACCCTTGAAATTCACCCATTGGCTGCATGCAATCTCCAATTTTCTGATTGGTTGCATGAGGATCGCATAGGTGATTGTGAGGATTTGATCTTATCCTTTTATCTTGTCAATGAGTCATGCATAACTATTTTTCATCTTGGCTTGCAATTGCACAAACTTTTATGCTAATCCTACATTACTCGGCACATGAAGTAATACTGATGCTCGACACCATCTATTCTAGATTGCTTGGCATCTACTATAGTTTTTGCATTACTCAGCACCTATTAGTTTTTTGCATTGCTCAACTTCTACTAATTCTTGAGTTACATAGTTCGTATAGGATTACTATGTCACATGGCACCTATTGAATTCCTACTTTGCTCGACTCCTACTGGATCCTGAGTCACTCAGCATCTACTATAATGTGTTGTGCTTGGCAGAAACTATAGTTTTTTTAGCACTATCTGTGGCTCGATACATAAAGAAATTCTAGCTCGGCTTCCATTGTATACTCGACATGTATAGTGAAGATGATTAAGTGTGTTGACACTCATTTGTCAATCTTACTTATAGATCAACAATCTCCCCACATGAGTGTCAAAAACACTTACTGATCATTCATGATGCAATCCTTATGTGTCCTTTCTTCACTTACAAAATTTCAAAAAGATATTGTAATCAACAATATACCTTATGACTCCCCCTGAGTTGATTATGCCTTATTATGTCATGCTTTCAAAAATTGGAAATTGTGCTCCCCCTTAATATATTATCTATATTATCTCCCCCTTTTTGATACTTATGTCAAAGGGTTCTAAATAGTAATGCCATGCTTGGCCAAAAATATCTTATTTACCTCAAGGAGTATTTTGAGAGCTGCATCCCAGTTATTCAATGCAATATCCAATGACTTTTTTTGGATTGCAAGCTCTATTGCTAAATCAACAAGTCTTTCATAAGTAGAAATATTTGAACCTTTCTTCAAGATTGTTTCTACATACATTTTCTCCTTGTGTAATATC
The DNA here is from genome assembly GCA_028749045.1 of Cupressus sempervirens. NCBI lineage: Eukaryota > Viridiplantae > Streptophyta > Pinopsida > Cupressales > Cupressaceae > Cupressus > Cupressus sempervirens. The sequence goes on along the minus strand of CM053786.1, from coordinate 834,724,855 downwards.
TCCAAGTGAGGAGTGATAGAGGCTTGTATTTGCATGAGCTTTTCTTTAATAGTGGCCTCTTCTATTGATAATGCAGCTAATTCCCTCTGAATGTGAAGCATTTGAGTAAAATGCTTCTCACTCTATGTAGGATTTAAGGGTAGTTGCATACTGGAGAGCTTAAGGTTTCTCTTAAGGTTCAATTTTTTTAAATTTATTTCTTGTGTGAACCTAGAAAAATCACACAATTTTCTATAAAGGGAAAAGATATTCCCTAATACAATCTTTACATTATCTAGTTTCTTGGCTAGGTCAACCTGTCCCAAAATAATGTTATTAGCTATCTTTTGGTTGACCTTTCCTACAAACTTATTTTATGACCATTCTAGGAGTTTCACATTTGTATCATGGTCTTCATTATTCACTTGGTCAACTATATCAGATAGTTGCTCAAGGATTGGCCTACTTGAATCTGGAGGTTGTAGGTTGAAGGCATCCATGAATATATCTTTGATCTCATTCATTTCCTGCTTATATTTGTTGTCTTTCCTCAATGCCTCTTACCTCCTTCTCTTATCCAATGCACTCTGTATTCCATTTATCTTTTCCTCAGTTAGAATGCTTGAATTGTAATAGGGTATTTTAATTTCTTCATCAAGCTTAGGAATACCATAATGAATGGTCCTGACTACCCTAGTAGAACTTGATCTTGGTGTACTGACTTCTAAGGTCAACTTGTCAGTACTTGGCTGCTAGACAAGTTTGGTAGGGGTACCTATTTTTGGAAATTCAACCAAGGTTTGTATTAAAGATTCCTCCTTATCCTGTGTTTCTTCTTTATCCTCTTCTTCTTCTTGTGTTACTGCTATTGGGGGTGTACTTTCTCTCTACACTGTTATACATGTGACTTCTCTTACTATAGCACTCGGCTCTTGATGAGCTTGCATGGCTATTCTTGGTGGTGATGGAGGTGGTAGAAATGGAAGTCTAGTAGTTTGAGTGATTTGAGGTGGTTCTTGTGGTGACACCTTGGCTTCTTTGAGTTTATCTATTGACTCTTGAAGATCATCTACACTGACCAATATGGGACTTGTACACAATTGTGCTTGAAGAGTTATTTGGTCAAGGATCTTAGTGAGATCCTCTATAATTATTGGGTTGATGTTTTGACTCGAGGTGTCAACAACATCCTTAATCTTTATGATTTCTGCAAGTGTGGTAGTAGAGTGAGGAGGGCTAGGAGGTGGAAGTTATGTGTCTTGCACACTTTGCTACTCATCAGTATATTTTCTTTCCTCCTCTTCAACCTTTTTCTCTACTTTTGTCTTCTATTCTCTCCTCTTCCTTCTTTATTCTAGTTGAGTAGTGGCCTCTTCTTTGTATTCTTCTTCAAATATATCTTCAACCCTTTTGTATAGATTCCTCCATGATCTTGTTGTCTTTTGTACAACTTCTTCAATTTTATTCTATAAAATGGAGAATGCCCTATATTTAGGTGTAAACCTTTTATTATGCCTCTTGATTGCTTTACTTATTTGTTCCTTTGTCAAGTCAGGTAGTATACTTGCTAGGGTTGACTCCCTCATCTCCGTTTCCATCATTAGACATAAATGCCATCTGTCCTCTATAATTTTAGACAATTCCTTTGGCAATTGTCCATCAAGTTCAAAAGGTGTATACTTGAACTATGCCATTAGTGCATAGACTAATTCCTCTATGATGTTTTGTTCCTCTTTATTGAACTTATTAAAATCAATCTTTTTCATATCTTTTAAGTCTCCATTCCTAATCTTTTTACATAATATATCAATTGAAGACTTACTTTTTTAGGCTGATCTTCTTCATCAGTATTAGGTTGAGCCACATATATTTTTCTTTTCCTTGGCTCTTCTTGTGCCTTCTTGGTTGGTTTCTTCTTTGTGGCTTCCACTTTAGCTTTTTGTGTAGAGGTCCTTGTTGTAGCTCTAGTTGTTGGCTTCTTGGATGTTGGTGTGGCAACTTTCTTTGGTTTAGGCTGAGGAGCAGGAGGTGTCTTTGCCCTCCTTTTGATGACTTTGCCTTTGATGGGTGCTTCCTTGGCTTCTTCTTCCTCAACATTCTTATCTTTGTATTCTTGTTCTGGCTCATCTTCATCTATCTCTTCATCACCTTCCTCTTCATCATCACTAATCTCTTCTTCTTCTCCTACTGCACTTGTTTCTCCAACACCAAACTTCTTCTTTATTTTCTTTACTAACTTTTCCTTTTTCTTTACTATTGTGGCTATCTTGAGTTTGGTAACCACTCTTGATTTGATAGTATCATATGTCCCAAATGCCTTTGTAGTTTTGTCCACTTCCTCTACAAGTAATGTTGTAATGGTTGCAAAAGCTTGGTCAACATCAAGCTCATATCCCAATGGTTTAAGCTATCTTACTCTTGGAAGGACTGCTTGGATGTAAGTAAAATCAATGTCAACCAAAAATAATATGTCATTTACATGCTTTTCTACCAGTGAAACTAGTATTCTCATTCTTTTCTTCATTGCATTCTTGAAATCATCAAAATAGATAGACATTTGATCATTAAAGCTATCTCCTATTTGTGCAATGAAATCATTTATTTGATCAACAATTATTTTGTTCTGACTCCAATTGACTTTTCCAAATGAAGGATATTCCTTCATCATGTAAAAGAACATACAAACTAGCACTGACCCAAATTTACATTTTGCTCCCTTGGACTTTCTAATAGCTCCAAGATTTTCATTAATCTGTTGCAACATGAGCTCTGCAAGGTCATAGGTGTGATCTTTCTTTACAAGCTTATATACCAGATCCATTGCTATGCAGGGTACACTATTCAACCTATTGGATTGATAAAATTTGTGTGATATGATCCTCATAGCAAAGTCTAGAAGTGGATCAGTTATAGTGTCTATGGTCATGCCTCTATTATTCCACTTTGCTCTTGTGTTCTTCTTAATTGTTTCCTTTTTGTCACTTCTCAATGTCTTTGGCTGATCTAGGGTTGGAAAACTTGTGACCCTATGAACCATTTTCTTAGTAATCTTGACTGGTCCTTGCTCTAACTAGAATGGTCCATCATGGATTCTGCTAATTATTATGTGTATCCACTTAGTTTTGAATACAATTGGAAAAACTAGGGCTTTGGTTAAACCCTTCTTCTCTATGATAGAAAATTCATCTTTCAATATAAAATTATCATAGAGTTTTTCAAAGGCATTAAAGATTTCCAAGTCTCCTATGGCTCCTATTTTGTAGTTGTAACACTTTTACACATCTTGAGCCATAAAAACTTTTTTAGGGATGGCGGATAGGGCACCAGTGGGATCATTTTTATATGCAACTTCTGGTATGGGCCTAAACTTAGGTTGTTTAACCTTGTTACTAACAAGTTGAATTTCATGGCTTTCCTTCCTTTGGGTCAACTTTGAACTAGATGCCATTTTCACTGAACTAGGGTTTGACATTTAAAACAAACTTCACAAACTATACAATTTGGCACCTTAAGGAAATACCTGATTAGATGCTTAAAATCACTTGGGTAGATGTTGAATCACTATAAATCACTGGTTGAATCCTTGAGAAATTGCTCAATCGTGCTCCTAGTGATCACTCTTCATTTGAATGACTTAAAATGAATCAATTTTTACTAAGCGGCTCAAAAACCTTGCATTTTTATGCCTTAACCTATCACTCGTCTTTGAAAGGTTTTTCAACTCAGCATCCACTCGATAGCTATTCTTACTCGACATGTATTGATTTTGTTAATAACTCAGCCACCACTACAATTTTGTTTTACTCGGCAACCAAAGATAGCTCGATATCGTTATTCAAGTTTTGTCTTAGCATCTTATCTCATGAAAATTTATACTTTACAGTGCTTCATCATGGTTAAGGGCTGATGTATGATACATCCTTATACGTATTAGCCCCATAGACTCATCTTGTGATTAGTTGGATGAGATATGATCACTTGACCTCGTGGGTGAAGTGACCCTTCCATTGGATGTACTTGATCCATCCTTTTTTTGCCATGTCTTCTTCATGTCTATTCTAATGTGTTCCACATCAACCTTTTCCTTGCCCTTATTTACTTTAGTCTTTGGTGCCTTAGCCTTTGTTGGACAATTCTTGCTGACATGTCTAGTTTTCAAGCAACTAAAGTAAGTAGTTTGGTTCAACCATCTTTTATAGTTCCTCTTGAAGTGTGTTCTTATGTAGTTCTGAGGTATATGTCCAGACTCTTGACAATAGTGACAGCTTTGCCTTGTATTGTAATCTCAATTGTAATGGTGTGCATAGTTGTCCCTCCTTACATGTTGATTTGGTGTCCACATAGGCTTTGATCTGCATTCAAAGACTTTGTGTCCATACTTCTTAGAATTATGGAAATGTCCATCAAATCTTTTTGTCCTTGTGATGTTAGACCTGCAGTCTTGTGTCATATGTCCTTGCATGTTGCACTTGTGATAGTAACCCTTGCTTTTGGGTGTGTTTGGCTTATTGATCCTTCTACTCCTGCAAACATAGTAGTATGCCCCTTTTTATTATAGTAATGACAAGTGGGTTTATAATCCTTACCTTTTTCACTTCTTTGCTCATCATTCTTTGATGATTCCCCAACTTCAGTGCTATTGTATCCAAGTCCTGATGTATCATGGGCTGATCTTGGGGATTTCAACAATTGTTCAAAGTACTTGATAGCTTCACTTGACTTGTTGAGATTCTCTACTATTTCTTTTTCTCTATTGAATTCATTCTCTAGTTGTTCATTCTACATCCTTAAAGTAGAGATCGCAATATCTTTCATATTGAGTTCATGACGAAGATTCATCAGTTGGGCAAGTCTATCCATCTACATGTTTGAGATCCTTGTTAATTTAGTACATTTTTCTTCAAGTTTGTTTGCAAGATTTCTTTTTTCATCTTCCATCATGAATCTATCCTCAACTACTCTTTTCTTTTTTTCAGTGATTTCACATAGAATCATGGTCTGTGATTCATGCTCTATCTTAAGAGTTCTTATCTCTTCTACTTGAATTCTATTTTTCTCCATCAGTTCTGCTATTGTTGCATCAAATTCTTTGGAATCTCCTTTGAAAAATACTTGTGTGGTGTCAATCTCCTTGTAGTGAATATCATTTTCAGCTATAGCTATTTCCTTCCTTCTTTTTAAGGATTTTCTTAATTCCTCTCCAGATTCCTCTACCTTGTGTAGAGTGAGATGCACATCTATCACCTAGTTCTCAATGATTTTTCCAAGTTTGAAAACTTCCATCTTTAGATCTTTTCCTCCAAGCTTTTAGGCTTCTTCTTGAGGGAACTTGGCTTTGATAGCAATTGTTGGAATGCCTTAATGTGAAGAATGCTTCTGAGAGGTGGGGGGGAGTGAATCATAAGTACTAGCCTTTTAACTCCTTTTAAACCCTTAATAACATATAACTGAAATTTACATGCATGCATATAAACATTAAACAATCATGAGAAACAAACATGCATCACCACATAACAATTGATTTCAACCACTTCTGATGGTTTTCCCTATTAAAGGACTACCCTATTAAAGGCTACAACACAGTATTAAATGTGACCCTATTAAAGGATTTCTACACCCTATTAGGAGTGTGCCTTGTTAGAGGAATTAAGAACATTCAATTTAGAATGCCACCCTATTAAAGGATTTACATAAGGTTTTTAAACCTACCCAAGTCCATGGGATTTCCAAATTCCTAATACAATTGTGAGAGAGTATTAGAATAATACACTTGATCTAATGCAATCTTTGATGCTGATCCCAGGTACTTTATTTTCTCTACTATTAATTGATCTCTGCTAGATCTGATGTACTGATTGTGTTCCTTGTTCTATTCTGATCAACTGGATGTGTAAATGATGTCCCTTCCTCTAAATCTTTGACACCAATGTTCTATAATGACCTTAATAGGCTCTGGTTTTCCTTCTTCTCACGATTCCTTTCCTCTCTATATGTTCAATGGCATCAAGACTCCCTTGTAAAGATTAGTGGTCCATCATGCATCCTTGATTAAAATGTTCCCACTCAAACCCTTGGAATTCACCCATTGGCTGCATGCAATCTCCAATTTTCATATTGGTTGCATGAGGATCGCATAGGTGATTGTGAGGATTTGATCTTATGCTTTTATCCTGTCAATGAGTCACGCATAACCATTTTTCATCTTGGCTTGCGATTGCACAAACTTTTATGCTGATCCTGCATTGCTTAGCACATGAAGTAATACTAATTTTTGGCACCATCTATTCTGGATTTCTCAACATCTACTATAGTTTATGCATTATTCAGAACCTATTAGTTTTTTGCATTACTCAACTTCTACTAATTCTTAAATTCCTCAGCTCGTATAGGATTACTATGTCACTCAACACATATTGAATTCCTTCTTTGCTCAGCTCCTATTGGATCTTGAGTTACTCAGAATCTACTATAATGTGTTGTGCTTAATAGCAACTGTAGTTTTCTCACCACTATATGTGACTCAGCACATAAAGAAATTCTAGCTCAACTTCCATTGTATACTTGATATGTATAGTGAAGATGATTAAGTGTGTTGACACTCATGTGTCTATCTTACTTATAGATCAACATAATCTAATGTGCTTGAGATCTAGTAGAAGAGGAAAATTCATCTCCTAAGAAAATATAATAAGTGTTTGAATTCTAACACTAAAAAAGTTGTGAAAAATGAAAATTTGAAAGTTAATGAATTTGCAAAAAAGGATGAAGATGAATGCAAGATAGAACCTAAAGATTAAAATAAATTCATCTATGTTAATAAAGATTCTCCTTGGATCTTACTTGAACATAAAATAAAGATACCGAGCAGAAAAAAATAATGAATGCTAAGATGGAGTAGTAGACTACTAAGAAATTGAATGCAGGTGTCAAGTGTTAGTAAGATGATGTTGACCTACATGAACAAGATGTTGAACATCAGGAAGATATTGTCGAAGAACAATAAATAGAAGAAGAGATACAAGATGAACCTATGCAAGGAGAAAGAAGAAAAGAACTTGAAGTAGAAAAATATGTGAGAAGACATCATACACATCAAAAAATCATTGGAGATAAAGAATTGGGAGTAATGTGAAGGAAAAGACTTAGAAGTGATACAATCATACTATGTCAGTTTAAGCCCAGAGAAGTGAAAGATACTATGGATAATGAAGACATGGTTGAAGTAGTAAAAGAAGAAATTGAACAAATTTTGAAGAAGACCTAAACATTGGTACCTAGACCTAAGAACAAGAATGTTATTGGAACTGAGTGAGTATTCAGGAATAAGTTGAGTGAGAAAGGAGAACTTACAAGGAACAAAGATAGATTGGTATACAAAGTATATGCACAAGAAGAAGGTATTGACTATAGTGAAATTTTTTCCCTAGTTACAAGATTGGAAGGATCTAAAACACTACTTTCTTATTCTACTTATAAAGGATTTAAAGTGTACCAAATGGATGTCAAATGTTCATTCTTGAATGGAATACTTGAGGAAGAAGTTTACATTGAACAACTAGAGGATCCGTTGACCCTAACAAGAAAAAAATGATATGTAAACTACATAAACCCCTGCATGGATTGAAAAAGGCCCCTAGAGCATGGTTTGAGAGGTTGTATAATTAATTAATAAAGATTCAATTTGCTAGAACTAATTATAACAACAATGTATACTTGAAGACTAGAGGTAACAATGAGATATTTTCATTTGAAATTTTTGTTGAAGATATCATATTTGGAGGAAATGAACCTTTATGAAAATCATTTGTAGATGAGATGAGGAAGGAATTTGAAATGTCTATGTTTGGTGGCATCAAATTCTTTGTTTATTTGCAAGTATATCAGATGAAATGAGGTATTTATATTACTCAATCAAAATACATCATGGAGATAGTGAATTATTTTGGAATGGAAGACTCAAGACTTGTTAGTAAACATATGGCTAAAAGACATAAGCTATCTAATAATGATGAGCTAGCTGATCTGAATTAGATATTATATAGATCAATGATTAAGAAGCTACAATATGTTGTTTACATTAGACGTGATATTGCATTAGCAATTAGAATTATTGCAAGGTTTTCAACAAACCCTAAGGAAAATCACATGGTGATAGTGAAAAGGATATTGGTATATCTTAGATGAACATAAGATTATGGATTATATTACAAGGAGAATGACAAGTCTGAACTAAAATTATACAAAAACATAGGTTGGGAAGGAAATGTTGATAAATAAATAAAAGATTACAAATGGTGGAGCTTTCTTTCTAGGAAACAAACTAGTTTTTTTGACAAGTAAGAGACAAAATTGTATTTCACAATCAACAACTAAAGTTGAATATGTGGAAACAATAGTGAAATTTTTAAATATTGTATGGATCAATAAATTATTGAAATACATGAAGGAAGATATCACAAATCTAGTTGTTGTCTATTGAGACAATACATGTGTTATAAATAGATAAAATAACCATGTAATGCATACAAAGAAAAAGCATATTACTATCAAGTACCATTACTTGAGAGAGTTGGTTCAAGACAAATAAGTGGGATTGGTGTATGTGAACACTAAGGAGTAAATAAGTGATATTTTTACTAAGGTTTTACCCAAAGATGCACATGAATATTTAAGAGGAAACTTAGGGATGATTCCCCTAGCTAAGGTTACTTAAGATGAGATGGATCTCTACGTCAAATATGTTGATCAAACTATTATACAAGTTGATACATAATGCCACACTTTAGGAGCTACCTAAAGTAGTGAAGGAAGGATAACATAATGTAGTATCAATCATGGGCACAAATGATAGATGAAGAATTCAAAATTGACATGAAGACATCTACATAATGTAGATGTATGAGAGAGATGAAGTTTCTTTGACATTGTTGTTAAAGAGGGAGAGTATTATGAGAAAGATAATAAGAGATTTATTTACCATGGAGTAATAAGGAAAGAGAAATAATATTGAAGCAAGTGAGGAAGATTATAAAAGATGGAGACATATGTCAGTTAAAATTGAAAGATGTAAAGAAGTCGCACATAATAGAGGGAGAAAAAAAAAGATGTTGCAAAGAAAATTAACATGTTGTTGTTAGTAATACAAAGGAATCTGATTAAGCATTCCAATGCAAGAATTCAAGGAGAAGTTTTGAGAAGTTTCTAGAAGAGAAAAGAGGAGACAAGATGATGTAAGGATTCAATGAATCTGACCAAACCCTAAGATCTAAGGTGGTGTTTAAGTAGAAAAATATTAGAATTGCCTATTTTAGGATGTATAAGGGCTAAGATTAAAGAGGTTAGAAGAGCCAATGAAGACCTAATTAGGTTGGAGTAGTTGTTGATGCTATTGATTGGTGAAATTTAGTAGGAGGCTAAGTAGAGTTGTGAAGAGGTGAGGAGTGATTGCTTGAAGGGTTGTCAAGTAAATCAGAGACTACGATGAAAATGGAGGACCATTAGTGGATGAATATGTGAATTGAACTAAAATGTATATTTGAAAAGTGAGTTGTGCTTTTTACATCAATCTATTGTTAATTTCCAACCATTGTATCATAATTAAAATCCTTATTCAAGGTTGATTTAATAGTCATATGTAACTCCTTTAATCATGGTTAACTGAAGGGTTATTAAATTTTTTAACGAGGTCACATTTAATAGTCTATTTTGCAACCTTTAATAGGGTTGGCTCCTAATAGAGCTCCCTTCAGAAGAGTGAAAACTTGGTGACATGTTAGTGGTGGTTTCTCCCCAATCTGATTTCCATGTTAAATCCTTATAAAATACTTATGTGGAGGTCATTTGAGATGTTTTATTTATAATATTTTTCATTATGCAAGTTTTACTATTAGGAAAATAGACTACTACTTTATGTTACTAAATGCTTATTATAGAGACTAGGCTATTGAATGTTTAGATCTAAAGTATTTGAAGTGGTTAAAATTTTAATTGGTAAATCTACATCTTGGATAACTAATTCACCCCACCTAACCTCCCCTACCCCCACCCCTCCCAGTTATTATAAATATTGTAATAGTTTATGTGTTGAAATTAGGTTAATGACCTTGATCTATGTTTCCTCAATGACACTATCAAAGGAAAGTGACTAGGTTGTTCAATATACACTTCTTCTTCAACTTCTCTAATAAGAAAACCCGACTTAACATCCATCTAACTAACATTAAATTTATTGTTGTAAATATGCTAAAAGTATTGTAACTGTCTCCAATCTAGCAATAGGTGAAAAAGTTTCCTCAAAGTCACTTCCTTCTTGTTATTAATAACCTTTCTTTGTTTCTCAATACTTTACATGTCTTATTCATCTTGTTTTTAAATACACACATTGTTCCAATAACATTCTTATATTTAGGTTTAGGAACCAAGTCCCAAATATTTTTCTTCTCAATATTTTCTAAATCCTCTGTAATAGTATGTATCTAAAATTCATCTTAACAAGCTTCATTTGTAGTCTTAAGTTCAATTTTTGATATTTAAGAGCTTCTTCATGAGTTCACCTTGTTTCTTGTCATAAATCTTGTATTTTCAATTTAAACAATTTTATTCATAGGATGGTTTCTTGCAATATATCCAAGTTTTCATCTCTTTTTTTTTTTCTACTCTAGGTTTTTATGTATGTTCTTCTCTATATTATTCTATTTATAATTCAGTCTACAAATTAGTGTCAATTTCTTAAATTAATGCATGCTCAACATTTTGTTTGTTAGTAGGTCTCTGATTAGTCTCTGCATTAGAATCATAATCAAATATCTTCTCTTGAATTCTAATTTTTTTATTAACTCTCACATTAGCACTCTCAATAATTTTCTTCAATATTTAATTAAAATATATGGATTCTTTACTCCTTAATGAATATCCAAGAAAGATACTTTCTTCACTTCTAGAATCAAACTTGCCAATCTCATCATCCCTTTTAATATTATCCTTACTTCCAAATATTCTAAAGTATTTTGTAGTAGGTATATTTCTAAACCAAATTTCATAAGGTGTCTTACCAAATCCTTGTATAATCTACATTATTTTCATTAGTTATACTATGGTATTCACTAGTTTTGTCCAAAATATATGTGATACATTATTCTCAAACATCATTAATCTAGTTCCTTCACTTACTAATATTTCACTTCTTTCTTCTATCCCATCTAGTTGTGGTCTCTTAGGATTTGAAAGTCATCTTTTTATACCATTAGCCTCAAAAAATATGTTAAATTCATTTGGTATAAATTTTACTCTTCTATCTGATCTCAAACACTTAATATTCAAACTAGATTCATTCTCAACTCTACTCTTAAATATCTTGAATTTCTCAAAATCTTAAGGCTTCTTTCTAAGAAATACAACCCACATCATCCTAGTAAAAACATAAATAAGAATCATAAAGTACCATTATCCATGAAATTATCTTGTTCTTGTAGGGCCACTCAAATCTATGTGCACAATGTCCAACTTTGTTGGAGTAGTGAATATTTTTCTTGGAAATGAACATTTGTTCTTATTTTTTATTACACATTATTTGTAAAACATGGTAGAAGGTTTTACAATATTAGGAAAATATCTTATTGCATGTTTTGTATTAAACTTTACAATATTGTCAAAGTTAATGTGATAAAAAAATTTATCCTATATCCAACTATTATCGACTTTAGAAACCAAAGATGTCATCTTAGTAAGATTTAACTGAAAAAAATTACATATAGCTCTTATTCCTATACTAGTTAATGTGTCATCTTTTTCTTTGATTATAGAAGTCTTCTCTATAATTATAACTGATGCCCTTTACAAACAAGCTCTAGGTTCCCTCTTTATAAGTAATGAAAGGCCTTCATCAATAGTCTTGTCTTCTTCTTATTTTACTCTATCATAATCTCCACTTGTACTCACAATCCTAGTTAGTGTAGGTCCATCTCTTTGCAGGTTGAAAGAAGTCACAACTCTAGGCACTCCTTTATTTTTTTTCATCCATAATTTAGATGTATGTAACTTTCCAAGAAGATTTTCTTTGGAAATGTTAGGTTTGCAAGGAATAACTTCCCCAATCATTTGTGTCTTCTAATGATAACAAGTCATCAAAGTTTTATAAATCTTCCATACAATCTCATCTTCTTATTTGGTTCCACCAGAACTAATTATTCCTACAATAATCTAAGATATTCTAAAAAATAATCCCCATATAGTTTCATCTTCCTGCATTTTAACACTTTAGAAAAATACATATCTAACTTTTTAATCTAGACCCCATTTCATACTCATCACCTTCATTTTATATTCTATAATCTAACAAAAATTTCTTGTGCAAGCTTTAATTTTTTTTAATCTATGGATACTCATATTCTTGAAGAGTGACAATGATGGTCCTTTAGCTAGTATTTTTTGCATGAATATATCTTTTGTGTCCTATTCGCACGAATCATTCTTATCTTCATCTATTAAACCTTCCTCTTTAGTGCAACTAACAAAATATATGGAACCATGCATATTAAGTGATTTTTGATATTTTCCTTTTGATTGTCATAATTCACTCCATGAATCTTTAGAATTTCTTTTGTAAATAAAGACATGGATCTCCTTAAGATGTTACACTTTCCCAATTGTTAGAAAGTAAAGTTCACCAACATAACTAAGAGGGGGTAGTGGGGGTAAATTAATTGTGTTCTTTAAAATAGTTACAATAACTTTATCAAATCTAAAACATATAATCAAAATATGCAACAACCATAGAAAAATAAGGATACACAATAAAACTAGATTTTTTAACTAGGGAAACTCTTATTCAAAGGGAAAACCCCAGTGGGAATGATGCCCACAAGATTATGCTAATAATATAAAAAATCCTTTTGAAAGGATAGACTCTATTAGGAGAAAATAAAAACACAATTAGTAGACAAGAGTCCATCTTAGGGGACTTTTAATTCCACTTGGGAGATTCCAACCCTATTAGGAGCTATATCAACCCTGTTAGAAGTTGATAGGAAGTCAGCTGGACCTACTATCAAAATGACTTCAAGGCTATCTTCACTAAACAATATTTAGGATAACATACCCAAGTACATGAACTAACTAAACAAGAACTTTTTTGCAAAAACAATTCCTTTTAATTTCACAATACATTCTCAACATTAATCTCTACTTGAATGTTATACAATTAACATCCAAAGCTATCACAACAAATGATCTCATTTATTACAAAACATCTGCACTAGATACTCAACCATAAGAAAAGTATCCTTCCTTTATACCAAGTCCTTATAATTAATTGAGTTAGGCTTGAGGCATTCTCAAATTATAATGAATATTTCTAGACCATATTAAGATATTATATTACATGTTTTATTAAAATATAAATTTCCCATAATGATATTAATAATAGTCAACCTCTTAGGAACAACATGCTAAAAGGACATCACAAATCTTCATAGAATGAACAATTGATTCTACTACATTAATCATGACATCTCAACATTTCTTCAACCATAATCTAATCCCACTGAACTAACTTTGGCATTAGCAAAAAGATACAACAAAATTGCCAATAGTAACTTTCTAGAAACTAACTTTGAGTGTAGTCTCTACAAAATCTTTGTCTAACTCTAAAAATTATGCATATCTCTTTTTGTGAAATTATACATAGCATTAGAATATAATCTTAAAATATCCTCTAAGTGCATAGAACATAACTATCTGACTACAAACCCTTTTGAATGAATCTTCCTCTACAACTTTGAGTGAATAGTCCAAAAAACTTATAAGTTGACATCAATGAAAAATACAATCACGAATAGAATATATAATCACTCAGTCATCTCCCTAACATACTGATGATCTCCCCCATATAGCCATACCTCTAGCAACATCAAGAATTAATGCTAACAAAACCTATCCACAAGAGCCTACCAACTAATTATATTTTCATCCACTACGATGTCTTACAGATAGATAATCCATTTCTACACCCACCTTTTATTTGAACACCCACATAGTATTTTAATAGGTTTGCATCCATGAGAAAGAATCCACCATATATATTTTCTCTACAAATTTTTTTGGTTTGATCAAATAGATTATTTCTTGAAATTGCATGTCTCATTGAGATCCAACTCTTTGAAATAGATTTGGAGGCATTGGATCAATCAACCCTAAGATCAAAATTTTCTCCATATCAATCATTGAATTGAAGGATTTTATCTATTTGATGTACTTAAACATAAAACTCTTGTATATGAACAACATTGTCCAGATGATATTGTTTATTTTCTGATGTTTTCTTTTTCTTTATTCTAATGGATATATTTTCTTTGAGTTCTCTTAGAATATTATGGAATGATATGAATACACCTTTGTGTTTATCACTTATCACATTTGGAACCTACCCATAGTTTGTAATATCATTTCTCTTCTCTTTGAACTATAGTTTTTCATGTATATGTTTATTTTATTTCTTTCCATTTAAGTTGTCTTACTTCTTTTCTTAAATATATAGATGACTTAGTCATTGTTTATTTTCTTTTTATTCTTTTCTTTAAATCTATATTTATGTCTTTATATTTCTGCATAAAGGCTCTATTATTCTTTCATTATACATGAATATGAGTTTTTATAATAAAAAATCTATATGTTTGAACTACTTTTGTACTCAATGTTCTACATCTATATTTCTCTAGAAATTATTATCTATATTCCTATATCATATTATCTTTACATTAAAATTTAATTTATTTTTTACTTATTTGAATATGTTATTACATCCTAGAATGAAAATGACTTTAGAATTTTATTATTATTTTTTTATCAACATATTGGGCTCAAATCTTGTGGGAGGGCTCTTGATTCTACACAACAACAAATAATACATATATACCTTGCTCCAGTACATTAAGAAAATTATTCAAATATTAAATTTGTATACTTTATACATTTATATAGTTACTTTAGTTTATTTTCTAAATAACTAATGTATTCATTTCTTATTTGATGCACATGTAGAGATTAGCTTCTACATGCATGCGTACAATATAATTATATTTCTCAAGACTCATAATTGCTTAGATCCTTTTGATCTAACATCAATATTGTCACTTGAATGCAATAAATGAGAATACTTTTAAAGTATGGGAGACATAATTGATCCAAGGAAAGAAAAAACTATTAAAGCAATATAAAAAATGAATGAATCGGATAATGACCAGTCCCACTCCCATTTGCATTGTCTATTCTTACCTATTAATTTTAAACATTTTTCATTTTTTTCATTGAAAAATTTAGTTAGTGTCATAGTTTTTGAGAGGAAAAAGAATAATCTTACAGTGAATAAAAATATCTTTCATATAGAAACTTTCAAAACTTTTACATGTTGTCAAACATTTGATTAATTACATGAAACTATCAGATAATCTCATATTTTTATACAATTGAATGTAAATAGGGTAAGAATAAAATTTATCTTCTTCTCTTCAATTTGAAATCAATAATCTCTAGCTTAATGATCTATTTTAGGTAATAGTTAGTTTATCTAGAATGATGTCAAAGTGGCTTGGAATAGGGAGTGAGATACTAAATAGTTTTCTAGAGTAACTCATTGTGAGTTTAGTAATAAGTGATAACTCAATAAACTTATTAGGGAAATACATTATTATGATAATTATTTACCTCTTTCATTTCTTGAGTGCTAGTAAAGGGTAGGATGGGAGGGGAAGAGGATTCTTATCTATCTAGACGAGATATATAGGTCTAAAATCAATGGTTTCATGGTCTATGTAAAAACAATACTAGAACTACATATCATTATACTTGGGAGATATATTCTAAAGAGATATTGGAAAGTTACCCAAGAGATAGATGCATATAGTGGGACTTTGTTATATGTGTTTTATGTTTTGTACAAGTAATTTGGTAAATATGGTAATGTGCCTTTATCAGACCTATTTGATAACCTCCTATACTTTTCCTAATGTGTACCCTCGTATCATTATTTCTTTGTTTTGTTTATGCATTTTAGTGGGGATAAATTTTATGTCCTCATCAAAATAGGTGGAAGTCACTTCTTCATGTCTTCAAGTGGTACTTATAATATTTACCATTGAGATATGACATTCCTTTTTTGCATTTGAATAATGCTAGATGCTTCTAGAATATCTAGTTTTTTGGATACTTTCTTTAGTGATTTATTTGTGTGGATGAGTTCTAACCATGTTATTTATTCTATTTGAGCTTTCCATACATACATACATACATACATACATACATACATACATACATACATACATACATACATACATACATACATACATATATATATATATGTATATATATATATATATATGTATATATATATATATGTATATACATATATATATATATATATGTATATATATATATATATATACATATATATATATGTATGTATGTATGTATGTATATGTATATATGTTTATTCTCTTCACTCCCCTGTCAGTATTTATATATAGCTAATCAAAATCCTGCAAATAAACATGATATATTAGTACTTGTTTGTTGTTATATTTTTCTCAAGTTATGTGAGCATGATTTTTTTATATCTAAATTATCCAAATGATGAATAATTCTACTCCACATATCTAAGTTTCAATATTTATGCACTAACAATGTGACCATGTGTAACATATTGGTTTAAAGTAGTTTTGCAATCAATATGCTTAAAACAACAAAATTTTAGGCACATATGGAGTAGGGTACATGATCTAATTAGAAATGTTGAAGTGTTCAACATCAAAGCCATTTGAAAGCATAAAAATAGAGTAGGAGATGTCCTTGTTGACATAGATAAGTCTATGCACCCCATAGAGAAATAAAAATTGAAAAAAAATCATACTAGAGCTGGTTTCTACCTATCTCATATCAGAGAATACCAACAATTTGAATGTCCTCCAAGATTATCAATATATCTCAAAATTCATCATGTGAAATAATTTATTTTAAAATATTACTGAAAATTATTCCATATAATCCAAAGAGATTATTAATTAAGGGATCCTACACATGAGATGCAACTTCTTTCCAAGAAACTTTTGGAATGAAGGGTCAAATATACACTAGTATTTTTTTCTAAAACACCATTAACATATGCATAATATAATGACTACATAAACATTATCACATTTTGTAAGATAAAGAATCATAAATATGAGCACCTTGTAAATGTGTGAAAGAGAAGATCTTAAGAACTTCAAGAGGTTACATGACAACCCAAAAATATAGTCAAGATATAGTACACATTTTGTCGAGATCTATTATTAATTAATTTTTAATAAATACAAAGCTAATGTTTCTTTTTATTTTCTATCTCTCCTTTTTATTCTTCCTCTATCAAATCCATGATTCATTTATTAATTTTTTGTTTCTCCGTGATATCTTCTTCTACTATAATTTCTTCTTCTTCTATTGTGAGATCCATAAACCCATACACTATGTGTAATTCTTCAGTCATTTCTTTCTCTTCATTAACATACCACTCCTTTATATATGTTTTGAAAGGACCAACTTTCATTTGTCAAATTCATCATGCATGCCCTTTATTTCTTCAAGACTATTATTATCCTCTTCTCCTTCCTAATAATTATCTAGTAGGAAAAGTTTCTTCCCATCATTTACTTAGAAGCTTTTGGATTCTCCAATAATAATTCCAAAATTATCTTTCTTGCATTTAATTTCTTATTTCTAATTGCTTCTATTTTTGAAACACCCTATTTAAATAATGTTCCAATATTTCTATCATTTTTGTGCTCCTAGTAGAAAACCTTTAAATACTCTCTATCCCACTATTAATTTCCTATAACATTTGAACTTGTGTTTTAAGACTATAAGATTTCTTTGTATATGTTTACATAGAATATCCTTTGGATATTGATCATTAATTAAATTTTGATTTTATTTTTGATCCTAGATTTGTTGATTTCTACTTGATAGAATTTTGGATCTATACTTAGACTAGCTAACTTGTTTGTATTTTAGTGGTTATAGGGGTTTCCATATTATGTCCATATTTACTATGGTTTTAATTTCCCATGTATCAAATAAAAAATTATTTAAACTAGAGAGAAAGCATGTGATTGTGTTTTTGGTTCCCTTAGATCCATCTATGTGTATGTATTCAATAGGGAGGAACCCTAGAATAGTGTATCTTGAAATCATTGGAGGTTTACATATCCTAGGATTAATATTTGGAGTCTATTTTATTAAGTGAAAGCCCCATTCTTTTGATATTAAATGACTATGAGAAATAAATTTACTCATAACTTATTTATGTAGACATTTAATCATAAAGATATTATTGTCACTATTAGACACAATAAAATCAAAATGAACTAAAAATAAAAAACAATAAATTAATCCAAGAGAGTATGTGATGAACATAATTAACATACTTTATAAGAGCTTTCCAAGATCAACACAAAGGAGGAGACAAAGATTTTGAAAGGGGAAAGCAAAGTAAACCCCTTATGAATTATATGAATGAGGCAAATGCCTAAGAATGAAGAAAGAGAGAGAAGGAGATAATGTGGAGCCATAGGGCTCATTACATAAACTACATCATGATTGTGTGTTGTTGAGAATGAGAGAGAAACATATCTTATAAAGAGATGAGAAGAGGATTTATTTGTAACTTCCATGTGAATGATTGCCACATTCATAAGTTTGTGCATAACAAGTGTCATAATCCTCTTAAGGAGGAATAACTATTTTCCTTAATAAAGGAATTACAAAATAGACTTGTCCTCACATGTGGACTAGAGGAAAAAAAAAAAAAGGTATACCTTGGTTTATCCCATTTAAATTTAATAAATACAACCAAGGAAAGATTGCGAATTCTAACACCCCCTTTTAATTTTTACTTGGGAAAAAACCAAATTTTACAATGATATACTAAATAGCAGCAACTTGAGCTTTGAGAATGTCTTCAATTATGTGAAGGGTCTCTTGTGAGTGTAGGTAGATCTTCATAGAGTGAAGTGGATAGGTCATTAAAGTAAACCAAATTTTGTATGTGCCTAGATGGATTACCTGAAAAACATAGACACAACAAATAAGACAACTATCCAAAAGAAGTATTTCATCTTATATGCAAATTAGAAATGCTTTTGAATAAGGATAATAAAACTCTCATAGAGAAACAATGAGAAAAATAAAACATGTTACCACAAAAAAATGGAGATAACCTAATATCAAGATGAAGTATATGCTCAAAATATTATCCAAAAGTTTGATCAGTATTCTCATGAAAGGTATATTATACTAATGTACTAATGACCACGGACAAGGTCAACTAGTGATACTTGCATCAACATTGCATCAATCACATGGATATAGACAATCCACTTAATGAATCATCCCACAACAAGTTAATGGGGGCATCCCTCCATAACATGCATGACTCATGATCTAAGCAATAAAGTATGCAAATCATTATCACATTAATATATGAAAATAAAGTAAAATGAGAGACATGCTGATCAAATTAGTATTATCATGATTTTTGTAAGGATACTCAAAGGAATGGATTATGATGATTTAACAACATATTGCCTTCAAATTGGATCAAATCATCTGAATTTGGAGGGAAACTCCAATAATAACATCCTCTTCATTGAGGAAAAAGATGGAACAACATGGAGGGAAACTCCATAAATATCAACCTTCAAGGTAGAGCATATAGAATCAAATGGAGGAAAACTCCATATAAAATGCCAATCTTTCAAAGTAGAACAAATAGAATCAAATGAAGGGAAAATCAATATAAATATCAATCTTTCAAAGTGGAACCAATAGGACCAAATGGAGGGAAACTCCATATAAATATCAATCCTTTCAAAGTAGAAAAAATAGGATCAAATGGAGGGAAACTCTATATAAATATCAATCTTTCAAAGTGGAACCAATAGAACCAAATGGAGGGAAAATCCATATAAATATCAATCCTTTCAAAGTATAACAAATATGATCAAATGGTGGGAAACTCCATATAAAATGAGTGCACACCAATATAGGATGGAGGGATACTCCATGGGCCAAATAAGGAAACTATGTATTAGTTATACTGAGGGGACCTACATAGTTAACCTTAAAAAAAATTGGCTCCCTATGCAACTCAAAAAAAAAAATCATATAAATCATGTAAATCAATGGTATAAAACCATAAAGTGCCAACATGAGCATAGAACAATGCTATAAAAGCATAAAATTGCAACTATGTGCAAATTAATAGATCACAATGAAGGAAAATGTGTAAGATAACTCATAATCCAAACATAATTGAGGTAAATGAAGAGATCCAAGAATGATCAATGAGAAATAAATAATATATGGATATCAGGTAGAAAAACTCCATTGAGGATAAACATGAGTACTTAAATCATTTTCAAAAGGAATATAGTAATTTTTGAATCATCATAGTCATAAGAAATTATATATTTATCTGGGTATATATGTGTGCACCCATATATACTCAAATAAATATACCTAAAATTTAAAAGTTTTAGTCATTAAGAAGAGATATAATTACATATGTAAGACTATAAAAAAAGTCATCTTTCTAAATAAAACTCATTTAAAAGGGTTTTATCAAAGACATTAATGTTTTGTGCCATCAACATTAAGAATAAAGAGAGTAATAGAATAATTATATTACAACAATTTTGGATTTAAACTAATTTGAAATTAAAGTAATGACTATTAATTAACTATAAAATAAGCAAATTAGGAAACAATAAACTAAATTGGTTTAAGAAAAGAAATTATGCCTTCAAAAAATTCTACTAATATAACTCACTTTAACTTAAATCAAATCAAATAACATAAGAATTAAGAACTTATAATATTTATAATCAAATAACTAAGTTCATTGTAAATATAAAAATAAATTTCCAAAAGTTTATATTTTCTTTGAAAAAAAAACTCGTTTTTCATATTTAAAGAATAATAAACATAGAAAGCATTGTAAAAATAATCAATATTAAAGACGAGCATATTTAGTGAATTTTTAAACGTACAAAAAAAATGTATTTTAGAAAAAAAAACTAATTTCAAATTTGTATCTATTAAAAAGAATATATTACATTTTTTTAATTAAAAAAAAAATACCATAAAATTAGATATATAGAAGATTTTTTATTATTATAAAAATTATATCTTAATATAATCTTAAAATAAATAAAAACCAGCCTTTTCTTTAAATCTTTGAGAAAGATTTAACATAAATAAAAGTAACAAGGCAAAGAAGAACGAAATAATTAAAAAAAAATTCATCTGACATCATGAAACTCAGAGAAAAAATGTTAGAAATTTTAAAATAAAAACTTGTGATCTATAACTGTTAACCTCAAAATGATTTTTGACACTTGAGTGCCAACACACTAAATAAAAATTCACATTGAAGCCAAGTACACATTGTATGTCGAGCCACAGCATGTGCCAAGTCAGGAAAATCAACAAGTGCCGAGTGATCTTCAGGTGCCAAGAAGTGCCGAGCAGTCTTTAGGTGCCGAGTGGGTACAAGTGTCGAGCATGATCCAAGTATCGAGCATCATTTAGGTGCCGAATCTTAAAGGATGTCAAGCAAGATAGGAGCATGTACAGAAGCCAAGTTATAGTGGGTGCCGAGCATCAGGAAATAGTAAGTGCCGAGCAACTCAGAATCAGCATATAAGTATGAAACTTCACAAAGTCAGATGTAAATTGTTTTCATAGCTGACATAAGACAAATCTCAGAAGATTTAAGTGATAAGATCAAATAATTTAATTTTTCTATGCAATCTTCATGCAACCAATAAGAAAAATGGAGAAGACATGCAACCAATAAGAGATGTGCAAGGAATAAGCAAAAATCAGAGATTAAATATGGATCGTAGATCCATACCTAACCCTAAGTCTTTGAATGTCTTGATAAGAAAGAGGAAATCTCATAGAGAGAGGGTGAATGAGAAAAAGGTGTGTAGGGAAAACTATTTCAGAGAAAAGAGTATCAGATCTCAAGAGGACCAAGATCACAAAGAGCAGATCAAGTGCCTGTATTCAGCAATCGAAGGATTGTAAGCCATCAGGTTTATCATACCTAATACTCTTTAGCCATTGTATTAGAAAGGAAATCCTATGATGATAGGTTAGATTAGCAACTATTTTGTAAATCCTTTCAATAGGTGATTAAATCCTTTAACAGGGTAACACTTCATGTAAAGTGTTTGAAATCCTTTAACCAGGTCACTATTGATACAGTGTAAAGCCTTTGACAAGGCAGGCCTTTAATAGGGCAGACCTTTAACAGGGCAGACCATTAGAAGTGGTTAAACATTATTACTGCAGTGATTTTGTGGGTATCATCCCCACCCTAGTTTTACCTTCTTATTTTTGGAGGGTTTCTAGGTTACCAAATCTTAAGTGTTATGTGGTGATGCATATTTGTTTCTTATGATTGCTTAATATTTATATGCATGCATGTTCATTTCAAAAATATGTTATTAAGGACATGAAATAGTTAAAAGGCTAGTATTTCTGATTCACCTCCCCCCCCCCCCGCCCCGCCTCTCTCAGAAGCATTATTTCCAATAAGATAATCCAACAATTGGTATCAAAGCCCAGGAAGTTTTCAAACTTGGAAAGATCATTGAAAACCAGGTAATAGATGTGCATCTCACTCTACAAAAGGTAGACGAAGCTAGAGTGGAATTAAGGAAATCTTTAAAAAGAAGAAAGGAGATAGCCATAGCTGAAAATGACATACACTACAAGGAGATTGATACCACACAAGTGTTTGCTAATGGAGACACTAAAGAATTTGATGCAGCAATAGTAGAACTAATGGAGAAAAAAAAGCTCAAGCAAATGAGATAAGATCTCTCAAGATGGAACATGAATCACAGGCCATAATATTATATGAAATCATTGAACAAAAGAAAAGAGCAGGTGAAGACAAAGTCATGATGGAAGATGACAAAAGAAATCTTGTAAATAGACTGGAAGAAAAGAGTACTGAATTAACAAGGATCTCAAACATGCGGATGGATACACTTGCTCAAATGATGAACCTTCATCATGAATTCAATATGAAAGATATTGAGATCTCTGCTCTGAGGATGCAAAATGAACAATTATAGAATGAACTAAACAGAGAAAAGGAGATAGCAAAAAATCTCAACAAGTCAAGCGAAGCCATAAAGTACTTTGAACAATTACTAAAATTCCCAAGATCAACCCATGATACATCAGGACTTGGATACAACAGTATTGAAGTTGGTGAATCATCAAAGAGTGTTGAGAAAAGAAGTGACAAAGGTAAGAATTCTAAACCCACTTGTCATTACTGTAATAAAAAGGGACATACCACTAATATTTGTAGGAGTAGAAGAATCAATCAGTCAAACACACATAAAAGCAAGAGTTACTATCACAAGTGCAAAATGCAAGGACATATGACACAAGATTATAGATCCAAAATCCTAAGAACACAAATATTTGATGGACATTGTCATAACTGCAAGAAATATGGACATAGGGCATTTGAATGCAAATCAAAGCCCATGTGGACATCAAATCAACTAAAAAAAGGGAATGAAAGCCACTACTATTGGGATTATAACACCAGGTATAGTTGTCACTATTGTCATGAATATGGGCATACACCCCAAAACTACATAAGAACACATTTCAAGGGAAACTATAAAAGATGGTTAAGCCAAACTACATGTTTCAGTTGTTCGAAGAATGGTCATACTAGCAAGAACTATCCTACAAGGGCCAAAGCACCAAATACTGAAGCCAACAAAGGAAAAGAAAAGATTGATGTCATAAGAGGACAAATGAACAAGACTTGGAAGAAGAGAGATGAATTCAGTACATCAAGCAAAGGGATCACTTCACCTAACAGGTCAAGTGATCACACTTCATCAAACTAAGCATAAGGGAGATATATGGGACTGATATACAAAGTTATATCATACATCAGTTCCAAGACAAAGAAGCACTGAAAAGAAGAATTAAGCATAAGATAAGATGCTAAGACTTAAATTCAAACAATGATGTCGAGTCATCTTTGAATGCCGAGTAAAACTGCTTTGGATGCCGAGTTATCAGCAAAGTTAGTAGATGTTGAGTAAGCATAGCTGCCAAATGGATGCCGAGTTGAAGAACATTCAGAAGCCAAGTGACAGGTGTAGGTACTAAAATGCATTAAATGCAAAAGTTTCCTCTATTGTTTAAAAGTAAAATTTGGTTCATTCCTGAGTCATTCAAATGAAGAGTGACTATTTTGAGCACGTCTAAGCGATTTTCAAGATTTCAACTAGCGATTCGCAGCAATTCAACATCCACCCAAGAAATCAAAGTATCTATTCAGGTATTTCCCACAAGTACCAAGTTTTACAGTTTGAAAATTTTTGCTTTAAATTGTTCAAATCCTAGTTCAGATATAAATGGCGACAAGCTCAAAAATGACCCAAGAGAAAATGAGTCATTAAATTCAACTTGTCAGCAACGAAGTTAAGCAACCTGAGTTTAGACCAATACCAGAGGTTGCATAAAAAATGATCATGTTGGTGCCGTATCCGCCATCCCTGAAAAAGTTGTTATGGTTCAGGATGTGCGAAAATGCTATAATTGTAAAATAGGAGCCATAGGAGATTTGAAAATCTTTAATGCCTATGACAAACTCTGTGATAATGGTATTCTAAAAGATGAGTTTTTTGTCATAGAAAAGAAGGGTTTAACCAAAGCCCTAGTTTTCCCAATCGTATTCAAAAATGAGTGGATACGTATTATACTCAGCAAAATCCATGATGGATCATTTTGGTTAGAACAAGGGCAAGTTAAGATTACTAAGAAGATGGTTCATGGGGTTACTAGCTTTCCAACTCTAGATCGGCCAAAGACCTTGAGAAGCGAGAAGAAGGAAACAATTGAGACGAACACAGGAGCAAAGTGGAACAATAGAGGCATGACTATAGACACCATAACTAATCCCCTTTTAGATTTTGTTGTAAGGATCATATCACATAAGTTCTACCAATCCAACAGGTTAAATAGTGTACCCTGCATAACAGTCGATGTGGCACACAAACTTGTAAAGAAAGACCACACTTATGATCTTGCAAAAATCCTATTGCAACAGATTAATGAAAATCTTGGAGCTATTAGAAAATCAAAGGGAGCATAGTGTAAATTTGGTTCAGTATTGGTTTGTATGTTCTTCTATGTAATGAAAGAATTCCCTTCATTTGGCAAAGTCAATTGGAGTCAAAGTAAAACCATTGTTGATCAAATTAATGATTTCATTGCACAAATAGGAGATAGCTTTGATGATCAAATGTCTATCTATTTTGAGGATTACAAAAATGCAATGAAGAACAGAATGAGAATACCAGTCTCACTAGTAGAAAAGCATATAAATGACATGTTTTCTTGTTGATATTGGTTATACCTACATTCAAGCAGTCCTTCCAAGGACAAGATGGCTTATACCTTTAGGATATGACTTGATGTTGACCAAGATTCTGCAACCATCACAACTTTACTTGAAAAGGAAATGGACAAATCTGCTAAAGCGTTTGGAATGTATGACACTGTAAAATCAAGAGTTGTAACATAACTCAAGACAGCCTCAGTAGTAAAGAAAAAGGACAAGCTAGTAAAATAGATAAAGAATAAATTTGGTGTTGAAGAGTCAAGTGTAACAAGTGAAGAAGAAGAGATTAGTGAAGGAGAAGAAGAAGGTGAGCTAGAACAAGAGCCACTTGAACTGATTCAAAGACAAGGAGAAGAAAAATATGAGAGTGCTGAGGAAACAAAAACCAAGGAAGAACCCATCAGAGGTAGAGTACTAAAAGGAAAACAAAGACCTCTCCTGCCTCTCATCCCCCACCAAAGAAAGCTACCGCGCAAACACCAAAGAAGCCAACAACCAGAGCTACAACAAGGGCCTCTACCCAAAAGGCTAAAGAAGAAGCCACAAAGAAGAAAAATACAAAGTCACAGGAAGAGCCAAAGAAAAGGAAAAGATATGTGGCCCAACCTGATATTGATGAAGAAGATCAGACTAAAAAGGTAAGTTCTCCTAAATCTTCAATTGATATATTATGTAAGAAGATTAGGAATGGAGACATAAATGAAATGAAAAAGATTGATTTCAATAAGTTCAGGAAAGAGGAACAAAATAGCATAGAAGAATCAGTCTATGCATTTATGGCACAGTTCAAGTATACACCTCTTGAACTAGATGGACAATTGCCAAAGGAATTGTCTAAAACTATAGAAGACAGATGGCATTTCTGCCTAAAGATGGAGAAAAAGATGAGGGAATCAACCCTAGCAAACTTACTACCTGATTTGACAAAAGAACAGGTAACTCAAGTAGTCAAAAGGCATAATAAAAGGTTTACACCCAAATATAGGGCATTCTCCATCCTACAGAATAAAATTGAAGAAGTTGTGCAGAGAACAACAAGAGTATGGAAAAACTTGTACAAAACATTTGAAGATGTTCTTGAAGAAATATACAAAGAAGAAGCTTCTGCTAAACCCAAAGAAAGGAGGAAGAGGAGAGAAGAGAAAATAGAAGAAGAGAAAAAGGTTGAAGAAGAGGAAAATAAGAAAGAAAGGAGGAAAGAAAAGATGAAGACAAAGGACCTGATGAACAGCAAAATGTGCAAGGCACACATCTTTCACCTCCTAGCTCACCTCACTCACCTACCACACCTACAGAAATCATAAAGATTAAGGATGTTGTTGATACTACATGTCAAAATATCAATCCATTAACTACAGTGGATCTTACTAAGATCCTTGACCAAATGAATCTACAAGCACAATTGTGTACAAATCCCATATTGGTCAGTGTGGATAATCTTCAAGAGTCAAGTTTAGGTCAAGGTGCCATCACAACAACCACCTCAAATCACTCAAACTACTAGGCTTACATTTCTAACACCTCCATCACCACCAAGATTAGGCACTCAAACTCATCAGGAGCCAAGTGCAACAACAGAGGTAATCATAGGGACAATAGTTCAGACAATGAGCACAACTCCAACAATAGTAGTACAACAAGAAAAAGACAAGCAAGAAGAAGAGGAGAAGGAAGAAACCCAGAATAAAGAGGAGTCTGCAATACAAACTTTGGTTGAATTACCAAAAACTACAACTCCCACCAAATCTAGTCATGAGAAGAGTACTGAAAAGATAACTTTACATGACAATACACCAAGTTCTAGTTCTACAAGGGTAGCTAGAACCATCCATTATGGTATTCCTAAGCTTGATGAAGAAATCAAAATACCCTATTATGATTCAAGCACTCTAAATGAGGAAAAGATGAATGAAATACAAAGTGCATTGGATAAGAGGAGGAGACAAGAGGAAATGAGAAAAGACTACAAATACAAGAAGGTAATGAGTGAAATAAAAGATATATTCATGGATGCTTTTAGAATTCAACCTCCAGATTCAAACAGGCCAATACTTGAGCAATTATCTGATATAGTTGACCAAGTAAATAATGAAGACCATGATACTAATGTAAAACTAATGGAATGGTTAGAAAAGAAGTTTATAGGCAAATTCAACCAAAAAATAGCTAATAATATAATTTTGGGACAGGTTGACAAGCCAAAAAATTGGAAAATGTAAAAAGTGTATTAGGGAACATATTTTCCCTTTACAGAAAATTGTGTGATTTTTCTAGGTTCACACATGAAATAAATCATAAAATTTTGAATCTTGAGAGTAAATTAAAACTCTCCAGCATGCAACTACCCTCAGATACTGCATAGAGCAAAAATAAATTTTCTCATACATTACACACTCAGAGGGAATTAGTTGCATTATCAGCAGAGGATGCCACTATCAAAGAAAAACTAATGCAAATTCAAGCCTCCATTACTCCTCGCTTAGAAGTCTTGCACAAGGAGCAAATGTATGCAGAAACAGTCTTGAAGAAGGATCCTAATATTTCTACACATGAAGGACTAGTTGATCTCACAACAGAGCTTGCAATCCAACAAAAGTCATTGGATATTACTTTAAATAATTGGGATGCAGCTCTCCAAATACCCCTTGAGGTAAACAAGACATTTTTGGCCAAGCATGGCATTACTATTTAGGACCCTTTGACATAAGTGTCAAAAAGGGGGAGAAAAGATATTATACTCAGGGGGAGATATTATGAGTTAATGGGGGAGACCAAATAACATAGATAAAGGAACAATCAACTCAGGGGGAGTTACACAAATTTTGAGGTATATTATATATTGTCAATTACAAAATGTTGAGAAAGGTTTTTTCAACCTCTATATATACCAAGTAGATTAGTGAATATATTCATAAGGTCAGTTAAGTGTTTTTGTCACTCATGTCAAAAGGGGGAGATTGTTAACCTAAAAATGATTTTTGACACTTGAGTGCCAACACACTTAATCACACTTCACATTGAAGTCGAGTACACCTTTTATGCCGAGCCACAACATGTGCCAAGTCAAAAAAATCAACAAGTACCAAGTGATCTTTAGGTGTCGAGCAGTGCCAAGCAGTCTTCAGGTGCCTGAGTGAGTACAGGTGTCGAGCATGATCCAAGTACCGAGCATCATTCAGGTGCCGAATCTTAAAGGATGCCAAGCAAGATAGGAGCATGTAAAAAAGCCGAGTTATAATGGGTGTCGAGCATCAGGAAACAGTAAGTGCCAAGCAACTAAGAATCAACATATAAGTATGAAACTTCACAAACTTAGATGTAAACCATTTTCATAGCAGACATAAGACAAATCTCGAAAGATTTAAGTGATAAGATCAAATCATTTAAATTTTCTATGCAATCTTCATGTAGCCAATAAGAAAAATGGAGAAGGCATGCAACCAATAAGAGATGTGCAAGGAATAAGCAAAAATCAGAGATTAAATATGGATCATAGATCCATACCTAACCCTAAGTCTTCGAATGTCTTTATAAGGAAGACAAAATCTCATAGAGAGAGGGTGAATGAAAAAAAGGTGTATAGGGAAAACTATTTCAGAGAAAAGAGTATCAGATCTCAAGAGGATCAAGTTCACAAAGAGCAGATCAAGTGCCTGTATTCAGCAATCGAAGGATTGTAAGCCATCAGGTTTATCATACCTAATACTTTTTAGCCATTGTATTAGAAAGGAAATCCTATGATGATAGGTTAGCTTAATAGCTATTTTGTAAATCCTTTCAATAGGTGATTAAATCCTTTAACAAGGTAACACTTCATGTAAAGTGTTTGAAATCCTTTAACTAGGTCACTATTGATATAGTGTAAAGCCTTTGACAGGGCAGACCTTTAACATGGCAGACCATCAGAAGTGGTTAAACATTATTACTGCAGTGATTTTGTGGGTATCATCCCCACCCCAATTTTAGTTTCTTATTTCTGGAGGGTTTCTGGGTTATCAAATCTTAAGTGTTATGTGGTGATGCATATTTGTTTCTTATGATTGCTTAATATTTATATGCATGCATGTTCATTTCAAAAATATGTTATTAAGGATTTGAAATAGTTAAAAGGCTAGTACTTCTAATTCACACCCCCCCCCCCCTCAAAAGCATTCTTTCCAATAAGATAATCCAATAGTAACTTGTGACTAGCCGTAAAAAATGTGTATGCTACACGTTTCCATGTGGAAAAGTTAAGAAAGAAATCTAATAGATATAAAATATTTTTAAAAAACAAGTGTTGAAGTGATAGTAAGAACATATTACAAGAAATGATGCAAAAAAAATTGTGAGCAACAATAATAAAGGAAATCAAGAATTTAAAAGTCAAATATTTGTGAGGAAACTGGTAGCCCCCAAGACTGAATTTTTTACTCTTACATATATTTTATTTTCAGTATGGAAGATAATTGGAGCTCTCCAATTTTAAGCAGCTTACTTGTGTTGAGAAAGAATTGTACTTCCATATTTCCACACTTGTTTTGATTGTTGTTTGAATCAGATTTTGGTTTCTAAAATATAAAATTCTATAAATTTAGAACTCTATTTTAAAAAATAGAGAACATTTAAGAATCTAAAAATGTTTCAATGTTTTAGTTTAATTGAGAATATAACTAACAATCCAATCCTTCCAAGGCATAATTAGCCCAGCCATATATTGAAGGGCTAAAAAATATAATAGCAATCTAAAAAATTAAAACAAAACATTTGAAATTATTAGAAATGTTACAGGAGAATTTAAATGGTGAGACTATTTAGTGATGTCTGAGAACAAAAAAAAACTTATAAAGAATATTGCCTTCGACTGACAATAGAGGTAATAGGTAACGTCTAAAAATAGCAATAAGATAGAGAAGAATATATGGGAAATAATGATGATAGAGTTTGACTGTAATGAAGAGGGAGATACAGAGATGTTAATAAAGTGGACTCAAGCAAATAATAATGATAGAGGTGTGCAGAGTCACTCCGAAAAATTGAATCAATGACTAAAAAAGGGTGGGCAAGTATCCAAAGATTAAAATAAATATTGAAGTAATGTGAGCGCACAGGATTATTAAAGTTGAACAAAATCAAGAGCAAACTATTTAAATGAGCAGCTGGAGGAGTGCGCTGAAGGTAGTAGGGAGAGAGGAGCACGTGAAAGAAAAGAGGAACAGCAAGATAGAGGCACGACATGAAGATAGCGATATGGAAACCCAAAAATAATGAGGGCTCATGATGGGATAAGGAGAGGAGTATATCCAACAACGTAGGGAGCACAATTTGGGTCAGTATTGACTGTGATAAAGCCACATCAAAGGAAAAGAAATAAAGAAAAATGTTCATAAATCTTAGCCATAGCTCTATTCAACCTATTTCTTAATGAACTGAAAGAAAGAAAAGTTATTTGAATTAAATGTGTACTTGGAAGCTCGCAAAACAAAACCCAAAGGTCTTGAACAGATGCAACGCGAGCATAAACATGGGTTAAGAGAAAAATAAAATGACTCATGGAAAGCAAAAAGTGCGGCTATAATGCAGATCGATGAAGAAGTGATAGATTTGATGAATTTTGAAAGCTGCAATGATAAAACCAGCAACATATTTGATGAATAATGAAGATAAATCTAACAACAAGAGCAGACAGGTAACACATTCGACTGATAATGAAGATAAATGAAGAACAAACAATGGATTTAGGGTTTAGTAGTAATAAAAAGAAACTAATCAAGATATAACAATATGCGAACAAATCCTTAATCAATTTAGTCCATGCATAGGACTTAAATCAGCCATCGCATAAACCCATAACAGATTAAGTGAATCTATAAATGGTCCCAATCAAAAACTAGGTTGACAAAAAACATACGTACTCTGAAAATTAGTGCTCACGAAGCAAGAAATACAATGAGAATACTAGCAGAATTTCACAAACTTTTAACATCGCAAATAAAACTTTCAGATCATCACCAAAAAAAGGGTTAACAACAAAAAAAGAAATACACAGAGCTCACACGCAAGGAGCAACACGTGACTATCTACATATGAAAAAAAATAAGGAAGCATCAATAAAATTGCAGACCATGTAAAATGAGACTTGATCCCCAAATAAGTAAAATAGATTGAATGAAAACAATAGATTAAATAGCTCTGAAAAGCATAGAGATAAAACACAAGAATAGAGGAAAGTTTCTAAGAAGAACGTAGAAAGCTAAGACTATTAAGGAAAGTTCAGAATAGAATTGTCCAGACTTTCTAAAAATAAATTAGGATTAAATATTTATTTAAAATAAGATTAGAGAAAATAAGATATTTTCAAAGAGAAAAAGAGTGGGAAATGAGAATTTTAATCATAAAAAAAAAAAATTCAGAGAATTTCTAAAAATATATATAGAGAGAGAAATATATATTATATATTTAAAAAATTATTAATGAGAGAATTTTTATTTTTTTTAAATTATGAATGACTATAATATAAGATATAAATAACATTTATTATTATTATTATTATGTGAGTGTTCTCTGCAATAAAATGTTAGGGAATCATAATATAAATTTTATTTTAAATTAAAAATATATTAAACTCAAATTAATAAATGCTATTAAGAGCAAAAAATAATAATTTTTAAATAGAGTTACCTAGGTTGAAATAAGGTGAGCTCCAATCCATCATCACAAAACTCAAAACAAAGATTAGTTTTCTTTGATACTATATTAGAAATAATAAAATCAAAATGAACTAAAAATAAAAACAATAAATTAATCGAAGAGAGTATGTAATGAACATAATTACAATACTTTATAAGAGCTTTCCAAGATCAACACAAAGGAGGAGACAAAGATTTTGAAAGGGGAAAGCAAAGAAAACCCCTTGTGAATTATATGAATGAGGCCAATGCCTAAGAATGAAGAAAGAGAGAGAAGGAGATAATGTGGAGCCATAGGGCTCATTACATGAACTACATCATGATTGTGTGTTGTTGAGAATGAGAGAAAAGCATCTCTTATAAAGAGATGAGAAGAGGAGTTATTTGTAACTCCTATGTGAATGATTGCCACATTCATAAGTGTGTGTATAACAAGTGTCATAATTCTCTTAAGGAGGAATAACTATTTTTCTTAATAAAAGAATTACAAAATAGACTTGTCCTCACATGTGGACTAGATGACAAACAACATAAGGGATACCTTGGTTTATCCCATTTAAATTTAATAAATACAACCAAGGAAAGATTACCAATTCTAACAGTCACCAAGATGAATACTTATGTGGTTGGAAAATTATTCGTTCCACTAGTTCATCAGGCTTAATTTAGAATGATAAGGCCAACACCACAGAGCTGAAGCCCCTAATTTCCTACATCTGTCCTAGACTGACTTTAAAACTTTAGATTAAATTACCACAACCATCCTTTTTCACTCTTTTGTACTTTTTGGTTATTTTCACATTATGATACCACATATTTTTATGATTTCTATCTAGTTGGCATTTGATTTCATTTTTTTTTGGTAAATTTGAAGGAAAATAGTTGTGTGTGGCTCCTTCCTTGTTGCCCTAGCAATGCCCTCCTCAAGTTCTTTTAGTTCCAATATTTGTTCCCAAATTATTGGTTAGACATTTTTCACCAATCCCTAGTTCAAAAAGTGATGTAATTAACCGATGTGTCAAACCCACAAATGTTGGTAGTTGAGGGAATCATCCAAATTTTATTATTTAGTTTACCTTGCTACATAGGGTTTCTTAGTAGTCATTAGAGACCACTCTAGTTGTAGATTGTTTTAAAGGATATATATATATATATATATATATATATTTTTTTTTTTTTTTAAATTTTTTTTTTTATTTTTATTTTTTGTTTGTGCCCCGAAGGGTATACTACTACAATCAATTGTACTTAATTAGTGCTTAATATTTTTAATTTCAACCAATTAGATGCAAGTATTTTTATTTCTTATTGTCAATTTAATTTTTCTAAAGTACATAGGTGAGATTTTAGTTTCTAAATTCATTAAAATTATTAAATGTATTTTGTGTTGGAATTTATGAGTGGGAAGGTTTACTTTTGAGGGGGGGTGAATCAAAAGTAACTAGCTTTAACCTTTTAAAACTTTTATCTAAGATCAGCCACATGCATCTAACATATCTACTTATCATGAAAAATAAAGACATGCATGAAAATAGATAACACAAGATTTTGGTCACCCAAAAACCCTCCAAAATGAGAAGGTAAAACTAGGGTGGGGATGACACTCACAAATTATCACTGCAGTAATATGTAATTGATTAAGGTTACAAAGTTTGACCACTTCCAATGGTCTACCTTGTGAAAGGCCTACCCTATTAAATGCTTTACACTTTGTTAAAAGTGACATGGTTAAAGAATTTACAAACACTCACTTGGAATGTTACCCTATTAAAGGATTTAGCACCTTGTTGAAAGGCTTGCACCATGGCTATTAAATCAACCTATCATCATAGGATTTATATTCCTAATACAATGGCTAGAGTGTATTAGAAAGTCTTGACCTAATGACTTGCAATCTTCAATTGCTGATTCTAGATCCTCATTTTGCTCTGTCTATTCTGATCCTTCCTTGATCTGATATGTCTCTTTTCTAAGTTCTGATGCTCTATTCTGATCAAGTGAATTCTATAATGTTGTTCTTCCTTTTCTAAGTCTTTACACCCCTCCACACTTCACTGGCATTCTCCCATAAACTCTCACTCATACACGAATAATGGGGTTTCATCATCCTTTTAAAGGCTTTAAAGACTTAGGGTTAGGTATGAATCTACAATCAATATTCATTCTTCTTTTCCCACTCAATTCTTTTACTTTTTCTATTGGTTGCATGCTTTCTCCATTTTTCTGATGGGTTGCATGTTGATTACATAGGGAATGTAAAAGATTCATTCTTATCTTCAAGATCCTTTGAGATTCATCCTGAGTCAGCTCAAAAATGGTTTACATCTAAGTTTGTGAGGGCACAAATTCATATGTTGATTCAATGTTACTCGACACTTACTAATTGTTGATGCTCGACACACATAGGAATTCTATCTCACTCAGCTCCCATAGTAATTCTATTTCACTCAACATCTACACTTTTCTTGGCACCTATAGTGACTTGACATCACTTATCACTCGGCACTTGATACTTGCTCGACACCTCTTCAATCTCTAGCTTAGCACACACTATAGCTCAACATTTGTATTATACTCTACATCATCTTGTAAATCAGTTAGTGTGTAGACACTCAATTGTCAAAACCAATCTGAAACCAACAATCTCCCTCTTTGACAAGAGTGGCAAAAAAACTTAACTAAGCATTATGAATTTGATTTCTATGAGTATAATACACATTCTATTTAGCATATATGTACAAAACTTCAAAACTTGTTCAACATTTTGTAGAAGACTATATACCTCAAAAACTTTTAACTCCCCCTAAGTTGATGTGCCATTTCTATAACCAAAATTTCCTTAAGTTGAATTTATCTTATGATGATGTGTCTGATACTCTTTGTCTTGTTTTTGTCTGATTTGTTTCTGTATCTACTCTGTTTGTACTCCCCCTTTATTTCTACTCCCCCTTTCAAACATCTCCTTGTAGTTTTTGTTATCATTTTAGCTTTATTTCCTTATTTCTCTGTAAAACTCAAAATTTTATTATCTCCCCCTTTGGGTTTCATTATTATCTTCATCAAGAATATATTATCTCCCCCATATCTACATATATTTCTCCCAAAAATGTATTATCTCCTCCTTTTTTGACACATATGTCAAAGGATCCTAAGAATGAATGGTATATTTAGCCAAAAATATTTTATTTACCTCCATTATCATCTTCAGAGAAGCATCCAAATTGTCTAAGGAAATTTCTAGTGCTTTGAGCTAGATGGTCATCTCTATTGCAAGATGAACTAGGCCTTCCAATATAGAAAGATTTGGATCTTTCTTCAAAACATTTTCTGCATAGGCCACTTCTTTATGTAAAACTTCAAAATGTGGGGTGATTGCAAACTAAATTTGAATTGGTTTGGCCTCAGAATTAGCCTCTTCTACTATTAATATAGCTAACTCCTTCTGAGTGTGAAGTGCTGTGGAAAAATGCTTCTCACTTTGAGTCAGATCCTTAGGTAGCTATGTGCTTGATATCTTAAGGTTCCTCTCCAAGCTCAATATTCTCTGGCTAGTTTCTTGTGTGAAATATGAAGAGTCACACAGTTTGGAGTACAATGAGAATATGTTCTCAAGTACTATTTTAACCTTCTCAACTTTCTTAGCCAGTTCCACCTATGATAGTGCTATCTCACTAGATATCTTCTCATTCACCTTCATTTGAATTTTTTTTTTAGACCATTCCAGTAATTTAACATTAGTATCAAGGTCTTCATTTTGTACCTAGTCCACTATGTTGGATAGTTTCTCCATGATGGGCTTTGTTTCATTAGGTACTGGAAAGTTGAATGCATCAAGGAAGATGTATTTGATTTCTACTAATGCTTGCTTTTTCCTATACTCATTTCTAACTATCTCCTACTTCCTTTTCCTCTCCAACACCTCTTGCACTTCATTTATCTATGCTAAGTTCATTATCTTGTAGTCATAACTTGGTATGACTATCTCTTCATCAAGTGCAGGGTCTCCATAGGGAAGTACCCTTGCTACCTTGGTGGAGCTCAAACTTGGTGCTGATATTTGTAGTGGTACTACATTAGTGCTCAATTGCTTGGTAGGAGTCCCTCTAGTAGGAAAATTAACCAATGTTTATATTACCTCTTACTCTCTTTCCTTGGGGATTTTATCCTCTTCCTTTTCTTCTTCACTCCTTCCTTGATCAATTATAATGATTTGAGGAGGTGCACCTTGGTTTTGTGTTGTAGGATCCTTTTATCCTATCTTCTCCCTTGTTGACTCCTTGGCAGTTGTTGTTACTATCACTATGAAATCAACCTTATTAGTTATGTCTTTTGTTGCTTGCTCTTTTGGTTGATCATTTGTAGTTGTAGGAGGTTGTGAAGGTGGTTCTTGTGTGTTCACATTTTCCTTGGTTATTTTCGCTATAGCCTTTTGCAATTCCTTTATACTCACCAAAATAGGATTTGTGCACAACTAAGATTGCAATGTTGTTTGGTGAAGGATCTTTTTGAGATCCTCTATAGTTAATGGATTAATGTTCTAACTTGAGGTGTTAGGAACATCCTTCATAGTTACTTCCTCTATAAATGTAGGTGATGCATGTGGAGGACTGGGTGGTGGCAATTGGGTGTCTTGGACACTTTGTTCCTATTGCTGCTCCTCAATTGTTGCCTCATCACCTTTCTTTGTTTCCTTCTCCACTATTACCTCTTCTTTCTCTTTCTCTCCTTCTTCCTACTTCTCATTTTCTTCTCCTTCTTCATCATCATTTCTTCCCTCAAAGGGATCTTCTTATCCTTCTTTGATAAAAATCAACCCATAAATCAATTTCCACATTTGTGTAGATTTCTTTACATCTTCTATTTTATTTTGCAAAAACTGAAGGATCTATATTTGGGTGCAAATTCGCTCCCTTGTTTCTTACTGGCCTTACTTATTTGGCCTTTTGTGAGGACTAGCATCACACGAGCCAATGTTGAATCCCTTATTTTCTTCTCCATATTTAGGTAGTAATGCCATTTATTTTCAAAAATGGAGCTTGGCTCCTTAGGTGTACAATTTCAAGTTCAAGTGGAGTAGTCTTGAGCTTGGCCATCATAGTATAGATAGACTCTTCCACTATGTTCTGCTATTCTCTTGACAACTTATTAAAATCAATGGTCTTTAACCCAGTTAAATCTACATTATCCCTAATATTATCACAAACATTCTCCATGTTAGATTTGGTGGAGTGTCTTACCACTCTGAATTGATCATTGTTAGATTCTATGTTATCTTCATCCGACTTTGGGGGTGCAACATATTTTCTTCTTTTCTTTTCTATAGGCCCTCCTCTCTCTATGGCTTTTTGCTTCTCCCATTCCTTAGTCACCTTTTTTGTCGCCCTTGTGTCTGCCCTTGTGGTAGGCTAGGTTGGGCTTGGCTTTGTTGTTTTCTTGTTGCCTTTGGGTTGTGTAGTAGGCTATATTTGTGCCTTTATGTTATTAGGTTCAACCTTGGGTGCTTCCTACTTGGCACCTTCTTGTTCTTTTGCATCCTTACCCATGCCTTGGGTTAAAGCTAATGGTCCTTGACCTTGTTCATCTTCATCTTCTTGTGCTTCTTCATCTTCCTCCTCCTCTGCTTCAGCAGTACCTTCTCCAAATTTGGCTTTGAGTTTCTTTACCAATTTGTCCTTTTTCTTTAGTGTGGAGGCAGTCTTCAACTCCATGTCCACCTTTAATCTCACCACATGATAAGTCCCAAAATGTGGTGCACTCTTATCCACTTCTTCTACTAATAATGCAGTTATAGCTACAAATGCCTCATCTATATTTATCTCATATACAAGAGGTCTAAGCCATCTAACCCCTGGTATTGCTACTTGTATGTAAGTATAATCAATATCTACAAGAAAACATACATCATTTACACATTTTTCTACCAATGAAACTGGTATTCTTAATCTCTTTTTCACGGTTTCCTTGAAATCTTCAAAATAACTTGTCATAAGAGTTTTAAAATTAGCTCCCATTTGTTCAATGTATTCATTTACTTGAGCTATTATAGTCATATTGGTTTTCCAACTTACTTTTCCAAAGGATGGAAACTCATTTTTGTACATAGAAAAATATGCAAATCAAAATTGCACCAAATTTGCATTGTGCTCCCTTGGTTCTCCTTATTGTTGCTAAGTTCTCATTGATTTGTTGCAATTGTAGCTCTAGAAGATCATAAGTATGATCCTTTTTCACTAATTTGTAGCCAACATCCACTACAATGCATGGTACATTGTTAAGTTTGCTAGATTGATAAAATTTGTGTGAAATGACCCTAACAACAAAGTCAACAAGAGGGTCTTAGATAGTATCTATAGTCATTCCTCTTTTGTTCCATTTTGCATCTATGTTCTTCTCAATTTCTTCCGGAGTGTCACTTCTAAGGGTCTTTGGCCGATCTAGGGTTGGATATCTTGTTACCCTATGTATAATCCTTTTTGTTATTTTCACTGGACCATCTTCTAGCCACAAACTTCCATCATGAATCCTACTTAATGCTATCCTGATCCATTTGGTTTTAAAGATAGTGGGGACTTGTAGGGCATGAGTCAAACCCTTCCTTTCAATGATTTGGTACTCTTCCTTTAATACTCCATTTTCACACAACCTATCATATGCTTCTCTCATTTCCATGTCCGCAATGGCTCCTATGTTATAGTTGTAACACCTTTTAAAACCCTATACCATAACTACCTTAGGAGGTATAATAAATAGGGCTCTAGCTAGGTTGTTTTTGTATGTTACTTCAAGGATTGGCTTGAAATTAGGTTGTCTAACTTCATTTGACACAATTTGAAGCTTAAATGGCTCTTTACCTTGTGGTTTCCTAGAACTGGAGGCCATTGTGTGATCTAGGGTTTAAACATGAAAAAAATGTGAAACTATGTAGGTTGGCACTAGTCTAAATACCTTGAATCGATGAAATTGTGCTGAATCACTATTGAAACTGGCTCAAATGTTTGATTCTCTACTTTGAATTCATTTTGCACCCTTCTTCGTCTTTTCTCTTGATTCACGATAAAGAAAAAATGGTTCAAAATGAGATCATATACCCTTATTTCGCAACATTTAATGCTTGGTGCCTTTATAGCTGTCCACTCGGCTTCTTAAGCATTTCTACATTACTTGGCTTCCATTGTCTTTCAAATACTCAGCATCCACTAAAGTATTCCTCACTTGGCTTCACCTAAAATTTTTCTTCACTTGGCTTCCACTACCACTTGGTTGTAACTAATCATTCAGCTTCTAGTAACTTTGGCAATCAACTTGGCATGTACTAGGATTTTACTCGACATCTGAAGGTGACTTTTCTTATTTGACAATAATGGTGAAAACATGAAGTTTTAACTTTGCATCTCTATTCATGCTAATCTCTTCTTTTTTAGTTCTTTCTTGTCTAGGAACTAATGTATGATAAAGCATTGTATATCAGTCCCACATGCCTTTTTTTGCTTGATTGGATGAAGTATGACTAATTGACCTTTTAGGTGAAGTGATCCCTTCATTTTATGTGTTGCTCCAATCTTTCTTCTTCCATGTCTTATTCATTTCTCCTTTGATGTATTCAACATCTACCTTTTCTTTTCCTTTGTTGAACTTTAAGTTGGGTGCCTTTGACCTTGTTGGGCAATTCCTATTGATATGACCAATCTTCAAACAACTAAAGAATGTAGTTTGGCTAAGCCATCTATTGTAGTTTCCACTAAAATCTATTCTTATGTAATTCTTAGGGATGTGTCCATATTATTGATAGTAATGGTTGCTATACCTGGTGTTGTAGTCCCAATTGTAGTGATATCCATGATTTTTTCCCCTTACTGGCTAATTAGGTGTCCACATGGCTTTGATTTTCACTCAAAAGCTCTATGTACATACTTCTTTCAATTGTAGTAGTGACCTTCAAATCTTGATGTTCTAATAGTTGTAGTCCTATAGTCATGTGCTTAATGTCCTTGTTTGTTGCACTTGTGACAGTGACCCATGTTCTTAGGTTTGTCATGTTGATGGGCATTCTTGCTCCTACACACATTAGAGGTATGTCCTTTTTTACCATAGAAATGACAAGTAGGTTTGGTGTTCTTACCTTTGTTACTTATTTCTTTTGTTGTCTTGGAGGACTCTCCTTTTTCAATGTTGGTGTATCCGAGTCCTGAAGTATCATTGCTAGCTCTTGGTGATTTTAGTAGTCATTCAATGTACTTGATGGCCTCATTAGGTTCATTAAACTCTCAACAAATTCCATTTCTCTTTTTAGGTCATTTTGCAGTTGTTCATTTTGCATCTTTAGTGTGGAGATATCAATATCCTCGAGATTCAGTTCATGATGTGCATTCCTCATCTGACTTATGGTGTCTAGTTGTATGTTTGAAATTCTTATGAGCTAAATTGACTTTTCTTCTAGTTTGTTAGCAAGGTTTCTCTTATCTTCTTCTAGCATAGCCTTATCTTCAATGGCTCTTTTCTTTTGTTCAACTACTTCTCAAAGAATCCTGGCTTGTGATTCTTGTTCAATCTTGAGAGTTCTAATATCTTCAACTTGAGCTCTATTCTTCTCCATCAGATTTGTTGCTATTGCATCAAAATCTTTGGAATTTTCATTTGAAAACAACTTTTAGGTATCAATCTCCTTGTATTGTGTATCATTCTCAGCTATGGCAATCTCTCTTCTTCTCTTTAAAGATTTTTTTAGTTCTTCCCTAGCTTACTACAAAGTATGTAGAGCAAGTTGTATATCAATCACATGGTTTTCTATGACCTTCCCAAGTTTGTAGACTTTCATTTCCAGATCTTTTCTCCAAGCTATAAGGCTCCTTGTGAGAACTAGGCTCTAATACTAATTGTTGGAATTTACAAGTGGGAAGGTTTACTTCTGAGAGGGGGGTGAATTAGAAGTAACTAGCTTTAACCTTTTAAAACTTTTAGCTAAGATTAGTCACATGCATCTAACATATCTACTTATCATGAAAAATAAAGACATGCATGAAAATAGATAACACAAGGTTTTGGTCACCCAAAAACCCTCCAAAATGAGAAGGTAAAACTGGGGTGGGGATGACACCCAAAAATTATCACTACAGCAATATGTAATTGTTTAAGGTTAGAAAGTTTGACCACTTTCAATGGTCTAACCTATGAAAGACCTACCCTGTTAAAGGCTTTATACTCTATTAAAAGCAACCTAGTTAAAGGGTTTACAAACTCTCACTTGGAATGTTACCCTGTTAAAGGATTTAGCGCCTTGTTGAAATGCTCACACCATGGCTATTAAACCAACCTATCATCATAGGATTTTCATTCCTAATAAAATGGCTAGAGAGTATTAATAAGTCTTGACTTGATGACTTGCAATCTTCAATTGCTAATTCCAGATCCTTGTTCTACTCTATCTATTCTAATCCTTCCTTGATCTGATATGTCTCTCCTCTAAGTTTTGATGCTCTATTTTGATCAATTGAATTCTTCAATTTTGTTCTTCCTTTTCTAAGTATTTACACCCCTCTGCACTTCACTAGCATTCTCCCATAAACTATCACTCATACACGAATAATGGGGTTTTATCCTCCTTTTAAAGGCTTTGAAGACTTAGGGTTAGGTATGAATCTACGATCAATATTCA
This sequence comes from Cupressus sempervirens, assembly GCA_028749045.1. Taxonomy (NCBI): domain Eukaryota; kingdom Viridiplantae; phylum Streptophyta; class Pinopsida; order Cupressales; family Cupressaceae; genus Cupressus; species Cupressus sempervirens. The sequence continues at coordinate 834,683,079 of CM053786.1, read as the reverse complement.
TTCTTCTTTTCTTGCTCAATTATTTCACTTTTTCTATTGGTTGCATGTTGATTACATAGGGAATTTAAAAGATTCATTCTTATCTTCAAGATCCTTTGAGATTCATGCTGAGTTTTCTCAAAAACAATTTACATCTGAGTTTGTGAAGGCACAAACTCATATGCTAATTCTGTGTTACTCGACACTTACTAATTGCTGATGCTTAGCACATATAGGAATTTTGTCTCACTTGGCTCCCATATTAGTTATGTTTCGCTTGGCATCTACACTTTTCTCGACACCTATAGTGACTCGACATCACTTATCACTCTGCACTTGATACTTGCACGACACCTAAAGTTTACTCGACACCTATTGAATCTTTGGCTTGGCACACACTATAGCTCGACATCTGTATTATACTTAGCATCATCTTGGAAATTGGTTAAGTGTGTAGACACTTAATTGTCAAAACCAATCTGAGACCAACATTTTGATTGGCTTATATATTTTGGGTGTTATAGGAGTAGATTTCTATGAAATACTACAAATATTATGGGTAATACTTTAGGAGGCTCAATATATTAATATATCTAAACTTTAATTCTTTTAGATTAATTATCTCTCTTATAGTTCTAAGTTTCATCTTAATTTATATTTTTACATTAAGTGTTTTACCTATTTACACTCTAAATGTATTTTCTCTAAAAACTATATTCCACACACTAATTCATCCATTTTTCATACTTTATTTTATTGTATTTTTCATAGTCAATATATTATTACAATTGTCTATTCTTAACTAGTGATTTTTATTTTGACTTTTAACCAATGAAACAAAAGTAATTTTGTTTTAATATCTTTTTTTTTTTTCGTTCTAATGTTAATGCGTCATATTTTTAAGTTCTAAAATCAATACAATTAGTTTGTGTTAATTTGAATGGTTCACATATCTTGAGTCTTAGAGGAGTAGATTTCCAGCAAGCACTACCCTATACTACAACAATATTTTAGGATGCACATATTCAAATTCAATAAAGTTATGACTATCAAATTTCTATGTGTACCACTCTATGTTGCTATTTGATTTAAGGTTAGGTAATTACAATTTTAAAATAATTTCTTTAGATAAATAATTTTTAGGTTATAAAATGTTCAAAATTATTTTAGTACAAAAATTCATAACCATACATTTAATGTATCTAATTTATATTTTTATTATTTGGTTTAAATAGCTATCTTTTAGTCTTTTTTTTGGATACTTTCTTTTAACCTTATCAAATTTAATCTAATGTATATTTGAAGAAAGTTTTTTTCAAAATAAAACATGACCTATATGCTTATATTTAAACTATGCATTACTCCTATTATGCACATATTTAATAATTTCTCAAATACAACAAAGTTATGACTAATAATTTTTTATTTGTACTAGTCTATTTATGGCAAATGCAAGCCACTACATGGCACTTTTTAATAATAATACAATTTTTTTTTTTAATGATATATAAAAATATATATTTAAAAACTACAAATTTGTCTAGATTTAAGAGTGTCAAAGGTCATTATTGAAGGCAACTCTCAGATTGTCCTTAATCCCATTAGGAAACACTCTACTCCAAACTAGGCCCTTATTTCAAAATTGGAAGAAGTGCTTAGAATTCTAGACTATTCCAAAGACACTCAAATTCTACATATTTATTGGGAAGGAAATAATATGGCATACCAACTGGCTAACAAGGGCACTAATGGTGAAGATTTTTTAATGACCAACATTTTATTTCCTTAGGTATCTAGGATTTTCAAGTTTAGTCCCCAATCTCAACCTTAAATTATTCAATATCTTATTCCACCCCATATAAAATTGAAATAATACTTTTTAATCTCCCAGATATAACTTTGGATATGTACTTTTTGTTTTTCTTGTCTTGCTTTATTCCCCATCCCAGGCATATGTTTTGTGACATATGTATAGTGATAGTTTCTATAGGTTTAGTAATCATTGGGAGAAAGAAGTATTAGTAATTAGGCCTTTATATTAGCTATTTTTATAGCTCCTTTTTAATCTCCATTTAGTAGATCCCCTTATTTTATCCTTGCTTAATCTTCTGGCATATTTGTTTATCCTTCCCCTTTAATTGATCCTAGTCATGTTTTATGTCCTATTATTTCATGACAGTATCATTGGCAATCCTCTTTGATTTTCCATCATTAGATGACCATAGGCTTCCTTCACACCTTAGCCCTAGCTGGCATCATTTATGGATGACATCACTACCTCTAGGTTTTTTTACGACCTTCATTGATAGATTTTTTCCATTTAGACCTTCGCTGTCTTTTTCCATCTCTATCAATCTGAGTGAACTTAAGATTTAAGATGAATTCTAATATCAGTCTTTTTCACACTAGAGGTGCGGATGATGGCATTCTAGGGAAATGTAAAGCCAGAGAGATGGAGTGAAGTTTTGAAGCCTATTGATGGTATGACTAGGATTGCAATTAGTCAAACCATTGGTGAAGGCACTTTCAACTATGATTATACATGGTAGACCAATAGTGATATTATTGGGATGTTTATCATTTTTTTGGCCAGAGCTAGGGTGGAGCAATAGGCTATGATTAAGCTCTTTTGCAATATTTTTGACCTAGTTTGGAAAATGGGGCTAGAAGAAGCCATCAAAAGCATTGATGAGAAGCTCAGGATTCCCCTTCTAGAAAGGTACATGGCACACCTACCTGGAAATCCTAACTTGGTTGTAGTGATTTGGTTTCCTTCCCTAGTCATTCGTGAGGATGTGGCTTTCTACAAGGAATGGCCGAAAATGGAGGCCAACATTCATTTCCTCCTCTAGTGGAGAGGGATTGTTGAAGATGATAGTAAAGACTTAAAAACTACCTAAACATTTTTAAGGCTTATATTTATCCAGTGGTGGTACTAGACAACCTAGTGGCTTTGAATGTCTACACCCCTAACATGGAGAAATCCAAAAGGAAGAAAAATGCATTTGAACTCCAGCCTAAATTCTAGCTTGAAAATCCCAATGACATATCAAAGATCATCATGGTTTATTGAAAGTAGGCATCTGGGCTAGGTGGCCTTTCTTGTTCTATGTTGGTGACTAGTTCTCAGTTTAGCTTCTAGCAAGGTTGGTCGGGGGTGTCCCCTACTTTTGCTTCCCTATTTTCCTTGCAGCAATATGTAAGCCTTGTGTTTTCATTCTGGTTCAGTAGTTTGGATGCTTTTCCTCATATGTTTTAGTAGGTCTTTGTCTGGATTCTCATCCTATGTTTTCCTATTTTGTATCAAGCTTATTATAAAGCAAATGGAAGGATTGTAGATCTTGGTTATCCAATTTGCATCCTGGTCCCTTTTCTTGATGATGGTCTATTTATAGGGTAGTCTATCTATCATGAATTTTTACAATATATAGTTTACCCACTTTATAAATATATGAATGTTACTTCTATATTTGTGGAATTTCTTTTTTACTGATTATTTGTCACTTTCAAACATTGACACTTGTGAGGTTCTTAATTTCCCCTTCTATCTTGCTTGGTTGTGTTGTCTTTAAACAATTACAGAGGTAATGAGCTCATTTTTTCAATAACTAAAATTACAAACAAATGAAGCAAATATGTAGTTCCTTACTCACTATTACTTAATGTTTTCTTGAACTCTTTATATTACTAATTGTAGAGAAATCCTAGTCAAAACTAAAGTAGAAATAGACATTTTATGAAGATTTTCCATTCTAAATGGTGTAGTTTTGCTAGTTTAAACAAGTTGGGGAAGGTCCTCGCTTGAGTCAAAAATAAGGACTATGACTATAGCATGGATAGTAGATATTTTAGATTGGGACCATAAAAATAAGGACTAATAAACTAAATAGTTTTAAATAGGTAATTAAGTTACTCTATAATATAACCGAAAACAAATCAAGAAAGACCAGTCTAATAATAAAACTTCTTTTTAGGCATTTTTGGTTTGTATCTCCTATGCAATTATGTTAGAATTAATATCTTTGTGGAATTTAGAATGTTATATTATAACCTAGTTTTTAGTAGGATTCTAATTTTATGATGGTATTTGAATTTATTAAAGAATGTTAGGACTAAGAGAATTTTTTGATCAAATTTGGAAATGATTAGCTTTTTTCACTTTTATGGGTGAGCAAAGCATGTTAACATCTAATTAGGAAAGCCTTTTTCAAATTACTCTTAATTAATAATACTAATAATTTCTTCTTAGTAGTCTACTACTTAGCAAAATAGTAAGGCATGTGAGTTTTAGATAAAACAACAAAGAAGGGATACTGACTAAGTGTCTAAAACTTTGGTTAGAGTGGTTCACTCAGAATAGGACTATAATTGGATTGGTCTAATCAAAACCATCAAAATGTAGATTATGACTCTTGTCCACTCCTTTCTAATAAAAATCAAATTTGAAACTAGGGTATGCCCCTTTTATATTGTAATAATAAATGACTACAGTCCTGGGCAAGATTAGAGGTTTTCTTCTCTGTTCTTTCTTACCAGTGCCTGTTTGAATGGAGATACTTATGATGTATCTTTATTTGTTTAAAAATATAATCAAAGGCTTTGACCATTTACCAATCTTTAAAAAAATACATATTAGAAAAGCTAACTTAAAACATATATATGTTAATGTCTAAAATTTGTTTATGCTTAATTATATTTTTTGGTACAAATATTTAATTAAATTTACAATGATGAATTTTATAATTTTACCACAATTAGTTAATTCTTTTAGAGAATACAAAAATTTCCAAAAAAAAAAATTATTTTCTTTTTCTTTTTATATTAAATTTAAATTAAAGAAATTATTAAAACTAATTGATAATTAATTTTAGAACTTAAGCTATATTACAATTAATTCTAAACTATTAATTGATTAGGAGACTTAATTACCTTTTATTTTAAAAATCTAAAATGAGAATGATTTTAAATTTTTGTTTTATCAAGAATATTTGGTATATTTTGTCATTTAAAAATATTACATTTAGAAAGTAAGTAAATTAGAAATTCTCTTCCATAAATAAAACATAGATGTTACTTTTAGAAATATAAAATTATTAGTATTTAAATTTAACACACATTTCCATAAATTTTAAATATTACCAATCAAAGTAAACTTTCAATATCCTAGAGGTTTCTTTCAATTGTACACAAAATATTAAACTAAAATTTGTTAATATATAAACTTGTTAGTCTTTTCTTTTATCATATCATACTTTATATTATGTCTTCAAAATTTTCATGTGATAGGTACATTGTTTAATGATGTTTAAGTAAATAATTATCAAATTATTTGAATTATTTATAATTGAATTTAATATATAATTTAACTCTTTTGTTATTAGTACTTGTCATAGGCTAAGTACTCTTGTAATATGGTTATTAAAATAAGTTCTAATACAACAACTACAATTGATTTAGTTTGTTTATTTGATATAAATATTGGATTTTTCAAAACTTCATCACAAATTTTTAACCTAATTTTTTAAAATTAATTTTCATTCCTTTAATTGGTAGATTGAATTGAAGTCTTATATTCAAATTTTATGGAGATTTACCAAATCTTTATATATAATTTTTATTATTATATTATAAAATATTATTCTATGCTTACTCTATTTTATCATTGGTATTTATATTCTTTTAATATTATACTTTTTAATAATATAATTTTTATCATTCAATCAAATATTAAAAATAATACATTTTTATATTCTCTAATCTTTTATGAACTATTATTCTTTACTATTATACAAATAATATTATATTATTATTATAAATTATTTATAATATAATAATACCATATACAATAGCAAATACACACACACACACACACACACATATGTGTGTGTGTGTGTGTGTGTATATATGTATATATATATATGTATATATATGTATATATATATATATGTATGTATATATATACATACACATATATATAAATATATATACATACATACATATATATATACATATATATACACATATATATATGTGTATATATATATATATATATGTGTATAGATATATATATATATATACATATATATATATACACACACACACACACATATATATACATATATATATATACATATATATATATACATATATATATATACATATATATATATACATATATATATATACATATATATATATATATATATATACATATATATACACATATATATATATATATATGTATATATATATATATGTGTGTATATATATATATATATATATATATATATATATGTGTATATATATATATATCAATAATTATATTTTAAAAATAATTTAAATTAAGATTTAAATTAATTATACTAGAAAATAATTATAATTAATATTTATTTATATAATTATAATATTTCTTTTATTTGTACAATTATCATTATAAAAATTATAATTATATAACTTTTATTAATTAAAATATTTTATATGATATAGTAAATTAAGTAAATTTAAGCTATATCTATACTAAAAAACTAAAGGCAAATATTAAACTTCTTTGTGGCACTTGTTTGTATTAAAAAAAAAAATGTAAGTATTTTGAATACTATTATATATTACTTCTCTTTTAATTTAATTGTTTCAATTTTTTATTTTAATATTGTATAATTATTTTATTTAAACGAATTCTTGAAATCAAACTTTTATTACTTATATTTTATTTCCATTGATTAACTTATGATAGATGCAAGCCAGTGACACTTGTTTATTATGTATTTACTATATATATAAAAATAGCATTGTGATTTTTTTTATGAAATAAAAAGTTAAAAATTGTACAATCTACAGTTTTTTTTTTTTTAAATTCTATTTTAAATTTTAGCTATTTTACAATTTTATAAATTGTATTCTAATCTTAGTTAAATATTATATTGTTAATGAATTCAAATATATTTTGTATAATAATAATTATTTATTTAAGTGAAAAATAAACAATCATCTATCATTTTTATTATATTTTTTAGCCCATAGGCTATTTGTAGCAACTTTGTTCCCAAAATGGAAGGACAAATTGTGCAAGAAAAATTTAAATCCAATCCTTCTACTATGTCATGATCTCTACTTATTTAACTTTTGATTTTAAAAATTAATTTAGATTTTAGTTTTTTAATTAGTTTTTTTTTTAAATATTAGTTTCATTTTTTCTTTAAAGATTTTTTTTCAATTTCTATAATTTATTTAGTCAATAGAATATTTGTTAGAGACATTGCTATTTTTTCATATAAGTTTTTTGTATTTATCTTATTAATTTTTCATAATAGATTTTTTTGATGGAGTTTTTTAAAAATATTTTTCTTTAATATTTAATAACTTGAATTTAAATAAATAATATTTATTAATCTATTTAAAAAAATTTAGTAAATATAATGTTATTTAAATTTTAAAAAAAATTCTTCAGTGAAAAGTGGCCAGCCACTAAAATTATATATATTAAAATCAAGATGGTTCAATGGCTCGTGAAGGGAACAACATAGCAAGAAATCCTTTAGTCATTACAAATTACAAATTAGAATGTTATATATCTACACATCTTTGCAATGTAAACACCAAGTTTATAAGACTAAGGAACATAGTAACCACACAAAAATAATTTGCACTTGTAAAACTAATACAAACTCATAGTCCCAAGAAACTCTAAAATCAAACACCTCAAAAAATCATGTTATAATCCCACCCTATAATTGTACCAAAAAAGCACAAGCATAGATAACAAATGGTACTATTGACATACACATAACCAATCAACCTCAACATCCAACTAGCTCGCATAGGACATTAACACATCAAAAATGCTGAAACGTACATCTTGAAATATGCCAACAGGTATCCATACAAACATGACCACTAACTGAAGTCGTGCTCAACTAGTCAATATACACATCAAAAATAGAATGTACAAGCAAGTAATCAATTAATATGACTCCCACTCCATCTGTGTTGAGTCCTCACTTGCCATCAACTCCAAGTGTCCCATAGGATTATTGATTTGGATGATGTCAACAAACTACCTAATTAAAGCCCCCAATAGCTCAAATTGTGACATTACCACAATGTTACTAGCCTCTGCCTCGTGATCATGCATTAAAAGTTCATCAATTACCCTAGACTTACCTTTTAAATCTACAATAGCCTACGCAATTAAACATCCTCTATAACAACAGATAGAGAGCTCCACTTGGCATAAACTACCAACAACTAGAGCTTTGGAAAATGATGCCAAGAAGTTTAGAAACTTTGCATTTCCTCTATCTTGAAGAAAACCATGCACCCCTATAAAACATGCCACACCCACTGTGATATCATACTTACAAAGCACTCCTGATTACTTCCATCCCAATCAAGCTCTAACCCAATTTTATCTACAATGCTCTCCACAATGCCTAAATCCTAGAGGAGGTCAATGGTATAAGAAAAGAAATAGGAGAGTAAATGTGACGGGAAGATGATGTGTGGCCGAGATGAATGGAGAACATCTAATCCCAAAATTTCCATAAAACAACACATACAGACATCACAATTTACTTGAAATCCTTCCTTTAACTCCTTATCCAATGCTCAACTAACCCATGGGTATTTGCAAGCTTTCCCCAAAATGGACACTCTAAAAATTATGTGTGCATTTTTTGAAAACTCCATTACCCAATAACTTTAAACCAACAACAAAACCAAAGAAAAACCAATGAACTAAAAGCCTTCATCGTACAAGTGATTAATAATTACATTCACTTAAAAATGCCATGTTTGCCTACCATAAAACAATATTGACACAAGAAAGAACCTTTCATCTATTGTGAATTAATTGCATGATCCTAATTAATTCCACATAATGTATCTCCTCGGCCTACATGTGAACCATCAAAACCTCCAAATCCACTTCAAATCTCCTTTGTACTTGTATTGATCTTAAAAAGCCTCTTCTTAACATGTTGCCAGTAGTACACACAAAATTTGTACTTTAGAATGATTTTCTCACCAAATAATCATCTTCACTTCAATATCCCAACAATTTCATATCCCACCTCTAAAATTGATCACATGTTAAATTCATATTAAGCACCCATCATTTCTAAGAAATTAGAAATACATCGCATATTATGAAAAGTTTTTGTCCTGCTCTATTAATTTGAATAAATTTGGGAAACGTTGACGGACAAATTTTGTGATCCTCATCTCTACACCTTGTAAGTCGCATCCAAAATTTGACGAACTGTCTGCAACTTGATTCCCTTATCTAAAAGTATGAGAAAAAGAAACCATTTTAAAGTTATCAGTGATTGACCAAGCTTTCTCCAAATATATCCAAACTTCCAATTCTTTGTTTTAATCTTCAAACATGAGTCAATAACCAATATTGAATTGCCCTCAATATGAATATTATCTATCCTTAAATTAAGTACCAATTCTACTCCTAAAAAAAGTGCCATGGCTTTTGCATTGTTATTGGTGCCTGCTGGTATTTTATGAGCCAACATTTCCACCACCTGCCCCTTATGATTTCTAATACACACCCTTACCCCCAATTCGCCAAGATTAACTTTTAAGCATCCCTCAAAATTTAGCTTACAAACTCCCACTTTTGGTGGGATCCATCTCACATCTTGTCTATTCATTTTAACACTAGGGCCTAAAGCAATAAAATTATAACATGTAGAGGGTAAATTAATCCATTTATTTGACAACACAATATCCCAGGTAGTAACAATAAGGTGCTTAGAAGATCTTTTGACATAGGCCAACACTACTTCCCCCCTACAATTTCTAATGCTAATAACACACCTTCAATATTCATATGTTGGTTTCTAAAAAATTTCTTCTTCCTCTCCCACCATATCGCCAAAATAACTAGTGTTGGAATACACCTCCAAATACAAGAGTAAAAGGAATAGTTTTTTGAGCATGGCCAATCTTGAAACATATCCCATAATGTATTTGGTAGAGGCATCTAAAGTTTAGTTTCTAGAGAATGAAACCCCAACATTGTTGTGCCACTTTACATTGAATGAAGAGATGATCAATTGACTCCTCTTCCTTCGAACACAAAATACATTTCAAATTATGCACTATGTTCAATTTTGAAAAAATTTCTCTAGTCAATATTTTCTTCTTTAAAGCTAACCACACAAAACAACCTGACTTTGGCATGACAATCAAATTCTAGGAAAATTTGAATGTCTTAAACATCTTGCTACCTACTTTTAGACTTTTAGTAGCTAAATAACCCAACTTCAATGAATATCTCCCCTCCTAGCTTGGACCCAAATCAACTCATCTTGTTGGGGTGAAACTAAGACAATTCTTGTTTACATATACCTACAAATTCCTTTTTGATCTGATCTGGGATTGGTAAACTCTCTGGACTCTTCCAAGTAACTTGACCTAAGACTAAGTCAACAAATTGAAAGTAATTTGCAACATATGAACCCCATTCAACACAAATTATAAGGCTCCAAGCCTCAAAGGATTGAGATTTACATATAGGTGGGAAGCCATTCCAAGAGTCTCGCCAAAAAAGTGCCTTAACCCCATTATTAATTTTACAAGACAAGTATCTAGTAACTAGATCTCTAGAGTCCACCATAAAATTCCAAACCTCTAAACCTTTAGGTAACTACTCCATAGTAAAAATTCTAGTGGGGTCTAATGAATCTAAGTATTTCCTTTGCATGATCCTACACCATTTTGCTTCAACTTTTTTGTATATAAACCAAACCAATTTTCCACCAAAAGCTATGTTCCTTAAAGATAGATTTGGAAAATTTATGCCACCTTCAAATTTCTCAAAAGTCATTTCCTTTAATTTAATCTTTCTATCACCTGACATATTCTCTATCCTTAAGAAATCATGAATAATATCTTCAATCTTCTTAATGATACTATTGGGATGAAAAATTATATGTTTCATTTTTAGTCCCATTTCAAAATAATCAGATAAATCAAGCCATATAATGCTCGTGTAATCAACTGTACCTTTAAAGCCCTTAAGGTGTTCAGTGTTTCTAACACCTTTCATTCAGTTTGCCTAAACGTTCCATGATAATAATTTGTCATTCTGAGTTATCTGATAAAGTCTTATTTTGAACCAATCTTAAATCTGCTTTCTACCCCAACTAATATGCAAAATCTAGTCAAGAACCTATTACTTTATATAAATTTACCACTTCTTTTGGAATCCTTTAGCCCCTTCTCAATTTCTTGCTCAAGGCATGCCTTTTAAACCTTAGGCAAGTATGAAATGACATTTTGATTAAATCTATTTTAAGTTTAAGGTAATCATGGTTTATGTGGTTTTAAATCTAAAAGAATTGCATTTCAAACTTACCATGCAAGTCGCGGCAATCGTTTATCTTGTTCAGATCGACAAACCATGCATTCTCGCATTTTTGAGATGCGACACCATTACAAAATGCGGGGAAGCATGAAGAGGACATGTAGCACAGCCTAATTTCATGGGTCCAAGATAATTCAAAAGGTTGACTCACCATTGATCTTGGATAGATCAACGAATGTCGCTTGCCTGCAAGATGAAGATGAGCATGGTTTAAACAAAGTGGACGAGTGCATAAGTGACATCTGTCCCTTGTGAAGACACAAAGAGGTATTCGTACGAGTGAAGAGGACAAGTTATGAACATCGTCGATCTCTGAGAGATCGATGGATGAGGCATACCTTCATTTTCAAGATGCGAAGCAGATAAATATTGCGAGAATACCATTTTGCGACATGTGGCACGGTGGGACCAAGTGTGGAAGTAACGATGTCATGGGTGCCAAATTTTTGAATGCTGCGGTCAGCTTTGTCAGAGCACATCCAATAAAAGGTTGTGGACACGTATCGCAATTGACCAAATCATGCCATTTTCATATGCCATGTGTTTGGTGACAAAGGAAAAATACAATGGTTATTGAGCAGTTTTTCATCAACCGTTGATCTTCTTTAAATCGACAGAGGGCGCTGGACCGTTTTATCAACATGCAGGGAGATTAAGAAAAGCGAGAATGCATCATAAAGACATGTGTCCCTGGTGATATCAAGTCTTTCCTTATGAGCTTACACAGATTTTTTCCTGACCGTTGATCTTAGTCAAATTAACGGCTGGCACATTCCCGCTTTTTGAAGATGCTCGCAAGATAAGAAATGCGGGATTGCGCAAGCCTGGCACATTGGGCGGACTTAGATCATTGATTCAATTCAGATACAAGGCTCTTGCACATTTTCTTTTTCTTAGAAGCAAGAAGCACCAACTAAAAGAGGAATTGCACACATGGCTAATTATGATTGGGTTATTTCGGACCAGCTTGTCTAGTGGATTTCGAAGTCATCATGTTCACAGTTTCGACTTGTAAGATCTTCAAGATCGATAGCCCATATTTTACTATTGAAGGTGGTATCATTTCTCACATTAATGAGACTTAAAAACCTTCACATGTGAAAGTGAAGAACAAACTGTAATAGGTAAGATTTTCCCAATATCAACTTGTGTGAGTAGAGATTCATGAGTCACCTCTGAATGGAAACAATTACTACTGGGATTGAGATAAATTTGGCACGACTGTCAAGTAGTTGGCTCAAAGATAAAGTGCAGAGTTATAGAGACAGAAAGAAAAGGCTTCAGGTAAGTGTGTATACCATAGTCTTTGCATTTTTCAGTCTTGGTGATTTATTCAAAAGATGTTTCTAAAGATTTCACTAAGTCTGAGGGTATGGATAGCGGAAGGATTGCTCATTAAGAGTAGTTGGTTCTGGGGCACTGATATTTTGAAAAATGATTTATTTATTTTCAAAGGATGGTTCGCAAAAGGAAGCTGGTTAGCTTCATATGCCTCTATATGGTTTTTTGATAGAGGAAAGCTAGTAATCAGGTGTTGTAGTCAAGTCATCAAGGTGGTAAGAAGAATAAGGAATAGACTTGGTAAGCTAACAACCTTTTCAGTAGTAACATCATTTTTTAAACAAATTTTCAAAGCATCTTAGTTTGATGCTAGGGTAGCAGAAATATTTGAGACCCTGTGCATAGTTTTGGAAGAGGGTGAGGAAGATTTTATACCCTTGGGTATAGTCTTTTTCATTTTTTGTGCATGTACCCCATTCTTGTGTTAGTTTATGGAAAATTTTGGCAAGAAATTGGTTAAGGAAGCAAATGTGGCTAGGGATCAAAGGATCCCTATTTTGTTATTTTTAATAGCCACATTGTTTTTCGGCTTCTGTACTACATGCTAAGTAATGATTCTGTTATTTCTGAAGCCTGGCATGATCAGTAAAGAGTGGGAAGTAAAGATGAGTCTCATTTAGTAGTCATCTTGACAAAACCCATGGGCCTAGGTTGGTGCGTATTTTTTAGAGTTGATTTTGTCATTGATGGGGTGGTCTTAGCAATTGCGCACACAAAAAATCAGTGGTAAAGCCGAATCAGCAAAAGGTTATAACAGAAAGGAGCCTACAGGAGAATATTTGATCTACATGATGTTCTGTTAATCATTCCTCTCCTTTTTCTATTATAAACTTGTGATATATTTTGTAAGGGACACTTGTCATTTCTCTACGCCTGAAGCTTGTTGCATCTCATAGTATTTAAGTGAGATCCCAGGGCTAGAAAAAGGGTTGTTGGTTGGTTTTCAATTTCTAGTTCTTGGAGCTCTGCTCAGGCTGTGAAAGCCACACACCTAGCATATCTTGTATGAACAACATATGGATTTCATAGATAGTTCTCATACAGTAGTGTGATCTTGTATCTTGTTTTATGCATTCCTAATGTACTTATTTCAAAGAGATAAATACAATGTGCAAAAGGTTTTGAACTTCAATATAATTCTATCTCCTTTCTTGTTGAATTTGTAATTTTATATATTCAAGAACAAATATTTGAACCTATTTGTAATTTCCTATTTGTATGTTTGAAGTTTGCTTGCCTTTGACTCAAGGAGTCATATAATTGCTTGCAGTTTTAGACAAGGTTGTAGATTCATTAAGAAGGATGTGTCAAAATATGGGGTTATATTGGATATTGTTGTCTGATTCATAAGGTGAATAGACTGAACATGAATGTCTCAACATATGGCATATGTTGATTGATTTTCAAGGATGCATAATTCTAGAGTATAGGATTGCCCTAATGGATAAGGCACTGGTCATTTGTAGGATCATTAAGTTTTTGCTACATATTGGACATGCTATCTTTTCTCAATATAAATCAATCATTTTCCCTTCATGTTGAAGTGGACATAAAAGTTTAAACCCTCACTTAGTTTATTAATAATATAGGTTTGCACCTAGCTATTGTAGAGTCTGTGTTGTTTCAGAAGCCATTAGGAGATATTAGAGGTTTCAATCTGCTTAATAGGTTCAGTGTATGCTTTGACAACTGGTACCATATAAAGAATCTATAGGTCTACTCGCCTAGGTTTTACAGAGCCTGAAGAAGAAGAAGAGTCTAGCCTTAGAGTTGGCCTAGTGTCTGAATGGGCATGTTGATAATGAGAGTTAGCTGCCCCTAGATGTGTTTTGTTCTCATCAGGGTAATTGAAAACCAGTAACATTTTTAAACACCAACAAAATGGCGACTCTGCTGGGGAATGTATTGAATCATATTTAAGACAAACCTTGAGAATTTGAAAAGAAGAGATTCAATACAGTAGGAGAAGTACATTAAAAGGTTTCAACAGTAAGTTCTCTGATGTTGTTTCCAATTTTCTTACTCCAAATCATGCACCCCGGCATGATTTATCCACTTGCAACAGTAACTTATTGGTTGAGTTCAGATTGTGTTGTTACTGAGTTTTATTCAATTCATCTAGTTGTTGTTTTCAATAGTGCTATTGCAATTTTAGAGTTGAGGGAGATCAAAAGTTTCTCTCTCTTCAAGGTGTTTGGTGATTTTCAAAATTTCAAGTTGAATTTTTAGTTCAGATCTGTATTGTTATGAATCATGTTTAAAATCTTTCTCACAATAGTGAGTGGCGACTCTATCTAAAGGATCTCTAAATCTTTGTAGATCAATGACGTATAAATTGTTTTCAAGAGTTTTCAGTGGAATCAAGCAGATCTGAAAGTTAGGTGAATTTGCAAATAGAAGCAATAGTATTATAAGTTTCTGACTAATAAGTCTAGAAATGTTGTTTGATTTTCTATTACAAAAGTCTTTGAAATGATAAAAGATGAATCACAGTAGTAATTTCATTTCATTCTCCTCAAGGAGATGGTAACTCTGTAAGGTTATGATCAGTGGTGTAAAGAATTCAGATTAACACCAAGCCAATCAACAAATCAATGGTTTCAGGTAGCAACACTTGAGGTATGTCATTTTCATGATATTTTCTTGTCATGAAAGAAAGTGAGTTTTACATATGTGTTCTCCATCAAGTGAAGTTTCAGCACTAAGAAGAGGAGAATGCTTAAGGTTATACACTTCATTGGATCGAATTTCAGTCGGTTTTTTTTAAGTTTGTGAAGTGTGTTTAAAGTTCATGGGTAGAAGGGTATAGATCTGCTGCTAATTATAACTAAGAAGTTAGTTTAGGTAAATGAGGTTCAAATTTGTTAAGAATGTCAAGATTCATTTCACCTAATTATGCAGTCGATTAATGAAATGGCTAGATCCATTTCTACCAAATGGTATATGCCATTGAATTTAAATGGTATTCATGGTTTCTCTAATGTCATTCTTAATGATGTTAGAAAAAGTTTGCCTAAGTTTAGTGGAAACCATCTTGTTTCAGCTAGTTAGCATGTTCAATTTTTTAATGACTTGATGGGTGACTATGAAATTGCTCATGAAGACATTTAGATGAAGTTGTTTGTTCAGACTTTAGAAGATGATGCTAGGGACTAGTTTTCATTTTTACCAGCATGTTCAATTTCATCTTGGGATGAGTTACTGTCAGCCTTCATGATGCAGTTCGGGGAAAGAATAAACATCTCTGATTATTTTGATAAGTTTTTGAATATCCAAGTTAGGAATGGTGAGTTGGTTCCTGAATTTAATATTAGATTTGTTAAGGTTTTAAATGCAATTCCTGAAAATTACAAACCGGATGATCAAATGTGTTTAGTGGTTTATCTCGATGCATTTGATAGGAAGATGAACTATCTGTTGAGAGATAAAGAACCCAAGACTTTGCATCAGGCATTCATGACAGCTATAGAAATTGAGAATAACATAAAATATGGCTTAACCTAGCATCATTTCTCTATAAATATTTTTCGACAAGATGAGACGCAAAGAAAAATTCAATGTCATATAGAATGTTTGATTTTAGATCAGCAAATAAGTACCCTTGTTGTTGTAAATAGCTTTGTTAAAGATTCTGAAATAAAAACATGTGAACATGAAATCTCTTTGTTGCAAAGAAAAAGGATTCCATTGGTGCTGAATTGAATGCACATGTGTATGGCATTACAATAGCGAATGATAGAATTGATTCACTTAATGAGTTATGCATGCAAGATATAAATCCGGTCATTCATTTTCCCATTGATGATTTGCATTGTGTTAAAAACATAATGAATCAGGAAGAGGAAATGTATTTATCTCAATATGAGGATGAAGAACTTGGAAGTGATGCATCAAGTGATAAAGATGAAATTTCTGATCTAACATATTGTGAAGAAGCATCATGTGAAGACAATGGCAAGACTTTTTGCTCAAGTCAAGGAGAGGATTGTGATAGTACATATGCGTCTTCATGTGAATCAGATGCTGATTGGGAAGAAGAGAGCAATGATAGAAGTGAGTTTTCTCTTGCTAGTAAAGTTATGAGTACTATTTCCAAATCTAAAAGTGAGTGTCCATTTCAGAATTGTGTAAATTAGCTTGAGATTGAAAGTTATGAAGAAAATGTATCTACACAATATGAAGACAAAGAGGTTATCTATAAGGACATATTACCTAATTGTGTATAAGAATGTCTTGAGGATGCGTATGGTGATGATCAGTATATGAGTGATCCTAAGATTAATGCATCAGCACTTATTAGTCGGATAAATGATGATTTTCTTGCAAGACATTTGAATCACCTATATGGAGATAATGAAAGTGACTTTGATTTATATTCTGCATGCTTCTTTGATGGAGTTGATGGTGTGTCCTCTTGTGATGATTCTATTTTTTCTTTTTCATATGCTAAAAGTATCCATGATAGTGTTGTTAGAGATGGTTTTAAAGTTTTTACTAATTTGTTATATGGTGAGGAGTTTGATGTTGATCAACACATCACTTGTCCTAATGTCTACGAAGGCGCTTTGCATGGAATTATCAATTCTCTTTTTGAAGAGCACATGGATGGTTCAAATTTAGTAGAGAATAAGTTTAATGATGATACTTTTTCTTACTGTTGTAAGGGGATAGACTGTTCTTTTTCCAAATATGATCATGATGTTGCATCTGATTATGATAACAAGGTTTTTGATGAGATGGTTATTGAAAATCTTCCTATACCTTGCAATGATTTTTATGATGAATATTTTAATGTGATGACTAATCCACTTGCTGATTTCAGAGGATCATTTGAAGATTTCAAATTAGTTTCAGATTCTGATGTGGATGACATATGTGAGTATCAATCAGATTGTTCATTTATTTCCTATCCAGTTATACAAAAGGATATACATTTTGAAGGTATGATTGGTCTTTTTCCCCAAGTTGAATATGAAGCCTTCATATTCAAGAATGATAGCATGCATGAGCTATTAAATGAAGAGAGTTTTCAGTTTCAGTCTAATATGTTTAAGCATGTTGATCAGTATTTTCAGAATGAGCTAACCATTGAAGATGAAGTAAGTTTTTATATGCATTATGAAAGTAAGAGTGATAATTTTGTTTTGCCAAGTATTTTTTTATATGATGATAATGTGATTGATAGGAGAAGAAATTTCAGTTTACCTCAATAAAGTTCAGATGAGAATCATGTTTATGACAGAGGTAAACAATTTTGCTAAAAGTTTGGTGGCCCGGGGCCATCGTGTGTACATAATCTTGGTAGTAGTAGTTGTTCCCTTGCTTTCAATAAGCTATTTGAGAGAAGTTTTGAAATTTTTTGGAGTGGTCTGATTTTTCCAGAGATCTAAAATCCTTGCCATGCCTGCAAGGGGTATGCATCCCCAGATAGAGCCACTGATGGGACAAAAAATTATGTCTTTCATTTTTAGTCCTATTTCAAAATAATAAGATAAATCAAGCTGCATAATGCTTGTGTAATCAACTATACCTTTAAATCCCTTAAGGTGTTCAGTACTTCTAACACCTTTCATTCAGTTTGCCTAAACGTTCCATGATAATAATTTATCATTCTGAGTTATCTGATAAAGTCTTATTTTGAACCAATCTTAAATCTGCTTTCTACCCCAACTAATATGCAAAATCTAGTCAAGAACCTATTACTTTATGTAAATTTATACCACTTCTTTTGGAATCCTTTAGCCCCTTCTCAATTTCTTCTCAAGGCATGCCTTTTAAACCTTAGGCAAGTATGAAATGATGTTTTGATTAAATCTATTTTAAGTTTAAGGTAATCATGGTTTACATGGTTTTAAATCTAAAAGAATTGCATTTCAAACTTACCATGCAAGTCGCGGCGATCATTGATCTTGTTCAGATCAACTGACCATGCATTCTTGCATTTTTGAGATGCGATGCCATTACAAAATGCGGGGAAGCACGAAGAAGACACGTAGCACATCCTAATTTCATGGGTCCAAGATAATTCAAAAGGTTCACTCACCATTGATCTTGGATAGATCAACGGATGCCGCTTGCTCACAAGATGAAGATGAGCATGGTTTAAACAAAGCGGGCAAGCACATAAGTGACATCTGTCGCTTGTGGAGACACAAAGAGGTATTCGTACGAGTAAAGAAGACAAGTTATGAACATCGTCGATCTCTGAGAGATCGACGGATGAGGCATACCCGTATTTTCAAGATGCGAGGCAGATAAATATTGCGGGAATGCCACTTTGCGACATGTGGTACGGTGGGACCAAGTGTGGAAGTAACGATGTTGTGGGCACCAAATTTTTGAATGTTGCGATCAGCTTTGTCAGAGCACGTGCAATAAAAGGTTGTGGGCACGTATCGCAATTGACCAAATCATGCCATTTTCATATGCCACATGTTTTGTGACAAAGGAACAGTACAATGGTTATTGAGTAGTTTTTCATCAACCGTTGATCTTCTTTAGATCGACGGAGGGCGCTAGCTCGCTTTATCAACATGCAGGGAGATTAAGAAAAGCAGGAATGCGTCGTAAAGACACGTGTCCCTGGTGATATCGAGTCTTTCCTTATGAGCTTACACAGATTTTTTCCCGACCATTGATCTTAGTCAAATTAACGGTCGGCGCATTCTCGCTTTTTGAAGATGCTCGTAAGATAAGAAATGTGGGATTGCGCAAGCCTGACACGTGGGGCAGACTCAGATCGTTGATTCAATTCAGATCCAAGGCTCTTGCACATTTGCTTTTTCTTAGAAGCAAGAAGCGCCAACTAAAAGAGGAATTGCACACATGGCTAATTATGATTGGGTTATTTCGGACCAGCTTGTCTCGTGCATTTCGAAGTCATCATGTTCACAGTTTTGACTTGTAAGATCTTCAAGATCGACGATGCATATTTTACTATTGAAGGTGGTATCATTTTGCACATTAATGAGACTTGAAAAACTTCGCGTGTGAAAGTGAAGAACAGACTGTAACAGGTAAGATTTTCCCAATATCAACTTGTGCGAGTAGAGATTCATGAGTCACCTTTGAACGGAAACAATTACTGCTGGGATTGAGATAAATTTGGCATGAGTGTCAAGTACTTGGCTCAAGGATAAAGTGCAGAGTTACAGAGATAAAAAGAAAAGGCTTCAGGTAAGTGTGTATACCATAGTCTTTGCATTTTTCAGTCTTGGTGATTTATTCAAAAGATGTTTCTAAAGATTTCACTAAGTCTGAGGGTATGGATAGCAGAAGGATTACTCATTAAGAGTAGTTTGTTCTAGGGCACTGATATTTTGAAAAATGATTTATTTATTTTCAAGGGATGGTTCGCAAAAGGAAGCTGGTTAGCTTCATATGCCTGTGTATGGTTTTTTGATAGAGGAAAGCTAGTAATCAGGTGTCGTAGTCAACTCATCAAGGTGGTAAGAAGAACAAGGAATATACTTGGTAAGCTAACAACCTTTTCAGCAGTAACATCATCTTTTAAACAAATTTTCAAAGCATCTTAGTTTGATGCCAGGGTAGTAAAAATATTTGAGACCCTATGCATAGTTTTGGAAGAGGGTGAGGAAGATTTTATACCCTTGGGTATAGTCTTTTTCATTTTTTGTGCATGTACCCCCTTCTTGTGTCAGTGGATGGCAAATTTTGGTAGGAAATTGGTTAAGGAAGCAGACATGGCTGGGGATCGAAGGATCCCTATTTTGTTATTTTTAATAGCCACATTATTTTTCGGCTTCTGTACTGCATGCTAAGTAATGATTCTGTTATTTCTGAAGCTTGGCATGATCAGTAAAGAGTGGGAAGTAAAGACGAATCTCATTTAGTAGTCATCTTGACAAAACCCACGAGCCTAGGTTGGTGCGTATTTTTTAGAGTTGATTTTGTCATTGATGGGGTGGTCTTAGCAATTGTGCACACAACAAATCAGTGGTAAAGCCAAATTAGCAAAAGGTTATAACAGAAAGGAGCCTACAGGAGAATATTTGATCTACATGATGTACTATTAATCATTCCTCTCCTTTTTCTGTTATAAATTTTTGATATCTTTTGTAAGGGACACTTGTCATTTCTCTATGCCTGAAGCTTATTGCATCTCATAGTATTTAAGTGAGATCCCAAGGCTAGAAAAAGAGCTGTTGGTTGGTTTTCAATTTCTAGTTCTTGGAGCTCTGCTCAAGCTATGAAAGCCACACATCCGACATATCTTGTATGAACAGCATATGGATTTGATAGATAGTTCTGATACAGTAGTGTGATCTTGTATCTTGTTTTATGCATTCCTAATGTACTTATTTCAAAGAGATAAATATAATGTGTAGAAGGTTTTGAACTTCAATATAATTTTTTCTCCTTTCTTGTTGAATTTGTAATTTTATATATTCAAGAACAAAGATCTTGAACCTATTTGCAATTGCCTGGTTGTATGTTTGAAGTTTGCTTACCTTTGACTCAAGGAGTCATATAATTGCTTGTGGTTTCAGACAAGGTTGCAGATTCATTAAGAAGGATGTGTGAAAATATGGGGTTATATTGGATATTGTTGTCCAAGTCATAAGGTGAACAGACTAAACATGAATGTCTCAACATATGGCATATGTTGATTGATTTTCAAGGATGCATAATTCTAGAGTATAGGATTGCCCTAATGGATAAGGCACTGGTCATTTGTAGGATCATTAAGTTTTTGCTGCATATTGGACATGCTGTCTTTTCTCAATATAAATCAATCATTTTCCCTTCATGTTGAAGTGAACATAAAAGTTTAAACCCTCACTCAGTTTATGAATAATATAGGTTTGCACCTAGCTATTGTAGAGTCTGTGTTGTTTCATAAGCCATTAGGAGATATTAGGGGTTTCAATCTGCTTAATAGGTTCAGTGTAT
Source organism: Cupressus sempervirens (assembly GCA_028749045.1). Taxonomy (NCBI): domain Eukaryota; kingdom Viridiplantae; phylum Streptophyta; class Pinopsida; order Cupressales; family Cupressaceae; genus Cupressus; species Cupressus sempervirens. The sequence continues at coordinate 834,661,469 of CM053786.1, read as the reverse complement.
GCTTTGACAACTAGTACTATATTAAAAATCTGTAGGTCTACCCACCTAGGTTTTGCAGAGCCTGAAGAAGAAGAAGGGTCTAGCCTTAGAGTTGGCCTAGTGTCTGAATGGGCATGTTGATAATGGGAGTTAGCTGCCCCTAGATGTGTTTTGTTCTCATCAGGGTAATTGAAAATCAGTAACGTTTTCAAACACCAACAGATACTACTAGGTGCAGATAACACATAGAAGTAATAATTAGGAATAGCTGCTAGAACTAACTTAATTAAAAGAATTTTGCCAGACAGTGACAACCATCTCACCTTCCAAGCCACTGTTCTAGCTTTAATTCTGCCAAAAATATTTTTCCAATAAGAAACTTTATTGTTAACCATAAAGAATTGGACACCCAAATATATAAGAGGGCAACTAATCCTCCTCAAAATCCAAGATCTTTCTAATCTTCTTCACAACACCAGTGCTAGTAAAGAACATAATTTTTTTTAATTTTGCCACACTAATCTTCTGACCTGAGAGTTGCATGTACTGATCCAAAATGTGCTTTATATGCTTGGCTTCCTTCACATTAGCAGATCCAAATAACAGGATTTCTTTTGCAAATAATGAATGAGTAACTGCTAGATCCTTAAATTAAAAATTATTAATAATCTAATTTGTTCACATAATTGAGAACCTATGGGCTAATCATTACAAGCACAAAAGTGTGCAACTCCTAGTTGAATCCTATTTAAAATTTAAAGAATTGAAGTTTAAATTCAAATACTAAAATATTAAGTTATATGACAGCCTAATAGATATTTATAATTTAATAAAAATAAAAATTATTTTTATTTAAATATATTTAAATGTCATCATTATTATTTATTTAAGTTAAAAATAAAGGCAACTATTTTGATTGTATCATTTAGTTAAATAAAATTTAATAAGACAAGTTATGATATGGTAGATCATTTTATAATAAATAAATAGTTTTAGTTTTCTTAAGGCAAAAAACAAAATAATTTAAATAGATAAAATAAGACATAAAGACTAATGTCAAAAATCAAAGTAAAAAGGATTGTAAGAATGATATTGAAAATGCCAAAAAGAGAAAAGCTATAATAAAAAACAAGTTAACAATAAAAGAACTCAAAGAAAATATATGAAAAAAGATTAATTAATAAAAAATTATTAAAATGCTAATGAAAATGTATATAAAAAAAAAAAGTGAAAGCATAAAGATGAATAGGAGAATGTATGTATTCTATTCAATGCTTATAAATATAAAAAAACATTTTTTATATTTTAATAAATAGTCTTTTTCTATTAAATAATATACTACGATACAAATTTTTTTATTAATTATTAAAAGATTTAAGTTCTTCTAATTTTCGGAGATTTGATTTTTTTTTCCCCAAATGACTATAAGCGCAACGCGCTTATCGAAGATTAGGTGAGTAAGCGTAATGGAATTCTTCTCCCAAAAATTTGGAAAGCACGATTTATGGTTTCAATGGGATCTTTGTTTCCTGGTCTCCCTGGTGAAATTGGATGGCAATGTCTGTTGAGAGTGGAGTTGAATTCTCATCACAACATCCGCCTTGTTTCCAAAAGCTGGAACGCCGCATTCAAAAATTCCCAATTTTATGCAGAAAGAAAAAGGTTGAAGATTGCCGAGCAGCGTGTTTGTATATTAATATTCGACTACACAGACGGCATATGTCACCGAAGAGTAGCGGTATATGACCCATTCAACAACTCCTGCAAAACTCTCCCACGCTTTCCCGCTCAATATCCTTGCAATTATCACTGCCATTTCGTAAAACGTAGACTTTTTTTTATTGCAGACAGGGCTCCGGAACATACTGGAAATTATGTGTGGTTATTCGATTTTTCCCACTTTAAATGGCAGCAGGGCACCACAATGCCAAAGTCATGGCAGACTGAATTTGCATCGGCAGCGGATGAGGAGGGCGGACTCATTTATGTGTGTGGGGGCTTTAGCGGATATTCGAGGCCGGTCCCTCGAAGCGCTCTTGTTTACAATGTGGAGTTAGACAAATGGAATTTTCTCCCTGACATGAACGCCTCGATGTGATGTTTTATTAGAGGTGGTTTTGTTGACGGCAAGTTCTATGTAACCGATTGGTCATCCATTTTGGGCTTTGATTCCTCTTCCACAAGCTGGGAAACTACGATGAATGGATTGGAGCAGATAGACTGTGTGGTCAAAGAACACGGGTACTACATGACTTTTGTAACTGCACATGGGCGCTTATGCTGTTTTTCCTCAAAGGAATTGATCGAATATGATCATAATCACAATAAGCTGAATATTATAGGGAAACTTCCAGCGTCTCTTTCTGGCAAATTTGTTAGGTTCGCTGTAGGGCTTGGTAACAAAATCTTGGTGCACAAATGCAACTTCGTTAGAGGCAAATCAGATTTTTATATGGTTGCTCTTCCAAGTGAGAAAGGAGGACCAGTCGAGTGCATTCACCTTAGGAGACAGTCCGGCCTCGAGGGGTATGCTACGTTGTTACAACTTTGACTGTTTAATTTCGATTAGGGCTTAGATTTTTGACAGATTTGTCGAAAATATTTTCCGAATTTCATTTAGTGAGATATTTTTTCATATTTATGAATTTCGCACCTCATGCAGTTTAGGTTTTTTTTATGTACTACATGCATTGCTTTTTATTATTACTTTATAATTCTTAAATCGATGCAAGTTCTGTATGCATGCTTTCTATTACGCCGAAGGCGTAGCCGCGTACCTATAGTGAAGAAAACAAAACCACTTTATGAATCAACGGTCAATATCTCAGCAGAACAATGCAAGATCGTTGCAGAAGTTTCAGCCGTTAATATTTTTTTTCCCGTTTTTTACCTGTTACCGGCACCAAAAGTTTTGATAAGAGCGCATTATATATTTTAATACGGTTGTCGATTGACTATTTCTGTTGTGCTCCAATTTCTGCTCCAAATGTTTATTATTATTTTAAATTCTCCACCAGGGTTGGAATTTGATGGCTGTATTGGTTGTTTTTGCACTTTTGAAACTTATATAATAGGTTAAAAAAATGTAAGATCCTATGATTTGATGGGCTATTTTCTTAGAGAACAATCAATATGACAAGTAATTTTTTTACTAAACCGTCAATATTTGTTATAAGTAATTTAGTATTATGTTCAACATTATACATAAATGTGATTTTATTATATATATATATATATATATAATTTTATGTTATAAATGTTTTGATTTTATTTTCTTTTTCTTTAGCATGTTTCTATTTTGGCAAATGCATATTTATATTAATTTAGAATCTTGTTGAAATAAAATATAATAAATTTTAAGATTTTGGTATATAGTACTAATTTATTATTATAACACCATGTTCTCATGCTGCTACTTATTAGTATTTTCCGCTTAAAATTAAATAGTTTTACGTCTCATGAGACATTAGAATTGTTAAAAAAAAGATAATATAGAATCTTCTCCTTTTAAAGTGGAGCAGCTATTTTGTAGCTAGTGAAATAAGCTGGGGGAAAATGTGAGGGCTGAAAATAGACAGTCACTACTTATTAAAAAAATTGCCATGTGTCTTCATAAAATTCTTTTCCTCCTTTTTGAACTATCAAAATAATTAGTTTAGATTTTTTGTTTTAAAATCATTAAAAATTGCTGCTTAAAAGTCACCAATAAAATAAGTAGCTGCATGGGGCCACTACTTAGCTTCACAAATTTCTCCTACTAAAGTTGAGCAGCCACTGCTAGCTAAAATAAGCTAAGCAGTGGCATGAGAACATGGTGTAAGTTATTCAATTTTACATATATTACTAAATAATATTTTTATTTCTAATTTATAGAATATTTAAATTTAAAATGATGTGTTAAATAATTATTATTAAAAAAAATAAAAAAATTGACAATCAATTTTTTTATCAAAACATCCAATGAAAGACATGAAAACAATTTAGCCATCATAAAAATACCATATGATAGGGAGGGGAAACCATCAAATTCCAAGCATGTTTTGCACTTTCTATTTGGGACCGAATCTGCAGTTGCTTTCTTTTAATTTTTAGTTTACATTTTATTTTCACTAGTATTAAATTTTTTCACCATTTATTAATGATATTAGAAGTTTTCCTTTCTAGGTAAAATGTGATCTGTGTTGCTTCATAAAATCCATACATATAACTTTTAATGGAGCACAATAGAGGATTGGATTTTATCACCATTTATTAATGATATTAGAAGTTTTCCTTTGTAGGTAAAATGCCATCAACGTTGCTTCATAAAATCCATACATGTAACTTTTAATGGAGCACAATGCAGAGGATTGGATTTTATATGCAAGTTTGTACGATAATCATTACTTATTGCTTTACCGTCTAATCCCTCTAATATCTAATCTCTCACATCCTTTTATGGTATATTAATATTTTTCAAACTAGCATAGTATTCAATGGGAGAATTAATTTAAATTTGATGTTATTGTTTGTAGATGACTTCCATGGAGAAAAAATTGAAGTTATAATAATATAATATGTATAAATAAATGTAATATAAAATTATGTTACTATAAAAATATACAATTATTAAGAAATCTATAAAAATTAGTAAGAAAATCTTGATTATAGAAATAAGTGGTGGACGCCTACTTAAATATAAGATTTCAATCTATAGAATCAAATATCATTCCGTGTCAATACTAAATAGTTTTATAAATTGAAGTGTCAAAAATATCTCTTAAAATAAGTTAATAATTATGTATTTAAAATTATATTTGGTTAATATATACTAATATAACATATCATTATTCTTTTAAACAAGTTTTATTATCAATATTTACAATTAAATCCATCCTATTTTGTTATTCTAATCCATTTCTATTAATTTGCACAATAAAAATAATAATCTAAAATTATAAAATTTGGAAAGATTAATTTTTAAAATTCGCTCTTGATACCCCTAAGTCCTTCACCCTAAACTAAGAGGTATGTGTATTGTTCCATTAGCTTTAGAGTTTTAGCTCCATAACTCTTTTTGTTGTAGGAGACAGGACATTGTAAATTTATTTAAATTAAATGAAAAATATAGTCCTTAATTTTCACTAAAATAATTTATACTATTAACAATTCAAAAAGTCCCACAAATCTAGTCCATTGCATGCATGAGGAATAGTACAACATGGATAACAATAACAAGAGGAATAGTACAACATGATGATAATAACGGCATAGTTTTGACCAAAGCAAAAATGTTGATGCAATATTTCTATTACTATCCATGGTGAAATGCATTATCTATTTTATTTTTTTAAACAATAAGAATGGGCTATAGTTGTACAAAGAAATAAAGAATGAAATTTTCACAAACATAAATAATTTTCTTTTGAAAAGATAAAACAAAAAAATTAAAATGTACTAAAAGAAAGAAATATAAGAGAAAATCAAAAGAATGAACTAAATAATTATGTTCAAAATAGACAACTAAACAAACAAAAGAAATAAGAAGACAACTTTAAGATTAAAAAATAAATAGGCAAGAGCCTACAACACACTGTGTGAATTGTGAGCCTCTTAATTAGGAGGTCTTGGGTTCAAACCTATTGAAGATTAACTAATAATTCAAATAATTAATCAGAAGAAATAATAATAATTAACCTTTGGCTAAACTAGAGTCCTTTTCTTTTTGAAAAAATATAGTCAAAGAATCATGAGCAAATGCTTATAATTATGGAATTTAGTTTAATAATATATATATATATATATATATATATATATATATATATATATATATATATATATATATATATATGAATTGTACTAAAAAAATAGAATTATCAAAAGAAAATTGCTTAAATCAATCAATCTAATAACTTATTTCTTCTTCTTTATCTCAATAGGCAGGGACTCTTGCTCCCACAAAGCTCTTGTTTCTAATATTTTCCTCTAATATATTTGTGTTCTTTTATATAATCTTTTATTATAAATTTAATTTAAATATAATTAATATTGAAATTATATTTAATATTATATAATAAATAAATAAAAATTGTAAATGTATAATTTTTTGAGTGTATATGCTAATTTTCCACATAAATCTTGCTATACACTTAAACATAAATCTTCTTCATATAAATTTGGTACTCTCTTCATATAAATATTCAACACTCTTGATCATACAAACTAAGATCACCTAATTCCTATTTTATTCAAAGGTTTTATTTATATTATGGTTGGATTCTTTTTTTCATGTAGATCTTTTGATATATTTACCAACTTTGTGAGTTTATTATTATATATTTACCTAAATCTATTAAATAATAAACATGTAATTGGTAAGGCTTACATGATGCTTAGTGTCATGGTTAGAGCTAGGGTTTTGGTTTCGATTAGAGTTAAAATTAGGATTATGTTTTATCTTTTAGGATTAGGATGAAATACATCATAATTGTTGTTATCTTTAAGGTTAAAATTAGGGTTTATGATTGCTATGATGTTTAGGTTGAAGGTATATATCATCATTGTTGTTGTTATTGGATTGCATGCTTATGTCAAGATTACAATTATGATTTTCTTATGGGGCATTAGATTAGGTGTAAAGTTGGGTTCAAGGTTAGTTTTAGGAATATAGTTAGTTTTATGGTTAAATTTAGGTCTTTGGTAGGGTTAGGAGTAGGATATCATTTAGGTTTATGTGATGTTTAGGGTTAGAATTATGTTTAAAGTTCAAGTTATGATCTTGTTGAGGATTAAGATTACAGTGAGGATTATAGTTTAATGTTTCTTGTAAGGTTTTGGTTTATGGTCATGAACACATGACTATCATCCTAATTTAGAGCTTTTTAAAATTTATTAATGCATCAATCACTTATGTATTTAGACATATCTTGCATAAATATCATAGACTAAGTAGTTTTTCAAATGACCTTATTAGTTGCACAAATATTGTTGGAAATTTGTTCAGCCCTTCCCTCAAGATTCGTGAAAAGGGCTTAACCACCTCCTATGTAGTATAAGTTGAGTGGTTGTATTGGGCATTGATAGATCAATCTTTTGGTGCAATGACAACCTCACTCTAACAAGTGGTATTAGAGCTTGGTCACAGGTTCGAATCCTTAGACCCTCAGGTAATGTTGAGGGGAAGATTATTGGAAATTTGTTTATTGCTTCCCTTGGGATTCATGACAAGGGCTTAACCGCCTCTTGTGTACTATACGATGAGTTGTTGTATTAGGCATTGATAGATCAGTCTTTTGGCACAACGAAAACCCCAATCTAATATATATATCCCTTGCCCAAACTGACTGAATTTAGCTCAAGCAATATTGTCAAACACTTGTATGCTACTTCTCCATGCTAAGAAATTTAGAATGTTCGCAAATGATGTTACAATGCCTCTTACAATGAACTAATATGAAAGTGTAGTTCTTTTGGTATTTTCAATGCATATACATGGAAACTAGATATGAAATGCATATACAACCAACTATCATTTTGACAAACAATTGACATACAACTATTATGTTGATCATTTATGCTATTAGATAGACATTTTGTCAAACAAATGGTATGCAACATGTATCTCCTTTATTGAATTCATTCTCATGGGTTTACAATAATGACTATAGTAATGCCAAATCTTATTCTAAATTATCATAGCAAAATCATATGCTTAGAAATTACAATGCTAACTACTAATAGTTGCAAGAGGAACCTAATAATAGTGATGCCCAAGAATGGAAATGAGCCAAAATGTATTCTGCAATTTAAGCATAAATAGAACTCCAGAATGAAGCTCTCCCAAATGCCAAATTCAGTGGATATTTCACCACTTGAAATGACTACAACACTGAAGAGTTGATGTTCTCCAATGGCTGACTAAAATCAGAAACCTTAGTTTATTCTCCCAAGTTTATATTAAATGCAATTTACAATAATCGGATCATAAAAAATGAAGCTCTCACCTCTATTTATTCTTTTCCTTCACCCTTCTAGAAGGAAATAAAATATTATTTAATTGCATTCTCTAGAAGCTTCCCCCTTTCAAATGCAATAATTAGTTGTATTTCTAGAAAATGTACTCTCTAGAAGCTTCTCTCTTGAAACACAATTATTATTTGTGCTTCTAGAAAATTAAATAAATTAAATATAAAGTCACCTTTTTATTTTAATTTATTTAATGACTTCAAAAAATATCAATTTAATCAATTTCTCCTTATTTCTCCACTTAGCCTTCAGAGAATGCAAAGGCTAAGAACTATAGTGAGATGCTAAAAAGATGGGGACATTATAGTCCACCCTCCCTAAAATTGCTTGTCCTAAAGCAACTTCAAGTCTAGATGCTACAAAATCTCCTCATTCTCCCATGTCGCATCCTCTACTGGTAGATCCTTCCATTTCACCAAATACTCCCTTATGGTGCACTGCCTCAAGTCCCTTCCCCTAAAATCAATGATAGCATTTGGCACCAATACCAATTTTCCCTCATCATCCAAGGGTGGAAGCACTATAGAAGGAAAAATATGATTTCCTAGCACCTTCTCGAGGTAGGACACATGAAAAATGTTGTACACCTTTCTCTCCATGAGTAAATCTAACTCATAAGCCACCTCTCCCACTTTCTTGATAATCCTGAATGGACCATAGTATCATGGCTTAAGTTTCTCAGCACTAATCTTCTTGAGAGTAGATTGACGATAAGGCTGCAACATAAGATACATCATATCTCCAACCTCAAAAGTCCACTTAGTCCTCTTCTAGTCTACATACTACTTCTGTTGATTATGTGCCTTGGTTATATTATCCTTGAGAGTCTTGACAATGTCTTGACTCTCCTATAACAAATGACTTGCACTGGGCACTCTACTATCACTCAAAAGTAGATCCATAAAATTAGATGCCTCATACCCATACGGGCCATAAAGGGTGACATCTGAATAGACATGTGATAAGTGGTATTGGAGAAATACTCATAGAGATAAATCCACTTTACCCATGCCTTTTGTTACCCTACTGTATAATTTCTAAGATATCCCTCCACCCATTTATTCACTATCTCCATCTGACCATCTGTCTAAGGGTGGTAGCTAGTACTCAAAGTGAGCTTTGATGCACACAACCTAAATAGCTCCTACCAAAAATGACTCATAAACTTGTCATCTTTATCACTCATAATGCTCTGAGGTAAGCCATGTAATCTAAATATCTCCTTGAAGAAAAACTCTGCCACCTATGTAGTAGTGGTTAGAAGGAAGTGTGCAAATTTTGTAAGATGATCCACAACCACATATATGCAATCCCTGCCTTGGGCTCTAGGTAGTCTTGTGATGAAGTCCATACATAAACACTCCCACTTCCTATCAGGAATCAGAAGTGGCTGAAGTAAACTAGCTAGATAGGAGTGTTCCTTCTTATTCTATTGGCAAGTGGGACATTCCCTAACATACTGAAGTACCTCTACTTTGAGCCCTTTCTATGTGAGGTGCTCTCTAATCTACAGTATGTCTTGTAGAAACTAGGAAGTCCTGCCATAGATGAATCATGAAAAGATTTCAGAACCATCCTCACTATTGAGCCTAGAACCAAAAAATATTCTCCCTTTGTAAATGATGAGCTCATTCACAAGGGTGTATTCATTGTCTGGAATAGTTCCATCTATGTATCATGCTATCTACGCATCCTTTCTATACTTTGCAAGGGTCAAGTGTCTCCAATCCTCTTTTATATATATATATATATATATATATATATATATATATATATATATATACATATACATATATACATATACATATATACATATACATATATACATATACATATATATGTATATGTATATATATATGTATATATATATATATATATATATATGTGTGTGTGTGTGTGTGTGTGTGTGTGTGTGTGTGTGTCAATAAGCTCAAATGGGGCATATGTGATAAAGGATCAACAACTACATTTTTTGTCCCCTTAAAATATGTAATATCAGAGTCATAGGACTATAACTTTCTCACCCACTTTTGCTACCTATCATTGAGATCTTGCTACCCCAAAAAGTGTGTTAGGCTATTATGGTTAGTTTTGATACAAAATTTGCTACCTACCAAATATTGTCTAAACTTAGCCAAATCATGCATAATGGCTAACATCTCCTTATCATATATGATGAAGCTCCACTCTAGCCCTCTTAATTTCCTACTCTCATAAGTGATAGGGTGCTTCTCCTACATATGTCATCTCTAGAAGCATCATAGTATAGCTCAAAATGTTTGTTGAAATCTAGTAATGCTAACACTAGACAAAAAGTCATCAACTCCTTAAATTTCTCAAAACACTCTTGTGCCTCAAGAGTCCACAAGAAAGCTCCCTTTCTCATCAAATTTGTCAAGGGTGTTGCATTCCTGGAATATCTCTCCACAAACCTCTTATAGAAACCACATAATCTAAGAAAGCCCCTCGACCGTGTGAGGTTCACTGATGAAGGCCACTCTACAATGGCACAAATATTTTCAAGATCCATGCATATGCCTTATGCACTAATGATGTGACTCAAAAATAGTAACTTTTTCATACACAAATCACATTCAACTCCTTTGCATACAAGCACTCTCTGCCTAATATATCCAAAACCATGTCAAGGTGAACCAAGTGCTCCTCCCAAGATCTATTGTACATCAAGATATCATCAAAGAAGACAAGTACAAATTTCCTCAACTAAGGATCGAAAACCCTATTCATTTTTGCTTGAAAAGTAGTATGTATGTTAGCTTAAATGGCATAACTATGAACTCAAAATGGCCACAATGACATCTAAAGACTGTCTTCTCAATGTGGTGTAATCTAACTCTAATATGGTGATACACTAGATGCTTGACAAACTAATATAGGTGGCACATACTTCACACCTTGTTTATTAGTTTGTTTCAATCCAAATATTATTTGTCTGACTTCATGTTATTCTCTTTCTGTCATACCATCCTCAATCAATGCTTTCTTCATCATACTCTTAACCTTCCTATGAGATGCTTTTTCTAAAGATGCCTAGTAAGCTCACTGAGTTATCTTTTCATATGTTCCAAATCTATATGAGGCTTTGTCCTTTCCAAAGTTTAATAATGGATCAATGTAACCCATAGCTACATCATCACTTAATTCATAACCTAAGGGTTCAAGAAATGTTTCCCTTGGTTCAACTACTTCAACGTAAGTTAGGTCTATATCTACATAAAGCATATGTCATCCTTAAAACTATCAACAATTACTAGTGCAATTATAAATTTTTGTTTCATTTTATTCTAGAATGTTCTCATAGTCCAATTGCCACTATCCAAGATTTTATCTCCAAAATTCCTTCTACATACATCTATATCTTATGCAAGGTACATCTTTCACTGCTCATGATCTCTATAAATGATAGAAATGGAAATATTTTAAGTACATGAAAGAAAATATGATTAATTAGTGACTAAAATCTATATACACCATTCTTAGTCCTCTTAATCTTCTCCAAATTCTCAATAAGTTGTACTCTCAAAATCTCACTCAAATTTACTTGCTCTTTCTCAATACAAATCTTGTAGGCTACATAGATAAATCCTACTGACAATTAATCACTCTTAGAACTTGCACAAATAGAATATGCAATGATTCTTCTCAATAATCTTACATAATGTTGTATGATGGTGTTGATCACCATTTCCTTGCCATTATAAACTTCTTTAGTACTGAGTTCAACCTTCTTCTTGACTAATTTCTCACCAATGGGTGTACTCCCTTATTTTCCAAGACTAGTAACCTCATGAATAAGGTCAAAAAAAATTTCAACAACATTGTCTCCCATCCAAAACTTCCCATTATAAATTTTCTTTACATAATTTGAATCCATTTTTTTGTTATCAAGTTTACGATAGAATTAATATCCGAATAAATCCAAATCTTTTAGATGTTCAAATCTAGGCTTTACAATCATATCATGATTGAAAATAATTTCCATATCCTTGTTCATAAGTTCACCTCCAATAGTTTTAAACTTGCTAGACAAAGAACTTCCTATGTCTTCCAAGTAAACTACGTTGTTCAAAGTTGTTGATAGAGATGAATTAAGGTTTCCTTCTAAGGGTTTCATAGGTACAACCTTCAATTTTGGTCTCTCAATATTATCAACATTGTGAACTACTTTCATATCCAAGATTTCACCAAATAGAAAACTATAACAGAAATTCTACTTGAAAAAAATGATAAAAGACCTTTTTTTGAAGTAAGGTTTTGCCCAAAATCACTTTGAAAAATTGCTTCCAAGTGCTCTAAGCTTCTGAGATAATCACAATGTGGAAGTAATCAAGTTCTTGCTCTGTTTATTTATCAAACATGAAGTTGCATTAATTGTCTACTTTACCAAATGCTATTAACCTTATTCGAAAATCAAATATCTACTCAAAATCATCTATTTGATCTTAAAATGCTACTCGAGGTTGACCATAGCTTCCTTTCATCACGAAAATGCTCCACAAAACTTCACTCCATGAATTTTTCTATGGAAACATAGATTTCATCTTTTGTCATAGAATAAACTTTTTTTGTTGTAACAATAACTCTTATTTCCTTCGTAACTTGTTCTGATAAGCTCCAAATTGAAAGCAATCTTAGCTACAATCTAAATTCATGTAGATACATCTTTTCTCAAACTCGCTACTCATAGTTTGATCTCTAAATGAAGTTTCAAATTCTAGTGCTATGAAGAAGATTAATTCAATTTGGTTAAATCAAACTTGATTACTAACTTCAATCTTCCTTTCTCTGCATCATCTAACTTTTCCTTTGATCCAATAGTTAATCCCTTTACAAATGTTTCATCAAGTTCTTTTCAAAGTTCACTAACAACATTTCTTTGATCTTCATTATCTTTTTTAGTTCTAAAGTTCATTTCATGATTCCTTCTATCATTTTCAAAGTTTTTTTCATTTTTCCTTTTGTTTCCAAAGTTTCTTCCATTGTTCCTTCCATCCATTCTACAATACTTTGCTATATGTCCAAAGTTGTTTTATAACTAACATAATGTGGTTCTTCTAGAATTCTATTGATCAATAGGTTCTTGACAATTCTGGGCTATGTGTCCAAAGTAATTATACGTATAGCACACGATCTACTTTCTTTCTTCATAAGGTTTTCTTTCTCTTGATGTCCTCTTATTATTCTTCTTCTATCACCATGGTTAGTATTTCCAGACATTCTACTATTCCTTTTATCATTATCATATTTGGGTGTCTTACAATCAATTTCTTTATGACCAATACCATGATAATTATGACAATAAAAATTTGTGACATATTAAATGACTTATTTGTACAATTTTTTTTCATATGACCTATTTATTACATGAAAATCACTTACCTTGAAATTCATACCTAATTTCTTGAGGAGATACAACTTGCTTAGGTAAATCCAATTTCTTATTTTCTTCTCTTGTCTAACTTCTTTAGATTTATTAGAAGATTGAATAGATTAAATCTTATTATCATATTTATCATTTTCTTTCAGATTTAATCCACTTTCAGGTTTCTTCATAAACATGTTAAATAGGTAACTAAGTCAAGTCTTATCATAGGTAGATCTTTGTACTAACATTTTTTCATCAAGCTTTTCTCTATTAGAATAAAGCTTTTCAAGTTTTAGCTTGCTCTAAGTTAGTTCACCTTTCACAATATTGTTGTACTTTTGATGTTCTTCATGATCTACTTTTAGTGCTTCAAGTTTAGATGTCTTCTTTGCTAGACTAGATCGAAGATCTGAATTTTCAATCTTCAAATTAGATTCAACTTTGTTAGAATCATTCTTCAAAATCAACTTTAGATTGATAATATTCAATTCACTCTTCAAGATCCTGTGCTTTATCTTTAGTTTTAAACATTCATCATCACCAATTTCAGATTTAGTAGATGCACACTTGGATTTGAGATGTTCAATCTTGTCCTTCAGTTGTCCAATGTAGACTTAGAAGTCTTCATATCTATTTCTCAATTCATCTATTTCTTTGATAAGAAGATGAATTTTTTCAAGTGCCTCTTCAAGGTTCTTCATCAACTATTCCATATCCATAGGGATCTTACTCGGATTGTTAAACCTCTTCTAGGTAACTAGGATTTGATACCAATTGTTAGAAATAGGGAATACTGAGGGGGTGGGTAGGGTAGGTGTGAATAAATATTCTACAAACTTTTATTTCCAACTGGATATTATTTATTACTTTGAACCATGCACAAAGAGAACTCATAACACCATATTTTTGTAACTAGGGACCCTGGCCAAGGGAAAACCTCGATGGAAATGATGCCCACAAAGGTATACTTATATATATATATATATATTCCATGTTAGAGGATGGACCTTATTAGGATTCTATAAACATATTCAGTACATTAGAGTCCTTGTTAGGAGACTTTGAATCCTTGTTAGGAGAATCCAACCATGTTATGAGTTGTGGTACATTGTATGCAAGAAGAGTTCACTACCCAAAAAAATAATTTATCCTCTAAGTTCCTCAAGTACAAAAATATAAATGTTGTACCTTCTTTCTAGCTAATCTCTAACCTCAGCTTGATCTCGGCCTCTAACAAGATGCTTGATTGTGATTTGAAGTCCTTTAATCAGGCACACTTCTAACAGGGTAAGACCTAATAGTCTTTGTAAGCTTTTAATAGGACAAACCTTTCACAAGGTAGATTATGTTTCATGATTAAACATTGTAACCTTCATTGGATATACTTTATTACTGTAGTAGTAAAGATTTGTGGGTGTAATCCCCACCCTAGTTTTACTTTCTCATTGGAGGGTTTCTAGGTAATCATATCTTGTGTCATACATGTGTGAAAGCTTACTAGTTTACATACTTTGGGTATATATGCTTTATATGGTATTTCAATTTACTTGTTAAATTGTGAGATGAATCTACGGTGAAATTTTTTATGAATAAAAGTTTGAAGCACTAATTCAACCCCCCTCAAAGTTTACCTTTCATATTGTAATTCCAATAATCAATTCAAAATAGTTATCACATTGAAGGAAGTTTTCTAATAGCAAGGTGGTGATCCAAAAAAAGAATAGTTTCACGATCTCCTAAAGAACAGACGATATGAAAAAATAATAAGGGAAGATTGGGAGATCCTATTAACATGCACAAATCAACACATTTTTCCTAATGAAAATGAAGCATTTTATATGTCAATACATCTATTTGCTACAAATAATCTTGTCAAACTACACAAAAAAATTTCAAACAATTAAATGTTCCAATTGCAATGAGTATAGTAACAAGCACTACAAATAGCATATAGTATGTAATCATAGATGAATGACTGGAAAATGAAATTATCATATGCAAAGGGAAACACATCATGTTGACAACAAACATATGGATAAAAGCATGCCTAGTAAATAGAACACTTGGAGAAATAATTGATATTATTTATAGCCTAGATCCAAAACCACCAGAGCTTCTACTATATGTTACAACAAAGGATGATAATTACAATGGCCACCTTGGAACATAGAAGATCAAAAATTCATATTAATAGGTCCTTTGACATTGGGATCATGAAGGAAAATACCAGTAGCAATGAGTTGGGCTTTAACTATCCACAAATCTTAGGGGCTTACACTACAAAAAGCAACAATTGACATTGGTAAAGTAGAAAGGGAAGGTTTGACATTCACATCAATTTCTAGACTCAAATCATTAAAGGGCCTATGTATTCATCCACATTTCTCATTTGAAAGATATTCAAAAATGAAAAACAATGCATTCACAACTATAAGGACAAAAGAAGAAACACACTTAAAAAAACTTTCCCTTTCAATAATCAAAGTATGCAAGCCTACTATTTATTTATTATTTTATACATATATGTATGTCATCAAACTAATGTACATGTAATGAAAAATAATTATTTTGAGGAATTGAATGATTCCAACAAATAGTTCTAGATCAAGCTTCAAGTACAAACAATTCATTGGAAAACTTTAAGGAGAGACATCCTCATATGAACATTCATGGTACCAAACAATCAAAAAGTAAGTTTCCCTTCAATTGCAAATTCAATTTATATCTCTTGTAGATGATATGATATGATTTTCATAGGAAAAATAAATTTAGCATAGTGTTACAAGTTGATGGTGTGCATTAGTTATAAATTGTTCAAATCAATTCACATAAAACAAGACATCAGCCCAAAAATTAGGAAAGCAAAGAGTAACAACAAAAAGGATTCCCCTTCTATCACATTGAAGAAACTATACAACATATGCTACTATCGGTGTAGAAATTGCACCTTCTGGTGCAAGTGCTAGTTAAAATTAAATTAAATTTAGAATTAAATGAACACACATAAATCAATGACAATGAACCAAGGTCTCCACAATACAAAATTGTTGCTTCAACCAACTAAGCTAAACCTCTTGGACATAAAATACATAATAATGAAATAATTATATAGAAAATTAACTATCATATACATCAAATTTAGTGTTGCTAATATAATGAGTTTAGAATATCAACTCTTCAATTCTTAAACTATCATAACCGTTGTATACATCAAATGTATCTGATGAGTAATGAATACAAAAAAAAAAAAATATGAAGAGATTAAATAAGACAAAAAGACAAAGTGATAATAAGAAACAAGTTAACATAAAAAAATGTAAAGAAAATATATGAAAATAAAATAATTTAATAAATAAATATAAAAATATTATAATGCTAATAAAAATGTATATAAAAAATAAAGCGAATGCATAAAGAAGAATTGGAGAATGTATGTATTCTATTCAAATGCTTATAACTAGTATTTGCAAGTTTCTGTACATGCAACGATAAGCCAATAGGAGTAACCTATTTTATAATAGAATTTTAACTTGCAAAATAGTATGCAAATCTTGGAAATATTTCATTTCCATAACATCAAAAGTTTGGAAAAAAAACTATAAAAAAAACTGCATAATTAGAAAATAAAATTAAGACAAGTTATTCACAAATTTCCCATGCTTAAAATATAATTACTATGTAAAATAAAATTGCAATCTTCAAAGAATAGTTGAACAATGTATACAAATTTATATATAAAATACATTTTTCCTAGAATCAAACTTTAAAAAAAGTAAAGCTGCAACCATTCATAGCTTTAAAAGATCGTTACCTATAAATAATTATATGCTTCAATACGTCACTTTAATATCTGAAAGATTTTATGTTTGAAATTCAAGGATTCACAATTTAATAGCTTAAGTGAGGACAAATTTACATAATTCAAAATCATTAAATTATTTGTCAAAATCAATCATTTATATATGTATTAAAAAATTAACTTAATGCCATGCAAATTGGTTATATTTGCTTTAAATAATATGAATTTGTGAAGCATATAAGTATCACCATCAAATAGTAAAAACAAAATAATTTCCCACAAGAAACAAAAGAAAAAGGTAATATTTAAGAAAGCTATCTCATATAAAGATTAACAAGAAATAATCTCTATAGTGTCTTAAGAATCATTATACAAGAAGAAAAGTTTGAAGTAAAATGAATATTTCTGATTTATGATTGCTACCATTTCTTCCTCAATCACTAGTTAGGTTTTTCTTGAAAGAGAAATAATTTTCATTTGAAAATTATTTAAGCCCCATCATTAGATAATAAAAACTGAAGAATATTATACAAGAAGAAATCAAATGTCAAAGAAAAGATTAAGGAATTGAAGCCAAAATTGAATCTTTTGGCTGAAACTGGATGTGGTTGTCTTCATCTTTAACACATTGAAATGACCTGCAACTTAAAGGTCTACTACCATGACCAATATTAAATGTCCATCTAAAGTATTGTTGACAAAACATAATAAAGATAGGTGACGAGGTATGTATCAAAAGAAAATCTGTAAAAGAACATTGTTTTGAATGAAAAATCTGCAAAAGAACATTGTTTTGAATGAATCTCTCTTAGTACCTAATGGGTGTGAATTCATCTAATGTCTTCTTCGTGTGTACATAACAACGCATATCAATGCCAGAGAAGTAACAATTACAACACCAATTGTTGGAAAGTTGCACTTGCTTTTTAAAAAATAATCCTAAAATTTAGATTTTTAAGATAATAGAAAGTTGCACTTGCATTTTAAAAAAAAAATCTTCAAATTTAGATTTCTAACATAATAGAAAGTTGCATTGTGTTTTTAAAAAAAATCTTAAATTTTAGATTTTTAAGATTATCATGGAAAATCAATCAGAAAATTAAAAATCCAATTGGTCTTACAACTTTTCCATCATAAAATAAAAATTGGGGAGCAAAGCTCCCACATAAAGCCTATGGGCTTAATTATAAAAAAAACAATATTTATTAAAAGCTTCAAGTTCTTCTAATTTTAGGAGATTTGATTTTCCTTTTTCGAATGATTATAATCGCGCTGCATAGAAGGTAGATAAGGGGGCGTAGTGGAAGTCTTCCACCAAAAATTTGGAAAGTGCGAAGTCTGGTTTCAATGGGATCTCTATTTCCTCGTCTCCCTGATGAAATTGGATGGCAATGTCTGGTGAGAGTGGAATTGAATTCTCATCATAACATGCGCCTTGTTTCTAAAAGCTGGAACGCCGCGTTGAAAAAATGCCAATTTTATGCAGAAAGAAAAAGGTTGAAGATTGCCGAGCAGCGTGTTTGTATATTAAAATTCGACTACACAGACAGCATATTTCAGCGAAAAGTAGTGGTATATGACCCCTTCAATAACTCCTGCAAAACCCTCCCACCCTTTCCCGCTCAAAATCCCTCCAGTTATCACTGCCATTTCGTAAAAGGTATACTTTTTTTTATTTCAGAGAGGGCTCCGAGACATACTGTAAATTATGTCTGGTTATTCGATTTTTCACGTTTCAAATGGCAGCGGGGCACCACAATGCCAAAATGGCTGAGGGAATTTGCATCGGCAGCTGACGACGATGGCGGACTCATTTATGTGTTTGGGGGATATGACGGAACTTCTACGGCGGTCCGAAGCGCTTTCGTTTACAATGTGGAGTTGGACAGATGGGATTCTCTCCCCGACATGAACGCCTCCATGAAGTGGTTTATTAGAGGGGGTTTTGTTGACGGCAAGTTACATGCAGTAATGGATTGGTCATCCATTCTGGTTTATGATTCCGCTTCCAGAAGCTGGGAAACTGCGATGGATGGATTAGAGCGTATAGAAAGTGGGGTCAATGGGCTGAGTTGCATGCCTATTGTAACTGCACACGAGCGCTTATGTTTCATTTCCTCAAAGGACTTGATCGAATATGATCATAATCACAATAAGCTGAATATTATAGGGAATCTTCCAGCGTGTATTTCTGGCATAATTCTTAAGTTCGCTGTAGGGCTTGGAAACAAAATCTTTGTGCACACAAGTAAGTTCGTTAGAGGCAAACGAGATTTTTATATGGTTGCACTTCCAACTGAAAAAGGAGGACCAGTCGAGTGTGTTCGCCTGACGATACCGTCAGGCCTCGAAGGGTATGCTACGTTTGCCACTGCCACTGTTTTACAACTTTGACTGTGTAATTTGGATTAGGGATTAGATTTTTCACAGCTTTGTCGAAAATATTTTCCGATTTTATTTTGTGAGATATTTTTTCATATTTACGGATTTCGCACCTCATGTAATGGAATTATGGACAATGTTATATGCACTGCATGCATGGTTTTTAACTGCCTGTTCTTAAATTCATATATGTGCTGTATGTATGCCTTTTATTTGCAATTTTGTAATTGATTTTTTTCAATTATTTATAGTGAAATCAATGTTCGTTGTAAATTGATTAAATCTAACAGTCTATAATTCTATATTTGCTGAGTTCGCATATATGAAGACAAAAATCTGACAGTTCCAAAAGCATATTATTTGATATAAATCTGATAGATGTGGGCAACGAACTGGAATTGGAAACATAAATTATATTGGTCCATATTGTTGAAATTGAAACAGCAACCTTTACACATATTTTATATCATTCAATTATGATACTCATAAATTAAAATAAACATCATTGACAGCACTCTTTTTTGAACAGAGAATGCTCTGTTTTACAGCAGAGATGAACAATTTGATTGCTCCACCATTCATATACATGTATAAATTACATCTTACAAATATCTTATATATAATAATACTCCATCATGGAAACCTACCATAAAACAAACTGAATCACTGCTTGTCACATCAGTTGAACTGTTATTGACTGCTCTTTCATTACATGCAAAACTTTGTGAAACTTCCGGTGGAGACGGACTGAAAGATTTATTGCTTGTAACAGCTAGTGTTTTTGGGATGGAATTTTTAATGCAAAGTGAAATATGAAACAAACTATAGATTATGGAATTTTTAATGCAAAGTGAAATATGAAACAAACTATAGAAATCTAATTCTAATTGCCACTAATTATGTGAATTCATGGTATTATTGGCTTGGACGATGCATGCAAACTAAGACTCTACATATATTTTGCATAAATTTCTTTTTTGGTGGAAAATTGTTAGCGTTTGATCGAAAAACTCTCAACCTTTGCATTAATTATTTCCAATCAGTTTTATCTCACTCCAACAGTCAATTTTACCTCTTATTTTTTTCCTATTTATTTAATTTAATTAACTATTATCTACATGTTAACTCTTGTTTTGCATTTAATTTATAAATTAATTTATCTATACTTTTAACTCTTATTTTTTCTTATTTACTTAGAAAATTAATTAGTTGTCATCTCCACTTTTAACTCATATTTTTTTTCTTTTTTATTTAATTTTGGTTTTTAAAATTGATTGAAGTTTTACTTTTTTAATTAATTCAATTAGTTTAGTTTTTTAACTTTAAATATTAATTTTTAGTTTAACTTGTGAGAGGAGTTCCTATTTTTTAACTATATATTTTTAATAGTTCTCATATTAATTTTTGAAGATTTTTAAACTAATTTATTTATTCATATATATATTTAAGCCAATAGACTTTAAATTAGTTAAGTTTTTAATTTTTATAATTATTGTTAAAGTTTTAGTTTTTAATTTATTTTTTAGATTAGTTTAGTTTTACACTTTAAATATTGATTTTGAGTTTAGCGAATAGGATTAGTGATTATGATCTTTATATGATTTAAGTTTTAGTTTTTAAATTGTTTTAATTTATTTTTAAAATTAGTATAGTTTTTCATTTAAATGTTGATTTTTAGGTTAGTCAATATGATATTTGTGGGAATTACTATCTTTAATATTTTTTTTTATATTTCTCATATTAATTTTTCATAATAGGTTTTTTTTACAAAGATTGTTTTTTAATGATTTTTTTTTCATATATTTAAGTTGATAGATTTTTAATTAGTTTAGTTTTTTTTTTTTTTAAATGATTTTATTCATATATTTAACCTAATAGGCTTTAAATTGATAAGTAGGAGATTCATTTTTTATAGTAAGTTAAATTGCGATATTGGTATCAGGGTTTAATTATGTAGCTTTTGAGTCAAACTCATTGCCTCTAATGAGTAGTGATTTACAAGAATCCATTGCTCATGATAATAAATAGAATACTTAGTAGTCATTGGATCTAGGTGATGCTCATAGATATGAATCACCAAGACTTCCCTTTTTCATGGGAATATTTTTTAGATGATAATTTTTTAGTATATAATAAATTAAATATGTAAATATTATTTATTTGATTTATTAAAAAAAATTATTTATTTTATATAAAATAAATACCTATCGACTCATCGTTGCAAGCACAAAAATTTGCAACTGTTAGTGTATGTTTTTTAATATATTTATATTATTTCATTTGCATTCATATAAAATTAAATTTAAAAAAAAAAAACTTTACTAAATATGTAATATAAATAAGGAACCTTTAGCTTGTCAAAGATTAATATTTTTATAAAAAAAAAAGTGATGATTGATACACTTTAATTGAAAATTAACAATCATCTCATAAACAAGTAGGAACGATTCAACCATTTCTATCTCTATCAAAACTAACTTTCAAAAAGAGAGGGGAGTAAAGTCTAGAAAAAACATAGAATAAAGTATGAGCAAGTCTATGCTTGTAAAATTGAGAGTAAATAGAAATTGTTTAACATCAATAAACTATGCAGGGCTGCAAATATACTTGAAAATATTAATATCTATTCTATTGCAAGAGAAGAAATAGCTGCTGACACTAGCCAAACTCCAGGGAAAAAAATCATTTACTCTAATCAGTAAGATTTTTTCTTAGCCATCTTGTAGGAACTCGAATAGCTTCCAAGCATCTCATCTTTAGAAAAGATACTATTAGACATCATCTCCTGAAGCATGCCCATGGTGGAAGTGGATGCATGCATGACTTGTGCAAACTTGAGCACACTTTCAATCCATTGTTCATTCCAATCGTACCATATTTTAGTTGGTGGATAGAAGTCTCCAGTCATAAAATTTTAATTTTCTCCAACGAGACCACCAAAATGTGTCTTACTATGCTTCAACCCCTCAATAATTGCATTAGCTAGGTTCAACAAGGGGAAGTTAGAAGGGTACGAAGTTTAAAAAATAGTAGGGAGTGAAGAGGAATGATTAGAAAAGGGGGTCGAGGAGGGATTGTTAATGGGACTTTTCTCAACTCTACAAATGGAACCGTCTTTGTAATTATTTTTAGATTCATTCTTGCTACTAGACTTAGTAGAATCCTCTTTTCCATCATAATTTTCAAGGCCTTCTAACCCTGCTCCATGGCGAGAGATTATGCGAAGGTGGGAAATAATTTACACAAAAATATTCATTGGGAGGTGCAAGGAAATTATAGAGATGAAACATTAAACTCTGATGGAGGATGACCAACTTTTACCCTATACCTTAGCCTTAGCCACATCCTCCACATTACTTTTCAAAGAGTGGAGCTAGAAAACCCAAATCCAAATCAGATTCTTATGTCTAAAGTAATTTGGAAAATCGCCATGTAAAACACATAACAAGAAGAAACTCACCCCTATCACTAACAACAATAGACTTTATCAATAGAACAATTCACAGCCTTAACCCATAATTACATAGAAACCATTTTTTCACTAGAGACACTTTCCAGATTTGTAGTTGTCGCAATTCTTCTGGTTCGACAAAGACGTGGGACAATCACAGGAAATCTTACCGCAATGACTTCCGCATACGTTTGAATCTCAATCTTGAGATTAAACCATGGCCCCCATCTTTCATTTATATAATATTCCTGATCATTCTTACCCTACCATACGATGAAAGGGATAAAACCAAACTATTTGGCATCAGCTTCATTCGCGAAACACTTTGAAATGTCTATTCCCCATATCTAGTAAAATGCCATCATCAAAAAATGAATGATTCACTCACGTCACCATTTCATTCTCCTCCTCCATTTGGAACACCCACATAAATATGATTGAGACAATGCCAATGTTTAACTTCCACTTCCTCTATTCCTTTAATTTCATTAACTATCGCTAATTATAAATATGGCTTCCATGTTTCTTCCCTCAAATTTTGTAGAGGCCCATCAAAGTTGGCCTTAACCCACCTTTGCATTGAGTTAATTCAATAGACCTTGGATTCATCTAATTTTATTTGACCCTTAACAACCAAATAGTTTATTTTGAATTTTAAATTTGGCCAAGATGTTTTCGAAAGGAGATCCATCTTAGAAAAGGGTATATAAGCAGGACTCCGAGTAGAGGCATTGACATTTTCTTTAATAGAGTTATTAGTCCTAAGAAATATTATTTCTAAAGGTTCCCCCTTCCTTAAAAGATGTTTGTCTTGTGTTCTTTCCATAATTTCCATGTAACAACAGAGGGACACACCTACCTGACAAAAGAGAAAGTAGATTTGGATACCATATAAGGCCAAAAAAAGAACATGTATTTCTAGGTGTCAGGTAGAGGACCATGGCAGCCAAATTTCCCTTTAATTATAGTCCAAGCAATTGAGGCCACCCTATAGATAAGTAACAAATTATCTGCATCTTAATATTTTTCTGTACACAAGCTACATTTGGAAAATCCATATACCTCAAACTTTTGCTTCCTATCATCAGTAAGAATTTTCCACTTATGTATATAACCATGTAAAGGGTCCTTCTTTTGGTAGGAAATATTCACCCCAAAATAGGTTAACAAGCCACATTTCATCTCTAGCAACATCTTTAAAAATATGATAGCCAATTTTAAGAAAATATTTACCCACTCTTTGCACTGCACCAAATTAACTAATCTTCATTCCTAATCCTCAAAACTTTTGTACTTGCAAATAGCTCTCGTATCCTCTCCTTGAGGTTCTCTTCCAAACCAATATTTTCAAGCCTTTTCTATCTTCATCCTTTCCAAATTGTGTTTCAACTCTTTCTAGGTGATCTAAAACCCTTGAGCCCCATAGCATTTCCAAAGTGCTTTTGATCTCTCATAAATATTGGTTCAACTATAAAGTTGGATATCCACCCAAGGAATCAACCTAAAAATTAGTGTGCTTAATATTTTCAATCTTCTTGGATAAATGATTCATAATGAAAGATCTACAATCCAAAATAAAATTATAAATTATAGATTATAGATACCCTAGGAGGATCCTTGATAGTAAGAATTATATTATTCACCTAGGAGTCCAAATGCTCTTGTGTGAATGTTTTAACCCCATAATAGTTCTAGATTCACATACATCATCCATACTAGTTTTGCACCTAAAGCTTCATTCATTAAGATCCATTTACCCAACCTTGTCCTTCCATGTACATTTTTTCTTTACATAATTATTTCCAATATATCAAGGGTTGTTTTTCCTCATCCCTTCCCCCATCCCAAATGAATCTCCTTATTCTACTCTCAATCAGATTTATTTTTAAAAAAAAGGTTGGGATCTTGAGGCAACTCATAGAAAAGACGAGGATGGATGAAATCACCAATTTCAAAATCATTATTTTCCCTGTGAATGTGATCTATTTTCTCTACCACCCTTCTATTTTCCTAATACAATTATCAACCAAGTTCTTACACAAATTTTCTCTAGAAGCCCATTCAAATAGCAAGATTCCCAAATATTTACTTGGTAGCACACCAATCCGCATACACAAAATTAGACTAATTTGCCTCTAAATCTTCTAGCATGTATTAAGAAATAGTTCCTTGAGTTATAGAAATTAATAGATCTTGCTAAGATCTTTTTGAAATCCTATAATAGGTCTTTCATCATGTGTGGCTCTCTAATTGAGGCTTCACTTGCAAGATATGTGTCATCAATGAACTCCAAGTAAGATAGGGTCCACACTATTCACTACCCATATACCTTTCCATTTACTTTCTCCATAGCTTTAGATATGAACTTTCCTAAAACCTATGCCATGATGATAAAAATGATGGATAAAGAAGATCACATCATTTTAAGCCTCTAGTAGATTCAAATAATCTTGATGGACTAGTGTTAAATAATGTCAAAAACTTGCATGTCAAAATGATATTGTTAATCTAGTTAATCCAATCTTTGTGAAATTCAAATTTCTCAAGAATCCATAGTCACAACTTTTGGTTTAAACCATTAGAAAAATTCTTAATGTCTATTTTTACCATTGTTTTGAATAGCTTTGTTGTATTCACAGTATGTTCATTTCCTCATGAGTTTAAATCACTCCCTCATAAATATATCTATTAAGGGAAAAACTACATTTTTACTTTGAGATAAATTTTGGCAAAACACACTTTCTTCTATTTTCTAGTACTTTGGCAATAATTATATAGAAGTTTTTGCACAAAGAGATAGGCCTACTTATCAACAAAACATGACCTAGTTTCCTTCTTAGAGATTGAAGCATTAAAGGTATTATTAAGGTCATTTAGTATTGCACCTCCAACCCTTGATTCTTGAACCACCACATAAACATCATTGCCCAAAAAATCCAAAAATATTTGATAGAAGGCTTCAATAAACCCATATGGTATTGGGGCTTTCTTACCTCCCATACAAAAAATAACTCTCCTCACTTCTTCCTTTGTAATAGAATCAAATAACAACTCATTATGATCAACAATAATCACTCTAGGCATAGCATCCACTATGCATGAAAAAGAAGGGAAATCTTGAGAAGGGGGATTAAAAAATTTCATGGAAATACCAGAAAGTCTTATTGTTTATATCCTAAATTGAAGTCAAAGAAACACTAGTAACATTATTTATAAAAAAAATTAGCTTATGGATCTATTAACCATAACTGAATCATGGAAAGGTTTTGTCTTCTAGTCACCTATTGCTAACCAACTATCCTAATATTTTTGTCCCTAAAATATTTCCTCATGAGAAATAATTTCAAAGTAATGTATATTGGTCTCTTTCTCTACCCTGGACTTCGAAACATTCATCCAATCTTCTATCACTCTAGAGTGTAATTCTATGAAATCATTTTTAAGATTAATTAGTTTCACAAAGATATTCTAAAAGGTCACACAACTCCAAATTTTCAATTGTTTCTTAACATATAGTAGCTTATTAAAGATGATAAAAGTTTTATTTCCTTTCTTGATAGGAGAAATATTCCATTAGAAACTCACTAAATCATTCAAACCTTCTTGTCTCAACCACATGGAAGAAATTTAATTAGGGTTCATTTTAGCATAGAATCTTCATGCACTTTGTGATAGATCGAATAATGGTTTGAACATGTAAAATGAAGGATCTCCACATAGCACACCATATTTGTAGCCCCCCAATCGCTAGCTACCATGAATCTATCTAAGTTCTCAAAAATATTAAAACCACACTTCTTATTAGTGCAAGTAAACTATGCATTTCCTAGGGAAATTTCAAGTAGTCATTTATTTGTGCAAAAATAATGCAAAATATCCTTGGATTTGACTAGTACAACCCTATCTCCCTTTCTTCTCCCTAGGATTCAAAATACCATTAAATTCATCACAGAGTAGAACTAGATCAACACGATAGTTAGAGATAACCCTTGAGAGGAACTACCAAATGACTCTTTTTCCTTCTGAACAAGTTGTGCTATATGCACTGATTAGATTTGCATTATTGAAAAATTTCTTAAAGGAAATTTTAAGCCACAGCCATGAAGATTATTTTCCTTATAATGTAGCCTCTATTGTTCTTGGATTCCAAATTATGCTAAGTCCCCCTAGAGCCCTTTGAAGCCTTAGGAGAGAAACAATTTCAAAATAAAAATTTACAACTAAAATAGTCCATACCTTCAAATTTTATCTTGGTTTCCTATAATAAAACTACATCTAGTCTCACTTGGTCCAAGCACCTTTTTATTAGGTGTAGTTTTTTAAGGGGAACCAAAACCCCTAACATTCTATGAAAGGATCTTCATGGTGCCTAGAAAAGGGAGTAACTCTTTCTCAATTTTAACAATCTAGCCTAATTGGAAGCACTTCCTTCTAAATCAAAATTATACTAAGTAGATTTAGGTTCCTTTTTTTTCCCTTTCTCCATTATTGGGTTTGAGTCACTATTCTATTATCTAGGATATCAAGGATATTCGAAAGACCCAAAGCATCTTGATTATTTGAATCCTCCAACAACCTTTCATCATTGTTTGAATCAAAATCTACTTCTATCATGAGTCCCATCAAAGGAGGATACTATGTTTATTATAGAAAAATATAAATATCTTTGATAGTTGTCTCCTTTTGGAAGACTACATTATCTTGTAGATGTGCATCCTATTATTGAAAATAGTCCATTCTTCTACTTCCCCCACAGTCATGTTCTGCCATTGGAATTGAAATTCCATTAGAAACATTCCACACCTCCAGTATTTATTTTTCTATAAAGGGATTCTAGTTATTTCCCAATTTAAATCCTAGAGTCCCATATACATTGTCCTGATGAGTTTAATGTTGTCATTATTCAGATAAATATACCCAACTAGCACCCTCTTTCTTTTATTCCATTAATAACCCTCAAAAGGCTCATAGAAATGCACAACACCTATCTACTCAATCAAGATTCTATCTATTTCATAATTTTGAGTGATGTCCTAGGCTCATGTAGAAAAGTCAATACAAACTCTCGACTTTGAGGCACCTAAAATTAACAATGTGTCCTATTCTCTATAATCTTGTCCTTCACAATTTGTCAAAATATATCGTCCCATCTATTTTTCTCTAGCTCCTTTCCTTTTCATCTTATCCACTCATCCATCAATTCCACTTTGATTGGCTAGTTTAAATCCATATGATTTTTTGTTACTACATACCTTCCCCCAACCAAATTACTATTATGTTGTGTATAGGATGTGTTAGAAATATAATATAGAATGGGTGACTGAGAGGGGAGGGGTGAATGGGTAACAAATAAAACTTTAAAATTATTTCACTAGTTAAACCACCACCACATAATCTGATCTAGTTGCATTCATGAAAGAATGAAAGCAATAAAACATTCATAACACTTTAACACAAGATATGGTAACCTAGAAACCTTCCAAAATATAAAGTAAAACTAGGGTAGGGATGATACCCATAAGCTTTATGACTGCAGTATATTAAAGTTGGCATGTTAAGGCTTATAATTGACCACTTTTAGTGATCTTCCCTATTAGGAGCAATGAGGAATGTTAGGTCCACTTTGTTAAAGGATTTACATACATACAATGAAGTATGCACTCTATTAGGAGATTTGGAGTAAGATTGTTGAGTCTAACTTGTGAAAGGATTTGACTGATGCACCTATTAGGATGAACCAGTGGTTAATCTTTGATCTGCAACTTTGATTTGCTGAATGAAATTCCTTGAATTATAATGATCACCTGACTATGATAGATAACTCTTTGCTATACCTTATACTGCTTATAGCCTTTTTCAATTCACACTCATTTGTTTCTTACTCGGTCACATGTATTCTACATTTAGACATGATACAATGTATTACATATATATCAATCCACTTAATCACCTTCTAGAGTCGACTACAACACCAAATTCATCGTAATTCACAAATCCAGCCCATTGTTGTAACTCAAGTTCTAAAGAAAACTCGATGATGTTTTGATACTTGACAAACATTGTTAACACTTGAGAAAATTTGGTACTCATTTGACATTGAAGCTTCGTCTATACTGATCACTTTGAGTAGTAGGAACTCAATCAACATCATATAGATTGGTGAACACTAAGAAACTCAATAGATACTACATCACTCAATTGACACTTCATGGCTTGGTCAACACTAAATCCACTTTGCTAACACTATGAGCTCAATAGAAACTGATATACTTGGTTAAAACTATGGAGTTTTCTTAACAATAAGATATTCATCACTTGTACTAGAAATCTCAGTAGACTCTTCTATGCTTGGGAAATATTGTAAACTATCTTAGATTCTTGGTAGATACTATGAATCTTATCATGAACTGTAGTCTAATTAGTTAGCTCGGTAGGAATTGAAACCAACTGACTAAGTGTTAAGTCACTAATAGACAAATTGACCTTAATTTCAACAATCTCTCCCTTTGGAATTAGTGAAAAAAACACTTATTGTATCAAAAATTTGAACTCAAAATTACAAGTCAAAACTCCCCTTGTCAACAATCTGAATCTTCAACTCAATTTTGATTGATGTATATTGTTGTTGCTTGGTAACCTCTCACTCTATTTTTACTCTAATTTTTTTTTTTCAAAATTGATTTTGTAAACACATTTTTTTCTATTTGTACATGTGTTTCCTTCCATATCACTACTCCCCCATACATATATCTTTGCCCCATACATATATCTAGATGATGATAATATACCAATAATCTTCTCCCCTTCATTGACATAAATGCCAAAGGTGCAAAATATTTACAAGCTAATATCAAAATGTGACAAGAAATCACTAAGTACCTTTAGAATGATTCTCACAGTCTTGTCCCAATTCTCTTACAATACCTTAGATGCATGTAGGGCTATCTATACTTTTGCTGAAAGTTTCATCATGTGGTCAACTATGGAGAAGTTATTTTTATGGATCAATTTCTTTGCATGCAATATGATTTTTCATTGAATTCATGTTGGCAAGGATCATGCCTTGAATATCTCCAAGTGTGTTCCTAGTATTGGGTTCTTCCCTTAATAATTTTGCCTAAAGATATCAGGTACCTAACCTTTACAAAATGTGTAGAGCTGTGACTGGGATAAAGTGACAATTGTTGTACACTTGCCTTCATGTGCTCATCTATCTTGGATAGTTTATCATTTATTTCCTTAGTGAATATAAATGTACCAAATAACTTGAAAATAAATAAACAAAATTATTTACATAGGTTTCAAGTGTAGCAAGAATTGTAGATAATTCTACTTGGTCAATAGCTATCTATACTACTGCCTGCTCCAAAACTTTATTCTCAAATTTTCCCTCTGCCCTCTATTGTATTTTTTCTTGTCCATTCAGCTCTTCATTATACTTGTGAAAAATTTCAACAAGTTAGTCCAAAATTGGTTTCTTCTCATCAACCTATATACTTATTGTGTTAATGAATACGTCTTTTATATCCTCAATTACTTGATTTTTCATTTTCTTTTCTTCTCCAAGATTTTGTTGTTTAGTTCTTTTGGAAAGATCTCAATCTGGTATTATAATGTCCTCATCCAAATCAATCTCTTCCTTTTTACCCTTTTCTATAATAGAATAAACAATTTCCTTTCCTTTTCTCAAAAATTATGAGCCTAGTTGAGGATTGACCTCAACTATCATTGAACTTATTATGGATACACTCGGTAATGAAATGATAGTAGAATCAGTTGAAACAAAAAAAAATGTAGAAGAAATAATACTAACAATAGAAATATCTTGATGTTTCCTGGCAATGCCTGATGTTGGAAAGAATGGAGCCTACTACTTGTTAGATGAAGTGATAATAACTTCACTCATTAAAACAGTTGGTAATATTGCTCCATAGACTAGTTGGGTGCTTGGTGATGTAGTGTACACCTCAACCAACTTAGTAGAATCCTTCTTTGAGCTAGGTTGTATTAGGATTTGATAGATCTAGAACAATATATGAATAAATAATTAAATATAGAAACAAAAGAAGAAAAACATAAGAACACAGATAATAGGGTATGTGCAGGATCATAGTGTGCCAAAAAGTGGCAATATGAAAAATCTGTAGTTCTGAAATATCTCAAACCAATTGAAAATCTATTCTAACTTTTTTCCAACCCACCCTGATACTAAAAGAAAACAATTAATATCTTTATAAAGTCTACGATATTGTTTGATACCAAACCTATATGGTCAACTTTAAAAACATCCTAAAAATGTGCTTTTGGCCCATTTTTATGTATTTTTACTTAAAACATCTAGCTGATGACATTTTTACTTATTTTTACTTATTTTCTAATGGAGTACTGACACCCTACCTAAAAAACAACTATAACTTCAAAGGGTACAACATCTTTTAAATCCAAAAAATGCATCACATTCTATGTTTCTTCTACTATAAGGAAAAAAATGAAAAATTGAATTTTGTTGAGTTTTGAATTAGTTAAGGTAGTCAAACAAGAGAGTTTTTTTATTCCAAAAAGAATAAAGTTAAAAATTAATTAATTATTATTTATTTAGAATAAAAATACCTAAAAATATGTGTCACATCCAGGCATGAGTCTACTACTTATATCTATAATAATATTAAAAAATATTATCATTTGATTTTGATTAAGGTGGTCAGACATATGTATACTTCTTAGTTTTGTTGTGAAATTTTTTTAATATTGCATTAAAATTCAAAATTTTGACCAATCAATTTATATTTTTTTGAGATAAGTCCTAGTATTTAGAAACTAGATTCAATTTTCTAGATATTCTTTTCTCTCAACTTTTTGATATAAAGTTAATAACAAGTAGAAAATTGCACATTAAATTGATGTAACCTTGATTTTATGATATTTTATTGCCACTTAACTGCATAGCTTGGTTGACCATGCACATACCCAACACATAGATTTATCTTGGTTCACCCAAAACCTAGGCTATATCCACCTATATAGCCATCCAACCTTTCCTATTATCCAGTGATTATAGTGCAAACCCTTATACCTCAATACCACAACAAGAACAACATATCTCATTATACATCACATTTTTACAATCTCTAACCCTAAGCTATCTTATATAATATATTCTCGCTTTAGGGTTAAACTATGCCTAAGAATTATGAAGTATGTATAGTACTTCTTTGGTTAGTCACCACAAACTAAATATCTCCCACTTGGGGACTGATCAGACTCCACCCTAGATAACAATCTCCCACTTGGAGACTGATCTTGTAGCAATATCACTACCACATGGGGCTCCCACTGGATAAAAGCCTTTTCTGTGTATTAACTCTATGATCATCAGTCAAGAAGCCTAATAGAAGCTAAGCAAAAAACCAAATTCTCCTTGGGGACTATCTTCATGAACATGTCTAAAGGATTATCACTTGTGTGAATCTGTTCAAGCCGTAACTGGCCATCCTCAAAAATAAACCTTATAAAATGGTACTTGAGTTGTACATTGTTTTGTCCTTGAATGAAAAGTAGAATTCTTTGCAATATGAATGGTATTTTGTCTATCACTATATAATGGGTTATCTTCTAGCTTTTGACACAATTTCTCCAGAAAACATTGTAACCAAATCATCTCCTTGCTAGCTTCTGTAGCTGCTACATACTTAGCTTTAGTGGTTGAAAGTGCATTAACCTTTTGCAATCTATAAATTAAACTAACTATAGTACCCCCATAGTAAAATCATACCCCGTAGTACACCTTATATCAACATCACTTGCCAGATTAGAGTCAACAAATCTACTTAGAGTTTAGAACTAGATCTTGTGAAACATAATGCGTTTGTAGTAGTACCTCTTAAATATCGAAGTATCCATTTAACAATAGTCCATGTTCCATACTTGGATTACTCATATACCTACTGAAAACTCCCACTACATGAGCAATATCTAATTGTGTGCATACCATTGCATACATCAGACAACCAACTACTAATGAATGTGGGATGTTATACATTTTATCTACCTCTTCCTGTGCCTTTTGGTACATTTCTTTAGTCAATCTGAAATGATTAGCCAAAGGTTTACTGACTACTTTTGCATCTGACAAATTAAATATTTTGAATAGCTTTGTTATATGCTCACTTTGGGATAAATTCAAGGTTCTATTTTTCCTATTCTTTGTGATCCTGATACCAAGGATTTTCTTAGTAGCACCCAAATCCTTCATAGCAAATGACCTTGCTAATTTCTATTTAAGTTCATTTATCTTTTGCATATTAGACCCAACAACAAGTATGTCATCAACATAGAGTAACAAATAATATAACTCCCATTATCCAATCTCCTAACATATACACAGTGATTAGAATGACATCTATTGTAATCTTGTTTAGCTACAAATTTATCAAATTTTAAATACCATTTTTGTGGTGCCTGCTTTAGGCCATACAAATTCATCCTTGACTTGCACACCAAGTTATCCTTACCCTTGACTTCATATCCCTATGTTTCCTTCATGTAAATTTCCTCCTCCAAATCTCCATGGAGAAAGGTTTCTTTCACATCTAGCTATTCAAGATGCAACTCATCTGCAAAAAAAAGACTTAGTACAGTGCTAATTGAAGTCATTTTTACAATAGGGGAGAATATTTCCTCAAAATCTATACCCTTTTTCTGTGAAAAACCTTTTTACCACAAGTTTGGCCTTATAACTTTTCTTTCCTCAATCTTCCTCCTTTAGCCTATAAACCCATTTGTTAGGAAAGGCTCTTTCTCCTTCAGGTAAAGCGACTATGTCCCACGTCTTATTTTTTAACAAGGATTCCATCCCCTCTTTCATGTCCACTTTCCACTATTGTCTAGCACCTAACTCTATTGCTTCTTTATGCTCCTCTAGTTCACCATGATCAGTTAATAAAATAGAGTATAAAGAAGGAGAAAACCTTTCAGGAGGTCTACTCAATCAAGTAGAATGTCTAACACTTACATGAGTTTGTGGAATAACCTTTTTTTGTTGAGCACCAAATACTAGTGGCATTTCCTTTTTAGGAGTCTCATCCAAAACCACATAGTCTTCTTTGACCTATTCATGCTTCTTTTTCTTCAACTGTTCTTTGTACATGACCTTCTCATTGGATATAACATATCTACTTCTAATTATTTTCAGATTTTCAAAATCCCATAATTGATAACCATAGTCATCTATTCCATATCTAGTGAAGGTACATTTTTGAGATTTAGCATCAAGCTTGGTTCTATTTTCTTTATCAACATGGACAAAAGCTTCACAACCAAAAGTTTTCAGAAATGGATAATTTACCTTTTTACATATCCATGCTTCCTCTAGAATACCACCATCCAAAGGAGTTGAAGGTCCTCCATTT
Source organism: Cupressus sempervirens (assembly GCA_028749045.1). Lineage (NCBI taxonomy): Eukaryota > Viridiplantae > Streptophyta > Pinopsida > Cupressales > Cupressaceae > Cupressus > Cupressus sempervirens. Next base: position 834,627,060 of record CM053786.1, on the reverse strand, counting down.
ATCAAATAAATAGCAGTGTTTACAACATCTTCCCAGAAACAAAGTGGTAGCCCAACATGGAATCTCATGCAACTTACACATTCCATGATTGTCCTATTGTTCCTCTTGGACACACCATTTTCTTGCAGAGTTCTTGGAATAGTCTTATGCCTTTTGATTCCATTAATAGAACAATAATCTTCAAAGGACTTACTGCAATGCTCACCTCCATTATCTGATCAAAGACACTTTAGCTTCTTTCCTATCTTATTTTCAACCAAAGCTTTCCATTTCTTGAAAGTTTCAAAGACATCAGATTTTTGCTTCAGAAAATACACTCATGTCTTTCGAGTTGAGTAATCAATGAACATAACATAGTAAAGAGAGCCACCAAGAGATGATACTTGAGCCAATTCTCACACATCTGAGTGCACTAGCTCCAACTTCTCACTCTTTTTCTCTTTTCAACTTTGAGAAATCTAACTCTTCTTTGTTTACCATAAACACAATTTTCACAAAACTCTAAATCAATATTTTTCAATCTTTGTAATAGATATCTAGATGGAAGTATTTTCATCCCTTTCTCACTCATGTTCCCAAGCTTATGGTGCCAAATAACTAAATTTGTTCTTGCAACATTTACAATAGCTTTGCCTATAGTATCAATATTAGTAGCAAATAAAGTGAAATAAATTTTCCTAGTACACAAGTACAATACCTTTAGCTACTACTAATGAACATTTAGTCACCTTCTAAACATTTTCTATAAATGTGACTACACAACCTTCACTACGTAGTTATCCTATAGAAATCAAATTTCTTCTTAAATTAGGGACATGCCTTACCTCCTGCAGCATCCAGTCATTTCCATTTGGCAACTTGATATTTATTTTTCCTTATCCAATAATAGGATACGGCTCATCATCACCCAAATATACCTATCCAAAATTACCTTCAACATAATCTTGAAAACATTTCCTATCAGGTGTAGCATGGCCTAGGAATCATTAGCATTAACTAAAAATAATATTAAAGGATCTTGTAAATGATTACTTGCTACATTAGCTTCCTTATTTTTATCTACATTTATGTCTCCTTGTTTTTTTTTTCTGAGACCAACAATCTTTCTTTAGGTGGCCAAGTATTCCATAATACTAGCAATCTTTCTTTCCTTTAGACTTAGAACATCTTTTCTTTGACTTCCCTCATGACTTATCATGTGAAAGTCCTTTTTGCTTTTCTATCACATTTTCTTGCTTAGGATAACACCAACAACTTCATCAAATTTCAAAGTATTTGAACTAGAGACAAAGTTACTTACAATCATAACCAATCTATTCCATCTTTTTGGCAACTAACATAAAATTAAGAGAGCCCTAACTTCTTCATTAAATGAAATTTGTACGGATGACAATTGATTGGTGACTATGTTAAACTCATTTAAATGACTCACAATAGATCCTCCCTCTCCCATTTTCATATTAAATAAATGTTTCATAAGAAATATCTAAATTTGAAGCTAAAGGTTTCTCATATAACTTAGTTAGTGTCTCCATCAACTCTAAAGTGCTTTTTTTCCTTTGATGTATTAAATGTTACAGATGTCAAAAGGCACAATCAAATAGATCCTAGTGTCTTCATATCCAAGATCTCCCAATCTTCATATGTGATCATTCCTTTTCTCTTAGCTTTCCCTTCTAATGGATTCCATAGATCCTTCTAATAAAAATAATATTTCATCTACATTTTCCATAACTAAAAAACTAGCCATTGAATTTTTCAATCTTCAATTTGGAGTCCTCCATTTCTCCCACTCAAATCTAAAAGTTTTGTCAATCTACATCAACCAATCTCAATGTGATACCAATTGTTAGGATTTGATAGATTTGGAACAATATACAAATAAGTAGTTAAATGCAAAAGAAGAAGAAGATAAGTTCATAAGAATACAGATAGCACACATATTTAATGTGGTTCAACCAAAACCTAGGCTACATCCACCTACACACCTATCTAATCTTTCTTATTATCTAGTGATTATAGTACAATCCCTTTCTGCTCAATATCGCTACAAGAAGAACCCATCTCATTATACATCATAGTTTCAAAATACCTAACCCTAAGATATCTTATATAACATATTTCTACTTTAGGGTTACAATATACCTATCTAAATAAGGGGTGATAAAATTCACAAAAAACTAACAATTTTCACTAAGGCTTTTCTTGGAGAATGAGGAAAAGTGGCCATAACCTCTACTGCTATCTTCATTACATTAGATTCTTGAATGCTTTGAATCTTAGGAAGATATTCTCCTATAGCCTCTTTCTCATTTTCAGCATCAAAATTATCGATGTCATCAATTTATTCATTGTTTTTTGCTATATGTTCTACTTCATCATCCTTGTCATCAATCTACACAATCACTAGGTTTGTGCAACCCATACATGTTATTCCATGCTATAGTTTTGGACTTCACAACTGATTCAATATCCTTTGATAGGATCATTAATGTATTGAATTTTGGAGTCAGCTTTATTTCATTTTACTTGAATGATTTTTTTACCTCTTTTTCACTGAGAGTTGGCGAGAATTATCTCAAGATCTATTATCTGATGTCTCTTCCAACTTTTACTCTATTTTCCCATAATGGTGCAACTTCCTCAAAAATTACATTAGGAACTTGAGCTTTTGGCTCATCTAGAGAGTATTTCCATTTTTATATTTTTACCACTAGGGCATCCTCAATATATTTCTCCTCCTCTACACTCCTGGAGTCATACCTAAGAGACTTTAAGTATCCCATGCCACCTACTTCTTCTAATATTTTTAGTCTCTCTACAAATGTAGGGGCAATCGTTTGAAATATTATCTAGTCAACTTCATCTTCCTCTCCAAGCTTGAAGGATCCAATGAAGAAGAAAAAGATCTATTCATGCATAACATGAGAGAAAGAGAAGTCATGTTGATAGTACTTCTAGAGAATGAGTATAGATAGGTAAAGTCTCTTGTAACATCTTATACAATTTGGAAATCTTTAGAATCTACTTTTGAAGGTGATTATCATGCAAAAAGAATGATATTACAAAATTGGATATGCATATTTCAAGATGCTAGAATGATGGAAGATGAATTTTTAAGAAGCTATATTGGTAGAATATTATAAATGGTTGTAGATATTTTGTCTCATGGTGGAACCAAGGAAGATGATGAAGTCATATGGAAGATCTTGAAAAAATTGACACCACAATTCAAGCCAATAGTGTAGATGATTTAGCTACTGATGTCTTGCATTAACAATTTCACTAAAGAAATATTACTTGGAAGATTATAATTAGCATAAATAGATTTGAGATAGTCTAATGAACTTGCAAGAGTTGAAACATCCTTTAGTTCCCTAAACATTTGATCTAATTTGAAAAGAAGTGCAAGCACCCATGGAGATTTTGCTAGTAGTAGCAGAACTAATGAAGACAAGAAGATTGAGGAAGGAATAGCCCTTCTTGTGAGAAGAGGAAAAGGATGGTATCAAATTCTTTAAATGTTGGACCTGTAATGAATTGGGTCATTATGAATCTAAGTGCTAAAAGAGATAAAATGTATAAAGGGAATTTTAACCCTAGAAGAGATAGAGATAGAAATTGTTTGTATGCAAATGAAGCTTAAGAATCTGATAAAAAAGTTCAAAGTGAAAGTGATGATGAATTAGGATTTGTGGCTATCAAGGAAGATGCTCTTAATAGAGAATTTAGAGAAGAAAGATCTCTAGTTACCCAAGTGAAAAAGAAGTCTAACTAGATAATTAATAGTGGTTCTTCACATCACATGACTAGTGATATGAATAAGTTTGTTAAGTTTAAAAATCATGATGGAGGTATTGTTAGAGTTGGAAACAATACAACTTTGCATATAACATGAATTGGATCCTTTACTCTTGATGGTAAGACTAACATTGATGATGTCTATTTTGTTGATGGATTAAAGCATAACTTGTTGAGTGTTGGACAATAGGTGGACAAGGGTTATCTATTGCAATTCACATAGAAGACCTGCACTATCAAAGAAAAAGATGGTAAGATGATTGGAACTGGCACTAGATCTAGAGGTAATGTATTTTAGTTGAATCCTATAGAGATGACATGTTTGGTAGTTAAAGTGGATAACAATTGGTTGTGGCATAAAATATTCGGTCACATAAACTTTGATAATATCATGAAGGTTAGTAACACTTTTACAATCAGGGACTTTCCTAAGATTGCCAAGCCTACTAATGTTGTGTGTAAGGAATGTATTTTGGATAAAAAGAAGAAAGTATCATTCTCTAGCAAGAAGTTCACTACCATAGAGAAGTTGGAGATCATTCACACAAATCTAAGTGGTCCTTCTAGAACAAGAGGATTCTATGGTGAAAGGTATTTTAAGTTTTCTATTGATGATTTCACTATAATGAAAAGGGTTGCATTTCTTGAAGAGAAATCTATAGCTTTTGAGAATTTTAAGATATTTAATAATAGAGTTGAGAATGAATCTAGTATTAAGATTAAGTTTTTGAGATCTCATAGAGGAGGATAATTCACCTTTAGAGAATTTAACATATCTTGTGAAAAGAATGGAATCAATAGGTAGCTATCTACACCTAGAGCACCAGAGAAAAATGGGATTGCTAAGAGATTAAATAAGTCTATAATAGAAGCAACTAGAGCAATGCTATTTGAGAATGATGTTTCTAAGAAATTTTGGTGAGAAGCAGTTAATATAGTAGTATATACTCTAAATAGAGTACATATTAGAAGAGGTATGCACAAGACACCTCATGAACTATGGTTTTAACATTCACCATTAGTCAAATATTTTAGGATATTTGAGATGAAATGTTATATTAAGAGAGACAATGTCATCGGTATGTTTGATCCAAGAAGCAATAAAGGTATGTCTCTTGGATACTCATTGAAAATTAAGGCCTATAGTTGTTTCATCTATATAACTAAGACAATAGTTGAATGCACAAATGTAAGGATTTATGAGAAGTTTGGAATTAAAGAAAAGATGGTAGATTATAATTCAAGTGAAGAAGAGAACAACTCTAGAATTTTTAGATAGAATGTTGAAGTTTTTTTAAGACTAATAATGACTTGCATAATGATGTGCTAAATTTTAAGCATATAGGAGAACAAAGTTCTAAACCTAGAGAATGGATAAGAGTTGAGATGTCAACTCCCACTCATAACATAAATTTGACAAGGAATCATCCTCCTCACTAGATAACTAGAAGTAAAGACAAAGATGTTATGACAAGGAACAAAGTAAATGAAGAGACATGCTTGATATCTCAAGTTAAACACAAGTGCACAGATGAAGTAAACAAAGATAGTCATTGGATCCAAGCAATGAAGGAAGAATTAGATTAGATGGTAAAGAATGATACATGGGAGTTAGTTCATAGACCAAAAGACAAGAATGTGGTAGGAACAAAATGGGTTTTCAGGAATAAGATGAATGAGAAAGAAGTTATGAGTCAAACTTTTTTGTAAAGGTTATTCATAGGAACACATAATTGATTATGAGGAAACATATGAACTTGTAGCAAGAATGGAAGCTATAAGGATGTTCCTAGCTTATGTAGCAAACAAGAGATTCAAGGTTTATCAGATGGATGTTAAATCTACCTTTTTGAATGGGGAATTAAAAGAAGAGGTTTATATTGAGGAGCATGAAGGTTTTCTTTTATTAGAAGACAAAGACATGGTATGCAGATTGAAGAAAGCTCTTTATGGTTTGAGGAAAGCACCAAGAACCTAGTATGCAAGGTTGGATAGTTACTTTGCAAAGCTTGGACTTGATAAAAGTATGATAGACAATAACTTGTATTTGAAAGAAATTGAAGATGTTGTTGATCATTGTAATATTTTTTGATGACATCGTTTTTGGAGGTAATGATTAAGCCGGTGATAAATTTACTGAGGATATGGAGAATGAATTTGAAATGAGCATGATAGGAGAAATGAAGTTTTTCCTAGGTTTGTAGATTGTTTAGAATAATGATGAGATGTCCATTTTAGAAGCTAAATATCTAAAAGATTTGTTGAAAATATTTGGTTTGGAAAGTTGTAAACTTTTTGGCACAACTATGATAACTAGTCACAAGTTATCTAGGAAAGACGACACACCTATAGTTGATTAGAAGAAGTATATACCAATGATTAGAGGTTTGTAGTATCTTCCTCACACCAAACTAGATATAGAAAAGGGAGTTGGTATTGCAGCTAGATCTCAAGTTGATCCTAAGGAATATTATTTTGTAGCAATTAAGAGAATATTTAGATATCTAAAAGAGACATCTAATTGTGGAATTTGGTATAACAAATCAAGTTATTTCACTTTGTGTGCATATACTAATGCTTATTGGGCATGTAGTATGGATGGCAAGAAGAGAACTAGTGGTGGAGCATTCTTTCTTGGAGGAAGATTGGTTTCTTGGTTAAGCAAGAAGCAAGATTGCATTTCATAAACCACTATTGAGGGAGAGTATGTTCCAGCAACAAATAATTGTAATCAAGTTATGTGGATGAAATAGATGTTGAACAACATCATAATCAAGATCAAAGAACCTCTTATCATTTACTATGATAAAAAAAGTACAATGAGTATGTCTAAGAATCATGTATTGCATTTTAAAACAAATCATATATCTATCAAGTATCATGTGTTGAGAAAAAAGCAACAGAAAAGGAGATTAGATTGATGTAAGTGCTAAGGATCAAATTGCAAATATCTTTATGAAGCCTTTTCCTAAAGATAAATTTGAGTACTTGAGAGGTATGCTTGGTGTTATGCCCTTGCCTAATTCTAAATAATTGATGCAGTGAGTGCACTAGTTCAATGGCATAGAGCACTATTAATTGACTAGACTAAATGTTGATGCTTCCTATATGGGGGAGTATGAGGTATGTATCGAGTTATTGACAAGTCTTGATATTTGGTATTGAACAATTTCTTTGGACACTTGAGTTGGTTGATGACTTGGAGCATTTAGTTAACAATTGGTATTGAGATTAAGACCTTTGACATTGATGTCAATGGGGGAGAGAATATGCATGAAAAATGCTTCCTAAAGCATGGGGGATAATATGGACAAGAACAACTACAAAGTTTTACTTGGTATTCTTGAAACTTAGATGTTTTTCATTTATGTTTCCATCAATGCCATGGGGGGATTGTTAGCATGAATCTTGATGATACTATATTAGGGGATTATCCTAAGCATTGGAGTGTATTGATATGTTGCATGTATGATTGTGTTTGTCATTTATGTCAATATAGTACTATTTTTGCAAAGATTGACTGAGTAGTAGACATATATCTTGATTTTACAAATAATGGTTTAATTTTTTAGTCATGCATAGTTATGGACATGTACAACATAGTGTCTTGATGATGTAGTTAAGTGCACAGAGTCTAAGTCGATGGCATACAAAAGTTGTACATAATTTACAAAGAATCATTCAGAGATAGAGGATTGGGAAAGTGGTTCCTAATGTTTATTGGCTATTATACACCTAGATGTAATAAAGAGATGCATAGTCATGCATCGATAAAGGATAATCAGATGATAATGTCAGGGAGTGTGCAAGCCTTAGTACCACATGTATGAAGTTTTGTATAGGCTGTAAGCCAACAATGCTATTGTAATTATAATTAATTAATTAATTATCTTAGTTTAATTAATTGAGAAAGCCTCAAAGCTGACTCGAGGAATTAATATGAAGATATGGTAGAAAGGAAAGATGTTTTCCTTGTTTAAAAAGTGTGTTCAAGTATTATGATCATTTTTCAAGTGTGAATTGCAAAAAGGAGAAGAGTGCTTACTGAATATGTGTAAGTGATCCAAGGGATTATTGGATCCTTATATGGTTTTAGGTTATAAAGGAGAAGATGTCTAGTTGACAATATAGAGATAGAGGAAGGAAGTATATTTCACTTCTATTATTTTGTAAGGAATAATATAGAGATCATTTGGATAGTGGGTTCATTGGTCTTTCCCTTGAAGCTATTTGGATAGTGGGTGCAGGTATCTTTCATAACTCCTAATAGGGTTGTAACAACTCCTAACAGAGTTAGAATCTCCTAATAGGATCTATCCTCTACCAAGGAATATTTATATTATTATGTCATCTTGTGTGTACCATCCCCACTAGGGTTTTCCCTTTGATCAAGGGTTTCCCTAGTTAACATATATGGTGTTACTATGTATGATTATCTCATTCTGGTTTCAGTTTATGTTACTCATATGGTTAAGATTAGTTAAGATTATTAATTGTGATTTTATTTTTATAACTGATTCATGCCCACCCCCCCCAGTTATATCAGTGGACTATATATTCTAACATAGGATTACTAGTTCTTGAATTGAGCAGTGATAAAATGACCTAATGTCATGAATGAGAAGTATCTTTAGTTGAATGTGAGATTGCACTCCACCAGGGTTAGGTGTCTCTACAACTATTGGACTTAACTTGAACATGGGAGCTTCACAATCAACTCCATGAACCAACACCTCTGAACCCTTTTTCACCTTGTTGTTGGAAGAGGCCATTCTACTTGGTAATGTTTCAAACATGGGAGAAATAGTCAACAACAACTTTTTGACTCAGTCAGGGGCTCTAAAATCACTCTTTTCTCTAAGCTCTAAAAATTTACAATGAAATGATTCATTGAATTTCCTCCTTTTAAAATAAATTAATCTTTACCATCACCATTAATGCTTCGTACAAATGTTCGCTTAGTGATAGGCTGTCCTCCACTCGATTTGATCTTTATTTCTTGAAAGACACCTTCAACTTGGTAAAGTTTCTTGACTCAATAGGAACTACCACCACTCATTCTAAACTTGGTAATTAGTAGAGTCACCAAATCAACATCTGCATCTAGAAGATGGTAAGGATATGCAATCTGACCTTTCTCAGTAAGGTCTTGTGACCTAACCTTGCTTAGTAAAGTCTTTATATGTCATCATCACTTGGTAATCCTTGAGCATCTACAATATTGATGTGTATCTTCTTCTTGCTAACTCAACTATGGGATGGGTACTTATAAATCTCAATTTTGATAATCTCCCTAGATGCCTAAGTTGAAATGGTTGAGTCACCCAACTCATTGTCTTGGGTGTCAACAATTTCAAGAATTTTTTTTGCATTCTCTAAAGATTACTACACCCATTGAGCCACCTTATTTATTTTTTGATATTTTCATCATTTTCTTTCTTTTCATTTTGAATTTTTCCTTTGTTCATATAGTTCTCGAGAAGATTCCCAACTTATGTATATATAAAATATCTCTTTATAGTAGCTCTCTTCCCTGTGTGATGTTTTATGGAGTTTGCTCAAATGTGTCCAAACTCACCATAATAGTGACATATGGACAATGTATTGTTATCCCAACCAAATATAGCTTTAACAATTTGTTCTATTGGGTTCCATTTCCTAGTCTTGCAATCTGAAGATTTGTGTCCTTTGTTGCAATTGTGACACTTTCCTTCAAAATTGGGTTTCTCTATGCATTCACTTACCCTATGTCCTAGTTTGTTACAATTGCAACACTTTCCACTGAACTTTGATTTAGGATTACTCCAATACTCATTTGATGTATGACCTATTTTTCCATAATGACTACATGTAGGCCTTTTTTCCTTTTGAACTCCTTGCTAAGAAGATTCACCTTCTTCTGTCTATCCTAGTCCAGCTTTTCCTTTGTGCCTAAATTGAGTTTTCTTATCTAGTTGATTAATCCTTTCTTGTGAATTCATTATCCTCTCATTGGTTTTCTTCTCTATGCTAAGATTATTCTTTGATATTTCATTTTCTATTCTCAAGTTGATAAGCTCTTGATTTGCATCATTGAATTGATTAATTAGATCTATTTGGTAAAGAGATAGTTGATTAATTTCATTGTTCCTTTCTTATATTTTTCATTGGCTTTGTCCTTTTGTTCCATGACTTCACACAATCTAACTAATCAAATTTATTGTTCTCTTTTCAACCTTTTGACTTCTTCATGAAGAGTACAATTCTTGTCAAGTAGATCTGTGATTGCTATATTAGCTTCATTTGAACTTCTTTCTTAACAAATATCTTCATTTATTTCTTCAGTGTAGAGATTATCATTCATCTATGTTGCAAGATCTTTTCTTATTTTTTGGGATTGAGAGTGTTTCTCCTTTTCTTTCTTGATTTGGTCCATGGCTAATTTTAGATCCATATTTAAATTTTCAATAGCTTTCTCCAGTCTATAGACTTCCATTGCCTCTGATCTTTTCTCAGGCTAGTAAACTTCTATTGTGAGAACCAAAATCTCATATAACAATTGTTGGAAATGCAATATATATTGGTTGAATAAGATGGAAGGGGTGAATAAAAAACCAATAATACTTTTAACTTAATTCACCAATTAGACCATCACCACATAATTCGATGTAATTGCATGCATGAAAAAATGAAAGTAATAAAACATTCATAGCACTTTGACACAAGATATGGTAACCCAAAAATTTCAAATTAGAAAGTAAAACTAGGGTGGGGATGATACCCACAAGCTTTATGGATACATAATAAAGTTGTCTTGTTAAGGCTTACAATTGACCACTTTTGGTGATATGCCCTATTAGGAGCAATAAGGACTATTAGGTCTACCTTGCTAAAGGATTTACAAACATACAATGAAGTATGAACTCTATTAAGAGATTCAAAGAGTATTAAGTCCACCTTGTGAAAGGATTTGACTGATGCACGTGTTAGGATAAACCAATGATTGATCTTTGAACTGCAACTTTGATTTGTTGAATAAGATTCCTTGAATTACAATGACCACTTGACTATGATAGCTAAGTCCCCAATATTCCTTATATTGCTTGTACCCTTCTTCAATTCACACTTATTTGTTTCTTACTTGTTTACATACATTCTACATTTGGATATGATAAAATGTATTACATATATATCAGTTCACTTATTTACCTTCTAGACTCAGCTACAATACCAAATTCATCATAACTCACAAAGTTGACCCACTATTGTAACTTGGGTTCTGAAGACAAATTAGTGATGTTCTGATACTCAACAAATACTATCAACATTTGATAGACTCTAGCATGTGGTTGACATTGAATCTTGGTCCATACTGATCACTTCAAGTGGCAAGAACTCAGTCAACACTATATGACTTGGTAAACACTGAGAAACTTGGTAGATATTGAACCATTCAATTGAAATTGCATGTCTCAATCAACACTAAATCCACTTTGTTAACACTGGGAGCTCAATAGACACTAATATGCTTGGTTAACACTATAGATCTTGGTTAACACTAAGATCTTCATCACTTTTTCTGGAAAGCTCGGTAGACTTTGCTAAACTTGGGTAATACTGTAAATTGTATCAGATTCTCAGTAGATATTGTAAATCTTGTAATGAACTATAGTTCGATTGATTAGCTCAATAGCAATTGAAATCAATTGACTAAGTGTTAATCCACTAATAGACAAATTGACCTTAATATCAATAGGATGTTCTTCCTATTAGTTTATCAACATTCTAATTCCCACTATAATATCATTCTTATCTACCCTTTCCTCATGTTTTAGATACATTCTCATGCTTTCTTTCTATCCATTTTCATGTTGCTTGATTAAGATCAATGAGAATATTAGGTAGCCAAATTCATATTAGAATATCATCAAACTTTTTTTTTTGTGGGTTAAAATTGGGACATGCATCTAGTATTGCAATCCCTTTGTTTTCAATAAAAATGGGCCATTATTTATAAACCACTCCTTTTTAGCTTTCAATTAGGCTATCACAAGAAATATTCTGTTGGTTATGGGTTTAACCTTAAGTCTTTCACTTAAGGTTTTAGGAAACACTCTTTAACCCTAGGCTAGACCAATTTACATCCCCCCACCATTTTACAAAAGGTGCACTTTCTTGCATAAATCTATTGGCATCATTCCATTCCTTATTGTCTATAGAAACACTAGAGACCAAAGAGTAATCAATTTTTTTCTTACTAGTGGAGACAGGGTTGCTACTAGGGCATAATGAACCTTAATGAATAAATAGTTTTCAAAAGGTGATGAGAGTACAAGAAAGATGATAAGAGCACACCAATTCAGAACCAATCACCAATTCTTACCTTGGCAAGACATTGTGCTACGTTTTAGAACATTGAATAAGGTTATTTTGGACCGTCCTTGATGCTTCAAGCTTATTTTGATATTATTTTTAATACCCTCTAGCTGATCATATGTGCTACCTTATTTTCATAGCCAAGTCTTGGACAAGATAACTTGGAGAATTTAGCTATCATCAATTAGAACTATCATTGTGAATTTTGATATTTACTATCTTACTTCAATATTTGAAATTGTTAAACTATATATCTATCAATTAATAATGAAATCATAGGCAAAACATGATCATATTGTGAACTCAATTTATTAATATAACCTCCTATATACATCATTCAACTTAACATACAATAAATAAATATCAAATAACTCCATTATAATTATAATTTCTACAATTACCTCTTTTCATCCATTGTTTATTTATAATATGATTAAGAGGAAAAATAGAATAACATTATTAAAAAATGATTAATAAGATTGAAAGAAATAATGTAGATTTATTTCATGCCTTACATTTGGATAGTGTGTTTAGATGTCCTAATTTCATTAATAAAATCTCTCTCTCTCTCTCTCTCTCTCTCTCTCTCTCTCTCTCTCTCTCTCTCTCTCTATATATATATATATATATATATATATATATATATATATATATATATATAGTGATGATTAATAAAGCCATTGGTGGTGCAATATATTAGATGGCAATTTATTTGATAATCATATCAAATTTTTATTAATAAATTAAGGTAGAATTTTATAAATACTAAGTAATAATGTTAAAACTAGAAATTTCTTATGTGCCAATATGAATGCAAAAGAAATTTTTTTTGCAACTATAAAGAAGAATAATTTTATAATTTTAACTAAAAATTAAAAGATGTGGTGAGAGGGCTCTACATTTGCAAATTTTAGGGGATCCTCTGCATATTCAAACTTTGGAATGCGTATGCATGTCAACAAGTTCAGATCCTTTGTATCTGTGATTGCAAATGATCAATTTTTTTGATCCTCAGGCTGCCCATATTCTCTATTGAACATTCACTTGACTTCTTCTCTTCTCTCAAGTCTTATCTGGTATTGATAGACTCATTTCCACCAAATTGCCCATTTTCAAATGTTGGTTTAGATCCCAGACTATTTTATGGTTCATTTTTGGACTCAATTCTTCTTTGATTGTGGGACCATATAAAAGTAAATAGTTAGTTTTCTTTGCCCATCTTCTCGAGAAAGCTCCTCACAGTTGAATTGGGAGATTGTGATTGACAGTTTGGCAGATTATGCTCTATAATTGATTGAGTGTGATTTGTGCTTTGTGTTTAATTGATTGCTCTTGCTCACTACTGACAAGGTGGCAAAGGAAAAGTTTGAGGTCGACGACAGTGTACATCTAGATGTCCCCACACGTTCAACTATTGATGGAGGCTTCTCTTCTCCCGAGGCCCCAGGTGATGCTTTTACTTCCAAGAAGCTTCCCATACCTCCTCCTTTAGCTAATGCTTCTGCCAACATTAATGGTAGTTCTAGCAATTCTTTCAAACCTAGATCTTTCTCAGAGGCAGTTTCCAATTCAACAGGTGGTATTCATGAACATGTGAGGTTTGTTGTTGTTGGCCCTAAAAACTATGAGGTTACCAAGAATGGTAAGAGCCCTCTAGCTTCTTCTACTCATTTTTCTTTAATTCCTAATTCTGAGATGGTTGCTAAAATTACTAAAGAAAAAGGTAGGCTTAAAGACATTGCTATCTTTTTTTCTACCGTTGAATTTGAAAAATGTCCTCCATGCAAGTTTATGGATGATTGGTTTCATAATTTCTAGAATACCAAGCTAGGGTTTCACATAACTTTTTGTAGACAAATTCAAAGGGGGCTTTTTGTTATCTTTTTCGCTAACCATGATTCCCAACAAGAGGTTCTGAAAAAGAAATATTGGATGGTTGGGTTGACATCCTTCCAAGCATTGGCTTGGACCCTTGAGGCCATCCATGAGGAAGTTTTAGCCCTCTCGACACCCAGGTGGATTTTTGTTAAAAACTTACTGCCATTTCTTTGGTGTTTTTTACCACAATTGTTGGAAAATTTGGGCAAAATTATCGAGATGGATGAAACTATTAGATTAGTCCCACATATGGATGTTTTGGTTCTTATATCACTACTTCTTGGCAAATAAATTCCTTCTAAAATAAATATTAATGTGCGTAATGAAAAATTGGTTTGCCATATTGAAATTTTAGGGGGCTTGAATGCTTGTTTTTTGTGCAAGAAGGAGGGTCATCGGTGTAGGGATTGTCCCATCCTTAATAAGCCTTCTACTAAGTCTTCCAATAGCAATAATCCCCCTCCCAAGTCCCTTTTTTTAGTTAACCCCCCTGTTGCTTCTAAATCTGATGATCAACCCACTATGAAGGCTGTTATGAAGGCTCCTATTTCCTCAGATTTTAACCAAGCTGGTTCTTCTCTTAACTTGAATTTATCTCCCCCTCTAGAGTCTTTGTCGGGTCCTGTATTAGATAATGGATTTATTCCTATTAGAAATAGGAAAAAGAGGAGAGGGGTTACTTTGGTTAACCCTAAATCCAATTTTGTTAATCCAGATTCTTATCCCATATTAAATCCCCCTATTAATGTTGTCCCAATTGAGCATCTTGCTTCTTCCTTTGAAGCAGTCAAGCCCACCTTGAATCTGCCAAAGGCTCCACCAAAGGTGTTTAAGGAAATTGAGGATGGTTATATTTTTAAATTCATTCCTCCTTCTAGGTCTATTCTCTTAGATCTCAATAATGGATATGGAGCCATCAGTCCTTGATGTGTCTCCTAAATTAGACACCAATTCTGCTACTAGGCGTGAAAGGCCACCAAGGTCCAAAAAACATTTCTACTAATTAGAGTCCTAGGGATGCTCCTAGTTGTCCTAGCATGATTGTTGATGATGTGTCCCAAAACCCTTGCAATATGTCTCAATGAATTGCTTAGCCTGGAATGTTAGGGGGCTTGAGTCTCTTGATAGAAAATATGTTTTCAAGCATGTTTTAAATTCTTTTAACTCTGTTGATTTGTTTATGATGCAAGAAATTGAAGCTATTGGTTTCATGCTCGATATCTGCCTTAAGTTTATTTGCAAGAATGCCATTAAGTTTTACTCTAGCCATATCAGGGGTAAAGGTGGAATTCTTGTCCTTGTTAATCCCAAGTGGGGAAAGCTCATAAGTAATAATGGTGCTCCCCCCTATCAAAGGGTTGTCTGGTTTACTATGAATATTAATAATAAGAAAATAGGTATTTTCTCTATTTATGCTTCTAATGATACTAAGGATAGGATCTCCCTCTAGAATTGGTTGTCCACTCTCCATGATATTCCTTGGTTCTTTGGTGGAGAATTCAATATGGTTGAGTCCCAAAAGGATAAAACTGGTGGCAACCTGTTTAGATGGAAGGATTATGAGTGTTTGCATTGGTTTAAGTTTATTAACTCAAAAAACTTGTTTGACCCCTTAGCTAACATTAAAGACTCTCATTTGGGAATCTGGCACACTTGGTGCAATTTCCAGCAAGGTCGATCTAGGATCTATTCCAGATTAGACCGCTTTTATGGCAATAAAGACTTTTTTCTTTTCTTCCTGATAGTAATGGTATCATTTTTTTGGTTTTTACCACCACCCTATCTGATCATCATCCTATTTTCACCTGTATCAGCATTAATTCTGATCCTATTCATCAT
This sequence comes from Cupressus sempervirens, assembly GCA_028749045.1. Classification (NCBI taxonomy): domain Eukaryota; kingdom Viridiplantae; phylum Streptophyta; class Pinopsida; order Cupressales; family Cupressaceae; genus Cupressus; species Cupressus sempervirens. Next base: position 834,611,187 of record CM053786.1, on the reverse strand, counting down.
AAACCTACCTCTTCCAAATTCTTGTTGAATTCTAAGCTATTGCAAGATGATGATGTTCTATGTGCCTTGCATCTTATTAGGAACATTAACTTCTCTAACATGAAGGACTCTCTCATGATTGACAAGTGGATGGAAAACCTCCTAGCTTGGAAAGCTTTCCTGCAAACCATTGGCCAAAAGTGTGCCAAGGACTATAGGTTCACTGAAAAATTGCTCTACTCTAACCTTCAAACTGCTAAGTTTAATGTTTAGGCTAACCCTTCTAATGCAAATCTTTTGAACCAAGCTATTGTTGCTAAGGATACCCTTAGCAAGCATAAATAGACTAAAATTCATGGAGCTAGAACTCATTCTAGGATTAATTGGATCCAGCATGGTGATCAAGGGTCTAAATTTTTCTTTAATTTTCTTAAGTAGAAATAGATTAAAGACTCTATTGACGAGCTCGTTATTAATAATCATTTAGTCTCTTATCCTGTTTGTATATCTTTGGCCTTTTCTGATTACTATAGTAAGCTTTTATCTTCTAAAGATTCCTTGGAGGTTGAGGAGATTAGATCCAAATGTAGACCCCTTATTCCTTCTAAATTAGATGTTGAGGATGTTATGCTTCTTTCAACCCCTATATCTATTGAAGAGATCAAGGGGGCTATTAATGTTCTCAAGGATGACAAAGCCCCTAGGCTAGATGGGCTTTCTATTGAATTTTATAAGGCTAACCTTAGTTGGATCAGCAAGGACTTGTTTGATCTTTATAATGAGGCCATTAGTGTGGGTTCTCTTAGCCCTAAAATCAACAAAGGTATCATTAAACTCCTTCCCAAGGAAGGGGACAAATCTCTTATAAAAAACTAGAGGTCTATTTCGCTCCTTAATGTTTCTTATAAAATTTTAGTGAAATTTTTAGCCCTTAGATTGGTTCACATTCTCCTTAAGTTTGTTAGTAGTTCCCAAACTAGTTTCATTAAAGGTAGATATATCTTGGAAAATCTTATTACTACTTGGGAAGCTATGGATTGGGCTAAATGTTCTCATTAGAACACTACTTTTCTCCTCCTTGACTTTGAGAAAGCTTATGATAGAGTTGAATGGAAGTTCATTATCATGATGTTGCAGTCTTTTTGTTTTCCTCCATACTTTTGTATGGCTGTTCAAACTCTGCTCACTGATGCTTATGCCCAAATTGAGATTAATGGTTCTATCTCTGACCCTTTCCCTCTTAGTCAGTCTATTAGAAAAGGCTACCCTTTAGCTCCTACTCTTTTTTTTATTTTTGTTGAAGCTTTATAATATATCCTTAGAGATGATACTCTATCCTTAGAAATTAGGGGGATTTACCTACCTAATAATGAAGAGCTTATAAATAGTCACTTTGTTGATGACACTGCTGTCTTCTTTGAGCTTACTGACAATAACCTTTAAAATATACAAATTAAGTTGGACTTATTTTGTACCATCTCAAGTGCTAAAATCTCCTAGGCTAAGTCTATTTTCTTGGGTTGGACCGGTTAGCCTCCTAATTGGTTCTTCCAGCACAAGTTTCAATGGGGAGGCCCCAAAAATATAGTCAAGTATCTTGGTATCCCCTATTCTGTTGATCCTTCTCTCAAGGAGATGTGAGCTTGGGTTAAGGCCAAGATTGAGAATAGGCTTAATAAATGGTATAATAGATCTTTATCTCTAGTTGGGAGATTTCAAGTTTGTAAAATGCTTTTATCTTCTACAGTATTTATTATTCCTCTGCCTGGATGCTCAATAGCTACCAAATTCTTGAGATTCAAAAGGCCATCAGGCATTTTATCTAGTCTAATGGCAAGGGCAATAGAAAGTATCATGTTTTTAAATGGGACTAGTGCCATACTGATAAGTCCTTGGGGGGGTTGGGGTTAAAAGATCTTAAGCTGCAAGGTATAGCTCTTTTCGCCAAATGGATTTTTCAATCTATGGAGGGTGATAGTCCTTGGAAAGTTCTTGTTAGACACAAAATTGAGAGAGGTTTTCCCAAGGAAGCTAGATCTTGGAAAATCTCCCTTTATGTGACCTTGCTGTTGGTAAGTTCTTGGTTGTGGTCCAAGGGTTGCTTATTTTCAAATCCATCTGGTGAGCTTGGGAGCATGCTCAGGAATTTATCACCAATAGGGATTTTTATAATGATTGTCAACTTCATGGAGAAAGATCCATCTGGTGGAATCTAAGCTTGAATAACAAACCCCTTGCCCTCTACCAGGGGTGTTCTGCCAAGTCCTGGGCTAAAATGGTATTTCTCAATTTGATGATATCTTTGAACATGATTCTCTTATCCCTTGGGAAGATCTCAAGATTAGATTTAATTTACCTCAGTCTCAAAAGAAAACCTATAATTTAATTTCTCAAGCTTCTAGGGATATTGCTTATCTTTTCCATGTGGACTCTTTTAGATACACTAAATACAAGTGGCCTGACAGAGTTGTTTTAGATAAACTTAAAGCTAAGAATATTTATAAGGTTATTTCTCATAATGTGGATATTCGTGCCCATGTCAATAAACTCTGGTATTGTTCATTTGATATTAAAGTTTGGAATAATTTGCTAAATTCTATTTGGAAAGGTCCTTGTGAGCCTAAAATTCAATGTTTTAAATGGTTGTTGTTAATTGATAGACTTCCTATTAGAAGAGATAATCAACATTATGATATTTTTAATATTTGCAACTTACCTAAAATAGGTAGACATATCTTATTTGATTTCCTTTTTGCTAAAGAAATTTGGAATTTATTTGATATTTACTATCCCATTAGTGTGAGCATCATTGAATTTTTTACTGTTCATATTAATGGGATTAGTAAGGATGCTAATTTCTTCTAGAATATGTTGTCCTCTAACATTCTTTGGTAGATTTGGAAATGCAGGAATGAGGAAAATTACCAAGGTAAGGCAAGGGTTCTTACTAAGTTTTTTCAAAAACTCACTCATTTTAAAATCTTCTTGCAAGTGCAAAACACCATAGTGATTGAAAAGCACAAATTAAGTAGATTTCTTAAAGATGGGCAGGTTTCTTTCTCTATTTGTGATCTTAAGTATGGCTATCAATGGCGAATGACTATGGATAATCTATGGATGATTGAGCACACGTGTTGGAAGTTGATCCAAGCTATTAAGAGGAACCATAATGCTAGGAAGGGGGATATCTTTATGTTTTCCCAAATTCAGGAATGAAAGACTATTGTTTGGATGGAAGGCCCACTCGGTTGGACCGCTTGGGTTGATCTATACTGATATTTCTTGTACTAGCCTTGTGCTGTTCATTTTTTGTTATTCTTTGATGTTCTCTAGCTGATCTTTTGCTACTATGGCTCTAATTTGAGGCTTTGCCTCTTTTGTAGTGCTGATCTCTCTATATCTAATAGGAAAAAATAAAAAATAAAAAATGTTGAAAAATTAAAATATGTGGCGAGTCAACCTTTTCTAAGAAACAATTTTAGGAGATTTCCTTTTAACCAAGATTGATATAAGTGATTCTCTTCTATAATTTTAAAATTATAATTGTTTAGGTTCAAATGTATAAGATATTATTCACTTGACCTATAAAACTGAGAGAATTTTAATTGTCATAAATAATAGTGCTATAAATACAAAAATCATACCTCGTTACTTAGAATATAAATTCAAAAATACATCATATTTTAAAATAATAATAATAATAAGTATTTGTTAAATAATTTAAAATTTATCAAAAATATTTCATGTAAATAATTTAGATTTATATTAGTATTATTATTATTAAATATAAAAGAAACAATAATTACTTTTCAGATTAAATTAATTGAGATGTAGCTCATATCTATTGTTATTATTTTTTAAACAATAGAAAATCTTTTGTATGTTATATTTTGCTTTGGATAAAAAGTCAAAAATTGTGAAAAGATCAATGATAAATCGAAGTGTTTCAATCAATAAACCGAAAGATGCACCAAAGAAAATATAAAACACAATGAACAATCATTAACCATATCTTAAAAATTTAAAGATTGTATTTATGGAAATCAATGAATCCTATCAAATGAATGAAAATTATTGTTGAGGTACCCTTTTTTGCTTTATTTCTAGGAAACTAAAGGATAAAACCTAATGAGAGTAGTTTTGGTTCAAAAAATCTATGCATGTACCCAATGAAAAAATGACACTAATTAATTTAATGAAAATCTATTACATTTTATTTATAGTGTCTTACAAATGCTAGACCTATTCTACAAGAAAACTTAAGGACATACATAAATGACAAGAAATGATCAGTAAATTGTCCTATCATCTAGCATAGATGAAGTTCATATTTTTTTTAACAAAACATAATCAATCCATTTATTCAAGGATAATTTAATGCAATTCATCCATACAATAATAAATGAAAGATGTTTTGAAAGCTAATCAACTGAACATCAAAGCTATAGAATCACCCTGTAAAAAAATGCATTGCAAGAATGCAACTACAAAAATAAGTTGTTCATGAAGATAACTTCATTTGTGAGTGAGCTATTTGAATTTGGAACCCCCCTAGAATAGTTTTTGCATGCTTCCATTTGACTTAAACATTGTAGATAGTTGCTTTCTTAGTTGAGTAAATTTCTTAATTCATGAATAACCTAGAAAGCCCTCAACAATTTACAAGACAACTTACTAAAAACATATAAAACAAAAATTAGAAGCTTGGCCAAATTGAAACTGAGATTGCTAAGAATAATGTTTAAATTTTAGAAGAAATTATATGTGTGTGTGTGTGTATGTATATGTATATATACATATATATATATATATACATGTATATATATATATATAGATATACATATATACATATATATACATGTATATATATATATGTATATATATGTATTTATGTATATATATATATACATATCTATATATATGTATACACACACACACACACATATATATATATACATATATATGTGTCTGTGTATATATGTATATATATATATGTATATACATATATATGTATGTATATATATATATATATGTATGTATATACATATATAGACATATGTATACATGTATATATGTGTATACATATGAATACATACATATATATATATATGTATGTATGTATACATATGTATACATACATATATATATATATATATATGTATGTATACATATACATATATATATATATGTATATGTATGTATACATATACATATATATATATGTATATGTATACATATATATACATATGTATATATATGTATACATATACATATGTATGTATATGTATACCTATACATATATATATGTATATGTATACATATACATACATATGTATATGTATACATATATACATATGTATATGTATATATATATATATATACACACATATATATATACATATGTATATATGTGTGTGTGTGTGTGTGTAAAGACTCATCAAAAAATTAAAAACTAATGAACTTTTTCAAACTTTGATGGCCATATATGGTAAGATGAAAATTTACTAGACTATATTGATCAACATGTTAATTTTTTTAAAACTATCAATATGATACTTAATTTTATCAATAAACCATCAAAATTCATTATAGGAAAATATTTTTAAAACATATTATAAAATTTGTCACTGATATAAAATATTAGAATGCAAAATATAAACTTCATATATTGCTAATCTATAACTAATTTCTAGAATTTTATATTATTTCATAAAATGGATGAATTTAGAAACTTCAAGATATGAGATTTTTGCAAATATTATTGATTTGCACATATATTATATTAAGTTTTTACAAACAATATTTATCTTAAAATATAAAATGAAAGACATTAACATGACTAAACCATCATAAAAATACACATGACAGGCATGGGTGACCGGTGAATTCCAGACCTGGTGGCAAGTACTTGCTATTGTATTTTAGTTGCAGTTTATATTTTTCAATATAAGTTTGTCTGTAGAAATTATTATAAAATTATTTTAATAAAATTATACATTATTGTAAGTACCAATGGTAGTGAAAATAGACTGGTTTGTATGTATTATTGTCATATAAAATGTAATTATATATAAGATTTATTATTTGAAAGATAACTAAAATCAATATTATGTGAATTTTAAAGAAATTATTAAATAAAGTCCAAATTAATAAATATGTAGCAAATGATTGAAACTATATTTATAATAAATTTAAAATATTAACACTGACTCTTATTTCTTAGCATCTTCAAATAATAATAATGACTCATAACATTATATTAAATATAAGAAACTAATATTTCTAAATGTTTATGTATATTATATATAATATAATATGATCAACAAGGTGATTCCTTGTCAAATTTTGGTTAGGTGTCACTGCTTCAACTCTAATTTCATCTCTGGGTTTAGATCTTAGTTCTTATCTCTATGTTCATCTCTAAATTTCATTCTACAAATCATTGCTAGTCTTATAAAATAATTCTTGATCAACATTTTTTTATTAGGCCTCAGATTAGTCTCTTGATCAGAATTGTAATCAAGTATCCTAACATGAATTCTAAACTTCTCATCAATTCTTACATTTTCCCTCTCAACAATGGTTTTAGTTATCTGATTAAAACATTTGCATGTCTTAATTTTCAAAGAAAATTGAAGAAACATACCTTTACTAGTCTTTCAATCAAACTTTCTAATATCATAATTTCTCTTAATGTAACATTTACTTCAAAAGACTCTAACATACTTAATTGAGGGTGTATGACCAAACCAAAGTTCATAGGGTCTCTTACAAGTGTTTTTTTAATTTATATCCTATTCATAGTGTACACTATTGTGTTCACAACTTATCTCCAAAAGATCTTAGATGCATGTCCTGAAGCATCATTCCTCTTTCTCTCTCTATTATTATTTTGTTTCTCTTTTCTATTTTCCCATTCTTCTCAAGTGTCTAGGTTATAGGTTAGAGATCGAAGAGTGGCCAAGAGTGGTTGAGTGTGGGAAAATGTGGTGTCTAAGAGAAGACATTAAAAAGGAAGAATAGAGCACAAAGACTCTGATTTGATCAAGTGACCACAAGAAAGAGATTGCATTGGCATAATGAGTAGAAGACTCAAGGAGACAAGCTTGTAGGGTGGACAAGCTGTTAGAGCTGCAAAGGAAGAAAGCCAAGAAAATTTGTGAGCTTTAGTGTGATCTAAGATTTGCAAGATTGAGTTGTAAGTTACATCAGGTCAAGGACTTCCTAGTACTCTCTAGCAATTGTATTAGATAATGGAAATCCTATGGACTTAGGTTTGCCTAAAAAACATTTGTAAATCCTTTAATAGGGTGACATTTAAAGTTGAATTTTCTAGAATTTTGTAACTAAACGCACTCCTAATAGGGTGTTGAAATCCTTTAATAGGGCCACATCTAATAATGTGTTGTAGCCTTCACTATGGTAGGCCTTTAATAGGGTATCACTTCAGAAGGGTGAGAAAGAAGGTAGCATGTTGCTGGTGGTTTTTCCCAAATTGGGTTTCCATGTAAATCACTATGTTATGTGTTGATTTCATGTGTTTCATTAGTCTAAATTGATTTACAGTAACTTGCTAGGATAAAGTTTTAAGACTAAATGCATGATTGTAAGAATTTGGTACAGATCTAATACCATGTAAGAATTTTCCTTAAGGAAAGATTCACCCAAGATCACAAAGCACAACCACAAGAACTTAGTAGACCAAAGAGTGTGATCAATACGATAATGCTTTCTATTATTAGAAGCATGTAAGCATGTAGAAGCATGTACATACACACTAGGAGAGCTTGTATATAAAGGCCTCTAAGATGCATCTAGAATATCTCTAGAAACAACTAGGAGATAAGATAAGCATTGATAACTAAGGAAAAGCCTTATCCAACATTCTAGATGAGTGGATAAGAATGAGAAGGTTGTAGACACTATGTGCTTAATTAATGTGCTAACTCATATGTTGTAGACAACATATGCATTTAAGAGGTGTGGACACATGTGTTGTCAACATGAAAACTCACAAGAGTATGCATACTCCTAGGTGAGTAATAAATAAATAATAAAATATATGCATTAACCTATGTAAACTTAAGTAAGTGTAAATAGTAAATACTTATTTACACCAACACCCCCCTTAACTATAACTTAGGGGAATGCCCTTAAGCTTACATTATCTAGGACAAAAATGTATAATAGGTCCTAGCTACTAGGCCATGTTAGGTACCTATGTACACAATGCAAATGCAAATGCAATCTCTCATAAAATGGAGAAAGAGGGAAAATCTTGTGGGAAAAAACCCTCCCCAAAAAGAGAGATGAAAAAGGATGCATGAATGGATGGAATAATCAAGAACTTCCCATTACAACATACATCCAGTATATAAAATAGAGAATTAGGAGAAGGAAAAAACCCTGAAGAGTTAAAAGTCCCCCTCAAAGAAGGAGAAGAAGGAGACAAGGTAGTCCCCCACCCTAAAGGTAGTGTGTTGATTAGTGAGAAATGCTTCAATGTATAAGCTAATCCATGACCTCTGAATAATGTTCCTCCTCTTTAGAAGAATCAATGGCAAGGGTACATGAGATGCATCCCCTATATGGAGAAGAAATCTCTATGATGGATAGTATCTTTGAAACCTATTCGAGTGTCCCTATGTCGATGCTAATGATGGCTTCCTCCAAAATTGCTAAGAAGAAGTGCAAATCAAACAAGGAGTGATTGAAAACCTATTTCAAGAAACCAATAATATTCTCAAATGACAAAGAGACTTCATGTAGATGTTATACATAAGTATCCACAATCACATTAGCCTGTAAAGACTGATCTTGTAGAGAATGGACATGAGGGTCAAAGTGGGCCCTTCCAACAACTGTAGAAGAATCATCCTGAGCAAAGAGAAGTGGTAAATCATCAAAGAATTCTTACAAATCTATTGTGTGTGACTAAAAGAATAGAGCTGAAATGTTTGGCAAGAAGTTGTCACCTAGAAAACCATGTGTACCTTGTTATGCTGAAGTACATGAATCTATCATTGTAGTAATGAATGAATTATTCACCTCAGATAGAAAATAAATATCACCAATAGTTTCTCCCACATCTTCAATGTGAGACTCCATGAAAAACCTTGCAATGTTTGGAAGAAAGTCATCCCATGAAGCTAAAGTTGGAAGACATGTAATTTTTGGCTATACTAAATTAGGTGCATTTATGGCTACAACTAGATTAGTAGAATCAACAGCAGTATCAAGAGGTCAGATCTCTTTTGGAATTGGAGGAACCATGAATAAAGCCACAAAAAATAGAATTTCATCTAAAAAAGGAGGAACTGTGGGATCTCCATTTTTTTCCAAAGAGCCATTCACATATCATATAGGTGAATGAGCTTGTTAATGACATGCTTAGTACTAGAACTCATATTTAGGATAATAATATCCTAGAGTTTATAAATAGGTGGATGTATTTTAGTGTCAAAGATTAGTTCATTGGAACATAAATAAAGAAATACTTCCTTGTGCTCACTTCTTAGATGATCAATGACTAAAGCACTCAATTTTTTATAGTTTCTTTTTGTCAATGATGGTCTAATTCCAAATTGACATGTGTCACAAAACTCCTCCATGAGATTAATTAATATATGTACCTACCAAAATATAGAAATAATCAATCAACCCCCGCCCCCCAATGTATGATTCATCACTTAGTGTAATGGCCACATGCCAATTTAGGGTCTATTTCTAAAAGCAATATTTCTATTCACAAAATTGATAATTTGATAATTGATCTGGAAAGTAGAAAAGAAAAATGTACTTTCAAAAAAAATGGAACCTGATTTGGAATCTAGATAAACCCGTACCAAGCATTTGAAGTGGCAAAAACTGAGATTTACAACTTGCAAAAAAATTTAGGAATATAGATCTCAAACCACCTACACTAATGTTATTATCACTATTGTTATTATTTTTCCTGAATTGCAGCCGCATCTCCAAAAATCAAATGGCTCTAGATTTTGCCTCAGTTATCCAATTTGGATCAAACAAAATTTGATTTGGGAGTTTTTTGACCTTTTGAATATGATGCAAATATCTGATTTGCACCAATAAGCTTCAATCTTCAACTTCAAAATATCTCTCCTACAGGCCTGATGACCAATTTTTTGGAGAAAAATAATGCAAATTTGAAAAAAATTGCAAAGAGATAGATGAAAAAAATGTAGATCTGAGAATTAAATGTACAAATCTGAAATGATCATACCAATTTTGCCTCAATTTTGACTATTTCCCAACATAGAAAAATTTATAATCAATTCATTGAATTGACATTCTACATTCAAAAATGAGGTCCACTGTAGCTCTAGATGCTCCCAATTTTTGCAAATTCTCTAGATTCAGGTCAAGGTGTTGAAGCAACTATGGTCTCAAATGGCTAGTGATGATAATCTACCTAAGCTCTGATACCATGTAAGAATTTGGTATAGCTCTAATACCATATAAGAATTTTCTTTAAGGAAAGATTTACCCAAGATCAAGGAGCACAACCACAAGCACTCAGTAGACCAAAGAGTATGATCAATATGATAATGTTTTATATTATCAGAAGCATATAAGCATGTAGAAGCATGCACATACATAATAGGAGAGCTTTTATATAAAGGCCTCTAAGATGCATCTAGAATATCTCTAAAAATAACCAGGAGATAAGATAAGCACTGATAACTAAGCACAAGCATTATCCAACATTCTAGATGAGTGGATAAGAATGAAAAGGTTGTAGACACCATGTGCTTAAATAGTGTGCTAACTTCTATGTTGTAGATAGCATGTGCATAAAAGAGGTGTGGATCCTTGTGTTGTCAACATGACAACTCACAAGAGTACACATACTCCTAGGTGAGTAATAAATAAATAATAAAATATATGCATTAACCTAAGTAAATTTAAGTAAGTGTAAATAGTAAATACTTATTTACACCAACAATGATAGATTGAATGGGTTCACTATATTTAAGTGAAAAAGTTTGAATTGGACATTTTGGACCTTGAATAACTAATTCACACCCCCCCTCCCCTCCCTCTCCAAGTTATTCTAAACAATTCTAACATATGTGGTAAATTTCTTGCTTGGAAATAATATCATCTCTTCTTTTCCATTACGCATTCCTTACATGCAATATTAGAAGGATTCATAATTTTAGGACAATCTCTATCTCCAAATAGAGTGCAGACTTTCATAGTGTTATCAAAGTTTATATGATAAAATCTCTTGTGCCACAATTTACCATCATCCACCTTATTGACTAAACATGTCATCCTAGTAGGATTCCACTCAAATACATTATATTGTGTCTTTGTACTACTACCAATCAATGTGTCATCTTTTTATTTGATAATGCATGTCTTATCTATGAAATATAAATGATATCCATTGTCCACTAGCTTTCCAACACTCAAAAGATTATGTTTCAAACACTCAACAAAGTAAATATCATCAATTTTAACTAGTCTTTCCATTGGGTGTAATTAATTCTTTTCTTTTTATAAAACAATCTATATTGTTTTCAAATCTAAATATTCCTTCATCATAGATATTAAATAAAATAAACTAATTCATATCTAAAACCATGTGATGGGAACAACCACTATCAATAATCCAATTAGATTTCTTCTTTTGAACTTGTGATAGTAATTTTTTTTTCTCTAACCTTTTGTTTTTTTGGCTTTCTTCTTTAGTAGCAATAGATCCTATTTCATCATCACTTTTACTTAGGATTTCTCCTACTTTAGTATTCAATTCATCCTTATCAGTAGATATACATTCCTTAGCATTTCTTGATTTATAGACATTTCTTGATTTATAGACATTTCTAGTCTTTCTTACTCTCTTAGGGCATGTAGAATAATAATGGCCATATTCATTACAAGTCCAATATTAAAAGATTTTGTTGAACTTAGGTTCTCTCTTCATTAGTAGGGAATGTTCTTCCTAAATATTATTTTGTTCTTGAACTTTTGTTCAGATTCTACTAGCATAGTCTCCACTTGTACTTGCACTCCTTAAAGGCATAGGTTGAAAACTCAATGTGGTGAAAGTGGTTTCAACATTAAGAAATTCTCCACTCTATCACATGCACATTTCTACTCATTCTAATATTCCAAGAAGAGTCTCTCTTGTATTATTTTTTGAAAAGGGAATTACTTGTTCAATAATTTTTTATTTCTATTTGTATGCAGGTTTGAAATTCTTCAATACCTTCCATATGACCTCATCTTCAAATTTTTCTCCTCCACAATTTTTAATTCTTGCAATAATTTATGCTATTCTGCCAAAATAACTTCTTGTAGATTTATCATCCATCATTTTAGCATCTTGCTATAGACATGTCCAATTTTTTAATCTAAGATTTTTAGCATGATTATTACCCTCAAATGTACTTTTCTAAAAAAAATTAATTTTTGGAGAAACTCTCAAAGATTTTACTAGAGAAAATAAAATTTCAAAAAGAGCTAATAATAGTACTTCTCTTATAAGTATATTGAGTATGAATATAAATCTTTTTGATCTTCATTACAACTTTCAAGATTCTTTTCCTCAATCAAATCCTTGTTAATATTAGTACAATCAACCTATAATCTAGGCCCATACATATAAAATGTATCTTTATCTATTCCTTCCAACTATCATAGTTGAATCCTTCAAACTTTAGCCTTTCTTTCTTGAACTGTGTCCTTGATCTCTTTAAGTTGTTAAAATTTTCCTTCAAGGAATTGATGCTCTTGTTGGAATTATGTTGTCACTTGTGACAACACTTATTTTATTCTAAATGCTTACTGAGCTCATCACTCAATTTGCAGTTTATACTGAGCATTTAGTGCTTACTAAGCTTAGCAGTTAATCAGTTTACACCAAGCATTCTTGAAGCTACGGAGTAAATATAGGCAATGTGAAGACCAGAAATGTCTATCAAGCTTCTCAATGTCTACCATGCTCCATGGTGTCTATCGAGTAGTAATTTTTTTTAATGGAGATTCAGTGTAGACCGAGCATTGGAAGAATCATTGTTTACCAAGTGAAGCAAGGTAAACTCAGTGTGCAGTATCTACTGAGTGAAACTACATCTACTGAGTCACCAGTAGTTATTGAGTTTAGAACTACATCAAGTGATTAGTATGGATTGAGACTTCACTTCTATCGAGTGCATGATGATGCTAAGTAATGTAGTGGATGTCATGTATAAGAAGGTCACCAATTTAGTTCAGTGAACCTGAGTTATTTACTATTGAGTTGACTTTGTAATGTATTTGTTCACTTGTGTTTTGGTCGACCTTGCAATTTTGTAAATTTGAAAGGTATATGTGTAAGGTGTATTGTAAGATATTGCATGTATCAAGTAATAGTGAAGTAATGTGAAGTAATTTTGAAAAGTAACTGCGAAGAATTTTTAGCAACAATTCAAGGAATACAACAAGGTCAATATAGAGGCAGAAACATTATATCCATCACATAAGGTGATCAGTGCATAAAGGATCTTATTAGTAATCAGTTGTAAGTAGATCCACTACTTCATCTTAATAGGTGAATTAGCTTCTAAATCCTTTAATAGGGTAGACTTAACAGTCTTTGTATAAATCTCTTAATCGAGTGCATACTTCATTGTATGTTTGTAAATCCTTTAACAAGGTGGACCTAGCAATCCTTTGTGCTCCTAATAGGGTAGATCACTAGAAGTGGTCAATGTAAGCCTTAACAAGCCAACTTTATGTTGTAGTATTAAAGTTTTGTGGGTATCATTGCCACCCCAATTTTACTTTCTGTTTGGAAGGTTTCTAGGTCACCAAAATATTGTGTGATGAATGTTTTATCTTTCAGTACTAATGTATGCAACAGTATAGATGGATGTGTGGTAAATTTAAAAGAAAGTTTTAAAGTTATTAATTCACCCCTCCCCTCTTAGTAACTTGTCATATCTTGAATATTTCCAACAATTTTTATCAGAGCATTATGGTTCTTAGGATAAAATTTTGGTAGCTTTAGCAAAGATCTAAAGACAAATGGAAATATTCAGACTTGACAAGGCAATTGAAAATGAAAAGCTAGATCTAGAGATGGCCATATATCAAATCAAAGAAGAAAAGGAGCATCTTTCCCAATCCTTGAAAAGAAGAAAGGAACTTGCAAGACAAATGGATGACCATCAGTATGTTGAAGAAAAGATTGAAGACTTTTTCCCATCAAGCAGCTCAGATGAAGCTAATGAGGCAGTCAAGGAACTCCTAGCAAAGAATGGCTCTCTACAAGAAGAAGTAAGGAAACTCAAAAGATAAAAAGAAATCCAATCAATTAGGCTATGTGAAATTTTGGAACAAAGGAATAAGGCAAATGAAGACTTGGAGGAAAGAAAAAATGAAGAATAGAATCAACCCAATCAGCATGAAGATCTCATTGATCAAATTAATCATTGGAGCAAATGAAGAAATCAAAATTCTCAAAACACAAAATGAAAGAATAAGAAGTGATCTAAATTATGAAAGTGAAATTAATGAAAGAATAATGAGAGAACTAAGATATGAAAAGAAAATCATTGAGAAATTGAAGAATGACCTAAATTCTAAAAAACAAATCAATGAAAGGATGTTGAAATCACAAAAAGACATGAATCAATTGAATCAAAAAAATGAGTAGAATCTTCATAGGAAAAAAGGTAAAGTAGGACTTGGATACAATGAAGAACAAGGTGAATCTTCCAAGAAAGGTGCAAAAAGGAATAAAAACCCTCATGCAATCATTGTGAAAAAATTGGTCATACACATCAAACAAATGTTGGAGCAATGGAAAAGTAAAATTCAATGGGAAGTGCTACAACTACAATCAGCATGGCCACAAAGCCAATGAATGTAAGGAGAAACCAAAATTTGAAGGTAAATGTCACAAATACAAAAGGCATGGTCACAAGGCATCTCAATGTAGATCCAAATCATTCAATCCAACCGAACAACTTGTAAAGGCAATATTTGGATGGGACTACAATACTTGGTGTAGATGTCATTATTGTGGAGAATATGGACACACTAGTATAAATTGTGCAAGACATCACCTAAGGAAGAAGGATGCTACTATAAGGTGTTAGACATGCACTAAACTCAGTCATATAGCTAAAAACTGCATGAATATTGGAAAAGTTGAAGATGAAATGAAAGCAAGAGCTGGCAACATAAGGAAACAAATGAAGTAGCAATGGATTCCTAAATCTACTAAATATACAAGCTCAAATCATGGAAGTGAAGTCACTCAAGAAGTAGGTGACTCCATCCCCTCAAATTAAATTGCTAAGAATGTGTTGGAGCTGTACTCAGCAAGAAAATCATAAGCAGTTCCAAGAAATATGAGGAATGCAAATGATCCAATCAGTATTCTAGATACACTAGGATCACAGAAAGGTTATCTTTCATTGAGTTGCATCAAACTCCACCGAGGAAAGTTGGTAGTAGACCTTACCGAGTGAGGTTGGGAGTAAAGGAAATTTGGTTTTTTCACTGAGTTGATACTCTTGCCGAGTTAGGTCAATGGATGATAGTATGTCACGTACTTTGTCATAACGGGACTTGGAATTTATGGCAAATTTTCATCAAAAAGGGAAAAATTCAACTTCATTTTTCACCATGTCTTCAGAGCAAAGAGATTTAAAGTGCATTCAAGCAATTCCAAGTGATTCCAAAAAATTTTGAGCGAATTTGCAATTAGGGAATTTGTTCAAAGATTTCCATCACTTACCGAGCAGTAATGGCATCTAGAAGCACTAGTAGTAATAAGGAAAAAAAAAGGATCACAGATGTTGGTCAAGGGTGTAGAGTGGGAAGCACCAAATTTCAAGTAAGTTCCAACAGTGGTGAAGGCACTTGACCCTAATGGTGCACAATCAAAAATTCCACCAATTTTACTTTCGATTAATGATATTCACACTCATTTTAATTGTTCAATTCAAGAGATAGGAACCCTAGAAATGGATAGTGCTTTAGAAAAAATGTGTGTTGATGGCTCATTGAAACCCAAGCACAAGTATTTGGAAAAAAAAGGGTTGACACACATATCACACCTACCAAGAATCTTTTAGATAAAAATGGATTAGGTATATTCTTAGCCATGTACACAATGGTTAGTTATGGTTGGAGTAGCCCATATTGATCACCAAAAAGATGATTCACAAGATTACTAGCCTTCCCATTCTGAGCAAAGCTAAATCCACCAAAACCCTAGTCAAGATGAACTCTAGAAGAAAACCCTAGTTGAGTGGGATGGTAGAGGTTTGAAAATTAGCATCATTACTAATGTGGAGCTGAGGCTCAGAATTCATGTAATTTCCCACAAGATTTATAGTTCCAATCATTTAAACAATGTGTCATGTGAGGAAGTAGACTTAGCATTCAAAGTTGTGAAGAAAAACTTAGAATTTGACCTATTAGAGCTACTATTGAAGCAACTAAACAAGAATATGGATAGCATTAGGTCATCAAAGAACAATCCCTACAAATTTGGTTCTTTATTAACATGTCTCTTCTTTTATGTGCAAAAATTCTTTCCATCAAAAGGTTCTGTCATATGGAGAAACTTGGATGTTCCCATTTTGTATCAGATAAATGAGTTTATACTAGAAATGGGTGTAAAATTTGATAGCATAATGGATAATTTTTTTGAAGAATTCAAAGAAAGAATGAACAACTAGTTTAGGATTCCTCCTAAACTTGTTGAGGACTATAAAGATGATGTATGCTTCGTGGTAGAATATGATAGAGTATACATTCAGGCAGTTAGACCCCAAGTTGCATGGGTGAAACCTCTCCCTTATGAGGTCAATATTGATGAAATGAGGGATGTCATTGAAGCACTAGTAAATGAGCTTGAAGATCCCAAGAAAACTATCTTTGGCACTTATGATGAGACAAAAGCTAGAATTGAATTGGAAATTAAGCTACCTAAAGCAATCAACAAAGTTAAGAGGAAGATGAAAACTACCACTGGTCCCTTAATGCTTACTAAGGGAAAAGGAGAGGATGAAGAAGAGGATCAAGAACAAGAAGATGAAGAGCAAGAATCAAAAAAGGAGGCAGAGCTAGCAAAGAAGAAAGGAAGGGTTATCATTACTAAACCTCCAAAATGTTTTCACCAAGAGAAGAAAAGGAAAAGATAAAGGTGAATTAGTATTCAAAAAGCCCCAACTTACCTTCCAAGAAAGGCTAAAATAGATGGAAGAAGGAGCTGGCATCACAAACTTCAAGGTTTTAAAGTTTGAAACTAGAACTAATGCAGAGAAGATGTAGATTGAGGAGCTAGTACTCACCAAAATGAGAAAGTGGAAGTATTCACCAGATTTGATTGCTCCTCAAATCTCAAAATAATTATTAGTAAGATTGCAATTGAGGTGGGAGTCAGCCACATAGATAGCCAAGGAGATCTATGAACAATCCTTGAAGAAACTATTACCAAATCTCACTAAGGTAGAAGTAAAGGCAGCCATGAAGAATAATGAAGGTAAAATGATGATCAGATTTCATAGTTGTTTGATTCTAATTAAGGACATTGAGCACGTTGTAAGAGATTCAACAAACATGTGGAAGAATATCTATCATCTGCATAAGCCTAGTGATGATCTAGTTGAGATCAAGGATGATGATAGTGATAGTGATGATGAAGAAGATGACAGCACTCCATGTACTATTTTTAATGTTGAAGATTATCAAGCACTAAGGGATAATGATGAAGAGAAAGGGGAAGAAGCTGAAGAGGAAGGCAAGGAGGAAGTGAATGAAGAAGATGATCCAATGAAGATTGCAGTAGAAGTCATTGCTTCCCTTCTTCACTCTCCACCTAAGCTGACAACATCATCAGGGTTGGAGTTAGCTTTAGTAGGATTGATTGCATCTACATCAGAAATATCATTTGCTCCTACCACCCCACACCTCCATGCATCTTCTATGGAAGTATCAGTTACTTCATCTACCAAGCTATAGCCCTCTTCATCAACACCCGAGCAATCCATCACAACAATGTGGACAACTATCAATTCCACAACTGTGTCAACATCTTCTACTTCATGTATAGTAAGTCTACCAGCCCATTCTACAATTTTTTCTACCATATCTCTAACTGCACCAATTTTTGTTAGTTCTTCAATTGTAAATTTTCTAGCTTGTACATTACCTATTGGTACATCATTTTTGGGAAGCACATCAATTTTGGATACAGTTGGTACTTCTCTTAGTTTTCCTCCAATTGGACCAATACAAGTTTTTTCTGCTAGTCCATCTATATCAACTATTGTTTCTGTTTCTAAATCCAAGGAAGTAAGCACTAAAGTAAAACCAAAGACTCCTCTAAAACTTCTACTTACTGGTAATAAAATTGATGTAGATGTAGACTTGGATAAAGAAATTATTATCCCCAAGATAGATTTGGACATTGCCTTAGCCAACAAAATGAGATTGGTTAGTTAGCTTTTAGAGAAAAAGGCAAGGCAGAAGCAACTAAGAGAAGAGAGGGATAGAGAATTCATAATAATTGAGAATGCCAAAAACATAATTACTAAAACTATAGGTGTTGATGTTGATCCATCTCAACACATTTTGTTACAATTAGAAGAGTTTGTAAATAAGTTCAATGAGGACATTTCTAGCCAAGAGGAGCTAATTGAAAAGATAGAGAAGAAATTTGACAATAAGGTGCTTAAGCACATTGCAATAAAGTAGGTAGAATTATCCACAATTTTGAGCAACCTTGAGCAATCTTTTACAAATGTAATGTTACTTTTTGGCAAGCTTTCTAATGTTACTGAGTACACCAAGGATGTTAAAGAAAAATTAAATAAGATTGATGTGGACATGAAGGCTAGTACTCAAATGTTATAGCTTGACCATAGTTCAAGCTCATCACATCACATGAAGGTGAAATTTTTGTTAGAAATGTAGGCAGAGCTACTTAGAGAAGAAGCTAGGATTAGGTCTACATTGATTGGCATCTAGAATATTATCCTTCTAATCATGGACCAAATGCAGAAACATATTGCTTATTCAAAAACATTGATCCAAGACAATAATTTTTCTATAGTAGATCATATGATTGAACTTTCTATAGAAGTTCAAGTGGCACTCTCCATCTTCAAAATTTTGCAAGATAATTGGGATAAGACATTGTCTCTTATTCTCAAGGTACACTCCAAATTTCTCTCACATTTTAGTGTCTCTGTTTGAATTTATTGTATATACTCTTTGTCATTATTGTCAAAAAGGGGGAGTATGAGATGAACAAGAGAAGAGAGAAAGGGGAGTAAAAGATACTTGTGGAGAAATAAGAAAGAAAATAAATTGACATATGTACAAATAAAAGCTATGTATATATTATGCCATATGTATGGGGGAGATATGTAAGATATATATTTATATATAGTAGCTTTACAAAGATTAATTTTTAAAATCAAAATCGGAATGTTAGTTAACATAAGTTTTGGTTCATAAGTGTTTTTGTCTCTAATGCTAAAGAGGAAGATTGTTGGCATTATGTTGTATTTGTCATTACTGAGAACACTTATTCGATTCTAAATTCTTATTGAGCTCATCACTCAATCTATAGTTTATACCGAGCATTTAGTGGTTACCTTGTAAGCTTAGCAATTAAGTAGTTTACACTGAGTATTCCTGAAGCTACCGAGTAAATATAGGAAATGTGAAGATCAACAATGTCTATCGAGCTTCTCAATGTCTATCATGCTCCATAGTGTCTACTGAGTAGTAAGTTTGTGTCATGGAGATTTAGTGTAAACTGAGTGTTGGATGAAGCAGTGTTTACCAAGTGAAGCAAGGTAAACTTAGCATGCAGTATCTACCAAGTGACACTACATCTACCAAGTCACTAGTGGTTACTGAGTTCAAAACTACATCAAGTGATTAGTATGGACTGAGCCTTCATTTCTACTGAGTGCATGATGATGCCAAGTAATTTAGTGGATGTCATGTATCAGAAGGTCACCAAGTCAGTTCAGTGAACCTGAGTTATTTACTATTGTGCCGACTTTGTAATGTATCTATTCACTTATGTTTTGGCTGACCTTGCAATTTTGTAAATTTGAAAGTTATATATGTAAGGTGTATTGTAAGATATTGCATGTATCAAGTAATAATGAAGTAATGTAAAGTAATTTTGAAAAGTGCTTGTGAAAGATTTTCAGTAGCAATTCAAGGAATACAACAAGGTCAATACAAAGGTAGAAAAGTTATATCCATCACATAAGGTGATCAGTGCATAAAGGATCTTATCAGAAATCAAGTGTAAATAGATCCAATGCTTCATCTTAATAGGTGAATCAACTTCCAAATCCTTTAATATGGTAGACTTAATAGTCTTTGTATAAATCTCTTAACTCAATGCATACTTCATTATAAGTTTGTAAATCCTTTAACAAGGTGGACCTAGTAGTCCTTTGTACTCCTAATAGAGCAGATCACTAGAAGTGGTCAATGTAAGCCTTAACAAGCCAACTTTATGCTGCAATATTAAATTTGTGTGGGTATCATCCCCACCCCAGTTTTACTTCATATTTGGAAGGTTTCTAGGTCACCAAAATATTGTGTTCTTTTGTGTGATGAATGTTTTATCTTTCAATAATAATGTATGTAGTAGTATAGATGGATGTGTGGTAAATTTAAAGGAAAGTTTCAAAGTTACTGATTCACCCCTCCCCTCTCAGTAACTTGTCATATCTTGAATATTTCAAATAGCTTTAGTCCTAGTTTTTAGAAAGTAAAGTCCACCAAGATATCTGAGAGGGTGGGAGAGTAAGGATGAATTAGTTATTCAAGTAAAATAACTCTCAATATCCTTATTAATTCAAAATTATGTAAGTATTAGATGCAACAACCAAAGAAATATCCACCAATATAATAATACTAGATATGTTAATTAGGGAAAACCTTGATGAGAGGGAAAACCCTTGTAGGGATGATACCCACAAATTGATGTATTACCAATCAATATATATGTATGTATGTATGTATCTATGTATGTATATGTATATTATATATATATATGTATATGTATATGTATATGCATATATATATATGTATGTATGTATGTATATATATATGTACACACACACACACACACACACAAACACACACACACACACAAGTTCCTTGTGAAAGGATGGACCCTATTAGGAGTTAATTAAATACATTTGGGAGGATGCACCAAATTGAGGTGCCAAAAAGATGAGACACAACACAAATTTCTAAATTTTAAAAGCATGCACATATCATAGTGGGCACTTACTTTTCCTTAGGCTCCACAAGCCCTAGGCTAGTGGAGCCCAAGCCAAAGCATGTGCTTACTTATTAAAAACTCTATAAATGGACTTCAAACTTGCAACCCATTCTATTTTTGCTTATTTCTTTGTGTTGGTTTCTTCTTTCCTCTCAACAATACATGCACAATTTGTGAAATTTGAAGAATGTTCTCTTCAAAATGCCTCCTCTTCATTGAAGATCAAGATTAGGATTGTCAAATATGGTTTCTACTCTTCTTTTTGAATTGTTTTGTATGCTTTTATATTTTTTGTATTGTTTTGGATTTTTTCTAATTTTGATTAAAAAATATTTATTTATTTAAAAGACAATTGGTTTCTTATTAGGAAATATGAACAATCAACTACCAAATCTCCAACTTGATCAATGAAATCAAAATGAAAGCCCTCCACAAGAAGAGAAAGAAATTATGCAACATCCACTGATTGGAAGACCTCCTCCTAACACCCAAGACAATATAATAAATGAAATAAAAAGAGGGGGAAATGAATTAGAAGAAATAATTGGTAGGTTGAAATATTTTGGAAAACTAATCCTATGAAGGCACACTTTGCACCCTTCCTTGAGTCTATTATGAGCCATGTAGCATTTGTTAGTAGTCAGTTAGATATTGGATGTGTTAAGAGAGAAGAACAAAGAAGATATTATTCAAAAAAATTATCCTATAAAGATGTAAGAAAAAAGGTGGTGCAAGAGAACCTAAAGTATTTAAATCCATTTGGGTCATTTATATTGTATTTGGGTCAAGTTGTAAAGGCCATGAAGCCATTTTGTCAAAAATGTAATAGTCGCAT
Source organism: Cupressus sempervirens (assembly GCA_028749045.1). Classification (NCBI taxonomy): domain Eukaryota; kingdom Viridiplantae; phylum Streptophyta; class Pinopsida; order Cupressales; family Cupressaceae; genus Cupressus; species Cupressus sempervirens. The sequence goes on along the minus strand of CM053786.1, from coordinate 834,589,081 downwards.
AAAAAGTTGTAAAATGCAACATTGAGAAAGTTGCTAACAATAAAAAAATGATGTAAAAAGGTATATGGATGGTCTTGGTGGTAGTTAGGAAAGTTTATAACTATCAAATGGATATAAATACTATTATATGGTCGAACTAAATCAATTTGGAGAAGAGGAAATACTTTGATACATTTTTGGTGCATTCTATTGTTGTTTTGATTAGTGTTTTAGTTTTAGTGTTGTTTCCAGGAATTATATGGAATTGTACAGCCTAGGAAACATGTAATATACTAATGGATAGATATAATGATTAATCCTCCTTCTCATGCTTTTGGTTTGGTTCAATTTTATAAAGAAATGAATAAGTTATGAGCATTTTTGTGAAAGTGGGTATTTGCATATTTAAGATTCTCTGAATACAGTCATGTTGTAGCATGTGGCATGGACATCTCTTGGAGATTCAAGACCTCTAATAATATTCATTGAAAATATATATGAGCTAAATTTTATTTCCAATTGGTTTTAATCATTTTTATTTTTATTTGTGAAGTTATGAAGAATTGAGTGAAAACTGCTTTTAAATGCCTTCAATGGTGTTGTGGGAAAATATTTGTGCTTATACATTGATTTATGTATTGGATAAATTAATGGCTTTCAGATTTGGAAACCAGACTGATAAATAGATAATGTGGAATTGGTTTGGGGTTATTTGAATTTGTTTTGTGAAAGTTATGTGATGCCCTAGTAAGGGTTACCAGTTTTATTTCTAGTTTATGACAGAGAAAATGGGTCTTGGTGTAGATAGTATAATTTGAAATTGGTATATTATGTTATACTAAGACTTGGATATGTTTTAACAAGTATAATTTTGATAAATTCTACTAAAGGGTCTTTCAAGAAGACATTTAGAACTGAAGTTGTGAATAATGGAACCAGATATAGAAATCAGAATATTTGAATGGAGAGGAATTGTTATTTTTGTATTAAAACATGTTGTGTTTTGCATCATGAGATGCCTCTAACAATGGAATTTATTTAATGGATATTGAAGGGATTAGCATGTATCCTACTAAGAATTTGGTTTTTTCATTGCATCAAAAGGACATAGAAAAAGGTACATTATGTGCATTGTTTAAAAAGCCTAGAGAACAAGACATTGTTAAATATACAACTAAAAGGTTCCCCATCAATTGATGCATACATGATGATATTAGAAATAACTTTTGGGTTAGATGGTAGATGGTGTTTGATGTCACTCCCTACAATAATAATGAGGTTCCAATGTATTTCTTAAAAAACTTGTATTGTCAATTTGTCCTTGCGAAGATCACCAATTATTTTGATATGTTAGATTCTCAGGATAGAGGTGGGTGGTCATCATTTGAGAGGCTGGGGGTGTGTCATGATGCTAATGTAGTTAGGGAATCTCGTGTGGAGCCATAAGGTAAGTATGTGATTATTCTTTCAATTTTAAAGAAACTTGTAGAGACCAGCACTCTAGGGACTATCAATGCTTTGACATAGACCCTCATTCATTGTGCTAGTCCATTAGTTGAGGAGTAGCCTTCTTTGAATCATGATCACATGTGCACATCATGTGGATCCTTATGCATGTTTGGCAGTCATGTTGGAGACATTATGGATGATGGGCTAGTTATTGATGAGATCCTAAGTGACACGTTTGGAATTGACACATAGGTGAATTACAACTATAAAAAAATAATTTGACCACATTTTGAAATTACAGTGAATGACTAATTAATTAGCATGTCTTGACATTGTTCAAAATTCAAGGTAACAGTGTTGATGGCCCTAGTATAGATTCCCTGACCCCATTTTATGTCTCATCAATGAGTTAAGAGGTATGTATCAATTTAATCATTTAAATTAATACATAAATTTATTAATTAATCATGTGAAGGATTGACAAAACAAATTTATCCATGTGCATTATTTATCTATTAGACCATCGACATTCACAAAGGACTCTAAGCCTAGGCATGATATGATATTCATAAAGGTACATTTGTTTCATGTTAATTTAATTCATTTGATTATATCTATTTCATGTTTCATGTTACATGTAGATTGTGTTGGTGCTCAAAATTGCATGGTCAATTTTGAGCACCATTGAAAAATTGAGCCCTATAAATGCTTTGTGAAGCCTATGTACCCAGCTGTTGAGTTAATGCATAAATGGTGTTTAATGTTTCTAACACCCTTCATTTAGTCTGTTCACATATTCTATGATGATAAATTGATATTCTGAGCTGTTTGGCGAATTTCTATTTTGAGCCAATTTTAAATATGTATTTTACCCTAAGTGTTAAACAACAACAAGAGGGTGTGTTTGCCAGTGAATATCTTGCACCCAAAAATGTCTCATAATTTTTCCACTTTGGGAGTGTCTAATTTCCACACCTAAGAGCCTATGTTTCATTTTTTGAGTCGTTTCGAGTCCGTTTGACTAGGTTTTGAATTCCCCAAAGTTGGTAGTTTATTGTTTTCATGCTTTTGCCCTTTGCACACATTTCTGGGAAGCCCTGTTTGATGTGCTATAACTTTGACCCAGTTGACCAAAATGTTGAAATTCTTATTGCGTTGTATTGTATATGTCAGAGACTTGTTATGTTTCAAGTTTCAGCTTATGAAAAATCCATTTGCTCAGTTTTCAAGCATGATTCCAAACACAATTTCTAAAGTTTTACTGTTGTTAGCATTTGTAGATTTGTCAGAACCCTTGTTCGTGATGTCATAACTTAAAACTCATGATTGGTAAGGTCAAATGGATTGTACCACTGCATTTTCCTCTAAAAATACTTCAAGTGTGCCAATTTTCAAGTCATGATGAATCCATTTGCATACTTTTCCAGGTCAGTTCCATTTGCAAAAATTGATTTCTTGTCATTCTTTCCAATCTACAGATTCCAAGTAGCCCACTTTGATTGATCGCCATTTGCCTCCTATTATTCATCATGAGCCCAAAGTATAGATCCACAATGTCCTTGTGATAGAGTACCAATACCCCAAATTTCGTCTTCCCAAGTGTCAGTTTGCCTAGTTTCCAAGCCATATCCAAACCCAGTTTGTTGTTTTTTGACATGTTTTCTTGCAGGTAATTCAGAGTAAGCAACTTTGACGGTCAATATCCTTTGATCCCGAATTTTTCATGAGACAAGATTCGATAGGGTAGAAATATGCAGAATAGAGATTTAGTATTGTTGATTTCAGAGCCTAGTTATCTATCCGGGTCAGTTTTTAAAGCCAACCGAGAGGCCCTGTTAGCAAAAAGTCAAAAGTTGCAGATAAGTGATGAAATGAGTTAAAATGATGTCTTAGTGATGGATTTTGATTGAAATCAGTATTAGATGTTCAGTGTATGAATTTGATGGTTCAGGTGTTCGAAAACAAATTTTTTTTAGCCAGACCCACTTTGAGGCCCGATTGATTCCATTAAATTAGTAAAATGTCATGGGGACCGTATTGCTTTTTATTATAATATTGAAGTTGAAATGTTTTGTGAACAAAAATGTGAGCATCATATTTCATATTTTAAAAGATATGTTTGAAGATGTGTAAGCAAGGAAGTTTGTTCATGTTCGATGGTTTTATAAAACCAATGAAGTTGTTGAAAATGTACCACCTCCTGCAGAACATAATGAAAGGGATCCTTTTGCGGGGGGGGGGATGCGCTTCATCTTGTTAGAATTTTAAGGTTGAATGTGTTGATGGTCTTGCATCTATATTGTTACCAGAACATTATCAGGAGTGCTTAGTGAAACTACTGTTAGGGGTAACAAATCAACTTCATATATGCTACAGACAATTTGACAATGGTGTAATCACATCCTTTGCCATAAGTCATTTGGAAGGCTACTAGCACAAAAAGGTTCTTACCTCCATTGATTTTCCTGTTCATCAAATTTCTCCAAGGTATGACCTCATAAATGATAGCTTGGATGTAGAGCATGATAGGAAAATGTGTAAATTCACACATTGTGAGCAGTCTTCCATGTCTAAGCAATAAGCCCACATTTAGAGAATGTCACTGCAGATAGGTGAAGTTTCAAGCCGTGGGTGCCAAGTATTTATTTGAAAAATACATTGGCAGGGGAGCTGGCAAAAAAAGTCTCCAGGTTCCCCACATTTTTGAGGTAGTGGCATCCATATTTTGTAGAGTTTCCAAGGAGGCAAGGGTCAGCATTGGTAGGATGTCCAATGCAGGGCCAAGTAGAGATCAAGGCAATTAATAAGGAATACATAGCAGATGTAAATGGGCAAAGAATCCAGTCTAAAACTATGCATTGCCATGCATTATAAAGACAATCACACCTCTGCCATGGTAGGTCATATTAAAGGCACAGCTAGGCATATTCAAAGAGGAATTTGCACATTAAGAAAAGAACACGCAGCTAAATAGGAAGGAGCTCACACCAAAGCAAGATATAGAAGAAAACCAGGTGGCTTGGATGTAGCCAAAGGAATGTTAGGGAAGAGTTTAAAGCTGTAGAGGGAGACCATGCATAAGAAATGAATCGAAATCCATGCATAGATGGAGAGTAGACGTCATAAAATGAACACACCTACATAAATTGAAGAAGGAAGATTAATGAATGCAAAGACGTGAGCAAAACCTTTTCAGCTAATATGCTAAGAGAGATGTTGTAAGAGGTGAAGCAGGAGAAAAATGTGTTGGGGAAACCACAGAGCATCTACAGTGGAGTGAAATCATATGTTTTAAAAAGAAATCCGCCTCATATAGAGGAACCAACCTGCAGATGCATGGGAAAGGGTAGGCAATATTAAAAGAATCACCTAGCAATGAAGGAACAGGCAGATCCATGCATGTGAAGAGGGAGAGATGCCTCAGGCAATGGGAAAGGCACTCTAGCAATAGATATGACCCTGTCAGAAGGCAAGTCATGCATGGAAGAGTAAACCTTTGCTTTTAAGGAAGTTTTCAATGCCAGTGAAGCTGCCAACTAAAGTGGGAATGCTAAACACAAAGAAAAGCCTACGGCTATAAAAGAAGTTGATAATAATAGTCAAGGATAAAGTTGCTGCTAAAAAATGAAAATCCTTGCCTATGAAAATCTCACTCATTAAGGGGCAAGGAGCAATCTACAGCCCAAGATAAGCAAACACCCACACAAGCAAGGTCATAGGCAGGAGCCTCCATGCTAGGGAAAGCAAAGAGTCATAGTCTACATTTCTAAACAAGAACAAACCCATGCATGTAAAAAAAACTTCATAGCCTCCACACACAACATTAAATTAAAAGTCCCCATGGCATTCAAAAAAGTAACCCGCAGTGTAGAATAGGGGAGTTATGAATTCGTTGGAAGAAGGAAAGTGCAGAGCAGAAAGGAGCATGTTCATAATTGATTATCCCACATCAATAAAATGAGGGGATTATTTTATGTTTAAATACAAAAACAAACAACTTCTATGATGTCTCAAAGGGATGCCTTTTAAAAAGGCAAGGGTCATGTGCAAGGTGGGGCACGTGTGTGACGTCAGCCAGTTAAAGCATTAATTTTGAACAAACATGCACGCATGATGATGTAGCGCCCAAAACCTGGATAGGCTCAAATTGTGACAAGTGTACAGATCCAATGGTGCCTGCTTCCCTACAATAAAAAGTTGCAAGGATGTTAAATAATGTAGGAAAGTGGGCTTTCACTACATGGTGATAGGTCTTAGTGGGCAATGAGTTGGCACAAACAAGCAGTTGCAGACAAAGGCACATGATGCTACCACGTGGCAGATCCTGCAGTGCTCACATTCCTGCAAAAAAGAAGATGCAAGGAAGATAAATAATGTGGGAAAGCGGGCAAGCGACATGTAGCGTAGGTCCTGGCGGCACTGACATGGAAGATATGCAAAGAGGTAGCCAATTGAATAGTGACACATGGCAGTTGGTCAACTGACGGTTGACCCAGATTTGAAGGACAAGGGAATTTAACATTGTTTGAAATATCAAAATTTTTAATTTTGAATGTCCATCAGGTTTTTAAATTTCAAAAGGGAATTTACTCTAAAAGTTTAACTTTAGATAAATTTAAAATTTTCAAATTTAAAATTTAAAATTTGTAGACAGACCTGAACTTTTGTAACAGAGGTTCATTTTTCAAATCAACGTTTTGGGCATTTCTATGAGGCTAGATATGCACTCCAATATACCGTCAAAACCAAGAAGATCTAAATTTTCCAAATATGAGGTTGGTTTTTGTATAGGTAGTAGTCTATTTGAGCTACAGGAGGATTTGTCTTAGGTACCTGAATTGCAATTATATTCAGATCAGGAAGTTATATTTGATTTTATGACATAAAAATGACTTGAATGTGGTTAAAAGATAGTTGAAATGTAGTTTGGGTCAAATTCTGATAGTATTCACTCAGTAAAATCTCAAATTTTACCAGTATTTTCATAAGGTAAATCAGATATTCTAATGACTCAACAAGGGATTTCATCATTTGTCTCAGAGATATTTTCCAATCAGTTACAATGTAATGGTGAAACAAAAGATCAGATCAAAATGGGAGGTGGAAGGAAGAAGTTATTCAGTTACAAAGGATTACATTTTAAATGGACACTTGTCACTTGAAGATAAGATCTGAGATTCTTTCCTTTTCTATATCTTTCTATCTTTTGTTCTTTTTAGGGGTTCCAATTTTTTGCTACTAGGAGACCATTATTGGTAGGAAATCTTCAGTCCTTCTGGGAGACCACTGTGTTGGATCTAGATCTATGATTCCACCTTCATCCTTTAGCATTTTTCCTCTCATGTGAACAACAAGTGTAAAGATAATATAGATAGTTCTGATATGTTAGGTTGTTTCATGTTTTAATTTCATGCATTTGATTGTATTTTTTCAAGGAAATGAATACATATGAGCAAGCATTTCATTAGTTTCATTTCGGTTCTCATCTCCTATCTCAGTAATCTATAGTCTTATGTGGTCTTGGAACAAAGAGCTGAGATCTATTTGCTTCCCCTTTAGGTTGTATGTTTGATATATCTTGTTATTGGAACAAAGTGCCAAGTAAATGCTTGATGTGTTGGACAAGGTTGCTGGTTATCTTGAGAAGGATATTTCATAAGAATGAGGTCTTAATAAACACCGATGTCTATATCACAAGGTGATTAGATAGATCTGATGTCTGGGTATATGTAATATTGTCTTGATGTCACAGATGTATGTTTTGAATTCATGAAATTTCCCAATGGATTAGGAACTGATTAGTTATAGGATCACTTGTTATACTTTTGCATGTTTGAGAATTTGTTGAAAATCAACATTATTATTCAATTGTATTTACTTTTTATGTTGTAAGAGCTATAAAATTTGTGTTGGAATTATGATATATTTGTCATTAGTTACAACACTTATTCGATTCTAAATGCTTACCAAGCTCATACTGAGAATTCCCTTGGAAATGAAGCATATGGGCAGTTCAGCAGTGTTTACCAAGTTCATAGTGGTTATCGAGCAGAATAGTGTTCTCCAAGCAGTTAGTGGTCACTGAGCTTCGCAGTGTTTACCGAGTGATCAAGGTAAATGAAGGACTTAGTGTTTATCGAGTGATCAAGGAACTTAGTGTTTACCGAATGATCAAGGTAAACAAAGGACTTAGTGTTTATCGAGTGATCAAGTTAAACGAAGAACTTAGTGTTTACCGAGTAAACAAGGTAAATGAAGGAATCAGTGTTTACCAAGTGAAGAAGGTTATCAATGGATTTAATTTTTTTACCGAGTGACACAATATTCACCCAGTCACCAATGGTTACCGAGTTTCAAGCTGCTTATAATGGTCAGTATGAACCATACCTCTACTCTTACTGAGTGCATGACGATGCAGTGTATTGTAGTGGATGCTGAGTATTAGAAGGTCATCGAGTCAGTTTGAGGAACCTGAGTTTTCTACCATCTGGATGACTCAGTAATGTTTTGTTCACTTGTGTTTGGCTGACGTTGCTAGTGTAAATATTGGAATGGTATATATCATTTGAAGAGAAGCAATGCTGTATGTCATTGTTGGTAATATATTGCAATAGTTTGAGAAGAAGGAAAGAAAATCAGCAATAGAATAGAGGAATATAGAAAGGTCAACATAGATATAGAAAAGTTATATCTATCACATTAGGTGATTAGAGCATAAAGGATCTTATCAGAAATCAGTTGTAACTAGGTCCACTACTTCATTCTAACAAGTGAATCAGTTTGTAAATCCTTTAACAGGGTAGACTTAACAGTCTTTTGTAAATCTCCTAACAGAGTGCATACTTCATTGTATATTTGTAAATCCTCTAACAAGGTGGATCTAGCAATCCTACTTGCTTCTAACAGGGCAGATCATCAGAAGTGATCATTGTAAGCCTTAACAGGCCAACTTTATACTGTAGTATTGAAGTTTTGTGGGCATCATCCCCACCCTAGTTTTACTTTCTAATTGGAAGGTTTCTGGGTCACCAAATCAGTGTGTTCATGTGTTATAAATGTTTGTCTTTTCATGCATATAGTAGATTAGATGGATGAATGGTGAATATGTTATTATGCAAAATTAATTTAAAGTTTTAGAGTTACTAATTCACCCCTCCCCTCTTAGTAACCTTGTTAGTCTTGATTATTTCCAACAAGTTGAACCCTCACTCAGCTTATGAGATCGATAGATCTGCACCTAGCTACTGTAGGTCCATGTTATTTCATAAGTCTTTAGGAGAAAGAAGGGTCAATTTTGCTTAATAGATTTAGGGATATGTTTTTGCACTAGTACGGTATCATTTGAATCTCAAGTCTACCCGCCTAGGTTTTGCAGAGCCTGAAGAAGAAGAAGGGTCTAGCCTTATAGTTGGCCTGGTGTCTAAATGGGCATGTTGAAAATGGGAGTTAGCTGCCCATAGATGTGTTTTGTTCTCATCAGGGTAATTGGAAACGGGTAACGTTTCAAATACCAACAGATTGTAATATATGGTTTGCAATTGTTGACATCTAAAACTCCTCATCTTTGCCAGTCCATTGATCGTGGAGTTGCTACCATAAGGTATGAAAGACTTTTTATAGTTTTAGTTGTAATTTATAATAGTTGGTGTTGAAATTACAAATGGTATTTATAAGTATGGTTGAGTGATTATATTGATTGAATTGGTGTAGGGCCTTGTTAGTCCATATCATCCACGAGCCTATGAGGTGGATGCATAGAGTGACTATTTGATGGCAGTAAAAATTAAAAAAATTAAAAAAATTATGTGTAGATATATTTTATTTCAATGTATAATAATTATTGATTCATATCTACTTTGTTTGTATCAGCTCTAGTTAGAGAGGATCCTAAATAAGAGAATGAGTGAGCATGTGAGGAAGACCCAATCATCTCCCTCCATGCAGTGACTAAAGACCTCTAGGGATTTGTTTCCTTCCCCTTGTGGGATGGAGAAGATATAGGGATGAACACACATGTATACGCATTAGTGGATGTATATCTTGGATTAATGTTAGTTGACATATTCAACATACATTTCATGTATATATGACATTTTATATTTCATGTATGACATATATTGAGTGCATGGCATTATTGGTTATCATAATATATGATATGTTTGTCCATGTATGACATTGGTGGTTATCTCACCTTCTCCCATCATCTACTCTCTTTCTCTCTCCTCTATCCTACCCCCTATGATCTCTCTCTCTCTCTCTCCAACTACCCATCCTAGCCTCTCCCATGACCTAGTCTCTCTCTATCTTTCACTCTCCCTCCCTCCCCCTACTATGTAAAAAATATATCTCCCCCTATCCCACCTTTTCCCATCCCCTACTCTCTCTATCACCTATCCCGCCATCTCTCATGCCCTAGTCTCTCTCTTTCTCTCCCACCCCCTTCTTTCTCTCTCACCTATTCCTACCTCTATCTCTTCAACCCTCCACTCTCTCTTCCCTATCCCACCCTCTCTATCTCATTATCTCACTCTGTCAAACTCTCTCTCCAATCCCCTAATCTCTCTCTCTCTCTCTCTCTCTCTCTCTCTCTCTCTCTCTCCCTCTCTCTCCCTCCTTCCTTCCCTCCCTCCCTCCCTCCCTCCCTCTCCTATCTCTTCCTATCCCACCCTCTCCCATTCCCTACTCTCTCTCTCTCTCTCTCCCCCCCTCTCTCTCTCCTCCTCCCCCTTCTCTCCCACCTTCTTCCATCCCCCCTCTCTCTTCCCCTACTCTCCCACCCCCTACTCTCTCTCCCCTATCCTATCCTCTTCCATCCTCCTCCTCTCTCTCCACCCCATCCCACCCTATCCCATCCCCTACTTTCTCTCTTTCCCCTACTCTATCTCTCCTATCTCACCCTACGAAATCCCCCTCCTCTCTCTCTCTCTTTCTCTCTCCCTCTCTCTGTGCTTCCCTCCCTTGCTCTCCCTACTCTCCTTACCCCTACTCTCTCTCCCCTATCTCACCCTCTCCCATCCCCTACTCTATGTCTCTCTCTCATTCTCTCATTCTCTATCTCTCACTCACTCTCTCTGCCTCTCTCACTCTCCCTATCCCATCCCTTACTCTCTCCCTCACTACCCATCCCATCCTCTCCCATGCCCTACTCTCTCTCTCTCTCTCTCTCTCTCTCTCTCTCTCTCTCACCTTGTCCCATCCCCTACTCTCTCTATCCCTTATCCCACCCTCTCCCATTCCCTAGTCTCTCTCTCCCTCCCTCTCTCCCTACTCTCCCACCCCCTTCTTTCTCTCTCCCCTATCCCCACCTCTATCTCTCTCTCTCTCTCTCACTCATCCTCTCTATCTCTCTATCTATCCATCTATCTCTCCCTCTCCCTCTCTCTCCCTCCCTCCCTCCCTCCCTCCCTCTCCTACTATATGAAAAATATATCTCTCCCTATACCACCCTATCCCATTTCCTACTCTCTCTCTCTCTCTCTACTCTCCCACCCCTTACACTATCTCTCCCCCTACTCTCCCACCCCCTACTCTCTCTCCCCTATCCCACCATCTTGCATTGCCTTCCTCTCTCTCTCTCTCTCTCCCTTCCTCCCTCCCTCTCCCTACTCTCTCAACCCCTACTCTCTCTCCCCTACCCCACCCTCTCCCATCTCCTACTCTCTCTCCTCTACTCTCCCACCCCCAACTCTATCTTGCCTATCCCACCATCTCAAATCCCCCACCTCTATCTCTCTCACCCCTCTCTCTCTTTACCTCCCTCTCTCACTCTCCCTACTCTCCTAACCCCTACTCTCTCTCCCCTATCCCACCCTCTCCCATCCCCTCCTCTTTGTCTCTCTCTCTCTCTCTCATTCTCTATATCTCTTACTCACTCTGTCTACCTCTCTCACTCCCCTTATCCCATATTTGTGTTTGTGTGTGTGTGTCCCTACTCACCCATCCCCTACTCTCTCTGTGTCCCCCCTATCCCACCCTCTCCCATCCTCTACTCTCTTTATATCTCTCTTCCCCCACTTTCCCATAACTTACTTTGTCTCTCTCTCTCTCTCTCTCTCTCTCTCTCTTCTTTCCCACCCTCTCCCATCTCCTACTCTCTCTCTCACTACCTCTCTCCCTCCCTACTCTCCCATTGTCTACTCTGTCTCCCTCTATCCTAACCTCTCCCATCCCCTACTCTCTCTCGCAACTTCTCTCCATCTCCCTCTCTCTCCCTTTCTACCTCCCTCCCTCTCCCTCCCTTTCCCTACCCTCCCACCTACTACTCTCTCTCTCCCTCTCCCTCTCCCTCTCTCTCTATCACCTATCCCACACACACACATCCCCTACTCTCTCTCCCCCTCTCCCTCACCCTCCCTCTTCATGCTTCTACCTAATCTTCCACCCCTAAACTCTCTCTCCCTATCCCACCTTGTCTGATTCTATAGTCTCTCACCTATCCCCCACATACACATCCCCTACTCTCTCTCCCATCCCATACTCTCTCTCTCCCCCTATGTGACACTCTCCCATCCCCCACCCACTCTCTTTTTCATTTGGCTTTCTCTCTCTCCCCCTCTCTCCCATCCCTTACACTCTCTCTCCCTCTCTCTATACTCTCCCATCCCCTATCTCTCTCTTTCTCTCTCTATGTCTCTCTACCTCTCCCTCTCTATCCCTCCCTCTCCCTACCTCTCCCTCCCTTTTCCTACAATCTCTCTTCCTGCTATACCACCCTTTCCCATATCCTACTCTCTCTATTTCTATTGCATCTATGCCACACACACATCCCTTACTCTCTCTCTCCCATCCCATACTCTATCTCTCCCCCTATCCCACCCTCTCCCATCTCCTACTCTCACTCTTTCTCATCCCATTTTCTCTCTCTCCCCCTTTCTCCCATCCATTACATTCTCTCTCCCTCTCTCACATCCCCTTCTCTTTATCTCTCTCTCCCTCCCTCCCTCCCTCCCATCCCCTACTCTCTCTACCATTCTCTATCTCATTCCTTCTCTCTTCCTATCTCACTCTCTCTCCCATCCTCTACTCTCTTTCTCTCTCTCTCTCTCTCTCTCTCTCTCTCTCTCTCTCTCCATACTCACCCATCCCCTATTCTCTCTCTCCCCTATCCCACCCACTCTCATCCCCTACTCTCTCTCTCCCCCCTCATCCTCCCTCACTTTCCCTCTCTCTTCTCTCCCAACCCCTACACTCTCTCTCTCCTCTCCCATCCCCCACTCTCTCTCATGCTACTCTCCCATCCCCTATTCTCTCACTCCCCTCTCCCATCCCCTACTTTCTCTCTCTCATTCCCTCCCTCTCCCTAATGCCCAACCCCCCACTCTCTCTCCCCTATCTTACCCTCTCTAATCCTAATCTCTCTCTCTATCTCTCTCTATCTCATTGTCCCTACGCACCCATCCCCTACTCTCTCTCCCATATCCCACCCTCTCCCATCCACTATTCTCTCCATCTCTCTCTCTCTCTCTCTCTCTCTCTCTCTCTCCTTCTCTCTCTTCCCAATCCCACACACTCCCATCCCCTACTCTCTTTCTCTCTATCTACCTATCTATCTCTCACTCTCTCCCCCTCTCTCATTCTCTATCTCCAATCCCCTAATCTCCCTCCCTCTCCCTACTCTCCCAACCCCTAATTAATTTTTATCTCTCTCTCTCTCTCTCTCTCTCTCTCTCTCTCTCTCTCTCTCTCTCTCTCTCTCTCTCTCTCTCTCTCTCTCTCTCCCTCCCCCTCCCTCTCCAACCCTCTCCCTACTCTCCCACCCCCACACTCTCTACCCTAACATAGCTTCTTCCATCCCCTACTCTCACACTCTCCCTCTCTCTCTGTCTCTATCTCTATCTATATCTCTCTCTCACTCCACCCTATCCCACCATCTCTCAACCCTTACTCCCCCTCTCTCTCAATCTCTCTCTATTATCCCCTAGTCTCTCTCTCCCTCTCTCCCATCCCCTACTCTCACTTTCTCTCTCTATCTTACCCTCTCCCATCCCCTTCTCTATTTCTCTCTCTCTCCCCCCATACACACACATCACCTACTCTCTCTATCCCACCCTCTCCCATTTTGTACTCTCTCACTCCCTCTCTCTCACATCCCCTACTCTCTCTCTCTATATATATATCTCTCTCTCACCCTCTCCCATCCCCTAGTCTCTCCCTCTCTCCCCTCTACTATGTGAAAAATCTATCTCCTTATCACGCCCTTTCCCCTCCCCTACTCTCTAAATCTTCTCTATCCTATGCTCTCTCTCTCTCCCTGCCTATCTTCCCTTTCCTACTCACTCCCATCCCCTACTCTCTCTCTCTCTCTCCCTACTCTCCCATCCCCTACTCTCTCTCCCCTACTCCACCCTCTCCCATCCCTAGTATCTCTCTCTCTCTCTCTCTCTCTCTCTCTCTCTCTCTCTCCCACCATTCTCCCATCCCATACTCACTTTCTTTCATCCCTAATTCTCTTTGTATCTCTCTCTCTCTCTTCTGCTACCCTATCCCATACCCTAGTCTCTCCCTCTCTCCCATCTCTTACTCTCTCTCTCTACCTCTCTCTCCCTATCTCTCTTGCTTTTTCTCTCACATACATCCCATACTCTCTCTATCCCATCTCTCTCTTTATATCTCTCCCTCTCTTTCTCATCCCCTACTATCTCTCATTCTCTCTAATGCAGAGTAAGCACAAGGAATCAAAAATCAATCAACCTTCTACACCCAAACCTCCAAACTCCACAAATGGATAAGAAAGGGTTATGAATCACTTCCAAATGGATACTACTCTAATATTACAACTCTTCAATAGATTTTCAAACACAATGCTCCAAATAAGACATGAATCTAGCTTCTTCCTACTTGGATCAACAATGGCCTACTACCCCCCAACTTGGAAAAAGTGGGTTTGTGGTGTTCCCAACCTTTCTAACACCAATGGTGGCTTTAGGAAACCTTAACTTGACCAAAAAAAGATAAATCATAGATTAAACCTACTTCTAACAACCCACAAAAAAAAATGTAGCATTTGACCTAATAGGCAATTAGGCCTCCTAGTTCAGTTTTTCAGCAATAACTCGAAAACTCTTCCAAGGGACTTGGAAAAAAAAGTATAGTTTTAGATAAAATTTTCCAAGTATTTAAAGGCTCCAAAGTCTTAAGGCTCCACTCCACTCCATCATACCTTAACCCAAACCATGCACTCGGGCCTAATTAGCAACTTTAGGCATTTTCTACAAGGAAATGGCCAACAAATGGGTTTATAGAATCAAGCCACCAACTTTAGAGTATTCTTCTAACCTAAAAAAATATGTTTTTCCTTCACACCAAGTCCCCAACTTCCTTCCTTCACATTACTTCATCAAATTGCATAAAAATTGGTTTAATACATAAGGAATATTAGACCTAGGGCTTGCTCCTAAAAATATCTACTACAACCTCTTACTTCAAGGATTTTGAAGTATGAAATTACATCACCCTAACTTTCTCCCTACCCATTTGGTACAAATTCCAATAGTGGAATCTCAAGTTAGGGTCATTTCTTTGGCCAAAGCTTGATTTTGAGGGTTTGACAAGGTAGTGATCAAGAAAATTCAATATTTTGAGTTCCCTGATTGCTAAAGAGTTGAAACCAATTCCAATGCTTCCAAATTAAATAGGCCTAATATCCAATGAAAAAAGTCTCACTTCCCAATCATTAAAGGCTATATTGTATGGGAAATTTAGGGAAATGCATCCTAAAACAACAAATTTTTATTGAGTTCAAAAGGCAAGTACAGTGTTTCTTCATGTTCTTTCTTCCCTTGGGTTTCTAGAGCCTTTATAGGATTTTACAAATGGGTAGAACCAACCCGTGGTAGTTTTAGCTGTTGGGGATGTCTTTTTGAAATTTTTTTGAAGTTATTGCAAAAGTTGCTAATACAACTTTTGCAATTTTTGCAATTTTTGTCATTTTGACAAACCTTCTTCCTAATTCAATTCTAACCATTCCTAAATGTTGTTGTAAGACTCAGAACACCTAAAATGCTCTAAAAAACATAAAATAAACTAGAATTCCACCTTTGGACCAAATGATGCCCAAGTTCATATTAACACCTTGGGGTCTTGTATCCATTACATGGGTTGATAGCCTTAAGAAGATTTCTTAATAAATCCTAAGGCCTTATTACATTGAAAAAAATAAACATTTTGATTAGGTTCTCTACAACATTCTCCCTTGCATAAAAGAAACTCCAATCTTTGGAGTGTTGTGAAGTGAAGGATCAACACCAAGGGCCTTGAGATTTTTCTCTATCATCCATGTTGCATTTGCTACTATTTGTCCTTTCCATTGCACTATATACTCATATTAAGTCTTCCTCCTGGTCTGATTATTGATCCTTTTGTCTAGAATGGCTTCCACCATGGGTCTAGGCTTTGGTGGGATAGTTTTCCTCATCTCTTCCTTAAGATCTAAAAGTGTACTTGCATCCACATCATTTGCAACATCAACATTAAAAGCATATAGATTAGAGACATTGAAAATAGGTGATAGATTCATATCATGTGGTAGATTAGTTTGATAGGCATTATTGCCACACTTCTTCACTACTTTAAAAGGACCAATCTTCTTCATCTGTAGTTTGGTATGCATTTTCTTTGGAAGTCTAACCTTAGTGAGATGGATCATTAACATATCTCCCACCTTAAACTGTAGTTCTTTCCTCCTTTTGTTTGCCTATTGTTTGTACTTCATGGAGGTATTTTGCAATATATCTTGTACCTATTGGTGGACATCTCTCATTACCTCTGCAAAATCCTCAGCCTGTGCACTTCTTCTTTCCATGTCCTTGACTTTCCTAAGTTCCAAGGTACCCCTAAGATGAGTGCCATAAACAATTTGAAAGGGTGTTAGACTAGTGCTTCTATTGATGGAATCATTAAAGGAAAATTTTGCCTAGGGAAAAAAAAAATCCCATGAAGCTCCATGTTGTTTGGAAAGACACTTTAGCATGTTCCCTAATGACCTATTGACTACCTCAGTCTACCCATCAAGTTGAGGGTGATAGGAAAATGAAAAACATAATTTGGTGCCTAGTTATCTCCACAAGGTCCTCCAAAAATGCCCCAAAAGCTTAGGGTCCCTATCTAATATGATGGATAAAGGAAAACCATGAAACCTAACAACTTCTTTGAAGAAAAAACTTTCTACATGGGAGGCATCATGAGTGGTTTTGCAAGTAATGAAATGAGCCATTTTTCAAAACCTATCCACAACAAGAAATACACTGTCATATCCTGATTTGGTCCTTGGTACACCAACAAAAAAGTCCATACTCACTGAGTCCCAAGGTTTATGAGGTATTGGGAGTGGGGTGTAAAGTCCTACATTTGATGAGCCTCCCTTTTCTTGTTGGAAAATTAGAAACTCCTCAACATATCTCCTAACATCATTCTGCAATCTTGGCCAAAAATAAAATCTTCTAACCTACTCTAAAGTTTTATCCACCCTAAAATGCCCAGCTAAACTACCACAATGTTTTTATTTTATGGTGTTGTCCCTAATGGATCCCTTGGGAACAAAAAGATGACTCCCTTTAAATAAAAGACCTTCTTGCAAGATATACTCACCAAATTTAGTGTGGTACCTTTCACCCATGGATTTTCAATCTTGGGAAGACTCCTTGAAGTCTTCATCTTGCTCATACATGTCCTTCATGACATGAATTCTAATGCTTTCCAACTAAACTTCCTAAATGGTGAAATTTCTCCACTAAGTGCATTAGCAACCTTGTTATTTTCTCCCTTTTTATGATTAATAGTAAAGGTATAGGCTTGTAGAAATTCAATCCATTTCATATGTCTATGATTTAACTTTTCTTGTCTATTCAATAAACTTAATGCATGATTATCAGTATATACAACAAATTCCTTAAGCAATAAGTAATGCCTCTATTTTCTAAGGGATTGCACCATAGCATAGAGTTCAAGATCATAGGTTGAATATTTTTGTTTAGTCTCATTAATATTTTCACTAAAAAAAGGCCACAAGCGTACCCTCCTGACTCAGAACACCTCCAATTTCCTTATTGCTTGCATCACACTCCATTGTGAACAATTTATAGAAGTCAGGGAGCACCAAAATGGGTTGGTCTACAATTTTTTTTCAAGCATTCAAAAGATTCATTTGCCTCCTTAGTCCAAGAAAATATACACTTCCTTCCTCCCTTAATAGTATCTATCATTGGAGCACACACACCACTAAAATTCCATATAAATTTTCTATAGAAACTACACATATCATGAAAGCTCTTTACCTCTAATGGAGTGCTCGGTGGTGGCCAGTTGATGATGGCTTCAACCTTGGAAGGATCCATCTTTAGTTCTCCTCCTCATATCCCAAATCCCAAAAAGATTAGTTCATTCTGCAAAAAGGAACATTTCTCCAAATTTATCATCAATTTCTCCTCATGAAGCTTATTCAAAACCAAATCAAGGTGCCTTAAGTGCTCATCCATGTCCATGCTGAACATCAAAATGTCATCTAAGTACACCACAAAAAACTTGTTCAAGAAAGGTTTTAGGACTTCATTCATAAGCCTCATAAAGGTACTAGGTGCATTTGACAAGCCAAAAGGCATCACAAGCCACTCATATAAGCCTTCTAAGGTTTTAAATTCTATCTTCCATTCATCTCCACCCCTAATTCTAATTTTATGGTATCCACTTTTGAATAGATACTTGCCTTCCCCAAATAGTCCAAAATGTCCTCTACAAGGCAAAGGAAACCTATATCTAATGGTTATCCTATTGATTGCCCTTGAATCTGAACACAACCTCCAAGTACCATCTTTTTTGGGAGCTAGGACTATAGGGACTGCACATGGGCTTATACTTTTCCTAATAAACCCCTTGGCTAGTAGAACTTCAATTTGTTTTTCTATCTCTTCATTCTTCTCTGGGCTCATCTTTTAGGCTACCTTATTTGGAGGTGTAGCCCCTAGGATGAATTCTATGTAGTGACTAATATCTCTTTCAAGAGGCAAAGTCTCTAGTTAGCTACTTGCAATGATCCCCTTGTATTTCTCTAACAAATCCCTTACCTCCTTAGGCCCACCATTGATAACCTTGGGTGGATCTTGTGGTGGTTTAATGGGATGTTTTTGAGGTCTAAAAATCAATGCATAGCAAGGTGTATTCTTCTCCTAGGTGACCCTCATGAATTCTTTCTCTCCTACTAACATTACTCCTTTTGTAACCGGGCTTCCATCATCAGGCAAAGGTGGCATGGTGTATTCAATCCCATCCTTGGTTATGGTGTAAATATTTGTCTTACCATCATGTTTGGAACAAAAATCATACTACCATGGCCTCCTAAGAAGCAAATGGCATGCATCCATCTTTGCCACATCACATAAAACTTTGTCATGATATTCTCCTATCTTGAATTCTACCCATACCTTTTCATTGATGAAGGTTTTTTTGTCTTTTTTTAGCCATGACAACTTGTAGGATAAGGGTGATGACTTGTTGTTAGTTTCAATTTGTCTACCATCTACCTAGAAACCACATTATTAGAGCATCCAAAATCCACTATAACTCCACAAACTTTATTGTTCACTTTGCATAGGGTTTTAAAAAATGTTTTCATCTATGGTGGTTCTATAGTTGTAGGTACTTTAATCAAGGTTCTTTGCATCATCAAGGATTCACCATGTTCTGGAAGTGTAGGCCTTAAAGTGGTAGATTGATAGAAGGTGACACTTTGACTATCCTCCTCTTGGGTCAACTATATTCTCTTATCCCCTTGCTTGTTATTTTCAGGGCATCTAAAGGACTGATCTCCTACCTGATTACAAGTGAGGAATTTTCCTATAAACACACTAGGCTTCCTTCCATAAGATCCTCCTCTACCATTGGGTCTCATACCCCTAGAAGACCCTCATCCATTAGACTTTTCCTAATCTTTGTTGAAGGATCCTCTTCCATTGAACCTACCTTTGTGCCTATTATTGTTGCCTCTACCCCTACTTCTTGTTTCACCTTTTCTCTAATGTTTCTCTTCAATTTTTAAAGCCATATTAAAGAATTAATATATTGAACCCAAAGTAATCAATGTTAGTTCATCTTGAATACTATATTTTAAACCATTCACATATCTTGCAAGTTTTTTCTTCTCTGTCTCATACATCTTGGCTCTGAGGGTTAGATTGTGAAATTCTTGAGTGTAGGTACTGACATCCAAGTCCCTTTGTCTAATATTTTGCAACATTTTGTGTATCAACACCTCATAGTCTTCTAGTATGAACTACTTTCTTATCTCTTCCTTCATTTTCTTCCATGTAGCAATCTTCTCCTTGCCCTCATCCAATCTTTCATTTTACAAAAAGTTCCACCAACTCAAGGCAGGGCCTTTGAGATTTTCCTTGGCAATCTCGACCTT
The DNA here is from genome assembly GCA_028749045.1 of Cupressus sempervirens. Classification (NCBI taxonomy): domain Eukaryota; kingdom Viridiplantae; phylum Streptophyta; class Pinopsida; order Cupressales; family Cupressaceae; genus Cupressus; species Cupressus sempervirens. The sequence goes on along the minus strand of CM053786.1, from coordinate 834,569,256 downwards.
CTAATTTTTAGGGGTCTTATCATATTTAAAGTGGTTATCTAGGGCTTCAATCTAGTCCATGCACACATCAGGGTCCAATTTACCATGAAAAGTAGGTATATCCCCTTCTCCTTTCTTTCCAACCCTCTCCAATTCATCATCACTCCCTTTCCTCATCTTATTCTTGAGTCTATCCAACTCCCTCTTCATGGTCCTATTCTCTTCCTAGACCACCCTACTCTCTGCCATTTTTCCCTTAACTAGCTTGGCTAGTTATACATTGGAAATCCTCAAGGGGATCTCCCTCTCAGGCTCTTCTTGTCCATCAGACATTTTGTCTCAACAAATCAAAGTGGCTCTGATACCACTTGATGCAAAGTAAGTACAAGGAAGCAAAAATCAATCAACCATCTACCCCCAAACCTCCAAACTCTACAAAGGGCAAAGCAAGGGTTATGACACACTTCTAAATGGATACTACACTAATATTACAACTCTTCAATAGTTTTACAAACCCAACTCTCCAAAGAAGACATGAATCCAACTTCTTCCCACTTGGATCAATAATGGCCTACTACCCCCCCCACTTGGAAAAAGTGGGTTTGTGGTGTTCCCAACCTTTCTAACACCAATGATTGATTGAGGAAACCTTAACATGACTAAAACAAGACAAATCACAGATTAGACCTACTATTAACAACCCATAAAATTGAATGCAACATTTGACCTAATAGGCAATTAGGTCTTCTAGTTTAGTTTTTCAGCAATAACTCAAAACTCTTCCAAAGGACCTGGCAAAAAAATTATAATTTTAGATACCATTTTCAAAGTATTAAAAGACTTCAAATTTTTAAGGCTCCACTCCACTCCAGTATACCTTAACCCAAACCATGCACTCAAGCCTAATTAGCAACTTTAGGCATGGTCTACAAGGAAATAGCCAAGAGATGGGTTCATGGATTCAAACCACCAACTTCAAAGTGTTCTTCTAACCCAAAAAAAAAGATTTTTTGCCTTCACACCGAGTACCAAACTTCCTTCCTTCACATTACTTCATCAAATTGCATAAAAATTGGTCTAATACAAGGAATATTAGACCTAGGGCTTGCTCCTAAAAATATCTACTACAACCTTCTACTTTAGGGCTTTTGAAGTATGAAAGTACATTACCCTAACTTCCTCCCTACCCATTTGGCACAAATTCCAATGCTGGGATCTCAAGTTAGGGCCATTTCTTTGGCCAAACCCTAATTTTGAGGGTTTCATAGGGCAATGATCAAGAAAATTCAATATCTTGAGTTCCCTAATTGCTAAAGGCTTGAAACCAATTCCAATGCTTTGTAATTAAACAAGCCTAACTATCCAGTACAAAAAGTCTCACTTCCCAACCATGAAAGGTCATACTATAAGGAAAAATTAGAGAAATGCATCCTAAAATAGCAGATTTTTCTTGATTTCAAAAGGCAAGTATAATTTTTCTTCATGTCCTTTCTACCCTTAGATTTCTAGGGCCTTTATAGGCTATTAAAAATGGGTAGAACCACCCCATGGCAGTTTTAGTCATTGGGGATGACTTTTTGAAAAAGTTGTCAAGTTATTGCAAATGTTACTAATGCGACTTTTGCAATTTTAGCAATTTTTGTCATTTTGACAAACCTTCTTCCTAATTGAATTCTAGCCATTCCTAAATGTTGTTCTAAGGCTCAAAACACCTAAACTACCCTAACAAACATAAATAAACCAAAATTCCACCTTTTGGACCAAATGATGCGCAGGTTCATATTAACACCTTAGGGTCTTGTGTCTATTACATGGGTAGATGTCCTTAAGGAGATTTCTTAATAAATCCTAAGGCCTTATTACATTGAAAAAAATAATAATTTTGATTGGATTCTCTACATCGCTCTCTCTCTCTTTCACAATCACTCATTCTCTCTACCTATCTCACTCTCTCTCTCTCTCACTCTCTCTCTCTCTCTCTCTCTCTCTCTCTCTCTCTCTCTCTCTCTCTCTCTCCCTCTCCCCCTCTCCCTTCCTACCTCCCTCCCTCCCTCCCTCTCTCCCTCCCCCTCTCCCTCCCTCTTCCTACTCTCAAACACCTTACACACTCTCTCTCTCTCCCTTCTATCCCACCCTCTCGGTCCCCAACTCTCCCTCTCACTCACCTATCCCACACACACATCCCTTACTCTCTCTCCCATCCCATACTATATCTCTCCCCCTATCCTACCCTCTCCCATCTCCTACTCTCCATATTTCTCATCCCATTTCCTCTCTCACATCCCCTACATTCTCTCTCTCCCTCTCTCCCATTTGCTTCTCCCCCCCCCCCTCTCTCTCTCTCTCTCTCTCTCTCTCTCTCTCTCTCTCTCTCTCTCTCTCTCTCTCTCTCTCCCTCTATCCCTACTCTCCCATTCCCTACTCTCTCTATATCTCTCTATCTCATTCTCTCTCTGACTCACTCACTCTCTGCCTATCTCACTCTCTCTTCCATCCTCTACTCTTTCTCTCTTTGTCTCTGTCTCTCTTTCTCCCTACTCTTCCATCCCCTAGTCTCTCTCTCTCCCCTATCTCATCCTTTCCCATCCCCTACCCTCTCTCTATCTCTCTCTATCTCTCTCTCCCCTCTCACCCTCACTCAGTCTCCCTCTCTCTACTCTCCCATCCCCTACTCTCTCTCTTATGCTACTCTCTCATCCCCCCTTTCTCTCTCTCTCAATCATTCACTCTCTCTCCCTAATGTCCCACCCCCTACTCTCTCTCCCCTATCCTACCCTCTCCAATACCACACACACTCTCTCTCTCTTCCCCTCCTTCTCTCCCTAGTCTTCCACCCCCTTCTTTCTCTCACTCTCTCTTTGCCTCATTTTCCCTACTCACCCATTCCCTACTCTCTCTCTCCCCTATCCCACCCTCTCTCATCCCCTATTCTCTCTATCTATTTCTCTCTCCCTCTCTCTATCTTCCTAATCCCACACACTCCCATTGCCTAGTCTCTTTATCTATCTATCTCTCTCTCACACTCACTCCCTCCCCCCTTCTCACTCTCTATCTCCAATCTGCTAATCTCCCTCCCTCTCTCTACTCTCCCACCCCCTATACTCTCTCTATCTCTCTCTCCCTCTCTCCTATCCCTTACTCTCTCTCTCTATCCCACCCTCTCCCATTTTGTACTCTCTCTATCTCTCTCCCCCTCTCGCACATCCTCTACTCTCTCTCTCTCTCTCTCTCTATATATATATATATATATATATCCCACCCTCTCCCATCCGCTATTCTCCTAATCCCTCTCTCCCACGCCCTACTATCTATCTCACTCTCCCATCCCCCTACCCTATTTCTCTCTCCCTCTACTATGTGATAAATCTATCACAACCTTTCTCCCCCCTACTCTCTCTACCTCTTCTATATCCCACCCACTTATGCCCCTTACTCTCTCTATCTCTATCTCTTTGTGTCCCTCTCCTTATCTAGTGTAGAGTACCTAATCAAATGGTTTTCTTTATGTAATAAGTTCTATGGATAGATCAAACGATCTCCCTAAGACCATCCACATTTGTAATGTACACAAGACCCCATAGTGCAATTATAAGCCTTGGGCATTAATTGGTCCAATGAAGTGAATTTATAGTAAGTTTCATGTTTTCTAGGCTAGTCTAGGTGTTCAGATCATTATTAGGGTCTTTAGGAGTTGGTAGAACCCATTTTGAAAGAAAATGTGGTCCTAGCACAAAAAATTGCAAAATTGCAAAAAAGTTGCTTAGCAACTTTTGCAATTTGTTGACAACTTTTTCAAATGACAACTCCTAATGGCTAGAACTACCATAGGGTGGTTTAAATAGTTTCAAATGGCCTATAGAGGCTCTAAAAAATCTAAGGAGGATGTAGAATGAAGAAGTACATTGTATCATTCTTTTTTATCAATAAAACTTGTTATTCCAATGCATTTTTTATATTTTTTCCATATAGTACAGAATCCAATGATTGAAGGGTGAAATTTTTTCCTTAGGAAGTTGATAAAATTATTTTTCAAGATTTTGGTTTTGGTTTCAAGTTCCTACCAATCATTCTATTCAAGATATCCAATTTTTTAGGTTGTTGGTCTGAGAAACCCTTAAAATTAGGGTTTGGTCCCAAAAATAACCCTAACTTGAATCTCCACCCATGGAATTCTTTCCATTTTGGGATGAATAAAGTTAGGGGTGTTCTCTATCATATTCTAGAAGTTTTGGAATAAGAGGTTGTAGTAGTGATTTTTAAGAGCAACCCCTAGGTCAAATATCTCTATGTATTTGACCCTCTTTTGATAAAATTTGAATGGATAGGGAGAAGAAAAGAGTTTGAGGACTTTCCATAGGAACAAGACACCATTATTTGAGTTTTAAGAAAAGCTTTTTGGTGGAGATCTAACTTCATGAACCCATTCTTTACCATTTACCTTGAAAACCAAGCCTAAAGTGGTTAATTAGGCCTGTGTGCTTGGTGCTAGTTAAGACATGCTAGAGTGGAGTTGGAATTTGGAACCTAGGAGTTTATTGGTACTTGGAAAAGGGTATTGTAATCTACATTCTATTCCCAAGGTATTTTGGTAAGTTTTGAAGGTATTGGACAAAAACTACTTTAGGAGACCTACTAGGCTACTAGGTCTAATTGAGCATTTTGGGTTATGGGTTGTTGGGAGTGCATCTAGTGGATGGTTTTCCATACTTATGGTAAGACTAATTTGTTTCAAGCTCTTTTTGGTGGTAGAAAGGCCAAGAACAAAACAATCCCCATTTTGCCTATTTAGAGAAAAGTTGCCATATTTGCACTAAGTTGGATGCAATTGGTTTTGTGTCTTATTTGTGGGAGGTGGGCCTAGAAACCTATTTGAGAGTTTTTTAGAAGGAGTATCCACTAAGGGAAGTGAATCAAATACTTTGATCAATCCTTTGTAAAGACTTGGAGGTTGTGTAGGAGTTGGGTTGATACTTGCTTCCTTTATGCTTGCTCTGCATCACTATCTTCCCTTTCCTACACACTCCCATCCCTAGTCTCTCTCTCTCTGGTGTAGAGCACTAATAAAATTAGTTTATTGATGTAATAAAGTATAGGTATAAATATAATGATATCCCTAACACCATCCACATTTTTAATGGAGACAAGACCCCATGGTGTAACTATAAGCCTTGGGCATCAATTGGTCTAATAAAGTGGATTTTTAGTAAATCCCATGTTTTCTAGGCTAGTCTAGGTATTTAGAGAATTAGTAGGGTACTTAGGATATGGTGGAATCCATTTGTAAGAAAATTTTTTATAAATGTTTTCCTAGCACAAAATTTGCAAAAATTGCAAAATGTTGCTTAGCAGCTTTTGCAATTTTATTGACAACTTTTCAAATGGTAACTTCTAACAGCTAGAATTGTCAATAGGGTGGTTTAAATAGTTTCAAATAGCATATAAAGGGTCTAAACATTTGAAGGAGGAAGTAGATTGAAGAGTCACATTGTATCTTGCTTTTAAATCAATAGAAACTTATTGTTCCAATCCTTTTTTTTTTTCTATATAGTACAGAACTAGATGGTTAAAAGGTGAAATTTTTGCATTGAATTGTTAGCATTGTCTATTTAAAAGGTTTTGGATTTGGTTTGAAGTTCTCATCAATCATTTTTCACAACATATCCTATTTTTTTTATTGCTAGTTTGAGAAACCCTTAAAACTAGGGTTTGGTCACAAAAATGACCCTAATTTGATTTCCTACTGGTGAAATTCTTTCCATTTTGGCATGGATAAAGTTAGGAATGTACCTTATAATATTCTAGAAGTTTTGGAATAGGAGGTTGCAGTGGTGATTTTTAAGAGCAAGCCCTAGGTCAAATGTCTCTATGTATTTGACCTTGTTTTGGTGAAGTTTGAATGGATAAGAAGGTGGAAGGAGTTTGAGGACTTGGTATAATAACAAAGCATGCTAATTTGAGTCTAAAGAATATATTGGTGCTGGATATTTAACTTCATGAACCCATTCATTACCATTTTCCTTAAAAACCAAGCCTAAAGTGGCTAATTAGGCCTGTGTACTTGGTGCTGGTTAAGACATGCTGGAGTGAAGGTGATCTTTGAAACTTAGGAGTTTGTTAGTACTTGAAACTACATTTGATCTTCCAAGTCCTTTGGTAAGTTTTGGAGTTATTGGTCAAAAACTATTTTAGGAGACCTAATAGGCTACTAGGTCGAATTGAGCAATTTTAGTTGTGGGTTGTTGAGAGTGCAACTAGTGGTTGGTTTTCCTTGTTGGTGTTAAGTGTAAGTTGTTCCAAGCCTTTGGTGGTGGTGGGAAAACCAAGACACTTGGTTGTGACACCATGTCTGATGGAGGAGAAGAACCTAAAAGGGAGATCCCCTTGAGGATCACCAATGTGGAACTATCCAAGCTAGTCAAGGAGTAGATGGTTGAAAGTAGAGTAGTCTGGGAAGAGAACAAGACTATGAAGAGGGAGTTGGATAGACTCAAAAACAAAATGAGGAAAGGGAGTGATGAAGAATCAAAACCTAAGGAGATAGAAGGGAACAAAGAACAAGAGAACATTCCTATAGATCAAAGGTCTTTCCTTACAACATTGGAGAGGATTGGAAAGAAGGGAGAAGGGGACTTACCCACTTTTCATGGTAAGTTGGACCTCGATGAATGTATGGATTGGACAGATGCCTTAGAAAATCATTTTGAATGCGACAAGACCCCTAAAAATCTAAAGGTCAAGATTTCCAAGGCCAAACTCAAAGGCCTTCCCTTGAGTTGGTGGAATTTTTTACAAAATGAGAGGTTGAATTAGAACAAGGAGAAAATTTCCACTTGAAAGAAAATGAAGGGAAAAATTAGAAAGGAGTTCATACCTAAAGATTATGAGGTGTTGTTACACAAAAGGTTGCAAAAACTCAGGCAAAGGGACTTGGATGTTAGCACCTACACATAAGAATTCCACAATTTGACCCTCATAACCAAGGTGTATGAGACTAAGAAGTCAAAACTTGCAATGTATGTGAATTGTTTAAAGTATAGTAGTCAAGATGAATTGACATTTATTACTCTTGGCTCAATACATTAGTGTTTTAATATGGCTTTGAAAATAGATGAAAAACATAAAAGAAAGGGGGATATAATTAGTAAAGGTAGAGGAAATAGAAATAAGGGGTAGAGGTAGGTTCCATAGAATGGGATCTTTTATTAAAAATTAGGAGGAATCTAGTGGTTCAAATGTTGAAGGTGAGTCTATAAATAGAGGGACATTTTGGGGTAGAAGATCCAATGGTAGAGGAAGGTCTAGTGGAAGAGGGCATAGTGTGTTCACTAGTAAGTTCTTTACTTGTAACCAAGTAGGACATTAGTCCTGTAGGTTCACTAAAATGAACAAACTAGGGGATAGGAGAATTCAATTGACCCAAGAGGAGGACAATTAGAGTGTTACCTCTTACCAATCTACCACTTCTAGACCTACACTTCCAAAGCATGGTGAGTCCTTAATGATGCAAAGAACAATGCTAAGAGCCCCTACAACTATAGAACCACCTCAAAGAATGTCACTATTTAAAACTCTGTGCAAGGTTAATAACAAGGCCTGCAACATTATAGTGGATTCTAGTTCCTCTGATAATGTTGCTCCTAAGGAGATGGTAGATAAGTTGAAATTGACCACAAGATCTCACCCTTACCCCTATAAGGTGTCATGGTTGAAAAAAGACAAACAAACACTCATAAATGAGCAACTTTGGGTGGAGTTCAAGATTGGGGAATACAATGACAAAGTTTTTGTATGATGTGACAAAGATGGATGCATGCCATTTTCTTCTTGGGAGGACATGGAAATATGATGTATGTGCCAAACATGATGGCAATACAAATTTTTATACTATAATCAAAGATGGAGTTGAGTATACTATGCCACCTTTACCAGATGATGGGAGACCTAATAAAAATGGGGTGATGTTAGTAGGTGAAAAGGAGTTCATGAGTATCACTAAGGAAAAGGATACACCTTGCTATGCATTGGTAGTCAAACCTCAAAAACATCTCATCAAACAGTCACAAGACCCACCCAAGGTTGTTAATATTGGACCCAAGGAGGTAAGATACTTGTTTAAAAAGTATAGAGGGATATTTGTAATAAGCCAACTAGAGACATATTCACCTGAAAGAGATATTAGTCATTGCATAGACTTCATCCCAGGGACCACACTTCCAAACAAAGTAGCATACAAGATGAGCCCTAAGAAGAATGAAGAAATAGAAAAAAAATTAATATTTGTTGGCTAAGGGTTTCATTAGGAAAAGTATAAGCCCATGAGTAGTCCGTGCAGTTCTATCCCCTAAAAAGGATGGTACTTGGAGATTGTGTATATATTATAGAGTGATCAATAGGATAACCATTAGATGTAGGTTTCCTATGCCAAGGATAGAAGACCTCTTGTATTGTTTGGGGAAGGCAAGTATTTAGTCAAAGGTGGATCTCAAGAGTGGATATCATCAAATTAGGATTAGAGGTGGAGATGAGTGGAAAATAGCATTTAACACCTCAGAAGGCCTATATGACTAGCTTGTGATGCCTTTTGGCTTGTGTAATGCACCTAACACCTTAATGAGAGTAATGAATGAAGTCCTAAAACCTTTCTTGAATATATTTGTTGTCGTGTATTTAGATGATATCTTAATATTCAACAAGGATAGGGATGAACATTTAAGGCACTTATATTTGGTTTTAAATAGACTTCATCAAGACAAACTAATGATAAACTTGGAGAAGTGGTCATTTTTACAGATAGAGTTGATCTTCTTGGGTTTTGTGATATCTAGAGCTGAGTTAAAAAAATGCATCCTTCCAAGGTTGAAACCATCCTTAACTGCACCACCCACCACTCCATTAGAGGTAAAGAGTTTTCATTGTATGTACGATTTTCATAGAAAATTTATTAGAAATTTTAGTGGTCTATGTGCTCCTATGATCAATACCATAAAAGGAGAAAGGAAATGTATGTTTTCTTGGACCAAGGAGGCTAATGATTCATTTGAATACTTGAAGAAGAAGATTACATACCAACCTATTTTGGTGCTCCCTAAATTTTACAAGTTTTTTACAATAGAGTGTGATGCTAGCAACAAGCCAATTAGAGGTGTTCTAACCCAAGAGGGTAGGCCTATGTCCTTTCTTAGTGAAAAGCTTAATGAGGCCAAGAAAAAATATTCAACATATGACTTTGAACTTTATGCTATGGTGCAGTCCCTTAGAAAATGGAGGCATTACTTATTTCCTAAAGAATTTTTTGTGTACACTGATAATCATGTGTTAAGTTTGTTTAATAGGCAAGAAAAATTAAACCCTAGGCACATGAAGTGGATAGCATTTTTACAACCCTACACCTTCACCATTAAGAATAAAAAGGGAGAAAGTAACAAGTTTGTTGATGCACTTAGTAGGAGAAACTTGACATTTCAAGAAGTTCAATTAGAGAGCATTGGTATGCAATGAAGGACATGTATGAGCAAGATGAGGATTTCAAGGAGGCATACCAAGTCTAAAAATCCATGGGAGAGAAGTATCATATTGAATTTAGTGAGTACATTCTACAAGAAGTAATTTTGTTCAAAGGTGGTCAACTTTGCATTCCCAAGGGATCTATTAGGTATAATATTACAAAGGAGAAATGTTGTGGTAGTTTGGCAAGACATTTTGGGGTTGACAAGACTCTAGAGTAGGTTAGGAGATTTTATTTTTCGCCAAAAATGCAAACTGATGTTAGAAGATTTGTTGAAGAATGTTTGATTTTTCAACAAGAAAAAGGAGGTACATAAAATGTAGGACTCTATACACAACTTCCAATATCTACAAGCCTTAGGATTCAATAAGTATGTATTTTGTTGTTGGACATCCAAGGACTAAATGAGGTTATGATAGCATTTTTGTATTTGTGGATAGGTTTTCAAAAATCGCTCATTTCATAGCTTGCAAGACTACTCATGATGCCTCCCATATAGCATGTTTTTTCTTCAAAGAGGTTGTTAGACTTCATGGTTTTCCCTTATCCATAATATCTGATAGGCATCCAAAGTTTTTGGGGCATTTTTGTAGAACTTTGTGGAGAAAGTTAGGAACCAATTTTTGTTTTTCATTTGAATAGCATCCCCAATCTGATGGGAAAACTAAGGTAATTAATAGGTCCTTAGGAAACATGTTAAAGTGCCTTTCCAAGCAACATGGAGTCTCACGGGATTGTGTTTTACCCCAAGCAGAGTTTGCATTTAATGATTCCATCAATAGAAGTACTGATCTAACTCCTTTCAAATTTGTTTATGGCACTTACCCTATGGGCACATTGGAACTGAGAGATGTTAAGGAGATGGAAAAGAGGAGTGCACAAGTTGAAGATTTTGTAGAGGTCATGAAAGAGGTCCATCAATAGGTGCAAGATAGATTGCAAGATACTTTCATCAAGTACAAGCTGCAGGAAAATAAAATAATGAAGGAACTTTAGTTCAAGGTGGGGGACATGGTAATGGTTCACCTTAATAAGGCAAGGCTTCCAAAGAAGATGCATAGAAAATTGCAAATGAAAAAGATTGGCCCATTCAAGATAGTCAAAAAGTGTGACAACAATGCTTATCAAATTGATTTGCCCCCTGATATTAACTTATCTCCTATATTTAAAGTTTATGACCTGTATGCTTTCAAAGGTACTTTTTCAATTGATGTGGATGTGGGTACACTCAAAGAATCCAAGGAGGAGTTAAAGAAATCCATACCACCTATGCCTAAACTAGTGGTTGAAGCTATTTTGGATAAGAGGATTACTAAGAAAACAAGGAGGAAAATATATTATGTGTATCTAGTACAAAGGAAGGTGCAAATAGTAGTAGATGCAACTTGGATGACTGAGAAGGCTCTTAAGGCCTATGGCATTGATCCTTCACTTCTCAACACTCTAGAGACTAGTGTTTCTTTTATGTAGGGGAGAATGGTACAAAGTACCTAATCAAATTTTTTTCTTGATGTAATAAGGTCCAAGGATACATCTAATGATCTCCCTATGACCATCCATGTTTGTAATGGACACAAGACCCCATGGTGCAACTATAAGCCTTGGGCATCAATTGGTCCAATAAAGTGGATTTTTGGTGAATTCCATGTTTTCTAGGCTAGTCTAGGTGTTTAGAGTATTAGTAGGGTTCCTAGGAGTTGGTGGAATCCATTTGAAAGCAAATTTTCAATAAATGTTGTCCTAGCACAAAAATTACAAAAATTGCAAAAATGTTAAACAGATCAGTTTTCCAAAATCCATCATCTATACCAACAATTTTCGAAGAAGATTGTGTAAGAGTTTTTGAGTCAACATTTCTTAGCAACTTTTGCAATTTTTTTGACAACTTTTCAAATGGTAACTCCCAATAGCTATAACTATCAATAGGTATGTTTAAATAGTTGCAAATAGCCTATGAAGGCTCTAAACATTCGAAAGAGGAATTAGATTGAAGAAGCACATTGTATCTTACTTTTAGATAAATAAAAACTTGTTGTTCCAGTGCATTTTTTTAAATTTTTCTATATAGTGCAAAACTAGATGGTTGAAGGGTGAAATTTTTTCTTTGATCAGTTGGCATTGTTTATTTACAAGGTTTTGGATTTGGTTTGAAGTTCTCATCAATCATTTTTCACAAGATATACTATTTTCTTGATTGTTGGTCTAAGAAACCCTTAAAACTAGGGTTTTCTCACAAAAATGACCCTAACTTGATTTCCTACAGGTGGAATTCTTTCTATTTTGGCATGGAGAAATTTAGGGATGTACCTTATCACATTCTAGAAGTTTTGGAATAGGAGGTTGCAATGGTGATTTTTAAGAGCAAGCCCTAGGTCAAATATCTCTATGTATTTGACCCTATTTTGGTGTAGTTCGAATGGATAGGAAGGTGGAACAAGTTTGAGGACTTGGTATAAAAACAAAGTACCCTTATTTGAGTTTGAAGAATAGATTGGTGGTGGAGATTTGACTTCATGAACCAATTCTTTACCATTTTCCTTGAAAACCAAGCCTAAAGTGGCTAATTAGGCCTACATACTTGGTGTTGGTCTTTGAAATAGAGGAGTTTGTTAGTACTTGGAAAAGGGTACTTGAAATTGCATTTGATCTTCTAGCTCCTTTGGTAAGTTTTGTAGTTATTGGTCAAAAACTATTTTAGGAGACCTAATAGGCTACTAAGTCTAATTGAGAAATTTGAGTTGTGGGTTGTTGGAAGTGCAATAGGTGGTTGGTTTTCCTTTTTACTGTTAAGTCTAAGTTTTTCCAAGCCTTTGGTGGTGGTGGGAAATCCAAGAATAGAAAAATCCATATCTTGCCATTTTGGGGGAATTTGGTCTTATTTGCATAAGTTGGTTTAATGTTGTTTGTGTCTTGTTTAATGTAGTGAGACTTGAAATCATTTTCTGTGGTTCCTAGGAGGATTATTCACCTATCGTAATAGAACAAACACTTGGTTTAACCATTGGATTACCTTTGAAATTTGTGTGCGAGTTGGGCTTTTTTTTTTACTTCCATTGTGCTATCTCTGCATCACTCTCTCTCTCTCTCTCTATATATATATATATCTCCCTCCCTCCCTCTACCTACTCTCACAATCCCTACACTCTCTCTCTCCCCTAACCCATTGTATCCCATTCCCTACTCTCTCTCTCCCCTATTCCATCCTCTCCCAATCCTAGTCTCTCTCTATCTGTCTAGCTCTCTAGCTCCTTTCTCTCCCTCCTTCCCTCCCTCCCTCCCTTCCTCTCCCACCATCTCCCATACCCTACTTAGTTTCTCTCATTCACAATTATCTCTTTGTCTCTCTCTCTTTTGCTAGCCTATTCCATACCCTAGTCTCTCCCTCTCTCCAATCCCTTACTCTCTCTCTATCTATCTCTCTCCCTATATCTCTCTTTCTCTCTCTCACACACATCCCCTAGTCTCTCTATCCTACCCTCTCCTCTATCTCTCTCTCATCCCCTACTCTCTCTCTCTCTCTCTCTCTCTCTCTCTCTCTCTCTCTCTCTCTCTCTCTCTCTCTCTCTCTCTCTCTCTACCCTCCCATCCCCTACTCCCTATCACTCTCTCTCTCATAGTCACTCACTCTCTTTGCATAGATTTCATCCCAAGAGCCACACTTCCAAAAAAAGCAGCATACAAGATGACCCTTGAACAAAATGAAGATAGGAAAAAAAATTGAAGAATTGTTGGCTAAGGGTTTCATTAGGAAAAGTATAAGTCCATGTGTAGCCCCTATAGTCCTAGCCCCTATGAAGGATGGTACTTGGAGATTAGGTAAAGATTCTAGAGCAATCAATAGGATAACCATTATATATATGTTTCCTATGCCAAGGATAGAAGACCTCATGGACTATTTGGGGAAGGCAAGCATTTACTCAAAGGTGGATTTCTAAAGTGGATATCATCAAATTAGGATCAGAGGTGAAGATGAGTGGAAAAAAAAATTTAAGACTTTAGAAGGGTTTTATGAATGGCTTGTAATGCACATAGCACCTTTATGAGACTTATGAATGAAGTGTTAAAACCCCTTTTGAATAAATTTGTTGTTGTATATTTATATGGCATCCTAATATTTAGCAAGGATGAGGATGATCACTTGAGGCAGATAGATTTGGTTTGGCATAGACATCATGAGGATAAACTAATGATAAATTTGGAAAAATGTTCATTTTTGTAGACATAGCTGATCTTCTCAAGGTTTGTGATATCTAGATCTGAGTTGAAAATGGATTCTTCCAAGGTTGAAGCCATCCTTACCCTGCCTCCTCCCACCACACCATCAGAGGTGAAGAGTTTTCATGGCATGTGTAGTTTTTACAAGAAATTTACTAGAAATTTTAGTGTTGTGTGTGCTCCTATGATCAACACAATAAAAGAAGGAAGGAAGGAAGTTTTTTCTTAGACTAAGGAGGCTAATGATTCATTTGAATGTTTGAAGAAAAGGATTGAATACCAAACTATTTTGGTGCTCCTTGATTTTTACAAGTTGTTTATAGTTGAGTGTGAAGCTAGTAACAAGGCTATTGGAGGTGTTTTAAGCCAAGATGGTAGGCCTGTGGCATTTTTTAATGAAAAGCTCAATTAGGCCAAGAAAATGTATTCAACATATGACCTTGAACTTTATTCTATGGTGTAGTCCCTTAGAAAATGGAAACATTACTTATTTCCTAAAAAAATTGTTGTGTACATTGATAATCATGCCTTAAGCTTCTTGAATAGGCAAGAAAAATTGAACCATAGGCATATGAAGTGGATAGAATTTTCACAAGCCTACACCTTCACCATTAAGCATAAAAAAAGAGAAAGTAACAAGGTTGTTGATGCACTTAGCAAGACAAATTTGACAATTCAAGAAGTTCAATTAGAAAGCATTGGCATCCATGTAATGAAGGATATGTATGAACAAGATAAAGACTTCAAGGAGGCATACCAAGTCTACAAATCCATGTGGGAAAAGTATCATACTAATTTTAGTGAGTACATTTTTCAAGAAGGACTTGTATTCAAAGGTGGTTAGCTTTGTTTTCCCAAGGGGTCTATCAGAGAGTAGTTTATAAAGGAGAAGCATTGTGGCAGTTTGGTAGGTCATTTTGGAGTTGACAAGACTCTAGAGCAAGTTAGGAGGTTTTATTTTTGGCCTAGAATGCAAACTAATATAAGAAATTTTGTGGAAGAATGTTTGATTTGTCAGCAAGAAAATGGAGGTACATCAAATGTAGGACTTTATACACCACTTCCAATACCTCACAAGTGTTGGGATTTAGTAAATACGGATTTTGTAGTTGGACTTCCAATGACCAAATCAAGTCATGATAGTATTTTTGTAGTTGTGAAATTTTTTTCCAAAATGACTCATTTCATAGCTTGCAAAACTACTCGTGATGCCTCCAATATAGCAGGTTTATTCTTGAAATAACTTGTTACACTTCATGGGTTGCCTTTATCCATTATATTTGATAGGGATCCCAAAAATTTGGAGCATTTCTGGAGAACTTTGTGGAGAAAATTAGGAACTAATTTGTGTTATTCATCTACCTACCACCCTGAATCTAATAGGAAAATAGACATAGTTAATAGGTCCTTAGGAAACATGTTAAGATGCCTTTCAAAGTAGCATGAAGTTTCATGAGATTGCATTTTACCTTAGGTAGAATTTTCCTTTAATGATTCAATTAATAGGAGTATAAGCCTAACACCTTTTTAAGTTGTCTATGACACACATTCTAGGGGTACCTTGGAACTTAGAGATATTAAGGAGATGGAGAAGAGAAGTGCACAAGCTGAAGATTTTATAGAGGTCATGAAAGAGGTCCATCAACAAGTGCAAGAAAGATTTCAAGATTCTTCTAGAAAACATAAACAACAGGTAGATAAGAAGAAGAAAGAACTACAATTCAAAGTGGGAGACATGGTAATAGTTCACCTTAATAAAGAAAGGCTCCCAAAATAGATGCATACCAAACTACAAATGAAGAAAATTGGCCCATTCAGGATAGTCAAAATGTGTGGCAATAATGCTTATCAAATTGATTTACCCCCTAATTACAATTTGTCTCCTATATTTAATGTTTCTGATCTATATGCTTTGAAAGGTACTTTTTAAACTAATGCATATGCAAGTACACTTGAAGAACCTAAAGAAGAGTTGAAGAAAACCATGCCATCTATGCCTAAACTAGTGATAGATACTATTTTGGATAGGAGGATCAACAAGAAAACAAGGAGGCATACATTTTGATAGTACCTTGTTCATTGGAAGGGGCAAATAGTAGCAAATGCTACTTGGTTGACTGAAAAGGCTCTTAAGGCCTATGGCATTGATCCTTCATGTTTCACCACTCTAGAGATTGGAGGTTCTTTTATGTAGGGGATTATAATTATTAGCACCTAACCCTCTTTCTTTTCATGTTGTAATAAGGTCGAGGGATAGATCTAATGATCTTCCTATGACCATCCACTTTGTAATGGACACAAGAGCCCTTGGTGTAACTATAAACCTTGGGGATCAATTGGTCCAATGAGTGGATTTTTAGTCATTTTAATATTTTTTAGGTGTTTCTAGGTGTTTGAGAACATTAATAAGGTCCTTAGGAGTTAATGAAATTCATTTGTAAACATTCTTACAATAAAACTAGTCATAGCACATAATTGCTAAAAAGTTGCTTAGCAATTTTTGTATTTTCTTGATAACTTTTTGAAATATAACTTCCAATGTTCAAATAGTTAAGGGGTGGTTAAACCTATTAGAAGAAACCTATATAGGCTCAGAGTAGTTGATGGTGAACATAGGTGGAAGATTCAATCATATTTGTTGCCAAATTAATAAAATTCTTGCTATTTCCAGTGGATTTCTCTAATTTTTTCACATGCAGTATGGAATCCAATGATTGGAGAATGAAATTTTTGCATTAATAAGTTTCTACTATACTTTTAGAAGATTTTGGTTTTGGTGTAAGAGTTTCACCATTTCCAATGCAAAAGTTATCAATTTTTGTTCCTTGTTGGTCTATGAAACCCTTGATTTCAGGGTTTGGTCACAAAAATGACCCTAACTTGACTATTCACCAGTGGATTTTCTTCTTCCCTAGTATGGAGAAAGTTAGGGATGTAATTTATCAAATTCTAGTAGTTTTGGAGGAGGAAGTTGTGTTGGTGATTTTTGGGAGCAAGCCCTAGGTCAAATATCCTCATGTATTTGACCTAGTTTTGAAGAGATTAAACAAATCAAACTGAAGGAGATGGTTTGAAGACCTAATGTTCAAACAAGATACCCTTATTTAATCTAGAGTAACATACTAGAAGTGGAGATTCAACCCTATGCACCCATTTTTGACTACTTGCCTTGAAAATCAAGCATAAAGTAGCTAATTAGGTTTGTGTACTTGGTTGTGGTTAGGAAATGCTAGGGTAGAGTTGGTCTCTACAACTTTTGAGTTTGTAATATCTTGGAAAAGGGTACTTGAATCTATAATTTTTTCCTCAAGTCTTTTGGAGGATTTCAAATTTATCAGGAAAAATCACTATTAGGAGACCTAATAGACTTCTAGGTCTAATCTTGCAAATTTGGTTGTGGATTGTTGGGAGTGAAACTAGTAGTTGATTTACCTTATTTGGGTTAAAACTAAGTTGTTCCAAGCCTTTCCTGAAAGTTTTAAAGCCTAGAAAAGAAACATCCCTATTTTTCCCATTTTGAGGGGGTTTTTTCTATTTGCTTAAGTAGGGTTCATGTTTCTTTGTGTCTTGCTTGTGGGTGGTGAGACTTGAAACCTTTCTTAGTGATTCCTAGGAGGGATATACACTTGTGAGAGTAGAATTTATCATCAGTTTAACCATTGGAACAAATTTGAAGGTTGTGTGGGATTTGGGCTTGTTTTTGTCTTCTATTGGGTCATCTCTACATCAAGTGGTATCAAAGCCACTTTGATCTTCCTATGACACTAGGAGCCACCATGGATGATGGAGGAGAAGAGCCTGAGAGGAAGATTCTTTTGATGATCAGCAATGTGGAACTAGCCAAGCTAGTCAAAGAGCAGATGGCTGAAAGCAAAGTAGTCTAAGAAGAGAATAGGACTATGAAAAGGGAGTTAGATAAACTCAAGAAAAAAATAAGGAAAAGGAGTGATGGAGAATCTGAACTAGAGGAGATAGAGGGGAATGAGGAACAAGATAATATCCTTGCTAATCAGAGACCCTTTCTTCTAGCATTGGATAGGGTTGGAAATAAAGGAGAAGGGGACTTATCTACTTTCCATGGTAAGTTGGACCCTAATGAATGTGTGGATTGGATAGAGACCCTAGAAAATCATTTTCAATGTGATAAAAAACACAAAAATTAGAGGTTCATAGAATGAGGTTGGATGAGAACAAAGAGCAAATTGCCACTTGGAAGAAGATGAAGTTTGAAATTTGAAAATAGTTCGTACCTAATTATTATGAGGTGTTGGTGCATAAAAAATTGTAGAACCGTAGGCAAAGGAATTTGGACGTCAACACTTACACATAATAGTTACACAACTTGACCCTCAGAGCCAATGTATATGAGACTGAAAAAGCAGAAGTTGGCAAGGTATGTAAATGGATTAAAGTATAGCATTCAAGATTAATTGACAATAATTACTCTTGGTTCAGCACATGAGTGTTTTAATATGGCTTTAAAAATAGAGGAAAACCATAAAATATGAGGATATAAAAACAATAGATGTAGAGGAAATAAAAATAGAGGTAGAGGTAGGTTCTATGGAAGGGGATATTTTAATAAAATTTAGGAGGAATCTAATGGTTCAAATGGTGAAAGTGAGTCAACTAATAGAGGTGCATTTAGAGGTAGAAGATTTAATGGTAGAGGAAGGTCTAGTGGAAGGGGGCCTAGTGTGTTCACTAGAAAGTGTTTTACTTGTAACCAAGTAGGACATCAATCCTTTAGGTGTCCTAAAAAGAAAAAACAAGGAGGAGATAGGAGAATTCAATTAACCCCAGAAGAAGATAGTCAAAGTGTTACCTCTTATCAGTCTACCACTTCCAGACCTACACTTCCTAAGCATGGTAAATCATTAATGATGCAAAGAAAAATGTTAAAAGCACCTAAAACTATAGAACCACCACAAAAAAATTCATTATTTAAGAATTATTGCAAGGTAAGTAACAAGGTTTGTATAGTTATAGTGGACTCTGGTTCATCTAATAATGTTTCTTCTAGGGAGATGGTTGATACGTTGAAATTGACCACAAGGCCTCACCCTTACCCCTATAAGGTATCATGGTTGACAAAAGACAAAAAAATACTTATAAATGAACAAGTGTGGGTGGAGTTGAAGATTGGGGAGTACAACAATAGAGTTTTGTATTATGTGGTAGAGATGGATGCATGCCATTTGCTTCTTGGGAGGCCATGGCAATATGATGTATGTTCTAAGCATGATTGAAAGACAAATGTTTATACCATAGCCAAGGATGGGATTGAGTATACTATGCCACCTTTACCAAATGATGGGAAAGCTACTACAAATGGGTTGATGTTGGTAGGTGAAAAGGATTTTATGAGAATCACTAAGGAAAGGGACACACCTTGTTTTGCATTGGTAGTCAAACCACAAAAACATCCCATTAAAAAATCACAATTCCCATCCAAGTTATTTAATATAGGACCCAAGGAGGTAAGAGACTTGTTAGAAAAGTATGGAGCAATAGTTGTAGCTAACAACTAGAGAAATTACCACCTGAAAGAGACATTGCTCATTGCATAGATTTCATCCTAGAAGCCACACTTCCAAAGAAAGTTGCATACAAGATGAGCCCTAAACAAAATGAAGAGATAGTAAAAAAAATTGAAGAATTATTGGCCAAGGGGTTCATTAGGAAAATTATAAGTTTGTGTGTAGTCCTTGTAATCCTAGACCCTAAGAAGGATGGTACTTGGAGATTATGTACAAATTCTAGAGCAATTAACAGGATAACTATTAGATATAGGCTTACTATGCCAAGGATAGGAGACCTCATGGACTATTTGGAGAAGGAAAGCATTTACAAAAAGTTGGATCTCAAAATTGGATATCATCAAATCAGGATCAGAGGTGGAGATGAGTGAAAAAAAACATTCAGGACTTCAAAAGGCCTTTATGAATGGCTTGTGATGCCCTAACACCTTTATGAGACTTATGAGTAAAGTCTTAAATTTTTTTTTTGAATAAATTTGTTGTTGTATATTTAGATGACATCCTAATATTTAGAAAGGATAGGGATGAACACTTGAGGTACTTAGACATAGATTTACATAGACTTCATGAGGAGAAACTAATGATAGACATGAAAAATGTTCATTTTTGTAGATAGAGCTAATCTTCTTGGGGTTTGTGATATCAAGAGTTGAATTGAAAATGGATCCTTCCAAGGTTGAAGCCATCCTTGACTAGTCACCTCCCACCACACCATCAGAGGTAAAGAGTTTTTAGGGTATGTGTACTTTTTATAGGAAATTTATTAGAAATTTTAGTGTTGTGTGTGCTCCTATGATCAACACCATAAAAGGAGGAAGGAAGTGTGTGATTTCTTGGACTAAGGAGGCTAATGATTCATTTGAATATTTGAAGAAAAAGATTGCAAACCAAAATATTTTGGTGCTCCCTAATTTTTACAAGTTGTTTACAATTGAGTGTGATGCTAGTAACAAGGCTATTGGAGGTGTTTTAAGTCAGGAGGGTAGGCCTATGGCCTTTTTTAGTGAAAATCTCAATAAGGCCAAGAAAAAGTATTCAAAATATGACCTTGAACTTTATGCTATGGTGTAGTCCCTTAGAAAATGGAGACATTATTTATTGCCTAAAGAATTTTTTGTGTACACTGATAATCATGCCTTAAGCTTTTTGAATAGGAAAGAAAAATTGAACCATAGGCATATGAAGTAGATACAATTTTTACAACTCCACGCCTTCACCATTAAGAATAAAAAGGGAGAAAGTAACAAGGTTGTTGATGCACTTAGCAAGACAAATGTGAAAATTCAAGAAGTTCAATTAGAAAGCATTGGCATCCATGCAATGAAGGATATGTATGAACAAGATAAAGACTTCGAGGAGGCATACCAAGTCTACAAATCCATGGGGGAAAGGTATCATGCTGATTTTAGTGAGTACATTCTACAAGAAGGAATGTTTTTTAAAGGTGAACTTTGTGTTCCCATGAGGTCTATCAGAGAGAACATTGTATAGGAGAAGCATTGTGGTAGTTTGGCAAATCATTTCAGAGTTGACAAGACTCTAGAGTAGGTTAGGAGATTCTAATTCTGGCCTAGAAACTTTATAGAAGAATATCTGATTTGTCAACAAGCAAAGGGAGGTACATCAAATGTAGGACTTTATACACCACTTCAACTACCTCACAAGCCTTGGGATTTAGTAAGTATGGATTTTGTAGTTGGACTTCCAAGGACCAAATCAGGTCATGATAGTATTTTTGTAGTTGTGGATAGGTTTTCCAAAATGACTCATTTCATAGCTTGAAAAACTACTCATGATGCCTCCTATATAGAAATTTTTTTCTTCAAAGACGTTGTTAGACTTCATGTTTTGCCTTTACCAATTATATTTGATAGGGATCCAAAAAATTTAGGGCATTTTTGGAGAACTTTATGTAGAAAAATGGCAACTAATTTGTGTTTTTCATCTGCCTAACACCCTCAATCTTATGGGTAGATAGAGGCATTTAATAGGTCCTTAGGAAACATGTTAAGATGCCTTTCCAAGTAGCATGAAGTTTCATGGGATTTCATTTTACCTTAGGAAAATTTTTCCTTTAATGATTCAATTGATAGGAGTATAGGCCTAACACCTTTTCAAGTTTTCTATGGCACTCGTCCTAGGGTTACCTTGGAACTCAGAGATATTAAGGAGATTTAGAAGAAAAGTACACAAGCTAAAGATTTTTTAGAGGTCATGAAAGAGCTCCATCAACAAGTGCATGATAGATTGCAAGATTCTTCCATAAAATATAAACAGCAGGCAGATAAGAAGAAGAAAGAACTACAGTTCAAAGAGGGGGACATGGTAATAGTTCGCCTTAATAAAGCTAGGCTCCCAAAATAGATGCATACCAAACTACAAATGAAGAAAATTGGCCCATTAAATATAGTCAAAAATTGTGGCAATAATGCTTATCAAATTGATTTGCCAATTGATATCAATTTGTCTCCTATATTTAATGTTTTTGACCCATATGCTTTCAAAGGTAAATTTTCAACTAATGTGAATGCAGGTACACTTGAAGAACCTAAGGAAGAGTTGAATAAAAACATGGAATCTATGCCTAAACCAGTGGTAGACACTATTTTGGATAGGAGGATCAATAAGAAAACAAGGAGGCATACATATTAATAGTACCTAGTTCATTGGAAGGGGCAAACAACAACAAATGCTACTTGGTTGACTAAAAATGCTCTTAAGGCCTATGACATTGATCCTTCACTTTTCACTTCTCCAATGACTAGAATTTATTTTATGTAGGGGATTATGGTGTAGAGAACCTAACCTTCTTTCTTTTCATGTTGTAATAAGGTCTAGGGATAGATTTAATCATCTCCCTATGACCATCCACCTTGTTATGGATACAAGACCCCTTGGTGCAACCATAAACCTTGGGCATCAATTGGTTGAATGAGTGGATTTTTGGTAATTTTTATATTTTCTAGGTGTGTCTAGGTTTTTGGAAACATTTATAAGGCCCCTAGAAGTTAATGAAATTCATTTGCAAACATTCTTGCAATAAAACTAGTCATAGCGCAAACTTTCTAAAAAGGTTCTTAGCAACTTCTATGTTTTCTTGACATCTTTTTTAAATATAACTTCCAATGGTTCAAAACTAGTAAGGAGTCATTAAACCTATTGGAAGTAGCCTATATAGGCTTAGAGTATTCAAAGGTGAAGATAGGTGGAAGTTTCAATTGTATTTACTCCCAAATCATTAAAATTCTTGTTGTTTCCAATGTATTTCTCTGATTTTTTCACTTGTAGTACAGAATCCAATGATTGGAGAATGAACTTTTATAAGTGATAATTTGATATTATCCTTTTAGAAGATTTTGGTTTTGGTTTTAGAGTTTCATCATTTCCCTTGCAAAAGTTATCAATTTTTGTTCCTTGTTGTTCTGTGAAACCCTCGATTTCAGGGTTTGGTCACAAAAATGACCCTAACTTGATTCTTGATCAGTGGATTTTCTTCTTCCCTTGTATGGAGAAAGTTAGGGATTTACTTTATTAGATTCTAGAAATTTAGTAGGAAGTTGTGTTGGTGATTTTTGGGAGTGAGCCCTAGGTCAAATATCCTCATGTATTTGACCAAGTTTTGAAGAGATTAAGCAAATCAGAGTGAAGAAGATGTTTTGAAGACTTAATTTTTTACAAGATACCCTTATTAAGCTAGGGGAGCATATTATAAGTGGATATTTAACCGTATGCACCCATTTTTGACCACTTTCCTTGAAAACCAATCCTAAAGTAGCTAATTAGGTTTGTGTACTTGGTTGTGGTTAGGACATGTTGGAATAGAGTTGGTCCCTTTAACTTTGGAGTTTGCAAGAACTTGGAAAAGGGTACTTGAATCTATGGCTTTTTCCTTAGTTCTTTTGAAGGATTTGAAAATTATTGGCAAAAATCACTATTAAGAGACCTAATAGGCTTCTAGTTCTAATCTTGGAAATTTGGTTGTGGGTTGTTGGTAGTGCAACCAATAGTTGATTTACATTATTTGGGTTGAAACTAAGTTGTTCCAAGCCTTTTTTGGAAGTTGTAAAGCCTAGAATAACAATATCCCTATTTTTCCCATTTCTATTTTCTTAAGTAGGGGTCATGTTTCTTTGTGTCTTTCTTTTGGGTGTTAGACTTGAAACCTTTCTCAATTATCCCTAGGAGGGATATACACTTGTGAGCATTGAACATATCATTAGTTTAACCCTTGGAACAAATTTCATGTTTGTGTGGGATTTGGGCTTGTTGTTGGCTTACATTGTGTCATCTCTACATCAAGTGGTATTAGAGCCACTTTGATCTTGCTATGAAATTAGGAGA
Source organism: Cupressus sempervirens (assembly GCA_028749045.1). Classification (NCBI taxonomy): domain Eukaryota; kingdom Viridiplantae; phylum Streptophyta; class Pinopsida; order Cupressales; family Cupressaceae; genus Cupressus; species Cupressus sempervirens. The sequence goes on along the minus strand of CM053786.1, from coordinate 834,545,676 downwards.
CACCATGGATAATGGAGGAGAAGAACCTAAGAGGGAGATTCCTTTGAGGATCACCAATGTAGAACTAGCCAAGCTAGTCAAGATGTAGATGGCTAAAAGAAGAGTAGTCAAGAACAGGGAGTTAGATAAACTCAAGAACAAAATAAGGAAAGGCATTGATAAAGAGTTTGAACTAGAGGAGATAGAGGGGAATGAGGAACAAGATAATATATTTTCTGATCAGAGACCCTTTCTTGCAGCATTGGAAAGGGTTGGAAAGAAAGGAGAAGGGGACTGACCTACTTTTTGTGGTAAGTCAGACCCTGATGAATGTGTGGATTGGATAGAGGCCTTAGAAAATCACTTTGAATGTGATAAAAACCCAAAAAATTAGAGGGTAAAAGTTGCCAAAGCCAAACTCAAAGGCCCTAAATTGACTTGGTGGATTTTCTTGTAGAATGAGAGGTTGGATGAGAACAAAGATAAAATTGCCACTTGGAAGAAGATGAAGGCTGAAATCAGGAAATAGTTCATACTTGATGATTATGAGGTGTTGGTGCATAAAAAATTGTAGAACCATAGGCAAAGGGATTTAGATGTCAACACTTACACATAAGAGTTCTACAACTTGACCCTCAAAACCAAGTTAAATGGGACTAAAAAGAAGAATCTTGCAAGGTATGTAAATGGATTAAAGTATAGTATTCAAGATTAATTGACATTAATTACTCTTGGTTTAGTACATTAGTGTTTTAAAATGGCTTTAAAAATAGAGGAAAAAAATAAAAGAAGAGGAGATACTATTGGCATAAATAAATATTCACTTATTACACTTACTTAAGTTTACTTAGGTTAATGCATTATTTTATCATTATTTTAGGTGAGACACTTAGGAGTTTGTGTACTCTCATTGAGTTATGCAACTCTAGTTATGCACATGGTGTCTAAAACATAGGAGTATGCATTATTCACTGAGTTGTCATGATGACAACACAGTTATCCACACTCCTCATTCAGAACATGTTGTCTACACCACCAATTTTCCTGTTACACCATTGTAGGCTTATCCTCACATCATTGCACTTAATCCTGTGCTTAATGGAGGATAACCCATATTTGGTGAACATGTGCCTGGTTGTATGACATATCATGATGCTAACTTTTATGCATTCTAGAAGCTCTCCTGAGGCCTTTATATTTAGGTACTCCTAGTGTACTCTCAATGAGTTATTGAATAAATATTGTCATTCTGATCATACTCTATCTATTTTGGTCTACTGTGTGCTTGTGTTGAGTTCTTTAGTTCTTAGGTGAATTTTGGCCTAAGCCAAATTCTTACATGGTATCAAAGCTGAGGGAGATTCTCATCACATAGCCATTCAAGACTGTTCATGCTTCAGCACCTCGACACAAATCTGGAGGATCTGCAGAAATTAGGAGCATCTAGAGCTAGATCTGACCTCGCCATTACATCCAGAGTGTCGATTCAGTGAAGATCAACTATAAATTTGCCTATATTGAGTGAAATTTGACCGTGAGGCAAAAGTTTTTTGCAAATTAGAACCCAGAGGCCCTAATTTGCAGTTCAGATATATTATATTATTTTTGCAGGGTCTAATTTTTATTAATATTGTGAGTATCTTTGCAATCTACACATAGTACTCTACAACTAAATCTACACTAGTGTTGTTTATCAAAAATTTAGGCAAATGACAACATTTTGACTAGGACTGTCTCACTGACAGCACGGCCCTGCACATAAACTGGCAACTGAAATAGATATCACTTTTGGTGGGACTCTCACTGATATTTATTATAAGCAGGAAGTTGCTTTAAAAAAATGCTTTCTCTACTCTCCCCATGAATGTGGGATCTTTCATTGTGAAACCCGATAGGTTTGAGGAATACTGGCAGTGGCATCAACAATCTCTGGCACTCACAGAAAGTTCTAGTAACCACAATGAAACAAGATTCTGGGGCACAATAGGCAAAAATTGGTGAAAGAAAATCCATTTATGACAATGATTTCCTGCACAATCAGCACCATGCAGGATGACACATCATCCTGCATAGACACATGGCATCCAATAATCTGCCTCGTTAGCATTGACTATCGCATGTGTAATCCAACCAGTTAGCAACCCGTACGCTGAGTCACTTGGCCAATTAGTGCCTACTTAAGTGACATGTCAAGCATCTGAAACAACTTGCCAGCAGAGACCCAATTAGTAGACATGTGGCAACCCAATCATCTTCCTAGTCAGTGCCACATTAGATCTTGGTCACCCTGCCATGCTGACAATTTTTGTACAATCTGTATAATGATGACATCATCATGACATCTTGCTAACATCATCAGAGGGTTCGCAAGTTACTGACATCATCAATATTGATAGCTTAAATTTGATGGCCATTTGGACATCATTTTAGGGAAAATTAAAACTACTGTGATGACCGTATGATCATCAAATTTAACCCCGTCATTCACTAATGCAACCCTTCTTCAGATTCATTTTCATTTTTGCAGTTCGACTTCAAGAGGCCATAACTCGCACATCTAGACTCCAAACCAGGTGCAATTTTTTTTGAAATTGGGTAGAATTTTCTAAAGTTTTCAGTGGTGTAGCTATTTTCTAGTTTTGGTGCAAGAATTGGTTAGAAATCAATTTTTTTGGTGATTATACCTAGATAATTTTACATTTTGCAACTTCAAACACTACGTACGAGCACATCTGGAGTTGAAAATAGGTTCAATTTTTTTTGAAAGTGCATTTTTTTTGTCTACTTTCCAATCTGGCATCAGATTGTAGGATTGTGTGGAGAAAATTGCCACTTTCAGCAATAGGGCCTTTCTTTGCTTTGTAATGCTTAAGAATTGTAGCACTTTGTAAAGTTTCAAGATTTTTACTCCATTCAGAGGTTGTAACAAGAAAAATTAGAAGTCCACAAAGGCCAAAATTGGCAAGTGGCCCATTGTAATCACACTATTGATACAGTGCCCAAAGCATCTATTTTGGGGGTTTTCTTGATTTATTGAAAAGGGGGGGGTGTTCTTGGTGTTGTGTTCTCTTTTTTTTGCAATTTTCATTCATTTTCTGCATTATGGGAAAATTTAAGTTTCCTAAATTAACTCCTCATAACTATGCTTCGTAGTCAATCAAAATGTGGTAACACTTAATGCATCATGGAGTTTCACAATATGTAAACGGTACTCTTTCTAAACCAACACGTGATAATGTATCAACAAGTGAAATTTCAAATTAGGTAGCCATGGATAGAAAAGCTCTAGGTGATATATGTTTGGGGTAGATGATAAGATCATGTATCAAATCAAGAAATGTACTACATCCAAGGAAGCTTGGGATACCCTCAAAAACCTTTATGGTAAAGTGTCTAAAGAGGAAGTGTTCAAAATTGAAGATGAGCTTGTTTCCTTAGATCCTAAGTCATATTACTCAATATAGGATTTCATCATCAAGGTGAATGAATTAAGGAAAAAGCTTACTGACTATTGGAGTTCTATCAAAGATGATAGACTGATCTATCTCATCCATAACTAGCTACCATCAGAGTATTCCACATTTGTATCTTCTTTTAACACCTCAAAGACTACCTTAGGGTCTGCCTACAAGAAAGTCACTTTTGATGAATATTCTAAACTATTGGATGATGAAGAAAAGAAGTTGAAATCAATGGGGATTCTCAAATCACCTCAGTCCAAAGCATTAGTGGCCAACAATGAGGGTTCTCAAAATTTAGCTAGACAGTCTTCAAACAAAGGAAAGGGTAAGAAGAAATGGAAGAAGGACAAATCTAAGGATCTAGAAAATACAACACCACAATCTAATCAACAAGGCAAGTCCTCAAATTTAAAAAATAAAGGGGACAAGAATAAGGAGAAGAAGAAGTGTGCTTATTGCAAGAAATCAGATCATGAAGAGCATGAATGTTATCTCAAAAAGATTGATGAATTGACTCACATCATGAAGAAACATAATGTTCCATTGCCTAATGCTTACAAGGAGAAAGGGTCTTCTTTAGATTCAAAGGGAAAAGGGCAAGCATTCATGGAAAATGAAAACTCTTCAAAGGAATGGATATTTGACTCAAGTGCCTCATATCACATGGGTTCTTCAAAGGAGAGTTTTTCTTCATTGAATCACTCAAAGATACCACACATCTTCATGGGGAATGATAGCAAAATGGAAGTTGAAGGGAAAGGCAACATGGAAATAGAAAATGGAGAGTTTCAAGAGGTTCTCTATGTTCCAAACCTAAGTTCAAATCTCTTATCAATCTACCAAATCACTCACCTTGAAGATGGACATAGAGTTGAATTCCTTCCAGACTCAGTTCAAGTGCACAGTCTCAAAGACAATTCCTTGGTTGTAGTAGGGAAAGTGGATCATAACAAGAGGTTGTACTCTTTCTCTCATTTTGTACCCAAGTCTCCTTCAAAGGTCTTGTTATCAAAATCCAATTCAAGCATGCAATTATGGCATGAATGGTATGGTCATCTTGACTACCACTATCTTCAACAACTTTGCACATACCACATGGTGAAAGGTCTACCTCAAATCAAATTTTATAATGGTGAATGTTCAATAGATTTAGTGGATATGCATCTAGAGGGAAAGTTACAAAGAGGGAAGTCTTCTAGAGCAATAGGTGTTCTATAGATTGTTCACATGGTATTAGCAGGTCCTTTTGCATTCAGCCAAGGTTGCTACATACTCACTTTTGTTGATGACTTTTAAAGGTTCACTTGGGTCTACTTTCTGCATAACAAGAATGAAGTTTTGGACAAGTTTCTAGACTTTAAGACTCATGTAGAAAAGAAATATAGAAAGGCCATCAAAGTACTCCAAATGGATAATGGAAACATGGATGTGAATAGAAGACTTAAGGACTTTTGTAAACATGAGGGAATTGATCTTCAAACTCCACCAACATTTATTCTACATAAGATAGATGTTGCAGCATTGAGGATCTGCACTCTTAAGTCTATGGCAAGTGGCATGATTCATGCCAAGTCTCTCGATCCATCATTAGAAGTCGAAGCAATCTCCTATGCCACTCACATTCTTAATCATTCTCCTCATCCAGCCTTAGATGGCAAAACTCCTTTTGAGGCATGGTGTGGCAAAAAACCTATTGTGACACACTTCAAAGTCTTTAGTTGTCCTGTATGGGCAAAGAAATATTCCAGGGGATGCAAGGCATAGACATCTCAGCCTTGCACTTTTATTGGTTATTAAGATGGTGTGAAGGCATTCAAACTTCTAGATCCTAAGACATATTAGATATTTATGGAGAAGGACGTATACTTTGAGGAGAGTTCACCTAGCTTGTCCTCTACTCCTCTTTGCACATCATACAGTGTGGAAATTGATAGTGATTTCAGTGATAGTGCTTCAACAGATTTAGACACGTGGGGTTCTATCGATAGTTACAGTGAGAGGTCACTTCATTAGTTCAGTCTGCATGCATGCATGACCACAGTGATAAGTCTAGCACAATAGGGTACATTCAGTCTTCAAGATATAGGTTTAGTGACAGATTTGGGGGATATTATTCATGATCTACCTCTTCTTCTTGATGTAGAATTACCTTCCTTAGTTATCATGAGAGCCCCATCCCACTCTCTTGTTAATTCTCTACATGATCAATCCTCCCCGGTTGAAGTGATTGTGCGTACTTATGATTAGTAGTTGTAGAGGGGTTCTTCATCAGTTGTAGAGATAGATAGTTCTTTGGAACAGGTTCTTTAGTTAGTTGAGAAAGTTTTAGAGACATAACTTATCCATGGGATTCTTTCCACACATAGCAAAAGCATCTCATTTGTACCCTTGACTTTGTTTCTTCCTAAGGGGAGGAACACCATTCTACAGTCTTGGATTAGCTTCTTCATTGGAGTAGTCATTGTTCAAAATTCTTCTTTTATGGGGGGGGGGGGGGGGGGAGCCCATCCTATCCCTCTTCCTCTTCTCATCATTCTGTAATGTATATACTGGATGTATGTCATAAGGGGGGTGTCTTGATTACTCCATCCATCCATGCAGTCCTATTTATCTCTCTTTTTGAGGGAGGGTTTTTCCCATGAGGTTTTCCATCTTTACCCGCTTTATGGGAGATTTCATATCATTATGTATATGGATACCTAACATGGCCTAGTAGCTAGGAACCATATTGCATTTCATCCTAGATTTCGTAAGCTTAAGGGCATTACCCTAAGTTGCACTTAAGGGGGGGTGTTGGTGTAAATAAGTATTCACTTATTACACTTACTTAAGTTTACTTAGGTTAATGCATTATTTAATTATTTTGCATTATTTTATTATTATTTTGGGTGAAAAAATTAGGATTTTGTGTACTCTCATTGAGTTATGCAACTCTAATTATGCACATGGTGTCTACAACACATGAGCATGCATCATTCACTAAGTTGTAATGATGACAATATAGTTATCCGCACTCCTCATTTAACACATGTTGTCTACACCACTAATTTGCATGCTACACCATTATAGGCTTATCCTCACATCATCACACTTAATCCCGTGCTTAATGGAGGATAACCCATATATGGTGGACATGTGCCTGGTTGTATGACATATCATGATGCTAACCTCTATGCATCCTAGAAGCTCTCCTGAGGCCTTTTTATTTAAGCACTCCTAGTGTACTCTTAATGAGTTATTGAATGAATATCATCATTCTAATCATACTCTGTCTATTTTGGTCTACTATGTGCTTGTGTTGATTTCTTTAGTTCTTTGGTGAATTCTAGTCTAGGTCAAATTCTTACAAAAAAAAACAATAGGGGTAAAGGAAATAATGATAGAGGCAGAGGTAGGTTCCATGGAAGGGGATATTTTAATAAAAATTAGGAGGAATCTTGGTGTAGAGAACCTAATCTTCTTTATTTTCTTCATGTAATAAGGTCTAGGGATAGATCTAATGATCTCCCTATGACCATCCACCTTTGTAATGGACACAAGACCCCATGGTGCAACTGTAAGCCCTGGGAATCAATTGGTCCAATAAGTAGATTTTAGGTTATTTCTATGTTATATAGGCATGTCTAGGTGTTTAGAACATTAATAATATTCCTAGGAGTTTTTAGAGTCTATTTACAAACATATTTGCAATAAAAGTTGTCTTAGCGCAAAAAATTGCAAAATTGCAAAAAGTTGCTTAGCAACTTTAGCAATTTTCTTGACAACTTTTCAAAATAAAACTTGCAATGGTTAAAACTTACCAAAGGTTGGTTAAATCAGTTGTAAGTAGCCTATATAGGCCCTAAGCATTTGAAGAGGGAGACATATAGAGGTTTTAGTTGTATTTGTTTTCAAGAATCAATAAATTCTTGTTGTTCCAGCACTTTTCTCTAATTTTTAACATGTTGTACAAAATCCACTAATTGGAGGATGAATCTTTTGCAATGAAAAGTTGGAGTTACCTATTTAGAATTTTTTGGCTTTGATTTGAAGAATTTATCATTTTTTTTGGCAAAAGTTATCAATTTTTTTCCCTTGCTGGTTTACAAAACCCTTGTTTTGAGGGTTTGGATAATAAAATGCCCCTAACTTGAGATTCCACTAGTGGATTTCTTTCTTCTCTATTATGGAGCAATTTAGGGTTGTATATTATCTAATTTTTATAGTTTTGGAGTAGGAGGACAATTTGGTGAATTTTGGAAGGAAGCCCTAGATCAAATATCTACATGTATTTGACCTTGTTTTAGAGAGATTAGAGTGGATAGAATGATGGAAATAGTTTGAGGACTTGGTGTAAAAACAAAGTGCCCTTGTTTGACTCTAAAGAATAGTTTAGAAGTGGAGATTTGATTTCCATGCACCCATTCTTGACCATTTGGATTGAAAACCAACCCTAAAGTGGCTAATTAGGCCTGTGTACTTGGTGTAGGTTGTGATATGCTGGAGTGGACTTGGTCTCTGAAACTTTGGATTTTTTTAGAGCTTGAAAAAGGGTACTTGAATCAACATTTTATTCCCTAGGTCTTTTGATGAGTTTTAGAGTTATTGGTCAAAATCAATTTTAGGAGACCTAATAGGATTCTAGGTCTAAAATTGCAAGTTGAGTTGTGGGTTGTTGGGAGTGCAACTTGTTAGAGTAAATAATTAATTATTAATTATTTATTCTAATTACTTAAGCTTACTTAGGTAAATGCATTTATTTATTAGTTGTAGTCTAGGAGTTTGTTATGAGTTGTTGACAATAAGGGAGTTTGTTCTCTCCTAAGTCATACTTATCCTCTCACCTTGTTTGAGGACTCTCTACCTTATGTGGACATATGCTTAGTTGTCACACTTATCTCCTAGCATCTTCTAGTTTGTTCTAAAAGATTCTTTGAGATTTTATATTCAAGCTCCATCATTGTATTTCATAACATTTCATTCTTGTAAATTCATTTGTAGTGTTTGCATCATTTTCTCTCTCATGTTTGTTTAGGGTTTTTTCCTAGCTCCATGTTCTTCCTTCCTTGGTTTCCCTTTGATAGGTTATTTTTATGCAAGTGATCCTACCATCTTGGGAGTTAGATTTCATCAAATCCTACATGGTATCAAAGCCTCCCTACTACTTCTTCTTCAATGAATTTTCAAAGCCACAATTTGGAGTCACAAACCCTAATTTGTTTGTACATTTTTCTTCAAATTAGGGGTAGAGCATTTTTTCAGAGCACATTGGGTCCAAATGAACTTTGTCATTGGATTTGAAAGGCACTTTATAGTTAGGATTCATATAAAATTTTCCAATTTTGGCTATAGGGCGTTCGAATTTTTTTTTAACCCCCCCAAGAGGCTATCGTATGGTCGTAGAAATTTTTTTGCAGGAGAAAAATAAAAAAAAATAAAAAATAGGGACCACCACCATCACACCACTCCACGGCTACCACCACACCACTTGGGTACTTCTCTCTAGCTACCACAACCAGCCGCGCCACCACAGGGTAGCCTGGGCTTGGCCACCGTTGGTGGGCCACCCATCGACCGTCATGGCTGGGTAGCACTCCCAACTCCTGCTAACTCCCTTGTTTTGAAACGATGCTTAGTCAGTGATTGCCACTCATCCACCACCTTGACATAGTTAGTGTGTTTGTGGGGATTTCTATGCCCATTCAATAGTTCTAAGCATAGTCAACACAGTTTCTATGGTGACACGTGGCATAGGTGCCTAGTGGCATTTTGTCACATGGACCCTGCCATGTCACTCTACTAACTTGGAATCCTACCATGTGGCATCCACATGGCACTACCGTATGGCATACCATGTGGCACTACCATGTGGCATGCCACATGGAACTCTCTCTTAGTCACAACAGGCCCCAAACCATCAATTTTAAGCTCACTGTCTGCTGACATTAGCATGTCATCATACTACATCACCACCAGCACCTCTCTAGGGTCCTTTTTGACCTACCTTCAATTTTTTGGCCATAACTTGATCATACAGAGGTATTTTTCAGATCCAAAAGAAGTGCCAGAAATATGGTACGAGATGGAGACATTGGTGTAGGTATTTTTAGGTTTTGATGTAGTTTTTAGCTATTATTTGTAGTCAAAGTCTAAAGTCCTATTTTTGACTTTGGTAAGATTTTCTTTTGCATTCCATGTCTATTTTTTGAAACATTATATTTCTAGAAAGCTGGGTCTATATACTTTTCAAAAATTTTGTCATTTCCTTTAGATTATGCCCCATGCTCTTTCTATCATGTTTTGGGAGACCTAATAGGCTACTAGGTCTAAAATTGTAAGTCGAGTTGTGGGTTGTTGGGAGTGCAACTTGTTAGAGTAAATAATTAATTATTAATTATTTATTCTATTTAATTAAGCTTACTTAGGTAAATGCATTTATTTATTAGTTGCAGTCTAGGAGTTTGTTATGAGTTGTTGACAATAAGGGAGTTTGTTCTCTCCTAAGTCATACTTATCCTCTCACCTTGTTTGAGGACTCTCTACCTTATGTGGACATATGCTTAGTTGTCACACTTATCTCCTAGCATCTTCTAGTTTGTTCTAAAAGATTCTTTGAGATTTTATATTCAAGCTCCATCATTGTATTTCATAACATTTCATTCTTGTAAATTCATTTGTAGTGTTTGCATCATTTTCTCTCTCATGTTTGTTTAGGGTTTTTTCCTAGCTCCATGTTCTTCCTTCCTTGGTTTCCCTTTGATAGGTTATTTGTATGCAAGTGATCCTACCATCTTGGGAGTTAGATTTCATCAACTCCTACATGGTATCAAAGCCTCCCTACTACTTCTTGTTCAATGAATTTTCAAAGCCACAATTTGGAGTCACAAACCCTAATTTGTTTGTACATTTTTCTTCAAATTAGGGGTAGAGCATTTTTTCAGAGCACATTGGGTCCAAACGAACTTTGTCATTGGATTTGAAAGGCACTTTATAGTTAGGATTCATATAAAATTTTCCAATTTTGGCTATAGGGCGTTCAAATTTTTTTTTAACCCCCCCCAAGAGGCTATCGTATGGTCGTACAAATTTTTTTGCAGGAGAAAAATAAAAAAAAATAAAAAATAGGGACCACCACCATCACACCACTCCACGGCTACCACCACACCACTTGGGTACTTCTCTCTAGCTACCACAACCAGCCGCGCCACCACAGGGTAGCCTGGGCTTGGCCACCGTTGGTGGGCCACCCATCGACCGTCATGGCTGGGTAGCACTCCCAACTCCTGCTAACTCCCTTGTTTTGAAACGATGCTTAGTCAGTGATTGCCACTCATCCACCACCTTGACATAGTTAGTGTGTTTGTGGGGATTTCTATGCCCATTCAATAGTTCTAAGCATAGTCAACACAGTTTCTATGGTGACACGTGGCATAGGTGCCTAGTGGCATTTTGTCACATGGACCCTGCCATGTCACTCTACTAACTTGGAATCCTACCATGTGGCATCCACATGGCACTACCGTATGGCATACCATGTGGCACTACCATGTGGCATGCCACATGGAACTCTCTTTTAGTCACAACAAGCCCCAAACCATCAATTTTAAGCTCACTGTCTGCTGACATTAGCATGTCATCATACTACATCACCATCAACACCTCTCTAGGGTCCTTTTTGACCTACCTTCAATTTTTTGGCCATAACTTGATCATACAGAGGTATTTTTCAGATCCAAAAGAAGTGCCAGAAATATGGTACGAGATGGAGACATTGGTGTAGGTATTTTTAGGTTTTGATGTAGTTTTTAGCTATTATTTGTAGTCAAAGTCTAAAGTCCTATTTTTGACTTTGGTAAGATTTTCTTTTGCATTCCATGTCTATTTTTTGAAACATTATATTTCTAGAAAGCTGGGTCTATATACTTTTCAAAAATTTTGTCATTTCCTTTAGATTATGCCCCATGCTCTTTCTATCATGTTTTGGGAGACCTAATAGGCTACTAGGTCTAAAATTGTAAGTCAAGTTGTGGGTTGTTGAGAGTGCAACTTGTTAGAGTAAATAATTAATTATTAATTATTTATTCTATTTAATTAAGCTTACTTAGGTAAATGCATTTATTTATTAATTGTAGTCTAGGAGTGTTTTATAAGTTGTTGACAATAAGAGAGTTTGTTCTCTCTTAAGTCATACTTATCCTCTCACCTTGTTTGAGGACTCTCCACCTGATGTGGACATATGTTTAGTTGTCACACTTATCTCCTAGCATCTTCTAGTTTGTTCTAGAAGATTCCTTGAGATATTTATATTCAAGCTCCCTCATTTTATTTCATAACATATCATTCTCATAAATACATTTGTAGTGTTTGCATCATTTTCTCTCTCATGTCTATTTAGGGTTTTTCCCTAGCTCCATGCTCTTCCTTCCTTGGTTTCCCTTTGATAGGTTATTTGTATGTAGGTGATCCTACCATCTTGGGAGTTTGATTTCATCAACTCCTACACGGTATCAGAGCCTCCCTCCTACTTCTTGTTGGAGGTATTTTCAAAGTAGTAATTTGGAGTCACAAACCCTAGTTTGTTTGTACATTTTTCCTCAAATTAGGGGTAGAGCATTTTTTCAAAGCACATTGGGCCCAAATGGACATTGTCATTGGATTTGAAAGGCACTTTATAGTTAGGATTCATATAAAATTTGTCAATTTTGGCTACAAGGAATTCAAAAAAATTTCTTAAGCCCCCAAGAGGCTATTGTACAGTCATACAAAATTTTTTGCAAGAGAAAAATAGAAAAAATAAAAAATAGGGACCACCTCGTAACTGCCACCACACCACCTAGGTGCTATTCTCTAGTTTCCACAACTGGCAATGCCACCATAGGGCAACCTGGGCTTGACCACTATTGCTGGGCCACCCACCAAGAATTGTGGCTGGGTGGTACCCCCAACTCCTGCCAACTCCTTTGTTTTGCAGTGTTGCTTCATCATTGATCACTTCTCATCTACCACCTTGACATAGTCAGTGTGTATGTGGGGATTTCTATGCCCAATTAGTAGTTCTAACCACAATTAGCACAATTTTTATGGTGACACATGGCACGGGTGCCTGGTGGCATTTTGTCATGTGGACACTGCCACATCACCCTGCTAACTTGGCATCCTACCACGTGACATCCAGATGGAACTGCCATGTGGCATGCCACATGGTAGTCTCCTTTTTTTGCAATGTGCCCCAAACTATCAATTTTAAGCTCGATGTCTACTGACATTAGCATGACATCATACTACATCACCAACAACACCTCTCTAGTGTCCCTTTTGACCTACCTTCAATTTTTTTGCCATAACTTGATTATATGAAAGTATTTTTCTGATCCAAAAGAAGTGCCAAAAAGCTGGTGTGAGATGGAGACATTGGTGTAGGTATTTTTATGTTTTAATGCAATTTTTAGCTATTATTTGTAGTCAAAGTCTAAAGTCCTATTCTTTACTTTGGTAAGATTTTCTTTTGTGTCCCATGTCCACTTTTTGAAATGTTATATTTCTGGAAAGTTGGTTCTATATACTTTTCAAAAATGTTTTCATTTCCTTCATATTCTACCCCATGCTCTTTCTATCATGTTTTTGGTATTTTTGGTCTTTGATGGATATCTTGGGTGTTTCAGGTTCGAGGATCTTTTTCTTGGTATGGGATCCTTTGTTTTGAGCTATACTATGTTTTGTATCAGCTTGTTTTGTTTTTTGATTGTTGTAGCCATCACTTGTAATAATTTTTATGTATACACATTGAGATAAAGTGTCTCTTGCATTTGGGGGTCATGAACATTGTTTTGAGATAGTTGTACTTGCACTAGTTTTATAAAGCACCATGAGGGGATAGTAGTTGCTATTTTGTATCATCTTCCTTTTTCAAGTGAGTGTCCCTTCCATGAAATTAGCCCCATATAGAGTCATTTGATTGTGCCTTTATGGGTGTTTGTACTGCTTCATCTTTCTCCTCATTCTTGGTTCATCTGTAGGAGACTTTGGATGACTTTTTTAGTTGCCTGTCATCTCACCCCGTTTACATTAAGGGGGGGTTATTCTATTTTTCTAATGCTTCTATGGTTCAATGGTTCATTAGTGTGAGCTATGTATTCAATGGTTGATCCTATATATAAGGCAATTGCAGTGGCTAGCTACCTCTGCATTTTAGAGAGATGGATCCACTAATACATTAGGCATTGATTTGTGATGGCTATGTGTTGCAATTATGATAGCAATGTGTCACCACTACGATAGTAATAGACATCGTTGTTTTTTTGTCATAGATTATGACATCTAACCTACACCATTGCAATTATGATGAATATTTGTCGCAATGCAACCACTTTATTGTGACACAAATCCTATCGTAATGCTTGTGGCTAATGTTGCAATTGCGACAGACAATCTAGAAATTGTGACAATAGTTGGGCATCGCCGCTATAGCAAGCTCGTCGCAATGCTTGTGGCTAATGTCACAATTGTGATGGAAACTTTGGAAATTGTGATGGCAGTGAGCATCACCGCTACAACAACCCCATCGCAATGCTTGTGGCTAATGTTGCAATTGTGACAAATACAAAGTAAAACAATTTTTTTTAAAGAAAATGCAGACATGAAAATGGAAGAACCTGTATATAGTAGTTACTTAGTAAATTTGCTTGCTTCTTAATGTACTCCATCCTAGAAGTGGTGTTTTTTGTGAGGACAGTATTACTACTCCTTGACTGATATTTTGGTTCCTTCTTCCTCTAGTGATTGGTCACTGTCATGGATGAGCTATAGTAACAATAGTGGCCCCCAAACTATCTGCCTTGTTGTGGAGTCTTGTCCTCTACCTATTGTTCCTATCATGAGCTTGCATGCACGTTGGTGTAGATAGTGAGTCTAGACACCAATACAAATTTAGACCTCTAATATGATTGCCACTACTTTTCCTATTACCTCTGTCGTTAACTCACTTTCAATACTCTCAACAGTATTTCCTTGTACTCATTTCCTCCTTATGATCTTTTAAAACATTCACTATCTGCTTAGATTTGCTTGAAACACATATCCTCCTGAATGCTTCTAATACATAGGTGTAATTATTTCCTTACTAAAATTCATCATAATGCATGATACTATTAAATTTTTGGCTTCTACACAGTTATAGTAATCATCTTCCAATATAGGCATTGTATTGTACGTACTTCTAAGAGCTGGCCTATTTGATTCTAAGTCCCAAATCTCTATACTTCTAAGAGCTACCAATGGGGACATTACATCAATCAATCAGATTGATTGGTTCATTATGAGGATATTTTGAGTTAGAGAATGCAATTATAGAGCATGATGGTAGACATAAGTGTAATGTCCCTTATTTTTAAATTAGCTTATTATTCAATTATCAAGTTAGATTTAGAGGAAAGTATCACGAAAGATAGGCTTAGCTTCAATGAATTGATATAATTGTTTATTCTCCATAAGCTTTATTTTCCATTCAATTCATTCTTTTCCACATTAATACTAAAATTGATTGATATATTCACCTTTATTTCCTACACTTATGAATGACTACTTTATTCCCTTATTCCAATATTCATCTATCC
Organism: Cupressus sempervirens; assembly: GCA_028749045.1. NCBI lineage: Eukaryota > Viridiplantae > Streptophyta > Pinopsida > Cupressales > Cupressaceae > Cupressus > Cupressus sempervirens. Next base: position 834,530,645 of record CM053786.1, on the reverse strand, counting down.
ATTACAATGCATTAAATTGTTGATTACTTTACTTTACTTATTGCACCCTTATTTCCTTAAAATTATATGCAAATTCTCTTATTCCTTATTCCTTTTTCAGCTCACTTTTACATTCTATATTCTTAATACCTTGAGTTTTAATATCTTAGGTCAATCATCAAAGCTACCAGGTCCTTAACTCCTACAAGATAGCCATAGATCTTGGTTCCTCAAAGACATTGTTCTTCCCTCTAATCATCCATTGCTCATTACAAATATTTAGAAAAGGCTCATAATTCTGAATGTTGGGATGTTTTAACCAATAATTTTTTTCATCTACAGTGAAACCCAACTTGGGTACAGTCAGAGATGCTAGTCTAACAATGTGAACCTACTTCCACCAGCTCTCCTCCAATAGCAATGACTATTCAACCCCACCATTTGGGGTGGATGGCATGGTCTATTATGAATGACCATCCCCATACCATCATCTATCACCGATGGAACCACCATTAGCCTTTTCATCTACCACTGCTACAGTCCACCGAGCCTGCAATCCAAACCTTGCATATACAAAATGATTATGATTGGGTATCTGCAAAATATCCCTTGACCAAGCAAGTTTCATCAATAGATTTTTTTATCTTTTTGCCAATTAAAATTCTAGCAGGGTGGAAGGTGACAGAGTTTTGGAAGAGGGAAGAGGGCAGAGTGCTAGAAGAGGTAGCTAGTCAATAGACATCCCATAGCATTAGAATGTATTTACAAAGTAAAACAAAAAAAAAAAAATTGGCTTCTTTTAGATGACCTTTACAATTTTGGTAATTAGATTCTGGTTTTTGTCTACGCCTGATGGAAGTTATTTTTTCTTAAGCATGTGTCAATTTAAAATGTGACCCAAAAAAGAAATCCAATTGTAGGTATCCAAAGCAATTTGATATTTAATTCAACTCCAAATTATAGTATTTCATCAAATCTTATCCGCTGTAGGGATAGGAAAAGAAGTTATAGGATTCTGGGGAGCTAGGAATGGCTACTAGCTAGAGTGCACCTGCATGTTTGTATGATGCAAATAACTTAATATTAATCTTTCCCTCTGGAGGCATCTCAAGAGCTAAGCCCATGTTCATGTCGCTATGTGTTAGCCCAAAAATGCTATAACATACCACACTAACATACCAAAAAAATGTGTTAGCCCTGGGGCATCATGTATTGTCCATGCAAGTATTGCATGGAATTGAAATTGTCTTTGACCTATTGGTCTAGACACGCCATATATAGTGAGACCATTCCATAACTCTACCAACTCATCAATAAGAGGCTCAATATATACATTCATATCTTTTACTTGATATTTACCTACTTGAATGAAAAATAACATTACATAATTATTGTGACTATTTTACTGCAAGATTTGTAAGTACATGTAACTTAATAACTATCAAATGATAAGATACTTGGAACAATCATTGCCAACATAATGTGCTCCCTCTTTATTGACATCTGCGGAGGAATGTTATTGTTGATAACAAAAATAGGCCACACCGAGTAAATAGATCTCATCTCTCCAAATGGATTGACACCGTCTACTGCCAATGAAAGCCTGAGATTATGAGGTTCTTCTTTGAAGTGTTGCCACTTTTCCTCTATGTTCATAAATGCTAAACCATCCATAGGGATTCGAATAATGTCATCTTGAATTCTATTGCATGCACGATAATCCATAAATTGAGCCAAGCTACTACACCTAAATAATTTTTGCATCCATGGAATAATGGGGATGTAACGAAGAACCTTTTGAGGCACCTTTTTTGTTAGTTGATTTGTTTGATATCTCCTCATATGACATATAGGGCATTGTGTTGCAAATTCATTTTCTTTATAATATATAATATGATCATTGGGACATGCATGCATTGCTTCATACTCCATTCCAATATCTTTCATAGTAACAGATAATTCTTGATATGAGCGAGGTAGAATATTTGATGGTGGTAACAGAAACTCGTCTATCAATCTACAACAAAAAATATAAGTTGTTAATATAAACAATATTAGTGGTACATTATTCAACCTTTGTTAACTATAAAGACATATATGACATACCTTAACATATGTGACATTGTTATGTTGGATAAACCATTCATAACCTTCAAGTTCAACAACAACAATACAACAGAGAGAAGATTTGTTTGGGAGTCTTTGTATAGGTGCTTGTATGCCTTCTCAAGTAGAGATACATTGAGGCTATCATGATCATCATGATTAGATACGCTTGGACTAAATGTGTCATGGATCAATGTATTTATACCATCATCTTCAATTGTGTTTTTTGGTACCTGATCATCATCTTCCATGGGATCATTATCTTCACCTTGGATATTTGCACCTCCATGTTCCTCCACTTCAAAAACCATATTCTTCGAATTGTTGTGGTTCATATCATGTACTTCCCTAGGGAGATCAACCTATATAAAATTGATTAACATAAATAAACCATGATTATCAACTCATCATCAAGTGATTTCATATGATATAAATTGTTAAAATGATATAATGAACAACTTACCAGTGGATGATAGTCATGCCCCCCTTCAACATGAACATTCTTCCTACAATGTCTTTTAACTATTTTGATTAGCAGTCTTCTCCAGTTTAAGCCCTTACAAATTTTGCAAGGACAATAACATTTTCCATCACCTTTTTTTTTCAAGTTAGACCACAATCTAGCGATTGTCTCCCTATTTTGTTCTTCACTTATATTATCTAACATGATCGTTCTTCGCAAGAAGCAAAAATTGGGCTATGAAAACTTCGGTCTACAACTTTCACAAACTAAGAAAAACTGTCAAAAGTACACAAATCTTTTTAGACTTAGTTAAATTCTTTAATATTTTAAAAATACTTTCTTTGACTTTATTCCTAAGACATTTAACCCCATCACCTTTTATAACATTCAGTCAATTTCTCTAGGAAAATTTGTGGATAAGATTACTTGTCAAACTTTGACCAACCGCCTGAAGGTCTTATTTCAAGAGACCTTACAAAATTAAGCAACTAAAAGAAATTTCAAAATATATAAGCTAAAAGTCTAGTTAAAATATACATTAGATTAAAAAATATACAATTTTTATACCCAAGCATGCGGCGATAACTCGTGCAACGACCTTCTTGCTTAGCTGTAGAAGCTCTCCAATAATCAAATTATATAAGCTACAAGGCCTAACAGGAATTTCAAAACATATAAGCTACAAGGCAGGACATATTACATGACATGGAAAAAGGAACAAAATTTACAAGCTTTAGAAAGACATATTAAATGATATCATAGTGCTAGAGAGATCACAATTATATGAGTCAAACATAGTCATGAAAAAGCACATAAATTAGTTATTATATGCAATCAAAAGATATATAGTTATACAAGAACATCCATAGGGCATATTGAAGAAATGAAATGGTCATATAGATTTCATATAATATTTTGAAGATGATAGTGTTTTAAGGAAAATAATTCATTCATATAATCATAATGACATTAAATGTTTAAGCATGGCCAATCATCAAATATCAAAATAGAGCAGCAATAAATCATTAGCAATAGTATTTGCTTGAAAGTTTCTAAAGCCTTTTCAAAAAATCCATGCAATCATGGCATTCCATGATACCACATTTCTTAGATGAATTTGTTCAAAAAGTTCATGTGCCTTGTCTATATTTCCACATTTTGCATAGATGTCACAATTGGTTTTGGTTCTATGATGACTACTAAGGGGGATGTTGGTCTCAACACAAGAACTAGAGGTACCATAAAGAAAAATGATAAGTGTGGTGATAAACAATGTCAAGACCATTAGGAACCTTAACAAAAGTTCTTCCAAGTGGAATTGGAAGCTAGTAGTACCATAATTCTAGATAAACGTGTAAAATAAATTGAGTCAAAAAAAGGAATAAAACAATATACTATATTCCTCTTACAAAAATAAGTAGTTTTAAGAAATCAATTTGTATGTTTTCAATTACCATGAATTCGATTGAGAAAGCCTAAACACCTATATCTTATGAGACTACATATAAAAGGTGTCAAGAATCTACCTCCAGTCAAACAAATTAGAGGTTCCTACAAGATCTTGGGAAAGTATGGAGAAATTTTTTACAAGTTGTTGTAACCACCTTATATAGGTCTTTCTCCTATATTCAATATCTAAGATTTGACCATGTTCAAAGATTTTATGGATGAAGGTGTTAAACAAACATATTCAACTCTAAATGATGAAGACTAGGTGTCTAAATTACCATTGACAAAGGAAACATAGATTAAAGCTATTGTGGATACTAGAGAATCCAAAATGACAAGGCACAAGGTGTAATGGGAAAAAATAATTGATAATGGATCAGACTATAAAACTTGGAAGCCACATGGATGCTAGAGGAGAAATTAGGAAGAAATGTATTGATTTGGATCAATTTTTCTCTAAGAGGACTTTAGACTTCTTCTCTTTGGGAGTATCATGGAAGAACACCTCAAGCTTAGATTGAAGGCCAAAAATAATTAAGTTCCTATCAGGGCATAATAAGTATAATAAATTACATTGATAATTTAGACCAATGATGTAATGGAAAACAATAATTTTAAGCCAAAGTTGGCATGGATTTATACTTTAGGACCAACTAGGCAGCATTGTGCATAATTGGTCAAAGAGAATTGAATGTGATAAAAACCATATCATCATGTTTTTCATGATATTCAAGATCATCATCACCATTTTATATTTTCTTGGGCCTTAGAGTGCATATGAATCTTCATATTGAAAAACTACAAAAATGTTACGATGTTGTCAATGATAACATTGAAAATATTTGTGTTGGTCTTCTGGATCCTGTTGGCTTTTGGGATTCTGCTGGTGCTGAGCCTTCTACAAAGGCTAGAGGTGATTTTACCTATAGTGTAGATGTTGGTACCTTTTGTGGATGTGTGTTTTGAATTAGCATCCTGATATGAATCATATGTATAGGGATATCTATTATCAATTTGCAGTTGAGAACAAAAATAATTGGTGCTTCTTGTTTACCCTCCAATTAAAATAAGACACAAAATCTGCATTAAACTTTCTTGTTTATGACCTATTTGAGATAGATTGGACTGTAGTTTACGCTGACATCTATGAAGCATCATGTATACCAATTGCATAGCTATGAGAGTGATACTCCTATTTTGTTTATAGATTCACACATTCAAAATTCAAAATAACTATCCACACATTCTTAGTTTCTAAATTGAACATCTGATTTTCATGGAAGCAAAAACAAGTTTACAAGATATAGGAGACTATTCATAGAGGTTTAGGTGAACTATTCTCAATCATAAATTAGGCAAAGGCATCCAGAGTCAATCCTGGCAGCAAGTGTTATGCTAAGGGCATTCCTGTGCAACCCAAATTTACATAAAAATATAGTTCAAACTAATTTGATCAAACAAAAACAAATACTAACTAATCTTATCTATCTCAAAGGGTAGAGCAAGTCCTTATCCAAGTACATTTCACAATCTGCAATGAAAACATGCATTTGTAATCTATGGTAGGTGAATTCACCATGTTAGTTTAGAGTCCCAAGTTTGACTTCTCTATCAAATTTTTTTGGACCAATCATACTTTTGTGTGAGGGCATTTATTGACACATATGCAATCTTCTCTTTTCCCAGCATGATTGCATTACTGTTGACAGTGCATTAAATCCCACAAAGCATTCTTATTAGTGAGAAAAATTAGGATCGGATTTGGGACGCTAATGCTAGATAGGTCCCTTATTTAGACCAAATATCTGATTAAGTTTTACCTAAAACTTCAAACTTTCCTTGTCATTGCCACTCTAGGAAAGTTTGCATATTGGAGTCTAGATACAATAAACTTGGAGGGCTTCACCTACAAGCCCAATTAAGTAGTTTGCAATCAAATGATGAAGAGCCGAAGAGAACTTGTGGTGAAGGAGTATGAAAACTCTAATACTACAACCTTGAGTGGCAAGGCCCTCTTCTCTGATAAACATAACCAATTTAGTTTGAATTCCTCTTTCCCACATTTCAGTTTATTGGATAAGAGCAGTAATGACTCTTTAATGCTTGAAAACTCTTCTAGCAGTCTATATGACGTCTCTTCATGTTTCAATCCACCCATGGCCATTTTCCTTGTTGTTCTCTTAGGTAGTTTATTTTTTTATAGGTTTTTTCTTAGTCTATGTTCATGGTTATTCTTTATTTGAAGAGGATAATCCCAGGAGGGGAGATGGTGGAAATGGGAGGATTAGAACTTCCAAAGGACTTGATAGAAGTATAATTGAGACCTTTCCTATGTTTAGTTATTCTCTGGTAAAGAGTTTGAAGCAAGGAAAGTAAGCACTGGAGTGTGTAGTTTGTTTGAGTGAATTCGAGGATGATGAGACATTGAGATTGATACCAAAATGTAATCATGCATTTCATCCTAATTATATCGATATGTGGTTGTTTTTCCACTCAACTTGTCCCCTTTGCTGATGCAGTCTTCTTCCCAAACCCCATGGTGTAATACAAGGGCTTAGATTTGATGTAGAAGATCAACCTCAGTAGGAAATTGAGCAAGTTGTGGTTATTATTGGAGCAAGGAATGTAGGGAAGGATAGTGTAGACAATCAAAGTAGAGTACCAAATGAGATAAACAATCAGAGAAATAGAATAAATTCATTTGATGCTAGGGTTTCTAGAGCATCTACTGCCAGTGTTGACAATGAGCCTAGCACATCTACTACCAGTGTTTCTCCCATTCATGGAATAATGAATAGCTTTAGGCCTCTATAGAAGTGTAGCCAGAATATTAGACATTCACACTTAACAGGACATTCATTGGTTAGCCTTGGAGGAGACCCTAATCGTGTAGGGCCCATTTGCCGTTGCACCAAAAGCCATGACTTTTAGTGAACATGGAACACCACATAATTAACCACCTGTGGGCAGGGGAGCACGTCGCATCACCCAAAAATCTCCCCCTCGACATGCATACCAGGTGCTTACGTGGGTCGGGATGGCACCGGGGAGATTTGAACCCATGACCAAGCCAAAACTAGGCTCTGATACCAATTGTAGGGCCCATTTACCGTTGCACCAAAAGCCATGACTGTTAGTGAACATGGAACACCACATAATTAACCACCTATGGGTAGGGGAGCGTGTCGCATCACCCAACAATCTCCCCCTCGACGCGCATACCAGGCACTTATGCGGGTCGGGAAGGCACCGAGAAGATTTGAACCCATGACCAGGCCAAAACCAGGCTCTGATACCAATTGTAGGGCCCATTTTCCGTTGCACCAAAAGTCATGGCTTTTGGTGCAACAGACAATGGGCCCTACAAATCGCCCTTCTAAATTCTACATGTCAACTGATGATCGATATGTTGTGGATTTTGCCAAAGAGCTCATTCAATCATCTAAGAGTGGTTTACATAGAAGTTCTAGTTATGCAACATTTTGTCATACTAGGTCACCAGGCCTCTCCAACGATAAAGAGAAGCTTTGGGCATATCCTTTGTCAATTGAGGAGGCACGCCCATGTTCAAGAAGAGTTGCAGGAGCTGAATCTGATCAAGAATTTATGAGGGTTTCCCAGACTCATTTTGACCCAAGAATCAATTCTAACCGATGGGACATTTCTCTCCATTCCCCAATCTTATTGAGAACTTTTTAAGAGTCTAGAGCACCAAATTTCAAGGAGCAAGAAATGGCTTCCACTTCTTCAACATCTCATGGCAGTAATCCACAGGACCTCAATGCTTTTATTTAGTCTTTCAAAAAGGATTTCAAGTGGTTGTGAGGAAGAGATAAGAACATGGCTATAGTTAATGGTTCAAAAACTTCTAGGATTGTAGAAAGAGGTGGGTTATGTGCATTCAATTTTTGATGTGAGATTTAAAACAGTCAAAATTGTATTCTTGGATTCATAGAGAGAAAGAAGAGAAACGACTTAGGTGAATTGCACAACAAACATTAAATAATTTGATGATAGGAAAACTTCTCGTGGCCTTCGCATATAAAAAAGCCATTGAGAAGTATAGTTTTTGGAGGCAAATCCCAAGGTAGAAGCTATGTATCTCTAGAGAAGAAGCCAATAATGCCCTTACCTTGGAACTCCTCTATGCTTGGAAATGCCCCTTGAAAATCCACTGGTCCTCTTGTAAAAGATCTCAAAAACTATTAAAAAACATCCCATGACCTGCATCATAAGCCCTGGTTGTTGAATCCATAGAAGAAAAGAGAAAAAGGAAACAAACCTTCTAAAACCCTTGTGTGCTCTAGAGATGGATTCTAAAAATGACCAACGTTCCTTTTTTTTTTTCTTATATCCTGTTAACGTCACAATTGCGATGTTGTATCCCATTAATGTTGCAATTGTGACATTTTCAAGTTATAATTGAAAAAAAAAGCCAAAAACACATTACATTTTCCCATCATTTCAAATTCACCCCTAATGTATTAGTGATCATCTACCATATAGACATACTCAGTTTGTGCCTTCTCTTCCATGGAGGTTCTTCAGATCACTAGTTTCTTTCTAATGACAAATTTGCATCTTCTTCATGCTTTAGTGATGCTCTTCATGATCACTTCTTGTTCTTATTTTTGGGGACATTCCTCTAGTTGGAGGCTTCTTTAGTCCTTCACTAGGTTACTTCTTTTTGGGGGAGGGCTTTTCCCATGTGGTTTTTTCTCTTTCCCCATTTTTAGAGGTTGCATTTTTTTTACATTGTACATGAGTACCTAACATGGCCTCATTGCTAGGACACATTATAAATTTCATCTTAGTTTTGCTAGGACACTTAAGTTTACTTAGTTAAATGCATTTTATTTATTAGTTGTAGTCTTGGAGTTTGTTATAAGTTGTTGACAACATGAGAGTTTGTTCTCTCCTAAGTCATACTTATCCTCTCACCTTGTTCAAGGAATCTCCACCTTATGTGGATGTATGCTTAGTTGTCACACTTATCTCCTTGCATCTATTCTAGAAGATTCCTTGAGCTCTTTGCAATCAAGCTCCCTCATTGTATTTCATAACATATCATTCTTGTAAATACATTTGTAGTGTTTGCATCATTTTCTCTCTCATGTCTATTTAGGGTTTTTCCCTAGCTCCACACTCTTCCTTCCTTGGTTTCCCTTCGATAGGTTATTTGCATGTAGGTGATTCTGGCATCTTTGGAGTTGGATTTCATCAACTCCTACATAACTATTGGTTGGTTTACCTTATTTTGGTTGAGATTAAGTTGTCCCAAGCCCTTGTTGGTGGTGGAAAAGCCTAGAACAACAAAATCCTCATTTTTCCCACTTCAAAGGAGGTTGCCATATTTTCTTGAGTTGGGTGCATATTGTTTTGAGTATTACTTGTGGAAGGTGAGTCTAGAAACCCTTTTCAATGGTTGTTAGGAGGAGTATGCACTTGAGGAAGTAGACTCTTTTGTTCAATCCTTGTGAGCACATTGAAGGTTGTGTATGGGTTGGGCTTAATTCTTGTTTCCATCGTGTCATCTTTGCATCAAGTGGTATCAGAGCCACTTTGATATTGTTGTGGTGCCATGTCTAATGGAGGAGAAGAACTTGAAAGAGAGATCCCCTTGAGGATCACTAATGTAGAACTAGCCAAGCTAGTCAAGGAGCAGATGGCTGAAAGTAGAGTAGTTTGGGAAGAGAACATGACTATGAAGAGGGAGTTGGATAGACTCAAAAATAAAATGAGAAAAGGGAGTGATGAAGAGTCTAAACTTGAGGAGATAGAGGGGAATGAGGAACAAGAGAACATTCATGCTAATCAGAGACCCTTCCTTGCACCATTGGAGAGGGTTGGAAAGAAGGGAGAAGGGGACTTACCTACCTTTCATAGGAAGTGATGAGAGTCAATTATGATCCATTTTGTATGATCTTTTAATCCATCTTGTATACCTTCATACTCATTCATGTACTTTATTCCATTCTAATTTATCATATTTTACCACCTTTTGTTGCATATGGTTAAATATATATAAGTAGTATTTAATAGAGTTTTGGGATTAAATTATGGGAATTATTTATTGATTATTTTTACTAATAAAAATGATTAATTTCATGATATATATGGTTTGCAACATTCTAATTCATTGGTGTAGATCTTCCTTTGCAGTATAGAATTTTGCAGATCTTCCTATCCTAGTCTAGACTTCTGTAGAACCTCCTGTCACCTATTTTTCAAAACTTCCTATCACAACTTGGACAAGAGTTGGTTCATGTGAAATCACCTATTTATAAGGTTACACAACCCATTCTTATATTTCCACCTTTGGATCCTACATTTCCAACTAAGTGGAAGGAAAATCATATCTCATTTAATAGTTATTTCAAATATTCCTATTTCATTTGCTATTATAATGGGTTATCTCAAAATTTATGGAGAATCACCATGTAAGGAGGAGGATTAGTAGCTAGACATTACCTATTTTGGTTGGTGTTATAACATACACTTTTTTAATCTATAGTAAGCCATATAAAACAAACAAAAATACTTTCTTATTGGAAGGTATAACAACGTTTGTTTTTAATATGTGATTTGTGGCTACACCTATTTGTTGGTTGTATATCTCAAAACAATTATCTATTATTGACAATATTTTTTATTACTTGAGATAATATATATACAAGACTTTTTATGTAAGGGAGGGATATATAATTTTTTTTAAAAATATAAGCTTTTGTACATAGATTTTCCTACAGTAGAATTCTTTGTAAACTTCATATTATTTATGCATGAATAAAGCACCATTATTCTGATTGCAACAAAGTAGAAAGTAATTTGTGCTCCATCACCAAGCATACTAAGGAGGTATGATCCACTTCTTAGGATGGCTGGTGATTTGTTTTAGATTAGAGTGTGTTTTATTTTATGTATGTTTTGATTTGATTTCTTATATAAAATTCTTATATTAGCTTAGTTGTTTTAACTCATGTTATTGTAATTAATTAGTGATTCATGTATTATTTAAGATATAAGTGTGAATTCATATTTTTATGGTTTCTTATGCAATTTTAAATTCTAGATTAAATCTTATATTTTTGTAATATTTTCTAGTTTTTAGAATAGTTTTCCTTTTGATTTAAATGTTAAATTCTTGCTGCAGGAAGTGACACTTCCTATTGCTAGTTATGTTTTGATTTATTGTAGGTTTTATCTTAGTTCCTGTTGCTAGGAAGTTATAGTTCCTATCACCAGTTTTGGTTTGGTTTTTTGTAGGTTTCCTTTTGCATGTTCTCAGTTGCATCCATCCCCAGTTGGCATGCTATCTTCATCTCTTGAGAATATAGCCACTATACCTTTCATGAGTTTACAACCCTAGATTGATATTTAAATGTGACATGAACTGGCCCTTAATCATATCATTTTCATTTAATATTTATGCCACAATTTCACCCAACTTTTTAGGTGTCATTACTAGAGAAAGGTATTAAAGGTGTGAAATCATAGTAAGTCAAGTTAGGAATAGTGCACCTTTGGAAGAGTCTGATCATGTGTCGACCTTGTTCAGTCTGATACCTTGGGTTTGTGTTGTAGTAAATCATTTAGGTGCATTGTTTACAAGTAGGTCTTAGAAGTTAGATCCATTATTTATGTTATAATTTTTTGTTGTGAGTAATTGGTAATGAAAGGGAAATTTGAAGAAAAATGTTTAAAATGATGCATTTTCAAGGTAGTACAAACACATCAAATTTGAAAAAAAAATTGGTGGAGGTATTGCTTCAACCAAAGGTGATGTTTTTACACATGCTCTACCTAATGAATGCAACTTAAATAATCTTGATCTTCCATTGTCATAGGCATGTCCAATTTTTATTTCTGTCTAAACAAGAGATATAATTGGTGAATTTTTAGAACAATGTGATTTTGAGAATGACATATTAACCATTTATTGTTCTATTTGTTACAAGCAAGGTGATAAATGCATATGCACAAACAATGAAGAACACATGGTGAATGAAGTACAAGATCTTTATGAACCTCACCGTGCCAAGGATGTAAGTGAAAAATTCTTCCTTGTAACTAGTGAAAAATTTCAAACACCAAATCAAGGAGATCAAGGTATAGTTTACTCTATTGCATTGGAAAGACAACATGTTTCTTCAAAACATAATTTTACAACTAGTATGCATAATGAATACAATCATGCATTCCCACAACAACCTATATATCCATCTTATATTCTACCATCTCCATTATTCCCATCCTACTCATATCCACCTACTATATATCCAATACAACCTTTTCCATTATCCTTATTCTGTTCATTTCACCCACCATCCAACCTAGCATATCCACCAATGGAATTCACAATTCCTAATAAAACATCACATAATAAGGTGGATCAAACTACATAGAGTGCTAAGATTTCACTAATCCTTTTTCATACGCATGACATTAATGACATGGATAAAGAATGTGGTTTTGGTTTCAAAGAAGTAGAGGAACATATTTACCAATTTAAAAATCATCAATTTAGTTCTTCTTATCTACTTCTTAAATCACAAAATTTTGAAATATTTCACACACATAAGGAAACAAACCATTATGATTTCATCATTCAAAATGTATCTATGTGTACTAGAATTAATCATGCACCAAGAGGTGATATATTGTATACCTTAATCATTCAAGTGTTGTGTATGATACCAAATGATATCTTATGAGACTTACCCTTTAAAAATGTTTTAATATTCAAACATATAGATCTTGGGAGGCCTATGATAAAAATGCATATTCTTCACACACTTATTGATTTGGGTCCCATTGATTAAACAAAATTTGAAGGATTTGAATGCATTAATGACCAAATAACATGTGTTGTAAATGGATGTTCATTATTCTTCATTGTTGATTCTTTACATTATCTTAAGATGACTAAATACACTATGGATGATTCATTCATTCAACAAGAACCAAGGTATTAATATCTATATATTTCTCATTCTTGTTTGTTATATCTTTAGATGATCATTCATAAATAATAGGCGCTAAATAAATTTCTTGATTTTTTGGATGATTTGAATGCTCATGAGACATTAAGAAGGAATCCATAGAAATACTAACACTCAAAGCTATTCTTAAATTTTCTTGCTTAAAATTTTCTTGATGTTCTTATGACCTTGTAGAAACAAGTTAAGGTGGGGGGGAAATCCCTCCAATTCTATGGTTATTGGATAATTTCAAATAAAGCTTGATTAATCATTCCATTGGTGTTTCTAGTAAACCTCCACATGTGAGATCTCAACCAATTCAAGGTATGTGTTCTTGTGTTGATTTTCCTTAATATTATATATACACAAGCATGTTTAGTTATTTATCCATTTTTTATTATTATCAAGTATCAGTTCATATTAATAACTCTAACTATCATTTACAAAAATAAATTGCCTACTTAATGGTAGAGTTATTAAATGAATGATTTTTTTTTTTTGCTATACTTGATATTCTTGGTCTTGAGAATGTGGTTATAGGTCTTTTATTGTGGATAGATAATATCAATTGGTAATATTTCTTTGTGTGAGTGTCAAGTAACACTCTATCTTTGCTTTTCCTAGCTATATGGAGCATGGTGGTCTCTAATTTAGTCTATGAGACTCAAAAATATTTTAGTACTATTTTATATAGCTACACATCCAAAGAAAACTTGAAGAAATAAATAAGGATATTGGGTGTATTGGAAATCATCACATGCCTTCCTAGTCATGTGTCTCTATCTGCCTCTAGTTTTATGGACACAATGGTGACTACAATTGGATTTTTTTGCTCTATCACTTGGGCTTTGGTAATGAAGGTGTCTTATTTAATGCAATGGATACCTCATATTATTATCAAGATATGATAACATAGCTTCATGTGGTGTCATCATAGAGAAATATATCTTTTGAGAATTGCCCTCACTATTAGTAATTCTTTTAGCCAAGTGTACCAATGCATGTTTTAAAGTTCTACAAGAAGATTCCATAATAAATGGTATTAGATACATGGATAAAGATTGGTTTTGTGGGAAAATGGTTCTCCTACTCAAGTTATTCTTGATCATCATTTCGAGTTCATTAAATAATATAGTTTCAATGGTGCTTTTGTCAGGAGATGGAAAGAAATTAGGTTTTTGATGATATCACTCCTTATCATCCATAGAAGGAATTATTTTTTCCTCTAGTCATTCTATGCAATTATTCAAAAATGAAAAAAAAAATGAAAAAGAAAAAATCAATAAAAGATCCAACAATGAAAACCTTCGAGCATTGTTGGCTAGTTAATATCTAAAAACTAGTTTCTGGTAGATATTAACTAAAAAATAAACTCTTAATGGTGAAAAATATTTGTATAGTGCCATTAAGGGGTAAGTGAGTGAAAATTGGCTTGCCAGCGGTCACTTATTGTTATCAAATTTTGAAAAAAACAAAAAAGGAAAGAAAAAAAAGAGAGAGAAAAGAAAAAAGAGAAAAAACAATGAAAAAAAATGCACTAATTTGGTTGAGCTAACCATTTTTTTAGGGACACCCAGTTACTTCTTTGGTTGTTTCTCTCTCAGCATTTCTTGCATCTCTTATTATGCATTGTGTGGTTGTACTTTATCTTTTGGTGATCCCCATGATTTTGATCACATATCCTAAGTACTACACATTCAATTCAGATGCTATGAAAAATGGATCAAGCTCCCTTAAGTCTAATTTATATTGCTTCTTTTAGATGGCGACCTTTTCTCCAACATTAATTCCAATCCACATTTGTGGTTCTTTCTTAGTTTGAGCTTTATAGTTGCAGTGATCTTTTGGCTTCTGGACCTTGGCATCCATGGACGTGTATGTTGGTAAAATAATCAATTTTATTTTTCATTTTTTTATTTCTTAACTTTGTTAATATTTTTATATTATGTTTATCATTATGAAACACCCCTCCCTATCCTCTCCTTGTTTCCCATGGATAGTCAACCTTTAAGTTGGGGGAGGAATTTCATCCTATTATCTTCCATCCATCACCCTTAATAATTCCATCACACTATCCATTATATCCATTATACAATAGCCTTTACTTTGTCTCTTATCTCTCTTATTTTGCCCATTTAAACTCCTCTTGTGCAAATTGAGATAAATTTCTCCTGTATGTAATCTTATGAACCATGATTCTATAAAAATAAAATGAAAAGAAAAGAAAAAGAAAATAAAAGAGAGAAACAACTTATGCAAAATTTGAAGAGATATCCCTATTGAAGAAGAAAAAAATAAGAAATATTTTCACGTGAAGAAAGGGATTTGTGTTTCTATATGAATTATCACAGTTTAGGACTAAAGACCTCCTAATCATTATGATTGCATGAGGACATACAATATGTTAACTTGGGGGGAATGATGTGAGTCAATTATGACCCATTTTATACCATCTTTTAATCCATCTTGTATACTTTTATACTCATTGTTATACTTTATTCCATTCTATTTTATCATATTTTACCACCTTTTGTTGTATATGGTTAAATATATATCAATAGTATTTAATAGAGTTTTGGGATTAAATTATGGGAATCATTTATTGATCATTTTTACTAACAAAAATGATTAATGTCATGATATATATAGTTTGCAACATTCTAATTCATTGGTGCAAATCTTCCTATTGCAATCTAGAATTGTGGAGTTCTTCCGATCATAGTCTAGACTTCTACAGAACCTCCTGTCACGTATTTTTTAGGAACCTTCCTGTCACAACTTGGACAAGAGTTAGTTAATCTAAAATCACCTATTTATGAGGTTGCATGACCCATTCTTATATTTCCACCTTTGGATCCTACATTTCTAGCTAAGTGGAACGAAAATCATATCTCATTTAATAGTTATTTGAAATATTCCTATTTCATTTGCTATTACAATGGGTTATCTCAAAATTTATGGAGAATCACCACATAAGGGGAGGACTAGTAGCTGGACATTACCTATTTTGGTTGTTGTTATAACATACACATTTTTAATCTATAGTAAGCCATATAAAACAAACAAAAATACTTTCTTATTGGAAGGTATAACAAAGTTTTTTTTTTAATATGTGTTTTGTGGCTACACGTATTTGTTGGTTGTATATCTCAAAACAATTATCTATTATTGAAAATATTGTTTATTACTTGAGATAGTATATATACAAGACTTTTTATGTAAGGGAGGGATATATTAAAAAAATTAAAAATATAGGCTTTTGTACACAAATTTTCCTATAGTAGAATTCTCTGTAAACTTTATATTATTTATGCATGAATAAAGCACCATTATTTTGATTGTAGCAAAGTAGAAAGTAATTTGTGCTCCATCACCAAGCATACTTAGGAGGCAGGATCCAATTCTTAGGATGGTTGGTGATTTGTTTTAGATTAGAATGTGTTTTATTTTATGTATGTTTTGATTTGATTTCTTATATAAAATTCTTATATTAGCTTAGTTTTTTTAATTCATGTTATTTTAATTAATTATTGATTCATGTATTGTTTAAGATATAAGTGTGAATTCATATTTTTATCGTTTCTTATGCAATTTTAAATTTTAAATTTTTGTAATATTTTCTAGTTTTTAGAATAGTTTTCATTTAGATTTAAATGTTCAATTCTTGCTATAGGAAGAGACAATTCCTGTCACTAGTTATGTTTTTATTTATTGTAGGTTTTAGCTTAGCTCTTGTCGCTAGGAAGTGATAGTTCATGTCACCAGTTTTGGTTTGGTTTGTTGTAGGTTTCCTTCCACATCTTCTCAGTTGCTTCCATCCCCAGTTGGCATGCTATCTTCATCCCTTGAGCATATAGCCACTATACCTTTGACAAGTTTACAACCTCATATTGATATTTAAATGTGAGATGAATTGGCTTCTAATCATATCATTTGTCCTTAATATTTCTTCCAAAATTTCACCCAACAATAAGTTTGACCCTAATGAATGAATGGATTGGATAGAAGCCTTAGATAATCACTTTTAATGTGATAAGACCCCTAAAAATCAAAAGGTCAAAATTGGCAAGGCCAAACTCAGAGGTCCTTCTTTGAGTTGGTGGAATTTCTTGTAGAATGAGAGGTTGGATGAGAAAGAGGAGAAAATTGCCACTTGGAAGAAGATGAAGGCTGAAATTAGAAAATAATTCATACCTAAAGATTATGAGGTGTTAGTGCATAAAAGATTGCAAAATCCAAAGATAGAGGAAGGTCTAGTGAAAGAGGGCCTAGTGTGTTCACTGGTAAGTGCTTTTCTTGTAAAAAAGTAGGACATCGGTCCTTTAGGTGCCCTAAAAAGAATAAACAAGGAGATAGGAGAACTAAATTAACCCAAGAGGAGGACAATCAAAATGTTACCTCTTATCCATCTACCACTTCTAGACCTACACTTCTAGAGCATGGTGAGTCCTTAATGATGCAAAGAACAATGCTAAAAGCCCCTACAACTACAAAACCACCACAAATATATTCAATATTTAAAACTTTGTGCAAGGTGAATAACAAGGTTTATAGGGTTATAGTGGATTCTGGTTGATGTAGAGTGCAATAGTGGAAGGTTTAGTCCATGTGCAAATACACTCAAATCACTAAGTCTACCCCAAAGACCTCAAAGTGTATCAATCACCTCTTATTTTCTAAACCACACCTTTATCAACCTCAAAGGAAAAAAATCTATTCCTCAAACACAATTTTCCAACTTCAATGCAAGTTTCACCAATGTATTCCCAAATAGGGCTACAAGGCTAAAAACTGAAAAACTATTGTATCTACCACAACAACATAGCCAATACTTGATCCATGGATGGAATTAAGAATTTTTTAATGACCCCAAAAATATCCCTCAATACCAAATTCTAATCTACTCTAGCACTCCACAAATCTACCTAAGTACACAAACCTAATAGGGCCCATATACGCTTGGTTTTCAAAGGAGGACCAATGAAATGGGTTCATATATAAGAAATAACTCTTTAGAACTCTGAGGGGTAATTATTACACTTCTAATCCAGCTTTTATTTGACTACTTTCCTTCACTTATAACTTCAACAATCAAATTTCCTCAAATTTAGACCAAATACATACAAATATTTGGCCTAGGGCTTGCAAGCATAACTTACTCCCTTTGGTTTTCCAACTCCTACTTATAGAATATGAAATTAAATTCCCAAGGCTTCCATTTTTACTAGATTTTATGCAATTTGAATAGTACAATTGCAATCTATACACCCATTTGCACAAAACCTAGCTAAACCTAGGGTTTCTTAGTAGTTTGGAAAGAAATTGCAATAAATTTTGATAGGAATCACCAAATGAGATTAAACCAAGTGCATTATATAGGTAACTCCACCAAGTTTCTCTTCAAACCATTAAACCACCAATCTCAATCCATATAGCATGTGGGAAATTGAAAATACAACAGATTTGAGCCAAAAGACTAGTAAACTTTATTGATTTCACCAAATTTTTGTACATCTACCAACCCCTTCTAATGGGAAGGTTGGATACAATATTTATAGACATATTTAACTGATAAACTTCCTAGGGAATAGTTTCAATCTATTTAGACTCCCTTGTTAGCATTTTTGCAATTTTTAAGAAAAGTTGCTTAGCAACTTTTGAAAGTTGCATAGCAACCTTTTGTTGCATTAGCAATTTTTATTGAAAATAACTACCTAGAGCCTCTAGACTACCCTAGGACCCCTCTTGACTTCATTTAAGATATTTAAACCTATTTCCTAACTACTAAATTCCTTATAGGCCTTGAGGACTCAAGGTTTATAGAATTACCAAATGAGCCTCAAACCTTTACAAATGGGCTTATAATAACATAAAACTATTCCTATCTTTCTAAAACTTTATTGTCCTCCTCATGAGTCCTTTAGGAAGGTTGTGTAGTACAAGATCTTTGAAGTGCCTTGTGGAATACCTTGTGATGCCTTTGAGTTCCCTGCACCATGCTACCCTCCTCTAAAGAACTCAAGTCCCTTGAGTTGGGATTGCATCAAGGTGATAACCTACTCTTTCAATGTATTCTTAACTCATCCATGTTGCATCTTCAGTTGGTGCATTTTTCCATTTGACCAAATATGAGTAATAGGTACCCCTCCTAGTTTTTTTTGAAATCCTCGTCCAATATGCATTCTATTTGTGGTTTGGTGGTCTTTGGTAACTAAGATACATTTGCATTGTTATATTGACCTATTCACATTAAAATCATTAGTAGGAGGCTTATAAGCATAAAGATCAAAAACATTAAAGATTGGAGAGAGTCCTATATTAGGTGGAAGCTCTATTTTATAGGCATTATTTCCACATTTCTTTTGAATCTTGAAAGGGATTGCTTGCTTCATCATGAGTTTTGTATATTCACCATTTGGTAGCCTCTCATTTTTAAGGTGTATCATAACCATGTCTCCCATCTTAAATTTCAAATCTCTTCTTTTCCTATTTGTATGTTCTTTGTATATTTCTATTGTATGTTTTATTATGTCCCTTACTTGGTCTTGAATGTCTTTCATGACTTGGGCAAAGTCCTTTTCCTGTGCACTCTTCATGTCCATGTTATTGATGTTTCTAAGTTCCAAAACTCCTCTTGGGTGGCTTCCATAAACAATTTGGAAGGGAGTCATACCAATACTTTTATTTAAGGAATCATTATAGGAATATTCTACTTGTGGAAGGATTGTATCCCATGATCCTCCATGTTGTTGAGTCAAACATCTTAACAACTTTCCTAGGGACCTATTTATAACCTCAATTTTCCCATCTGATTGTGGGTGATAGGCAGATGAAAAGTTCAAATTAGTTCCTAGATTTTTCCACAGTGTTCTCTAAAAATGTCCTAAGAACTTAGGATCCCTATTAGACACAATAGACATAGGTAGGCCATGCAATCTAACTACTAATTTAAAGAACAACCCTTCTATATGAGATGCATCATGTGTTGTCCTACAAGGAATAAAGTCTGGCATCTTTGAGAACCGGTCAACTACTACAAAAATGCTATCATGTCCTACCCTGGTTCTTGGAAGGCCTAGTACAAAATTTATACTAATGGAATCCCAAGGATTGCAAGGTATTTACAAAGGATTGTATTGTCCTGCATTAGAAGTATGCTCTTTTTCTTTTTGACAAATTAACTATCTACAAACTTCCTAACATCTAATTGCATTTTGGGCCAATGATAAAATCTTCTTACCTATTCAAGGGTCTTATCTATTCCAAAGTGCCCTGACATGCTTCCACAATGATTTTCTTTGATGACATATTGTCTACAAGATACCCTTGGCACACATATTTTTCCTCCTTTAAACAAAAGTCCCTCTTGAATTAGGTACTCTACAAATTTAGTATGGTATTTGTCCCCCATTTCTTGGCATGTTTGATATATCTACTTGAAATCTTCATCTTTAGCATGCATATCCTTCATAACTAAAATACTCACACTTTCAAGTTCAATATTTTGAACCATAAGATGCCTCCTACTAAGGGCATCTACCACCTTGTTTACTGTGCACTTTTTGTGCTTAATTGAGAAGGTATATTCCTACATGAATTCCATCCATTTGATATGCTTTTGATTGTGTTTGTCCTACTTGTTCAAGAAAATTAAAGCCTGATTGTCAATAAACATAATGAATTCCTTTGGTAGTAAATAGTGTCTGCACCTTTTAAGTGATTTTACCATTGCATATAATTCAAGATCATAGAATGCACACTTTTGTTTTGCATCATTTAGTTTCTCACTGAAAAAGGCCATAGGCATGCTTTCCTAACTCAACACTGCCCCTATGGCTTTAGTACTGGCATCACATTCCACTGTGAATATATTTTTGAAATTAGGGAAACTTAGGATGGGTTCTTGTGCTATCTTTTGTTTAAGTATCTCAAATGCTTCTATTGCTTCCTTGCTCCAAACAAATTGACATTATCTCCCTCCTTTTATAGTGTCTATTATAGGTGCACAGACCCCACTAAATTTTTTAGCAAATTTACTATAAAAGTTACAAAGTCCATGGAAATTCTTGACCTTTGATGGGTTCTTTGGACGTGGCCAATTAAGAATGGCTTCTATTTTGGATGAATCCATTTTAAGATAGCCCCTAGAAATGACAAAACCCAAAAATATGAGTTCTTTCATGAAAGTGCACTTTTCAAGAATTATCTTGAGTCTTTCCTCATGTAAACTCTTTAAGACTTGGTCTATGTTCCTTAAGTGTTATTCTTTGTCTTTACTAAATATTAGGATGTCATCAAGATAGATAACCACAAATTTGTTTAGAAATGGCTTGAGGACCTCATTCATGAGCTTCAAAAAGGTACTAGGTGCATTTGATAGCCCAAATGGAATTACAAGCCATTCATAAATACCCTTTGTGTTTTTAAAGGCTATTTTCCATTCATCCCCCTCTCTCATCCTAAATTGATGATATCCACTTTTCAAGTCCACCTTAGAGTAATAGTTTGCTCCACCTAAGCAATCCAAAAGGTCTTCCATTCTTGGCATTGGGAATCTATATCTTATAGTAATCTTGTTGATTGCCCTAGAGTCTATAAAAATTCTCCAAGTGCCTTCCTTTTTGGGTGCTAGGACTACAGGAATAGCATAAGGACTTTCACTCTTTCTAATCAGCCCTTTAGATAGGTCTTCAATTTGCCTTGCAATTTCTACATTTTGTTTTGGGGTCAGTTTGTATGCAACCTTTTTAGGCAATGTTGCACTAGGGATAAGGTCAATACAATGGCTAACTTCTCTTTTAGGTGGTAAGGAGGTTGGAATACTATTTGGAACTATCCCATGATACTTTTCTAGAAGAGCCCTAACCTCCTTAGGACCAACATCTTCCCACCATTGTCCCTTCTTGGGTTTGTCTTTGGGTTTCACTAACATCTCTTTTTTAGCCTAGTTATTATTGCAAAACATGGGGTATCCTTCTACCTTAAGGTCTGCATGAACTCCTTCTCTCCTACCAAGGCAACATTACTAACTACATCGTCCAATTTCCCATCATTAGGTAAGGGGTTCATGGTATAATTTATGCCTCCTTTGGTTACAGTATACACATTGGTTTCCCCATCATGTTTGGCTTTAACATCATATTGCCATGGTCTCCCTAGTAGGAGGTGGAAAGTATCCATATCTATGATATCGCAAAGGATTTTATCTACATATTCTCCTAGGGTGAATTCTACCCATACTTGTTTGTTGACAAGGGTTTGCTTCTGTTTAGTAAGCCAAGATGCTTTATAGGGATAAGGATGTGGTATCTTTTTCAATTTTAATTTATCAACCATCTCCCTAGGTGCTATATTGTCTATTGACCCATAATCCACATTTAATTTACATAATTGGGTATGTGTAGGATCATGGTGTGCCAAAAAGTGATGGTCTAAAAAATTTGCAATTCTAAAATATCTCAAACCATTTAAAAATCTATTCCAACTTTTTTCCCACTCACCGTGATACTAAATGAAAACAATTAATATCTTTATAAGGTCTACTATATATTTTAATACCAAACCTATATGGTCAACTTTAAAAACATCCTAAATATGTGCTTTTGGCCTATTTTTATGTGATTTTTACTTCAAACATGTAGCTGATGACTTTTTTTTTCACCAAAATTTAATGAAATGAAAAGGGTTTCTTAAGAATGTTCTTATCTTTCCATAAATGTAAGATTTGTCAAATTATGAGTTTAGTAAGTAATTATTATTTATTTTCTGATGGAGTTACATATAAAGTGTTGACTGACACACTACTTGAAAAATAACTATAACTTTCAAATGGTACAATATTTTTTAAATCCAAAAGATGCATCACATTATATGTTTCTTCTACTATAAGGAAAAACATGAAAAACTAAATTTTGTAGAGTTTTGAATTAGTTAAGGTGGTCAGGGGTTTTTATATTCCAAAAATCCTAAAGTCAAAAATTAATTGTTAATCATTTACTTAGAATAAAAATATGCAAAAATATGTGTCACATCTAGGCATGAGTCTACTACTTATATCTAGAATATTATTAAAAAGTATTATCATTTGATTTTGATTAAGTTGGTCAAACATATGTTTATTTCTTCTTTTTTCTAAATTTTTTTGTAATATTGCATTCAAATTCAACATTTTGACCAATCAATTTTTATTTTTTTTGAGATAAGTCCAAGTATTTTGGAAACTAGATTCAATTTTCTAGGGATTCTTCTCTCTCAAATTTTTGATTTAAAGTTAATAACAAGTAAAAAATTTCATGTCAAGTTGATATCACCCTATTTTTTTGATTTTTTATTGCCACTTAAGAGCATAGTTTGGTTGACCATGATCCTACACATACCCACCTTGCCTTTGAATTTACAAGTTGTCTGGAATAGGACCTTCCTTTGTGGTGGTTGAATGGGGTTGGGCACCTTCAAGAGTGTTCTTTGTAGCATTAGGCATTCACTAGTTTCAGGATTTGTAGGTCTAGAAGAAGTAGAATGATAGGAGGATATGCTATGACCATTTTCTTCTTCTTGTAGCAATTGGACTCTCCTATCTCTCTACCTAGGATTGTCTCCAAGCTTTTGAGGGAATCTAAAGGACTAATGTCTTGTTTGATTGCATGTAAAATACTTTCCAGTGAACACACTACCCCCCTTCCTCTACCATTTCCACCTCTTCTATTGCTATTATGCCTCCTTCCTCTGAAAGTACCCCTGTTGCTGAATTCATTTTCAGTATTTTGGTTCTTTCCCTCTTCCTTGGAATGATTATTCTTCCCTTGAAACCTTCCTCCTCTTCTTCTGAAATTATTTCCTTTCCCTCTATTGAAACTAGATTCCCCTTTCCTCTTTTTCTTTTCTTCAATCTTCAAATCCAAATTAAAAAATTGATGGACTGAATCAATAGCAATTAGAGTTAGTTCATCTTGAATAATATATTTCAAACTATTTTTATACCTTTCCAACTTTTGTTTGTTGGTTTCATACACCTTTTCCCTAAGAGTCAAATTGTGAAACTCTTGGATATATGTGCTAACATCCATATCTTTTTGTTTGAGATTATGCAATTTCTAATATATTAGGACCTCATAATCCTCAAGGATGAATTGGTTCCTAATATTTTCCTTAATCCTCTTCCATGTGCTCATTTGATCCTTTGCCTCATCCTCTCTTTGACTTTGTAAAAAGTTCCACCAACTAAGGGTAGGGCCCTTAAGTTTTTCCTTTGCTAATTTGAACCTCTGACTTGCAAGGACCTAATCACATTCAAAATGGTTGTCTAATGCTTCCAACCAATCCATACACTCATCTAGATTTAGTTTTCCATGAAAAGTAGGCAAGTATCCTCCTTTCAGCCCTACTCTTTCCAAGGCTTGTAAGAGTGGCCTCTGATCCAATGGGATATCCTCCTCATAGGGCTCCCTTTCAACTTCCTCTTCCTTAGACTCATCATTATCTCCTTTTGTCATCTTACCCTTGAGTTTCTCCAATTCACTTTTCATGTTTCTATTCTCTTCCCTTATTGCTCTACTCTCTACCATCTACTCCTTTACAAATTTGGCCAATTCAACATTTGTGATCTCAAAGGGATCTATCTTTCTCCTTCTACTCCTTCAAACATATTGCCTTTATCTACACTCCTCAAGATCTAAACCACTCTAATACTACCTAATGCTGAGTGTAACAGTGGAAGGTTTAGTCCAAGTGTAAATACTCTCAAATCACGAAGTCTACACCAAAGACCTCAAAGTGTATCAATCACCTCTTACTGATTGCACCACACCTTTATCAACCTCAAAGGACAACAATCTGGTCCTCAAGCACACTTTTCCAACCTTAATGCAAGTTTCACCAAACTATTCTTAAATAGGGCTACAAGGATAAAAACTAAAAAAATAATGTATCTACCACAACAACACACCCAATACTTGATCCAAGTATGGAATTAGGAAGTTTTTAATAACCCCAATAATATCCCTCAAGACCAAATTATAATCTATTCCAGCACTCCAAAAATCTACCTAAGTAAAGAGACCTAATAGCCCCCTATAGGCTTGGTTTTCAAAGGAGGACCAATGAAATGGGTTCATAGACAAGAAATAAGTCTTTAGGACTCTGACGGGTAGTTAGTACACTGCCAATCCACCTTTTATTTGACTAGCTTCCTTCACTTATAACTCCAACAATCAAATTTCTTCAAATTTAGTCCAAACACATACAAATATTTGGCCTAGGACTTGCAAGCATAAATAGCTCCCTATGGTTTTCCAACTCCTACTTCAAGAATATGAAAGTACATTCCTAGGGCTTCCATTTTCACTAGCTTTTGTGCAATTTAAACTATACAATTGTGATCTATACACCCATTTGCACAAAACCCTATTGAACCTAGGGTTTCTTGGTAGTTTAGAAACAAATTGCAATAAATTTTGATAGGAATCAACAAATGAGATCAAACTAAGTGCATTAGATAGGTAACTCCACCAAGTTTCTCTTTAGACCACTAAACCACCAACTAGTAAACTTTATTGATTTTAGTAAATTTTCGTACATCTAACAACCTTTTCTACTAGGAAGGTTGGATCACATATTTATAGACATGTTTAAGCAATCAACAACCTAGGGAACAATTGCAATTGGTTCAAACTCCCTTATTAGCATTTTTGGAATTTTTAAGTAAAGTTTCTTAGCAACTTTTGAAAGTTGCACAACAACTTTTTGTTGAATTAGCAATTTTTATTGAAAATTACTACCTATAGCCTCTATACTATCTTAGGACCCCTATTAACTTCATTTAAGGTGTTTCCACCTATTTCCTAACTACTAAATGCCCTATAGGCCTTAAGGACTCAAGGTTTATAGAATTACCAAATGAGCCTCAAGCTCTTACAAACAGGCCTATAACATAGAATTATTCCTATCTTTCTAAAACCTTGTTGTCTTCCTCATGAGTCCTTTAGAAAGGTGGTGTAGTGTACAATCCTTGAAGTGCCTTGTGGAATCCCTTGTGATGCCTTTGAATTCCCTTCACCATCAGTTCCTTTGATAATGTTGCCTCTAAGGAGATGGTTGATAAATTGAAACTAACCATAAGACCCCACCGTTACCCCTATAAGGTGTCATGGTTGAAAAAAGACAAACAAACACTCATAAATGAACAAGTATGGGTGGAGTTCAAGATTGGGGAGTACAATGATAGAGTTTTGTGTGATGTGGCAGAAATGGATGCATGCCATTTGCTTCTTGGGATGCCATGGAAATATGATGTGTGTGCTAAGTATGATGGTAAGAAAAATGTTTACACCATAACCAAGGATGGGGTAGTGTATATTGTTCCACCTTTACTAAATGATGTGAAACCTATTACAAATGGTGTAATGTTGGTAGGTGAAAATGAGTTAATGAGAATCACTAAGGAAGAGGACACACCTTGCTATGCATTGGTAGTCAAACCTACAAAGCATCCCATCAACCAATCAGAAGGCCCACCCAAGCTTTCCAACATAGGACCCAAGGAGGTAAGAGACTTGTTGGAAAAGCATAGAAGGATAGTTGCAAGAAACCAACCAGAGACATTACCAGTTGAGGGGTTCATTATGAAAAGTATAAGCCCATGTGTAGTCCCTATAGTCCTAGCCCCTAAGAAGGATGGTTCTAGGAGATTATGTATAGATTCTAGAGAAATCCAAGGATAGAAGACCTCTTGGATTGTTTGGGGAAGGTAAGTATTTACTCAAAGGTGGATCTCAAGAGTTCATATCATAAAATTAGGATCATAGGTGGTGATGAGTAGAAAATAGCATTTAAGACCTTAGAAGGACTTTATGAGTGGCTTGTGATGCCTTTTGACTTGTGTAATGCACCTAGCACCTTTATGAGACTAATGAATGAAGTCTTGAAACCTTTTCTTGAATAATTTTTTTGTGTATTTAGATGATATCCTAATATTTAGTAAGGATAGTGATAAACACTTCAAGCACTTTGATTTGGTTTTAAATAGACTTCATGAGGAGAAACTAATGATAAACTTGGATAAATGTTCATTTTTGAAGATATAGTTAATCTTCTTGGGGCTTGTGATATTAGAAGCTTACTTAAAAATGTTTCCTTCCAAGGTTCAAGCCATCCTTAACTAGCCACCTCCCATCACACCATCAGAGATAAAGAGTTTTCATGATATGTGGAGTTTTTATAGAAAATTTATTAGAAATTTCAATGGTGTGTGTGCTCCTATGAACAACACCATAAAAGGAGGAAGTGTGTGTTTTCTTGGACTAAGGAGGCTAATGATTCATTTGAATGTTTGAAGAAAAATATTGTAGACCAACATGTTTTGGTACTTCCTAATTTTTACAAGTTTTTTACAGTTGAGTGTGATGCTAGCAACAAGGCTATTGGAGTGTTCTAAGCCAAGAGGGTAGGCCTATGTCCTTTTTTAGTGAAAATATTAATGAGGCCAAGAAGAAATATTCAACATATGAGCTTGAACTTTATGCTATGGTGCAGTCCCTTAGAAAATCTAGGCGTTACTTATTGCCTAAAGAATTTGTTGTGTACATGGATAACCATGCCTCAAGCTTCTTGAATAGGAAAGAAAAATTGATCCATAGGCATATGAAGTGGATAGAAATTTTACAAGCCTACACCTTCACCATTGATCATAAAAAGGGAGAAATTAACAAGGTTGTTGATGCACTTAGCAAGAGAAACTTGACAATCCAAGAAGTTCAGTTAGAAAGCATTAGCATCCATGAAATGAAGGATATTTATGAACAAGATGAAGACTTCAAGGAGGCATACCAAGTTTGAAAATCCATGGTAGAGAGGTATCATACTGAATTTAGTGAGTACATTCTACAAGAAGGAATTTTGTTCAAAGGTGGTTAGCTTTGTGTTCCCAAGGGATCTATTAGAGAGAATATTATAAAGGAGAAGCATTGTGGTAGTTTGGTGGGACATTTTGGAGTTAAAAAGAATCTAGAGTAGGTTAGGAGATTTAATTTTTGGCCTAAAATGAAAACTGATGTCAAAAGGTTTTTTGAAGAATGTTTGATTTGTTAGCAAGAAAAGGGAGGTACATAAAATGCAAGACTCTATACACCACTTCCAATACCTCTCAAGCCTTGGGATTTAGTAATTATCCATTTTGTTGTTGGACTTCCAAGGACTAAATCAGCTTCTGATAGCATTTTTGTAGTTGGGGATAGGTTTTCCAAAATTGCTTATTTCATCACTTGTAAAACTACTCATGATGCCTCCCATATAGCAAGTTTGTTCTTCAAAGAGGTTGTTAGACTTCATGGTTTTCCCTTATCCATTATATTTGATAGGGATCCAAAAATTTTGGGGCATTTTTGGAGAACATTGTGGTGAAAGTTAGGAACTAATTTGTGTTTTTCATTTTCCCATGATCCTCAATCTAATGGGCAGATAGATGCAGGTAATAGGTCCTTAGAAAACATGTTAAGATGCCTTTCTAAATAGCATGAGGTTTCATGGGATTGTCTTTTACCCCTAGCAAAATTTTTATTTAATGATTCAATGAATAGAAGCACTAGCCTAACACCTTCCCAAGTTTTTTATGGCACTCACGCTAGGGGTATGTTGGAACTCAGAGATATTAAGGGGATGGACAAGAGGAGTACACAAGCTAAAGATTTTGTAGAGGTCACGAAAGAGGTCCATCAGTAGGTGTAGGATAGATTGCA
Source organism: Cupressus sempervirens (assembly GCA_028749045.1). NCBI lineage: Eukaryota > Viridiplantae > Streptophyta > Pinopsida > Cupressales > Cupressaceae > Cupressus > Cupressus sempervirens. The sequence goes on along the minus strand of CM053786.1, from coordinate 834,501,936 downwards.
ATATTCCTACTTAAAGTACCAGCAATAGGCAGACAAAAATAGGAAAGAACTATAGTTCAAAGTGGGGGACATGGTAATGGTTCACCTTAATAAGGCAAGCCTTCCAAAGAAGATGAATACAAAACTACAAATGAAGAAAATTAGTCGATTTAAGATAGTCAAAAAATGTTGCAATAATGCTTGCCAAATTGATTTGCCCCCTGATATTAACTTGTCTCCTATATTTAATGTTTTTGACTTGTATGCTTTTAAAGGTCTTTTTTTAACTAATGTGGATGTAGGTACACTTGAAGAACCTAAGGGGGATTTAAAGAAAGCCATGCCACCTATGCCCAAACTAGTGGTAGAAACTATTTTGGATAGGAGATTCAGTAAGAAAACAAGTAGGAAAACATATTATGAGTATCTAATGCAATGGAATGGGCAAATAGTAGTATATGCCACGTGGATGACTGAGAAGGCCTTTAAGGCTTATGGTATTGGTCCTTCACTTTTCAACACTCCAAAGATTGGAGTTTCTTTTATGTAGGGGAGTATGGTGCAGAGCACCTAATCTTCTTTATTTTCTTGATGTAATAAAGTCTAGGGATAGATCTAATGATCTTTCTATGACCATCCACCTTTGTAATGGACACAAGACCCCATGGTGCAACTATAAGTCTTGGCCATCAATTGGTCCAATAAGTGGATTTTTGGTTATTTCTATGTTTTCTAGGCATGTCTAGGTGTTTGGAACATTAATAAGGTCCCTAGGAGTTTGCAGAGTCTATTTGCAAACATATTTGCCATAAAAGTTGTCTTAGTGCAAAAAATTGCACAAAGTTACTTAGCAACTTTTGCAATTTTCTCAAAAACTTTTCAAAATGCAACTTTCAACCACTAAAAATGATGAAGTCTTGGTTAAATCAGTTTTAAGTAGCCTATACAGGCTTTGAGAATTCAAAGAGGGAGAGATATTGAGGTTTCAATTGTATTTGCTTTCAAGAATCAATAAAATTCCTACTGTTCCAACACTTTTCTCTAATTTTTCATGTGTTTTACAAAATGCACTAATTGGAGGATGAATCTTTTGCACTAAAAAGTTGGAGTTACCTATCTAGAAGGTTTTTTTGTTGATTTGAAGAATTTATTATTTGTTTGGCAAAAGTTATCAATTTTTTTTCCTTACTAGTCTGTGAAACCCTTGTTTTGAGGGTTTGGATAATAAAATGCCCCTAACTTGAGATTCCACTAGTGGATTTCTTTCTTCTCTAGTATGGAGAAATTTATGGTTGTATAATATCTAATTTTTTAAATTTTTGAGCAGGAGGACAAGTTGGTGAATTTTGGAAGGAAGCCCTAGGTCAAATATCTACATGTATTTGACCTTATTTTGGAGAGATTAGAGTGGATAGAATGATGGAAAGAGTTTGAGGACTTGGTGTCAGAACAAAGTGCCCTTTTTTGAGCCTGAAGAATAGCATAGAAGTGGAGATTTGATTTCCATGCACCCATTATTGACCATTTTCCTTGAAAACCAAGCCTAAAGTGGCTATTTAGGCTTGTGTACTTGGTGCACCTCAAAATATGCTAGAGTGGAGTTGGTCACTAAAACTTTGGAGTTTGTTAGAGCTTGGAAATGGGTAATTGAATCAGCATTTTATTCCCTAGGTCCTTTGATTATTCTTAGAGTTATTGGTCACAATCAGTTTTAGGAGACCTAGTAGGCTGCTAGGTCTAAAATTGCAAGTTAAGTTGTGGGTTGTTGGGAGTACAACGAGTGGTTGGTTTACCTTAAATTTTTTTAGACTAATTTGACCTAGGTCCTTGGTGGTGGTGGAAAATTCGAGAATAGAAAAATCCTTATTTTTCCCATTTCAAAGGAGATTGTCATATTTAGTTGAGTTGGGTGCATATTGTTTTGAGTCTTACTTGTGGAAGGTGAGTCTAGAAACCCTTTGTAGTGGTTATTAGGAGGAATGTGCACTTGAGGAACTAGACCAAATCTTTTGTTCAATCCTTGCAAGAACATTGAAGGTTGTGTAGGGATTGGGCTTACTTCTTGCTTCCACTATGTCATCTTTGCATCAAATCTAGTGGGTTAAATTCTGAAAGCGAGTCTACTAATAGAGGCACATTTAGAGGTAGAAAATTTAATGATAGAGGAAGGTCTAGTGGAAGGGGGCCTAGTGTCCACTGGTAAGTGTTTAACTTGTAACCAAGTAGGACATCCATCCTTTAGGTGTCAAACAAGGAAGAGATAGGAGAATTCAATTAGCCCAAGAAGAAGACAATCAAAGTGTTACCTCTTAACAGTCTGCCACTTCTAGACCTACACTTCTTGAGCATGGTGAATCATTAATGATGAAAATAAAAATGTTAAAAGCTCCTACAATTGTAGAAACACCATAAAGTAAGACATTATTTTAGACTTATTGCAAGGTAAGTAACAAGCTCTGCAGAGTTATAGTGGACTCTAGTTCATCTAATAATTTTGCTTCTAGGGAGATGGTTGATAAGTTGAAACTAACCACAAGGCCTCACCCTTATGCCTATAAGGTATCATGGTTCACAAAAGAAAAATAAACACTTGTAAATGAAAAAGTGTGGGTGGAGTTCAAGATTAGGGAGTGCAATGATAGAGTTCTGTATGATGCGGCTGAGATGGATGCATGCCATTTTCTTCTTGGGAGGCCATGTCAATATGATGTATGTGCTAAGCATGATGGAAAGAAATTTTTTTATACCATAACCAAGGATGGGGTTGATTATACTATGCCACCTTTATTAGATGATTGGAAATCTACTACAAATGGGGTGATCTTAGTAGGTGAAAAGGAGTTTATAAGAATTACTAAGGAAAAGGACACACCATGATTTGCATTTGTCAAACCACAAAAAAATACCATTAAAAAATCACAGAGACAATCCAAGGTTGTCAATATAGGACCCAAGTAGGTAAGAGACTTGTAAGAAAAGTATGGAGGAATAGTTGCAGGTAGCCAACTAGAGACATTATCAACTGAAAGAGACATCATTCATTGCATTGATTTCATCCTAGGAGCCACACTTCTAAACAAAGCAACATACAAGATGAGCCTTGAACAAAATGAAGAGATAGAAAAACAAATTGAAGAATTTTTGGCTAAGGGGTTCATTAGGAAAAGTATAAGTCCATTTGCAATCCCTATAGTCCTAGCCACTAAGAAGGATTTTACTTGGATATTATCTATATATTCTAGAGTAATCAATAGGATAACCATTAGATATAGGTTTCCTATTCCAAGGATAGAAGACCTCATGGACTATTTAGGGATGGCAATAATTTACTCAAAGGTGGATCTCAAAATTAGATATCATCAAATTAGAATTAGAGGTGGAGATGAGTGTAAAATAACGTTTAAGACTTCAAAAGGCATTTATGAATGGCATGTGATGCCTTTTGGCTTGTCTAAGGCACCTAGCACCTTTATGAGACTTATGAATGAAGTCTTAAAACTCTTTTTTGAATAAATTTTTTGTTGTATATTTAGATGACATCCTAATACTTAGCAAAGATGGGAATGAACACTTGAATAAACTAGGAAACATGTTCATTTTTGCAGACAGAGCTATTCTTGTTGTGGTTTTTGATATCAAGAGCTAAGTTGAAAATGGATCCTTCTAAAGTTGAAGCCATCCTTAACTAGCCACCTCCCACCACACCATGAGATTTTTCATGCTATGTATAGTTTTTATAGGAAATTTATTATAAATTTTAGTGGTGAGTGTGCTCCTATGATCAACACATAAAAGGAGGAAGGTAGTGTGTGTTTTCTTGGACTAAGGAGGCTAATGATTCATTTAAATGTTTGGAGAAAAAGATTATAGAACAAACTATTTTTATGCTCCCTAATTTTTACAAGTTGTTTATAGTTTAGTGTGATGCTAGTAACAAGGCTATTGGAGGTGTTTTAAGCTAAGAGGTTAGGCTTGTGGCATTTTTTAGTGAAAAGATCAATGAGGCCAAGGAAAAGTATTCAAAATATGACCTTGAACTTTATGCTATGGTGCAGTCCCTTAGAAAATGGAGACATTACTTATTGCCTAAAGAATTTGTTGTGTATACTGAAAATCATGCCTTAAGCTTCTTGAATAGGCAAGAAAAATTGAACCATAGGCATATGAGGTGGGTCTAATTTTTACAAGCCTACACCTTCACCATTAAGCATAAAAAAGGAGAAAGTAAAAGGGTTGTTGATACATTTAGCAAGAGAAACTTGACAATTCAAGAAGTTCAATTAGAAAGCATTGACATCTATGCAATGAAGGATATGTATGAACAAGATGAAGACTTCAAGGAGGCATATCAAGTCTAAAAATCCATGGGGGAAAGGTATCATACTCATTTTAGTGAGTAAATTTGGCAAGAAGGAATTATGTTTAAAGGTGATCAGCTTTGTGTTCCCAAGGGGTCTATCAGAGAGAACATTATAAAAAAGAAGAATTGTGGTAGCTAGGTAGGTCATTTTGGAGTTTACAAGACTCTAGAGTAGGTTAGGAGATTCTATTTTTGGCCTAGAATGCAAACTAATATTAGAAAGTTTGTGGAAGAATGTTTGATTTGTTAGCAAGCAAAGGGAGACACATCAAATGTAGGACTTTATACACAACTTCCAATACCTCACAAGCCTTGGGATTTAGTAAGTATGGATTTTGTAGTTGGACTTCCAAGGACCAAATTAGGTCATGATAGTATTTTTGTAGTTGTTGATAGGTTTTCCAAAAATGACTTATTTCATAGCATGCAAAACTACTCATGATGCCTCTAATATAGTAGGTTTGTTCTTCAAAGAGGTTGTTAGACTTCATGGTTTGCCTTTATCCATTATATCTAATAGGGATCCAAAAAAATTGGGGCATTTTTGGAGAACTTTGTGGAGAAAATTAGGAACTAATTTGTGTTTTTCATCTACCTACCACCCACAATCTAATGGGTAGATAGAGGCAATTAATAGGTCCTTAGGAGACATGTTAAGATGCCTTTCCAAGTAGCATGAAGTTTCATGGGATTGCATTTTACCTTAGGCTAAATTTTCCTTTAATGATTCAATTAATAGGAGTACAGGCCTAAGACCTTTTCAAGTTGTCTATGGCACTTATCCTAGGGGTACCTTGGAACTTAGAAATATTAAAGAACTTGTAACTTGTTAGAGTAGAACATATCAGTAGTTTAACTTCTTGGAATAAATTTGAAGGTTGTGTGGGATTTGGGCTTCTTGTTGGCTTCCACTGTGTCATCTTTGCATCAATTTGTCTCTCACTCTCTCTCTCACTCTCTCCCCTCTCTACCTCTCTATCTCCAATCCTCTAATTTCTCTCTCTCACTCATCTTCTCTCCCTCTCACTCATCCTTTCTCTCTCTACATCTCCCTTCCTCTCCCTACTCTCTCTCACTCTCTCTCCCTCTCCCTCCCTCTCCCACCCTTTCCCTCCTCTCCCACCCCTACACTCTCTCCCCTATCATACCTTCTCCCATCCCCTACTCTCTCCCCCTCTCTCTCCCCGCTCTATCTCTCTGTCCATCCCCCTATCCCACCATCTCCCATTTTTTCCTCTCTCTATCTATCTCTCTCCCTCTCTCTCTAACCCTCTCCCATCTCCTAGTCTGTCTCTCTCCCTCTCTGCCATCCCTTACTCTCTCTCTCACTCTCCTATCCCTATGATTTATCTCTCTCCCCCTACTATTTGAAAAATCTATCTCTCCCTATGACACTCTCTCCCCTCCCCTACTCTCTCTAAATCTCCCCTATCCCACCCTCTTGTGTCCCTTACTCTCTCTATCTCTCTCTCATCCCCTACTCTCTCTCCTACCTACTCCCATCCCCTAGTTTCTCTTTCCCTTCCTCCCCCCCTCCCTCCCTCCCTCTGTCTACTCTCCCAACCTCTAAACTCTCTCTCCTAACCCACCCTCTCCCATTCCCTACTCCCTCTCCCTACTCTCCCATCCCCTACTCTCTCTCTCCCAAATTCCACCCTCTCCCATCCCTACTCTCTCTCTCTAGCTCTCTAGCTCTCTTTCTCTCTCTCCCACCATCTTCCATCTACTCACTTTCTATCATCCCCTATTCTATCTCTCTCTTCTGCCACCATGTCCTATGGGTAAAAGCACAAACCTGTGTCACCTTTTATAAAGAAACGTGATATCAAAATGTGACACTTCAACATTAATGACAAAAAAATGGTATCTATGTTTAAAATATGAAGATGATGTAAACTAATGAAATGTGTAGAATTGGATGAATTTTATGCCTATAATTTTTGTAAATTTTTTTTGTATGAATTTATTCATTTTATTTTATTTTGAAGTCCTTTTTTTAATTGTAAAAAATATAGGGTGTAGCTCCCGTCAAACATGTATGTGCAAATCATCTTTTTTGTTCTGATTTGAAAATATCTTATAGATGACATGTATAGCTAGTGAACAAAAAAAGAAATAATTATTTTTTATTTATATTTTCTTTGCTATAAGTACTCAAGTTCGACCATATCAGAATCCAACAATTTTTTCCTCCCGTCAAAACTTCCCTATCAAATCTATACCTTCTTGAAAAAAAATTACATATTCTTGAAGAGGATTCTCTCCTCTAGAGATAATTATAATTTTTTTTTTTTTTTGATATGTTTAATTTTTTTTTTTCTTTTTTGAGGGAGCATCTTCTGAAATGTTGAAATATCAACATATAATATTCTGAGATTATAACATATTATAACTAATCAAAAAACTCAAAAATTCATATAATGATGATGTTAAATCTAAGATCTATAAAAGGGTATTTTAAGTTTTTGAAAAAAATTGATTTTTGATAGAGAAATGAGATTTGACCAAAACAGGTCTTTGTATAACAAACAGTGACACATATATGTTCTTTTACCCCCATACTCTAGTCTCTTCCTCTTTCCCTCTCTCCCATCCCCTACTCTCTCTATCTCTCTCTCACAATCTCTCTCTAACACACACACATTCCCTATTCTCTCTCTATCCCGCCCTCTCCCATTCCCTACTCTATCCCTCTCTCTCATACCCTACTCTCCCATCCCCTACTCTTTCTCTCTATCTCTCTCTCAAACTCATTCACTCTTTGCCTATCTCACTCTCTCTCTCTGTCCCATCCTCTACTCTCTCTATATCTATCTCTCCATACCATCTCCTCCCCCACACTCTCTCCCCTATCTCACCCTCTCCCATCCTCTACTCTCTCTCTCTTCCCCTCACCCTTGCTCACCTTCTCTCTACCTACTCTCTCAACCCCACACTCTCTCTCTCCTCTCCCATCCCCTACTCTCTCTCTTGCTACTCTCTCTTCCCTATTCCATCCTCTCCCATCCCTTACTCTATATCTCTCTCATTCTATCTCTCATTCCCTCCCTCTCCCTATCCTCCTACCCCCTAATCTGTATCTCCCCTATCCTATCCTCTCCCATCACCCCCTCTCTCTTGTTGTCATTACTCATCCATCCCCTACTCTCTCTCTCTCCCCTATCCCACCCTCTCCCATCCACTATTCTTTCTCTCTATCTCTCTCTCCCTCCAACCCCCTACTATCTCTATTTCCTATCCCACCCACTCTCATCCCCTACTCTCTCTCTCTCTCTCTCTCTCTCTCTCTCTCTCTCTCACTCTCTCACTATCATTCTATTTTTCTATCTCTCCTTGATATAGGAGCATCCTAGGCTTTCTTGCAATCTTGCATGTTTGGAGAGATTTTGGTTGAGTGTTGAGGAGCATCAATCATTGATTTTGGTGGATCTATATTTTCATGGTTAGGGATGTGTTGGAGACACATTGTAGAACCTTTCCTCATAGTTTCATAGAGATTGGATGGATTGAGTTGAAGTTTGGAACTATTTTTACCTTGCTGCTGGAACTATTTTTTCTAGTTTCTGGGTGCCTATTGTAGAGCATGTAAATAATTGTCCTTAATGGATGAAAGGCTATGCACTTTAGGGATTGAAGAGGAAATTCTCCTATAGTATTTATTTTTGGTAGACTATGTGATAGGTTTCTATGGGAAACTTTCATGATAGATGTGCAATTTTTCTTAAGGAATTAGCCTTTGCACTTTTAAGGGTTTGTAGAGGACCTAAAGTTGTACATATGGATCAAAGCACTAGTTATAATTCAATCAAAGCTAGGAGATATTGTGATTATACTCAAATATCAATTTTTGGACATTTAATTTGTTGTTGTAGGGTGACTTGTGGCATTTCATTTATATGTTTGTATTTAACTTGCATTTTAGGCTAACTTGTGGCTTAGATTGGTATAAGTAAGGGTCTTGTGGAGTATTTTAGTCATTTGATGGCGTTGAGATGGAATGAAGGCGTAGGTGATTTTGAAGAGTAGAGCTAGGGATGCAGCTAGAAAATAAAGAGATTGCTTTGTAGGCTTGCAAGCATAAGTTTACATTTCCTTGGTGGTTTCTTCTAGATTTTTGTTGTGTTACAGGTCTAGGCTAGCTAAGATTGGTTTTTAAGTTGGATCTTCTTTAACCTTGTAGAACTAATTTTATAATCACTAATTTTATTTGGTTCTATCCTAAAAGGGCTTACAACTGGGCATATTGCATGTAATTAGTTATATTCTATGAATGAATTATTGTAATTTGGTATTAGATCTTGCATTATTGTTTCTTGTTGAGTTTCCACCGTGTGCTTAGATAGTTGGGGGCTAGGATATCTCCTTTGGGGATTCTCCTACCTTGCACTTTGTTAGGTGGTATTAGATCTAAGGTTGTTCTTGAATGTGTTGACAGATCATCGAAGCTGAGGTAGTTTACACCAAGATTTGCAAAGAAGGTTGATTATGTAGTTGATTGATCTTCTTGATTGGTAGATTTTTTGTTTAAGGTTTGATAAAGTTTTGGAAGATGCTCCAATAAGGTTAGACCCTAAGGAAAATTTTTTAATTACTAATATTGTAGAAGAATGGATCTCAGAAAAGATGAAGAGTAGAGTTGATATCTGAGATTGCACTGATGAAGAGTGACATGATTGCTCAAATTGTAAGTGCTTTAGGTGGTGTACCTAGACATGTGGGTACGAAAGATGGTTATCAAAAAGTTGCTAAAGAATTTGAATTTTTTGAATCAAGTACTAAGGATAGAACTGATCATGTGGAGAGGCCTATTGGAACTAGGGTTGGTTAGTTTTCTAGACTTGGATCTCATATGAAGCTAAAGCATAAGATGGATGTTTCTAATTTTTTAAGTACTTTGAATCTTGAAGACCTATGATTAGATTGGTGAATTAGGAGAGTACTTTGAGCTTCAAGATATTGAGGATCCACTCAGAGTAAGTTTGACACAAGCTAAGTTTAAGGGACATACTGCTCTTTGGTGGAAAGAACTACAAAAAGATAGAGAAGAGGAAGGTGAAATGAAGATCACTAGATGGAGGTTGATGGTGACTAAGTTAAAGACTAAGTTCATTCATGTTGATTATGGAATTTAAGTTGTTTAAGAGGTTGTAGAATTTAAAGTAGAAGAATATGACTATGAAATATTATACAGAGGAGTTCTACGAGTTGACTATTTAGTATGGGCATAGAGAATTGTCAAAAGAGAAGTTAGCTTGATATATTAATGGTTTGAGAATCAATATTCAGGATGAGGTTGGTATGTTGAATATTTCATCACTTGAGGATTTTTATCAATATTATTTGAGAGTAGAGGAGAAGCGAAAGAGGAAGAATCAAGGTAGTTCTAGAGGGAAGGAGAATCAACACAAGCTAAACCAAAAGTAGAAGGTGAATGAAAACTTGTTGAATAGAAAAGAAGGATAGGTGGAGGTGGGTTTCGAGGTAATTGTTTCAAGTGTGGTCAAGAAGGGTATAGATCTTTTGAGTGTCTAATTGGTAAGACAACTACTATTGTGAATGAGGTTACAGTCTAGGATAGTCAGCCCAAGCAAGGAGAGATTTTATTAGCTCAATGAGTACTGATTGGTTAGAGGACATTAGATTCTTGCTAGAGGACTAGTTTATACAAAACATGTTATAAGTTTGGTGGTAAATTTTGCAAAGTGATTATGGATGGTGGTAGTACTGATAAACTTGTTGCTGAAGAGATAGTTTAGAAACTTGGCTTGAAGAGAATGAGACATCCTTATCCTTATGAGATCATCTGGTTACAAGGTAAGCATGCTTTAGAAGTGAGGGAGAAATGCCTTGTTGATTCCTAGATTGGGTAGTATAAGGATCAAGTGTTGTGTGATACTATGGATATGACTAGTTGTCATGTGTTACTTGGTAGACCTTGGCAGTATGATTATAGGGTTGTGCATGATTATGTTAGGAACGTGTTTACTATTAAGAAAGGTGGTAGGAAGTTTTCCCTCATTACTTTGTAGAATGAAGAGCTTGGTAGGAGGAACCAGAGCATTAGTAGTCAATTTGAGTTGGTAGATTTTGAAAAGGTTGGAGATCAGCATGGAAAGTAGACTTATGGAACACATGTGGGGGATGTGAAGAAGAAGAAGAAGAAAGATAAGGGAAAGAGTGTACAATTGAAGTTGGAGGATGTTTATGTGAAGAACTAGTTTGGAATTTATATGCTAAATCCTAGAAGATGTTCTTCCAATGATTAGAACATATTTTCAAACCTAGGGTGTCTGGTGCAGGAGCATCCTAGGCTTGCCTATAACTTGCATGTTTGGAGAGATTTTGGTTGAGTGCTAAGGAGCACCAAGCTTGGATTTTGGTAGAGCTATTTTTTCATGGTTAGGGATGTGTTGGAGACAAATTGGAGAACCTTTCCTCATGTTTTCATAGATATTGGATGGATTGAGTTGAAGTGTGGAATTGTTTATACAGAGGAGATGTACAAGTTGACTATTTAGTATGAGCATAGAGAATTGTCAAAAGAGAAGGTAGCTTGATATATTAATTTTTCAAGATTCAATATTTAGGATGAGGTTGGTATGTTGAATATTTCATCAATTGAGGATGCTTATCAATATTCTTTGAGAGCAGAGGAGAAGTGAAAGAGGAAGAATCAAGGTAGTTCTAGAGGGAAGGAGAATCAACACAAGCTAAACCAAAAGTAGAAGGTGAATGAAAACTTGTTGAATAGAAAATAAGGATAGGTGGAGGTGGGTTTAGAGGTAATTGTTTCAAGTGTGGTCAAGAAGGGCATAGCTCTTTTGAGTCTGATTGGGAAGACAACTACTATTGTGAATTAGGTTATAGTCTAGGATAGTCAGCCCAAGTAAGAAGAGAGTTTATTAGCTCAATGAGTATTGATTGGTGAGAGGACATTGGATTCTTGCCAGAGGACTAGTTTATACAAAACTTTCTATAATTTTGGTGGTAAAGTTTACAAAGTGGTTATGGATGGTGGTAGTACTAATAACCTTGTTGCTGAAGAGATAGTTTAGAAACTTTTCTTGAAGAGAATGAGACATCCTTATCCTTATAAGATTTTCTGGTTGCAAGGTGAGAATGCTTTAGAAGCGAGGGAGCAATTACTTGTTGATTTCTAGATTGGGTAGTATAAGGATCAAGTGTTGTGTGATGTTGTGGATATGACTAGTTGTCATGTGTTACTTGGTAGACCTTGGCAGTATGATTACATGGTTATGCATGATTGTGTTAGGAATGCATTTACTATTGAGAAAGGAGGTAGGGAGTTTCCCCTCATTACTTTATAGAATGAAGGGCTTGGTAGGAGGAACTAGAGCATTAGCAGTCAATTTGAGTTGGTAGATTTTGAGAAGGTTGGAGATCAACATGGAAAGTAGACTTATGGAACACATGTGGTGGATGTGAAGAAGAAGAAGAAAAATAATGGAAAGAGTGTACAATTGAAGTTGGAGGATGTGTATGTGAAGAACCAATTTGGAATTTATATGATAAATCTTAGAAAATGTTCTTCCAGTAATTAGAAAATCTTTTCAAACCTAGGGTGTCTGATGTAGGAGCATCCTAAGCTTGTCTATAATCTTGCATGTTTGGAGAGATTTTGGTTGAGTACTAAGGAGCACCAAGGTTGGATTTTGGTGGAGCTATTTTTTCTTAGTTAGGGATGTGTTGGAGGAAAATTGGAGAACCTTTCCTCATTTTTTCATAGATATTGGATGGATTGAGTTGAAGTTTGGAATTGTTTTTACCTTGCTACTAGAACTACATTTTTCTAGTTTTTGGGTTCCTGTTGCAGAGCATGTAACTAATTATCTTTAATAGATGAAAGGATGTTGAACTTGGGTATTGAAGAGGGCCTATATTACTTCCTTTTCTCAAGTGTTCAAGTTCTAAATCTTTATGGGTTGGGAGATATGGCAATTCTCCTATAGTATCAATTTCTCGCAGACTGCATGATAGGTTTCTATGGGTGACTTTCAGGATGGATGCATACTTTTTCTTAAGGAATATTCCTTTCTAAATTTAAGGGTTTGTAGAGGACCTAAAGTTGTACCTATTTTTCAAAGCATGAGTTCTAATTTAATCAGAGCTAGGAAATATCATGATCTTACTCAGATATCAATTTTTGGATATTTAATTTGCTATTGTATGCTGGCTTGAGGCATTTAATTTATGTGTTTATATTTTATTTTTGTTTTGGGCCAACTTGTGGCTTAGATTGGCATAATTAGAGGCCTTATAGAGTCTTTTAGTCATTTTATGGAGTTGATATGGAATGAAGGTAGAGGCAAATTTGAAGAGTAGAGCTAGGGCTACGGTTTAGATTTTCTTGGTGGTTTCTTCTAGATTGTTGTTGTGTTACAGATTTGGGCTAGTTGAGATTGGTTTGTGAGTTGAATCTTGTTGGATCTTATAGAACTAATTTTTTAATTGTTAATTGTGTTTGGTCCTAACCTGAAAGGCCTTATAGCTGAGTATATTGCATGTAATCCGATATATTCTATGAATGAATTATTGTAATTTGGTATCAAATATTGCATTATTATTTCTTAATGTTGTGTTTCCACTATGTGGTTAGGTAGTTGGGGGCTAGGACATCTCATTTTGGGATTCTCCTACCTTGCAGTATGTTACTTCCTCACTCTCTTCCCCTTTCTCACTCTCTATCTCCAACCCCATAATCTCTCTTTGTCACTCATCCTCTCTCCCTCTCTCTCTCACTCATCCTCTCTCCCTCTTTCCCTCTCTCTACCTCTACCTCCCTCTCCCTACTCTCCAACTCCCTACTTTCTCTATCTATCTTTCTCTCTCCCTCTCTCCCACTCCCTCCTTTTCCTAGTCTTTCCCTAATCTCCCACACCCTACACTCTCTCTCTCTCTCCCTTATCACACCTTCTTCCATCCCCTACTCTCTCTCTCTCTCTCTCTCTCTCTCTCTCTCTCTCTCTCTCTCTCTCTCTCTCTCTCTCTCTCTCTCTCTCTCTCTATCTATCTATCTATCTCTATCTCTCATTTCTCTCCCCCCCCCTATCCCACCCTCTCTCAACCCTTACTCCCCCCCTCTCTCTCTCTACCATCTCCTACTCTCTCTCTCTCCCTCTCTCCTATAACCTACTCTCTCTTTCTCTTTCCATCTTACCCTCTCCCATCCCCTACTCTCTCTTTCTCTCTCTATCTTACCCTCTCCCATCCCCTTTTCGCTCTCCCCCTATCTCTCATGCACACACATCCCCTACTCTCTCTATCTCTCTCTCTCCCCCATGATCTCTCATCCCCTAGTCCCTCTTTGCCATCCCATACTCTCTCTCCCTCTCTCATCCCCCTGCTCTATCTCTCTCTCCTCTACTATGTGAAAAATATCTCTCCCTATCACACCCTCTCCCCTCCCTAATCTCTCTAACTATCATGTATCCAACCCTCTTGCATCCCTTACTCTCTTTGTCTTTCTCTCTCATCCCCTACTCTCTCTCCCTCTCTCTCCATTTCTTCCCTTTCCTACCTACTCCCATCTCCTAGTCTCTCTATCTCTCTCTCCCTCTCTCCCTCTCTCTACCTACTCTCCCAACTACTATACTATCTCTCCTAATTTGCCCTCTCCCATTCCCTACTCTTGCATCCCCCACTCTCTACCCCTATTCCATCCTCTCCCATCCCATAGTCTCTCTCTCCCTCTCCCATCTTTACTCACTTTCTCTCTTCCCTGATTCTCTCTATCTCTATCTCTTCTACCACCCTATCCCATACCCTAGTGTCTCCCTCTCTTCCTCTCTCCCATATTCTAGAAGTTTTGGAGTAGGAGGTTGCAGTGGTGATTTTTGAGAGCAAGCTCTAGGTCAAATATCTCTATGTATTTGACCCTACTTTGGTGAAGTTTGAATGGATAGGAAGGTGGAAAGAGTTTGTGGACTTGGTAAAAAAAAAAAGTAACATTATTTGAATCTAAAGAATATCTTGGTGGTGGAGATTTGACTTCATGAACCCATTCTTTACCATTTGCCTTGAAAACCAAGCCTAAAGTGGCTAATTAGGCCTATGTACTTGGTGCTAGTTAAGACATGTTGGAGTGGAGTTAGCCTTTGAAACTTTGGATTTTTTTAGTACTCAGAAAAGGGTACTTGAATTTGCATTTGATCTCCTAGGTCCTTTGGTAAGTTTTGGAGGTAATGGTCAAAAAATATTTTAGGAGACCTAATAGGCTACTAGGTCTAATTGAGGAACTTGAGTTGTGGGTTGTTGGGAGTGCAACCAGTGGTTGGTTTTCCTTGTTGGTGTTAAGTATAAGTTTTTACAAGCTTTTGGTGGTGGTGGGAAAATTTTGCCTATTTTGGGGAATTTGGTCTTATTTGCATAAGTTGGTTCAATGTTGTTTGTGTCTTATTTAATGTAGGGAGACTTAAACTTTCTTTAGTGGTTCCTAGGAGGATTATGCACTTGTGCAAATAGAACAAACAATTTCTTTAACCCTTGGAGTACCTTTGAAAGTTGTGTGGGAGTTGGGCTTGTTTTTTGACTTCCATTGTGCTATCTCTCCATCAAGTGGTATTAGAGTCACATTGATCTTGTTGTGACACCATATCTGATGGAGGAGAAGAACTTAAAATAGAGATCCCCTTGAGGATCACTAATGTGGAACCAACCAAGCTAGTCAAGGAGTAGATGATTGAAAGTAGAGTAGTCTAGGAAGAGAACAAGACTATGAAGAGGGAGTTGGGTAGACTCAAAAACAAAATGAGGAAAGGGAGTGATGAAGAGTATGAACCTAAGGAGGTAGAGGAGAATGATGAACAATAGAACATTCTTGTAGATCAAAGACCCTTCTTTGCAGCTTTGGAGAAGGTTGGGAAGAAGGGAGAAGGGGACTTACTCACTTTTCATGGTAAGTTGGACCCTGATGAATGTATGGATTGGATAGAGGCCTTAGACAATAGTTTTGAATGTGAAAAAACCCTTAAGAACCAAAAGGTTAGGATTTCTAAGGCCAAACTCAAAGGTCTTGCTTTGAGTTGGTAGAATTTCTTGCAAAATGAGAGATTGGATGAGAACAAGGAGAAAATTGCCACTTAGAAGAAAATGAAGGCATAAATCAGAAATTAGTTCATACCTAAAGATTATGAGGTTTTGGTACATAAAAGGTTTCAAAATCTTAGGCAAAGGGACTTGGATTTCAGCACCTACACACAAGAATTCCACAATTTGACCCTTAGAGCCAAGGTTTATGAGACTAAGAAGAAAAAAATTGCAAGGTATGTGAATGGTTTAAAGTATATCATTCAAGATGAATTGACATTGATTACTCTTGGTTCAGTACATCAGTGTTTTAATATGGATTTTAAAATAGAGGAACAACATAAAAGAAAGGGGGATATGAGAAATAGGGGTAGAGGAAATAGCATAGGGGTAGAGGTAGGTTCCATGGAAGGAGATCTTTTAATAAAAAGTAGGAGGAATCTAGTGGTTCAAATGCTGAAAGTGAGTCTACTAATAGAGGGACATGTAGGGGCAAAATATCCAATGGTATAGAAAGCTCTAATGGAAGAGGGCCTAGTGTGTTCACTGGTAAGTGCTTTAGTTGTAACCAAGTAGGACATCAATCCTTTAGGTTCCCTAGAAAAAAAAAAACAAGGGGATATGAGAATTCAATTAACCTAAGAGGAAGATAGTCAAAGTAGTACCTCTTACCAATCTGCCACTTATAGACTTGCACTTCTAGATCATGGTGAGTGCTTAATGATGCAAAGAACAATGCTAAGAGCCTCTACAATTTTAGAACCACCTAAAAGAAAGTGACTATTTAAAACTTTGTGCAAGGTGAATAACAAGGTCTACAGGGTTATGGTGGATTTTAGTTCCTCTAATAATGTTGCCTCTAAGGAGATGGAAGATAAGTTGAAATTGACCATAGAACCTCACCCTTACCCCTATAAGGTTTCATGGTTGACAAAATACAAACATTCAAAAATGAGCAAGTAAAGGTGGAGTTCAATATTGGGGAATATAATGACAAAGTTTTGTGTGATGTGGTATATATGGATGCATGTCATTTTCTTCTTGGGAGGCCATGTCAATATGATGTGTGTTCCAACCATGATGGCAAGAAAAATGTTTATATTATAGCCATAGATGGATTTGGGTATACTATGCCACATTTACCAGATGATGGGAGTTCTAATACAAATGGGGTTATGTTAGTAGGTGAAAATGAGTTTATGAGGATCACTATGGAAGAAGATACACCTTGGTATGCATTGGTAGTTAGACCTCAAAAACATCCCATCAAGTAGTCACAAGACCCATCCAAGGTTGTCAATATTGGACCCAAGGAGGTAAGAGACTTGTTGGAAAAGTATAGAGGGATAGTTGTAGGTAGCCAACTAGAGAAATTGCCACCTAAAAGAGATATTAGTCATTGTATAGACTTCATCCCTGGGGCTACACTTCTAAACAAAGTAGCATACAGGATGAGCCCTGAGAAAAATGACGAAATAACAAAACAAATTCAAGAGTTTTTGGTTAACAGGTTCATTAGGAAAATTATAAGCCCATGTGTAGTCCCTATAGTCCTAGCCCCTAAGAAGGATGGTACTTGGAGATTGTGTATGGATTCTAGAGAAATCAATAGGATAACAATTAGATATAGGTTTCCTATGCCAAGGATAGAAGACCTCTTGGATTTTTTGGGGAAGGCAAGTATTTACTCAAAGGTGGATCTCAAGAGTGTATATCATCAAATTAAGATCAGAGGTGGAGATGAGTGGAAAACAACATTTAAGACCTCAAAAGGCCTTTATAACTGGCGTGTGATGCCTTTTGGCTTGTCTAATGCACCTAGAAAATTTATGAGACTAATAAATGAAGTCTTAAAATGTTTCTTGAATAAGTTTTTTGTTCTGTATTTAGATGATATTATAATATTCAATAAGGACATGGATGAACACTTAAGGCATTTAGATTTGGTTTTAAATAGACTTTACAAAGAGAAACTAATGATAAACTTGGAGAAATGTTCATTTTCACAGAAAAAGTTTATCTTCTTGGGGTTTGTGATATGAAGAATTGAGTTAAAAATGGATCCTTCCAAGGTTGAAGCCATCCTTAACTAGCCAAATCTCACCACTCCATTAGAGGTAAAGATTTTTCATGGTATGTGTAGTTTTTATAGAAACTTTATTAGAAATTTTAGTGGTGTGTGTGCTTCTATGATCAATACCATAAAAGGAGGAAGGAAGTGTGTGTTTTCTTGGACCAAGGAAGCTAATGATTCATTTGAATTCTTGAAGAAGAAGATTTCAAATCAATCTATTTTGGTGCTCCCTTATTTTTACAAGTTGTTTATAGTTGAGTGTGATACTAGCAACAAGGCTATTGGAGGCGTTCTAAGCCAAGAGGGTAGGCCTGTGGCCTTTTTTAGTGAGAATATTAATGAGGCCAAGAAAAAATATTCAACATATGACCTTGAACTTTATGCTATCATTCAGTCCCTTAGAAAATGGAGGTAGTACTTATTGCCTAAAGAATTTGTTGTGTACATTGATAATCATGCCTTAAAATTTTTGAATAGGTAAGAAAAATTAACCATAGGAAATGAAGTGGATAGAATTTTTACAAGCCTACACCTTCACCATTAAGCATAGAAAGGGAGAAAGTAACAAGGATATTGATGCACTTAGTAGGAGAAACTTGACAATTCAAGAAGTTCAGTTAGACAGCATTGGTATCCAAGTAATGAAGGACATCTATGAGCAAGACAAGGATTTCAAGGAGGCATACCAAGTTTGCAAATCCAAGGGAGAGAGGTATCATACTAAATTTAGTGAATATATTCTACAAGAAGGACTTTTGGTCAAAGATGGTCTACTTTGTGTTCCCAAGGGATCTATTAGGAAGAATATTATAAAGGAAATACATTGTGGTAGTTTGGCAGGACATTTTGGGGTTGACAAGGCTCTAGAGTAGAATAGGAGATTTTATTTTTGGCCTAAAATGCAAACTGATGTCAGAAGATTTGTTGAAGAATTTTTGACTTTTCAATAAGCAAAGGAAGGCACATCGAATGCAAGACACTATACGCCACTTCCAATACCTCACAAGGATTTGGATTTAGTAAGTATGGATCTTCTTGTTGGACTTTGAAGGAATAAATTAGGTTATGATAGCATTTTTGTAGTTGTGGATAGGTTTTCCAAAATGGCTCATTTCATAGCTTGCAAGACTACTCATGATGCCTCCCATATAGCAGCTTTGTTCTCCAAAGAAGTTGTTAGACTTCATGGTTTTCCCTTATCCATTATATTTGATAGGGATCAAAAGTTTTTGGGGTATTTTTCTAGAACTTTTTGGAGAAAGTTAGGAAGAAATTTGTGTTTTTCATTTTCCTATCATCCTCAAATAGATGGGTAGACTAAGGAAGTTAATAGGTCCTTAGGAAACATGTTAAGGTTCCTTTCCAAGAAAAATTAAGTCTCATGGGATTGTGTTTTACCCCAAGAAAAGTTTTCCTTTAATGATTCTATCAATAGAAGTACTAGTCTAACTCCTTTCCAAGTTGTTTATGGCACTCATCATAGGGGTACATTGGAACTCAAAGATATTAAGGAGATGGAAAAGAGGAGTGCACAAGTTGAAGATTCCGCAAGGGTCATGAAAGAGGTCCATCAATAGGTGCAAGAAAAATTGAAAGACACTTATATCAAGTACAAGTAGTAGGTAGATAAATGGAGGAAAGAACTTTAGTTCAAAGTGGTGGACATGGTAATGGTTCACCCTAATGAGGCAAGGCTTCCAAAGAAGATGCATACAAAAATGCAAACGAAAAAGATTGGCCCATTCAAGATAGTCAAGAAGTGTGGAAAAAATGCTTATCAAATTTATTTACCCCCTAATATTAACTTGTCTCCTATTTTTAATGTTTTTGACATGCATGCTTTCAAAGGTACTTTTTCAACTGATTTGGATGCAAGTATACTTGAAGAATCCAAGGAGGAGTTAAAGAAAGCCATACCACCTATACCAAAACCAATGGTGGAAAATATTTTAGGTAGGAGGATTAGTAAGAAAAAAAGGAAGAAAATATATTATAAATATCCAGTATAGTGGAAGGGGAAACTAGTAGCAGATGCCAATTGGATGATTGAGAAGGCTCTTAAGGCCTATGGCATTGATCCTTCACTTTTCAACACTCTAGAGACTAGAGTTTCTTTTATGCATGGGAGAATGGTTTAGAGAACCTAATAATTTTTTATTTATTGATGTAATAAGGTCTAGGGATAGATCTAATGATCTCCCTAACACCATCCACATTTTTAATGGGCACAAGACCCCATGGTGCAACTATAAGCCTTGGGCATCAATTGGTCCAATAAAGTGGAATTTTTGTAAATTTGATGTTTTCTAGGCTAGTATAGGTGTTTAGAGCATTAGTAGGGTCCCTAGGAGTTTTTGGAACCCATCTACAAGAAAATTTACAATAAATGTTGTCCTAGTGCAAAAATTATAAAAATTGGAGAAAGTTGCTTAGCAACTTTTACAATTTTGTTGACAACTTTTCAAATGGTAACTCCTAACAGATAGAACTATCCATAGGGTGGTTTAATCAGTTGAAAATAGCCTAGAAAGGCTCTAAAAATTTGAAGGATAAGTTAGATTGAAGAAACACATTGTATCTTGCATTCAAATCAATAAAAACTTGTTGTTCCAGTGCATTTTTTTCTGATTTTTCACATACAATACGAAATCAAATGGTTGAATGTTAAAATTTTTGCATTGATAAGTTGGCACTATTTGTATACAAGATTTTGGTTTTTTTTTGAAGTTCCCATGAATCAATTTGCAATAGATATCTTATTTTCTTGGTTGTTGGTCTAACAAAACCTTAAAATTAGGGTTTGGTCACAAAAATGACCCTAACTTGATTCCCTACGAGTGGAATTCTTTCCATTTTGGCATGGAGAAAGTTAGGTATGTAATTTATCATATTCTAGAATTTTTGGAGTAGAAGACTACAGTGGTGATTTTTGGGAGCAGGCCCTAGGTCAAATATCTCTATGTATTTGACCTTGTTTTGGTGAAGTTTGAATGGATAGGAAGGGTGAAAGAGTTTGAGGACTTGGTTTAAAAAAAAATCACCCTTATTTGAGTCTAAAGAGTATCTTGGTGGTGGTTATTTTACTTCATGAATCCATTCTTTACCATTTTCCTTTAAAACCAAGCCTAAAGTGGCTAATTAGGCCTGTGTACTTGGTGTTGGTTAAGACATGCTAGAGTGGAGTTGGTATTTGAAACTTTGGAGTTTGTTAGTAATTCGAAAATGGTACTTGAATTTGCATTTGATCTCCCAAGTCCTATGGTAAGTTTTGGAGTTATTAGTCAAACACTATTTTAGGAGACCTAATAGGCTACTAGGTCTAATTGAGCAACTTGAGTTGTGGGTTGTTGGGAGTGCAACTAGTGGTTGGTTTTCCTTGTTGGTGTTAAGAATAATTTGTTCCAAGCCTTTGGTGGTGGTGGGAAATCCAAGAATAGAAAAATTTTTATTTTTCCCATTTTTGGGAATTTGGTCTTATTTGCATAAGTTGGTTCAATGTTGTCTATGTCTTGTTTAATGTAGGGAGACTTGAAAACTTCTTTAGTGGTTCCTAGGAAGATTATGCACTTGTGGGAATAGAAAAAGAACTTGGTTGAACCCTTGGAGTACCTTTGAAAGTTGTTTGGGAGTTGGGCTTGTTTTTTGACTTTCATTGTGCTATCTCTGCATTAATGAGCCCCAATAGGAAGACTGGATGCAAATGGCACCAGAATCATAGGGTCCAAAAATAACTCCTTCATTGCCATTGCAAGTTTTAGTTATGTATAAAGGCTTTGCTACTCCCCTACCTCCAAGTACTATAAAAGAAGAAATTCAAAAGGAACAAGAGGATGAACCACAAAAAATATCAACTAATGAAGTGTCTCGAATAGGTAAAATGGTTCAATATCTTCAAAAAGCTCCCCAGGACACTGAGGTAAGAATAGTGAGCTCCACCAAAATAGAGACTATAGAGGGAGAACCATCATAAATGAAGAAAATCTAGGAAAGGGGTGATAAGGGAATAGAGGTAGTAGAGCAAACTCCTTCATCCTTGAGAGGAAAAACTTCAACAGAAGGGGTTCTAAGGTGGTTGCATAAAGAAGTGATAAGAAATAAAAATCCATGATTCAACATTGATGAAGATGAAATGATTGAGTTCATTGAGGTTCTAATAAAACCTAAGTACCCCTCAAGAGAGGCAAGAGAATTAATATTCATCAACAATGATCAGAATCAAGATTTGTTCACACAAGTGGCTATCCCTTCTCCTAATTTGAAAATAAAAGATTTGGGTCTACAAGATTATCATATCAGAGAGGTTATGCTTAGGAAGCCTACGTTGGATATAACCAAGTTGATGGTCACAATGGGGGTGAAGGAGGTGTTTAGGAGCATGGAGTAGGAAGGGGCAGAACTAGGAATGCTTAGAAGGAAAAATGAAATCCTAAAAGGAGCCAAAGTTGTTTGTCTTGTGGGTCCTGAGCACCCCAAAGATTTTTTAACTGCAACACTTCAGAGTAGATATAGGGGAGGATCACAACTAGATCCATTTTTGAATGCCTATCAAGAATGGTAGGAAATTTTTGAGTAAAAGGGCATTCTTATCATCGAAGAAAATCTAAAGCTACTTCATACTATGCACGAAAATATAGATAAAATGGTAGCAATTTTGAATCAATATTTCAATATTATGGATGAAGTATATGCATGGGGTACATATTTATAGGTACTATACACCATAAAGGGGTAGAGGTACAAAATTCTTATAGATGTTTATACAGTTGAGGAGTTAGATTTAATTGATGATTGGATTGAAAAGATAGCAGATAGTAATAAAGTAATAGAAACATTACATGTAGAAATCCATCGGCTTAAGGACTATGTATAGGAGAAATTTATGCCATTAGAGGTAGTAGTAGAGAAGTTCAAGAAGATTTTGAAGAAGCTACTAGTGATGAGGATATTTGGGAAGCATTTAGAATAGAAGAAGCCTTGTTAGAGTTGGATACCAAAGACCTATATTGTAGTAGATAACTACATAAAAAATGTCAAGGATAAGTATGATGCTTTAGATTTATTGGATGTAGAAAAAATCATTGAGATTATTGAGAAATTCAAGCACAAGTATCTAGACATAGTTCTGGTATGAAGAGGGACAAAACCCAAAAGCCAAAATTTCAATTTTGCCACTCGGTAAATTTTTGCATTTTTGGACCTTTGAGGTGCACTACTGTGTTAGTGTTCTTTTTGGTTAGAAAGTGTTGGAATATTTTTGGAGAATTTAGAGGTGTGTAAGTGCACTCATACACTTCTTTCAAGGTGCACTTTTCCAGTGTTGCACTGACTATTAATTGCTAGTTCTAAAATTTGAGCTTTGCATGCATCAAAAACACATTTTGACAGCAATTTAACTTCGATAGATTCCTAGTAAAGGAGGAACTTCTATTTTTGATACTTCCAAAGACTTCTACTTTGACTGAAGGCTTTCTTCTTCTTCTTCTCTCATAATTTCTTTTTTTTATGACATTTAAAGGCTCATGCATCTAATTAATGAATATAAAAATGGATGGAGTCCTACTAAGCACAAGTTAGATTGTTAGTTTGTACATAGTTAGTTTATTTCATTAAATTAAAATTGTATTATTGCATAAAGATATATCTCACTCTCAAAACAAATTGAGGAGATGATTTCTTATAAATATAGGATTGTAATATGTAACCAAGGCTGCCATTATTTTGCAATAATATTATGCTTTTTGTGCTTGCATTTGGAGTATAGTGATTCTTGCCTAAATATGTCATTGTTTTTTGAATTTATGTTCATGGAATTTTGATTGGGCCAAAATTTTATTGCTTTGTTTCTAGTTGACTGATCTTTTAAGTCTGATGTTTGCTTCAATTGTATGAATTTCATGAATGTATCTAGCTTGATAAGAAATCACCACATTGTTTCTACATAACTCTTTGTCTCACATGAGCGCACTTTCTATGGCCTTATGATTTGATGAAGAGTGAAACATCATATAGTTATTAAGTTTTCCATTGATGATTACATCAGTGGAATCAAGGAAGCATTGCTCCTATTTTTATTGGTTATCCACCAATTTCTTTGAAAGCTTAACTCATAGACATGTTATTTCTATATCTTATGTCCATTATGATTTTACTTTCATGATATTTTCTTTAAAGTTCTTCTTATTTTCTTTACTAACCCCTTGTTAAATTAGGAATTCATATAGTTTTATTGTTAGATTGCATTCATTTGACAATGTAAAAGATACAATGTCATGCCCAAATTATCTTCAGCAAGACACAGACACACACACACACACACACACACACACACACACACACACACACACACACACACACACACATGCACACATTCAAATATAATATTAATTTTTTTTTTTGGAAACAATTTAAGAAATATTGAAGACAAAATATATTCATAGTATTGAAAAGTACTTTTCAAATATTACAATCATAATTTGGATTTTTACCACAATTTAAAAATTACATGAAGAGATACTTCTGATCATTTTACAAAACATAACTTTTACAAATGTTCGTAACAAATCATCTTTAAATCTCCAATAGAAAGTGAAAATCTTCTAATATTTTCTTCAACACACATCCATTTAGAAAACCTATACAAAACTACCCTGTAAACCATGGAGAGATCACCTCCCAGCCTAGGTCTCCAAGAGACCACCCACCAAGCTTGGAGAACCAAGACTAGCTAGGTAACAATCAAGCACACACATATAAACCAAAAATACAAGATACAACATTTAACACCCTTTTGAGTTTACATAGTTGGTTTCTAGAGGAAACAATAGAATGGGTGAAGGTGTGCCTAAAACCCAAAGGAGAAGTCATGTATAGACAACCAAATTTGCATTCACAAGGCATACAAAATAAATACCATTTTTCACAAAATTTCTCTCCTTATCACCCACAAAGTGCATAACAAAGTACTAGCACATTCAGCCCATACTACATGCTTATTCCTCTTCCTTCTAGGAAAGAGACTTTGCACTCAGGGAATAGGCCCAACTAGCCCCTTCACCCAAAGGCCACTTCTTCCCTCCCAAGGGTGAGTGATGTCCTTCCACACCTAGCAATACAATAGGAACAATGAACAACACACATATGCATCTGTAGAGAAATTTACACACCTCATATTCAAAAAAATAATACAACATATAATTTCCAAAAACATGGTAAAAGCTCCAACCTTTCTCCAAGCTATGGTAAATGACCTGATTTGAGAAGAGCCCTCTATCCTTCCTTCCTCCAATCTCCAAAACCAAAAGTCTCTAAAACTAGAGAGTGGGTGAATGGAAACCTATTTTCCAATTTCCCTCTAAAAGGTAACAACCACCTCAACTTCACCTAAGTTTCCCTATTTGGTTGGAATTATTAACTCATTGGAGATAAGGTCTTCCATTTTTGTAATATTTAAGAAATGGGATTTTACAAGTGTTAGAAAAGAGATTTTAACTCTAGTAAAACCAAAATTACAGCCCTAACATATATTACTAACATGTAGGTAACTTAATTTCACTAAAAGAACACTCTAAGACTTACATACACACATAGATGCACACATACATGCACACATACAAATATAATATTAAATTTTATTTTTTTGGAAACAATTTAAGAAATATTTAAGAAAAAATATATTGATAGTATTGAAAAGTACTTTTCAAATATTACAATCATATTTTTGCTCCTTACCACAACACAATTCACAAATTACATGAAGAGATACTTTTGATCTTTTTACAAAACATAAATTTTACAAATGTTCATAATAAATCATCTTCTAATTTTTTCTCCAACACACATCCATTTAGAAAACCTATACAAAAAAACCTTGTAAACCACAGAGAGATCACCTCACTGAGCTTGGAGAACCAAGACTAACCAGGTAACAATCAAGCACACACATATAAACCATAAATACAAGATACAACATTTAACACCCTTTTCAGTTTACATAGTAGGTTTCCAAAGGAACCAATAGAGTGGGTGAAGGTGTGCCTAAAACCCCAAGGAGAAGCTACATATAGACAACCAAATCTTCCTTCAAAAGGCATACAAAATAAATACCATCTCTCACAAAATTTCTCCCCTTATCACCCACAAAGTGCATAACAAAGTACTGGCACATGCAACCCATACTACATGCTTATCCCTCTTCCTTCTAGGAAAGAGACTTTGCATTCAAGGAATAGGCCCAACTAGCCCCTTCACCAAAAGGCCACTTCTTCCTCCCAAGGGTGAGTGATGTCCTTCCACACCCATAACATCATACACTCAAAATCAAACAAAAATAAGGCAATATAAATTCATCCACACCCAGCAATACAATAGGAACAATGAACAACACACATATGCATCTGTAGACAAATTTACACATCTAATATTCAAAAAAACAATACAACATATAATTTCCAAAAACATGGCAAAAGCTCCAACCTTTCTCGAAGCTATGGTAAATGACCCGATTTGAGAAGAGCCCTCTATCCTTCCTTCCTCCAATCTCCAAAACCAAAAGTCTCTAAAACTATAGAGTGGGTGAATGAAAACCTATTTTCCAATTTCCCTCTAAAAGAAGAACATTCGTAATTTTTCTCCATTGTAAAAGGAAACAACCACCTCAACTTCACCTAAGTTTCCCTATTTTTTTGGAATTATTAACTCACTAGAGATAAGGTAGGAATTTGGGTAAGACTTCTTCCATTTTTGCAATATTTAAGAAATGGGATTTTACAAGTGCTAGAAAAGAGATTTTAACTCCAGTAAAGCCAAAATTACAGCCATAACATATATTACTAACATGTACGTAACTTAATTTCACTAAAAGAACACTCTAGGACTCAAACAAAGCCCTCTAAAGTCACCCTAAACATGAAATCCAAAATTTAATTTAATTAAAACCTTCATAAGATATTTTATCCAAGGGGATGAAAACTTAAACATTTTGAATAGGTTAGGAATAAGGTTGGGTGTCTTTTGCCAATGACTCAACTTGACTTGCCATTTAAACACATAACAACACAAGTGTCAAGTGACACTATAAATATACATTTAACATTACGAGTGGCAAATCAATTTTCACAAAAAAGAATCTAATCTAAGACATCCATTCACATTGCATTCACAAAGTAAAATACGTGACAAGGAGGTTAAGATCTCTTCATTAGATCCAACCTTGGAAATCTCAATCAATACAAAGGTAAAGTCTTGGTTCTCCATTTTACCATGGATATTTCTTGCACACACAAGACACATATTAGTAGTCCAAGATAAATAAAACATATGCACATATAAATCCTCAATTAATTTGATATTCATAATTGAATCAAAACATAAGGCATTTCTCAATTGAATAACATTTTTTCATTTCTAACCATTGTGCATATATAATATTACCATTATCAAACTAAACATGATATGATTCTTTTGCAATATTTCATGATTTTCATACATACATACATACATATATAACCACCCATCTAACATTTATATTCAAACATAATTTCTTATTCATTAATAAAATAACCAACCAAGTACATGAATGTAACTAATCATCAAGCATCATAAATAAGTTCTAACATCATAAATGATTACCATAAAATAAAGTGTCCCATAGTATCAAATAGTCTATGTAATAGTCCAAAATAGTCCAACATATAACAAGGTCCCAAAATATAAAGTGTTTGTAATGCAAAATATAAAGTATCTAAAATGCAAATAAACTGCTATGATATGCTATGATGGGCTAGGGTGAGGCCTCACATACAAAAACATAATTACTTTTGCATGTTTTATTTTGAAGCAACAAACAAATTCTACATCTCATTTCAAATCAAATGAACTAGCAAAGGCCTCCTCATGAGCAAAAACATTCATCTTCAACTGAGTGGATTCTAGTAGGTTGCAAGATTGCTTGAAACCTTGGAGTTGATTCACAAGATTGACTTTTCAAGAGAGGAGCTTGAAAGAATTCCTATAATTTAGCATCATGCATAATGATAGCTCAACAGAAGTGGTGCTAGAAGGAGGGCCCAATTTTGATTTTTGGAATAGAAGAAAAATCTGCCAAAGTTTCAAAATTCTACACTTTTTACAATTTAATTTTTTTTTTGAGTTTTTGAGAAATTTAGGTATGCTATTGTGCTACTACAATGCTTCGCTAGTGCACTAGTGTCCTGGTGTGCTAAATTTTGTGGTGCACCTCATTTTGTGAGAAAGTGTGCTTCTACAAAGGTGCAATTTTTCTAGACTTAATGCAAACTAGAGGATTTTGATCCAGAATCCCCATTTTAGTGAGCTTTAACATCTTCACCAAGTGCAAACAAGTTTCTTGAGCTTACCCAATTTTGCAAACCACATAGTGATAAAGGATTTCCCTAAATTCTACCACTTTCATTTGACATTTCATCATCTTCTTCAACTCCCCCTCCATTCCAATAGGGGCCACCAAATATACCAATAGTTCCACCTCCACAAAAACCACCTTTAGTTCCACCTCCACAAAAACCATCTTTAGTTCCACCAAATCCTCCAATGGCCTTTTCTATAAATGTTGTAGATTCACCAATAAACTTAAGAGGTGTACTTCATGACCTTCCCAAGAATCTTGAGAAGTTTTTCCCAAGGTTCATTTATGGAGAAACACAAATTACTAAAGATCACATCAAAGTATTCAAAGAAATTTGCAACTGAAAATAGATTGCCAATGAGGATGTGGTTCTTCATTTATTTTCCTATTCTTTGGGGGAAATTTCCTTTAATTGATACATCAATTTTCCTTCTAGATGTATTGGAGATTGGGATACTTTCAAAAAATAATTCCTGGAACAATTCAAAACTTTCATCAATCTAGTCATGATACATCAACAATTCATATCAATCAGAAGGGACTCAACTGAGATAGTTTCATGCTTCAAACATCACTTTCATATGGCATATCACAAGCTAGAAGTGCCATATACTATACCAGTTGAAGCTACTATTCAGATTTATTTGGATGCTATGGACCATCTTACTAACTATTTTTTGAAAAAACTTCTTGCAACAAATATCGACACATTGGATAAAGTCTTCATAGAAGAAATTACCTTCTCTAAGAAAGCCAATCCTAATGGAGGAGGATTAATGCTTCCATCTCAAGCTATCACAAAATTTCCTACAGACCATGTCAGAGTACCCACAATGCCTAGTTACTTCATACCTATGAATCTAGTTCCATTACAATAGGCACCTACTCTGTAAAACCCTACTCTAACATATCTAGGGTATGAACCTCTAAAAGCTACCTTCTTTGAGCAAAAGGTAGTAGTGCCTTTGTTACTGAATTTGGTCAGATGAAAAGGACTATGTCACAAATGAATAATGAATTAACTCATCTAAGGTTCTCACAAGGATAGAATAAAAACTTCCAAAGAAAGAATGACGATCCTTACAACAATGATTATGGCAAAAAATATAATAGGAACTTCAGTGGAAACAACAATAATAATGGAGGGAACAATTTCAATTCTCCTAATTGTAATAATGGCTTCCAAAGATAGAACTAATAGTGGAACACCTATTCAAATAATGGAAGCATTCCTACTAATAATAACAATAACAATGTTCAATATGCAAATATTATTTAGTATGATGATGTTTAAAATGCATCTAACAATGATGGTTCATACTACAATGGGAATCAAGAAATGACTCAGAATCCACAAGTAAATGATAATGTCCCTCCTATGTAGTTTAATGCTATGCTACTAGACTCATACGATTCCACATAAAATACACAACTAGAACAACCAACCAATGAAGAATTCTCTTTTCCATTTAGTTAAGAGCTAGACATTCAACATAACGAGATGTTTGCTTTCAACAATGATAATCAGAACACATATAATCTGTGAAGTAGAAAAGAACTCTTGAAAAATGGAATTCCTCTAGGACCACAACTAAATCCTCCATATTCAAGGGAGAGAAATAATTTGGCACCAATTAGGCCCTGGTATGGAGGACAACATAATCATAATCAAGTGACTATGCAAACAATCTTGAAAAATCTTGCTTGGTCTACTGAGAAAAATAATGTCATGGAAGATTTGAAATAAACTAAAGCCAAAATGTTCATGTTTGACATGTTGCAAAATTTCCCTCAACAATGACAAGCACTAATGAAAACTTTGGATCATACAAAGGTACTGCATAATATGAATATTGTCCCTCAAAAGATAGTATCTCAGTAATTCAACACTTCAGAAGTAATGCCAACTATGTTTAAGGACAAGGTTGAGGTGCCACCTTTTCTACTTAGCATTAGGATATATGGGAAGAATCTTCAAAATTGCCTAATTGATTTTGGAGCCTTGTGTAACATAATGCCATTATTGATAGCACAAAGGTTAGGCATAATTCATCGACCTTCGAATCAAATAGTGATATAATTAGATAAAATCAAGGTTAAAGTCATTGGTGTGTTCAAAGATGTTCAAATATAGTTGACAATTGACCCTCAAATTCAAGACATCATTGATATAAATGTGGTTGATTTACTTGAGACATATGGATTGCTACTGAGTAGGGAATGGATGAAATGACTAAGGGGATGGTTTTTTACAGACTTCACTCAGTTATGGTTACCATGGAAAGACTTGAAGAATCAAATCAAGATAGATGCAAAAAATAAATTAAAAATAATGATTACAAAATACAATACTTTGAATGAGGTGGCATTCTTACAATCAGATTTGGGCTCATACAAAGTGATGGTATTTGATATAATTCCCACCAAAATATCAAGTGATCAAGATAGAGAAAATAGGATACCCAAAGGATGAAATTGTGACACAACTCATAGATGGTATAGTGGCTAATTGATAGTGTTTAGGAGAGGAAGATAATCCTAGTATCCTACTTCTTCTAAGATTTTTCCGATTACATAAAGTCAATCATTCAGAGTTTGAATGTTCATCATGTCAAGAAGAAATTGTAAAGGTATTAACACACATGATGGGAGACAAGGATGATAAAATTCTAGAAGATGAACCCATGGGAAATAAAATTCCTATAAACTCATGGAAATCTATGGAAAAGATTAAAGAGGAAATCAAAGATCTAAATTTTTCATATAGTGATAGCTTTTCAAATGGTGGATGTTTATTTTCTCCTCCCCCAAGAATGATCAAATTTAAGAGAAGAATATGGTACATGAAAGGTCAAGGGTGGAATTTGGTAGTCATTCATCCTAAACCTAAAGTTGATGAAGTCAAAGAATTGGTATGAGAAATTCAAGGAAAACAAAAAAATCATACACTTTCTCTATCAGGAATTCACAATGGAGAATCATCAAGTCCACCCTACAAAAATTTACAATAGGTCCCCAAGAATCAATCATTCTAAGCTCAAGTAAAAGAGAAACTAAGGAAAAACAAGCACAAGGTTAGAAAACTCAAGGAGGATCCAATTTGGACACTTCACTTCGATAGTTCCAGATGCAAATTAGGGGTCAGTGTAAGTATTGAATTGGTCAACCCAAAAGGTAACTCTTTTTACACAGCATATCGATTACATTTTAGACATACTAATAATGCTAAAGAATATGAAGTGTTGATCTGAGAACTTCTCTTTTCACTAGAAAAAGAAATTACAGCTCTCATAATTGAGGGATATTCTCAATTGATTATATGACAAGTGAAATCACTATACTCTTGCAATGACAAAAAGTTACTTGCTTATAGCAAAAGAGTATGGGATTTACTAGATTATTTTAAACCTTTAAACATAGTGTCCATTCCAAGAAGGAAAAGCATGGTAGTAGATGCTCTTTCTATTTTAGAAAGTGCATTACAACCAGTTGAAAGAATGAAATTGAAAAGATTTTTAGTAGAGTTGGTTGCTCCTCCATCTATTCCAAAGAATATTATAAACCTAAGAATGATGAACTTGAAGATGAAGATGGGATCTAAAATTAAAAACCAACACTATTCCTAAGGGAATGGTTGAGTTAGAGTGCATCTTTGATCATGATGAATTGACACTCAATAAAAGAATGACCCAAGAAAAAGGGATCGAGGAATGTGATGCATACAACTTGGGGACTGACAAAGATCCAAGAATGGTCCAAATAGGGAAAGCATGTAATGGACAAGAAAAGGAAAGATATTCTCAAACCACTTACTTAGTAAAAAGACATTATTTCTTTGAGCTATGAAGAGCTAAAGATGTATGAACCTGAGATTATAACCTATGATATCCCCTTGAAACTAGATGCCAAGCCTTTTTGGCAAAGACAAAGACCTATTAATCCTATCATTGAACCTCTGATAATGAAATAAGTTAAGAAGTTACTAGATGCTAAGATCATCTTCCCTATTCACCATTTCACATGGGTATCTGATTTGGTTCCTATATGGAAGAAGACCAGAGAGATTTGTCTTTATGTTGTTTTTCGTAACTTAAACTTGACATCTCAAAAAGATAATTATCCTTTACCCTCACTAGATGAGGTTCTAAAAATTTTGAATGGTTCAAAGATGATGTCTTTCTTGGATGCTTATTTAGGGTATAATCAAGTGATGGTTGATGAAGAAGATCGACTAAAGATAGCTTTTACAACTAAATGGGAAACTTTTTCCTACATGAGAATGCCTTTTGGACTGATTAAAGTAGGTGCTACAATTTAGTGAGCCATGGATAAAACTTTTAAAGGATTGGTCAATAAGTGTATAGTTATCTATATGGATGATTTAACTATCTTTTCAAAGGGTCAAAGCACTCACATTGCTGATTTAAGGCAGGTATTCAATAGATGTTGTAAATATGACATATCTCTCAATCCCAAGAAATATTCATTTGGGGTCACTAAAGGAAAGCTCTTGGGTCATATCATTTTTAAAACCAGAATCTCCATTGATCCTGATAGAGTTTAGGCAATTATAAAGTTATCACCTGCCCACAACCAGAAGGAACTCAAGTCTTTCTTTGGGAAGATAAATTTTGTATGAAAAATCATAAGAGGATTTGCTAAAATAGTTCATTCCCTTAATGATTTAGTCAAAAAAGGGCCTAAGATAGAATGGGTTCAAAAAATTAGAAAATCATTTGACGATATCAAAGTGGCCATTTCTATAGACCCAATGTTGGTAAGTCTTGTCTATGAATTACCTTTCAAGATATACTCTTTTTCTTTAGAGCATTCGTGCATTGGAATCCTAATGCAAAAGAAGGAAAAGGAAGATGAAAGACCAATTGCTTTTATGAGCTATCCTCTAAGAAATGTCAAGTTAAATTATTCCAACCTTGACAAATAGTATTTCACTTTGATCAAGGTAGTCAAGAAGTTCCTTCATTACATTCTAAGAAGTAAGGTATATTCTATTGTACCTAATCTAGTGGTAAATAAATTATTGATGTAGAATGAACTTGGTTAAAGATGAGGAAAATGGATGGAAATACTTCAAGAATTTGATTTAGATAACCAACCCATGAGGTTAGTTAGAGGATAGGGATTATAAAAAATGATAGCTAATAACCAAGCTGGGAATGAAAAGGAATTCAAATATGAGAATGAAACTGATATGAAATATTGAATGAGGATGACAGTATCTCAAGTTGATATCAATCAAAGTGTTATAATAGATGTCTAGTACCCGGATATTGTTTACTACCTTTTGCAAAATTAGTGCCCTAGTTGGATGAATAGTTCATAGTATAGGGGACTTAAAATGAAGTGTGAGTCTTATATATTGCATGAAAAAATGTTATACAAAAGGAATTATGAAAGAATCTACCTGAAATGCTTGGGATGTGAGGAAACAAAGGAAGTTTTAGAACAATTTCATGATAAGTATGGTACAGGGCATGGTTCTACAGAGGTGACTACTCATATGATTTTAAGATCCATTTATTTTTGGTCCATGATATTCAAAGACACCTTTGAGCATGTATGTTCCTATCATATTTATCAAACTAGTGCCAATAGAGAAAGACACCAGGCAATGCCATTATAACCAGTGTATGAGGTGCACCCCTTTGCAAAGTAAGGGCTAGATTTTATTGATCCAGTTAATCCACCATCATCTACTAGATATAATTATATTCTCATAGCCATAGATTATTGCATGAGATGGATAGAAGTAGAAACTTTCAAAAATTACACCGCTAAAGTGGTAACAAACTTCTTGGAGGAGAACACTATTACTAGATTTGAGATGTCATTCACTTTAGTGTGCAATAATGGACTAGCTTTTGCATCAGTATTCTTAACTCAATGGGCATTCAAAAATTAGGTTATTATCAAGTTCTCTTCATATTATTACCCATAATAAAATGGGGTAGCCAAATCTAGAAACAAAAAATTGATCACAGTAATAAGATGGTTATTGAAGGAGAATCCTAAAAATTGGCACACATAACTCAAATATGCTATATGAATGGATCAAGTAAGGGTCAAGAACACTTTGGGGACTTCTTCATATTTTATTTTTTATGGATAAGAGCTAGTATTCCCACTAAATATGAGGATTCTTCTTTTGAAATTCATTACTAGGTATGTTGAAGATGCTGACAGAGTAAAAATCAGATTGATGAATCTTTTAAAGATGGATGAAAAAAGGATAGCTACATTGGAGCACATGGAAAAACATAAAGCTTTCATGAAGTGGTGGTTTGACAAGAGGGCCATGATAAAATAATTTATAATTTCTAACCTTTTTCTACTTTAGGATAAGGTGGTAGAAAAGTTGGGCAGCCACACCAAGTTCCAGTGCTTGTGGATTGGTCCTTATCAGATTGTGGAGATTCTAATAGAAAATACTTTTAGGCTCAGTTCCTTACAAGGGAAATCAATTCTATTTCAATCAATGGAAAATTTCTAAAACATTATTTTGAAGCCTAAAAGAACTCAAAAAAAAAATAGTTAGATTTTATTTCTACAAGTGCATTTATTTTCTACAAGTGTCTTTTCTTTTAGTTGCGTGTTTTCTTTTAGAGTTCTGTCAGTCCAGGGGGTAGGTGCACTTGAGATTTTATCTTGAGATACCTTACTAACTACTCTTTTCATTTTTATTTCAAGAAGAGGTATTTATTTGTCAAAAAATTTGGATGATTGTGTGTCTTGTACCAACTGAGGAATGGATGGTACTTGTAGTATTAGGGAGACTTTTAGTCTTAGATTCAAGATTGTAGATTGACAAGTTCTCGACACTTTGTAAAAATTAAAGATCAATTGTCTTAGGTGTTTTCAAATCAAGGTTGAAGACAATAAGGAGTGATCCAAACCCCAATTGGTTCAAATAGAAGGATTTTCTTGAAGGAAATGCTAATATCATTGTTTGGCATGATATTTTCTAAAAAGTTCTAAAAGAGAAACACAAGGGATGTTCACAAAAGATCGAGTCCAAGAAATGAAACTAATGTCCTGACTACATAATCTAAGCATATTCAAGATACAAAAGAAAATAAAAAGGAAAGAATGGTGTTAAGATTGAAGGATTCTAAAAGTTCTAAAAGGGTAATCTGATAAAAGGTTAGATATTCGAAATAAGTTATCTAGTACCAAAACATTAAGAATCAAAGGGGCAACATTATGAACCATAGGAAGCAAATAATCAAAAGATTTCTCAAGACTTCAAATGAAAAAGTGACAACCCACCAAGAGCCCTCAGAACCTATTCTCTCATCTAGTTAGATAAATGATTAATAAACATTTTTTGTGAAGATTCCTAACAAATGAGTTGGGTGGGGTGGAAGATTGTTTCTGAGTTATTAGAATATTTTGATAGACTACATCCTGAGATATTGAAGGAAATAAATAAACTAAAAACACACTGAGTTTGGAGATTTAGGATCCTCAAGTTTTAATTATGAAGTCATTCAAAATTTTCTTGGAATGTTCAGGATTCAGTTGGTGTTTGACACATGTCAAAGGAATATTTACTGATAAAAAAATGCCTTTGTCATTTCTTCCTTTTTTCAAGGCTATTTTTTGTGGTTCCACAATGCACACCCCATTTTAGTCAGAAATGGTGACCCACTACTTTGTTTTTTGGCTTTTTTGAGGCCCTAGTCTAGGGTCTGAGTCATTTTGAGGTATTACCTAGCTCCCTAGTTCATGTCCCAAGTCCTAACAAAAAATCAATTTGGAGAAAAAAAGAAGTCAAAATTAAAAAAAGTGTGCACCAGGGCAACTAATGAGGTGTGCCAATGCACCAAATAGTAAATGACAAAATTTTTTGATGCACAGATATGTAGTAGTGCATTTACACAACTACACACCTACGTAGCACCCCAATGGATCTCTACCTATATAAGTGCCTCCCTCCTCCATATTTCATATTTTTACTTTACTTTTTTTCATTTTTTCACCTTTGCTCCTTGCATCTCTGGACTCCATAGCTCCTTGAATCTCCAAAATTTGTAGCTCCCATAGTGTAAGGAAACTTGGCAGCAAAGAATATAACCATTTCCACATAACCCATAATAGATCTAAAATAAATATGGAATTAAAATTCACATGCAAGAGAATAGACAACATACCCACAAAATTGTGACACAAGATATACCTTGGGAAACCCTCATTGAGGGAAAAACCCAGCGTCCAAAAGCATCCATCACCATGTATTATTTAGCAAAAAATACCATTGTCATACAACCATGGAAGCATGTGCTACCTAACCCACTGACCCCACATTTAATATTGGGCATTTAATTATTTTCCCCAATATTAAATAATTACGTGAAATATTATCACAATGTTACAATACAACTCATCAAGAATATTCCATGGGAATCTTTACATGTTGCACACCCATCTAGGTGGAACATTACACGATGAAATAAAATAATAAAATATAACAATATTATGCAATGTGTGCAACACCGATTATCTCAACAATCTCCCACTTGTTGTATACATTGCATAGGGTTAATCTGTAGCCACATAAATGAATAAGGGAACAATCCCTCCCAGCACATCCACCATCATGGATCAAAAATACACCAAGTGCTCCATCCTGGTACCTGCAACAAAATCAAAGTATCCAACATCTCAAACATGAATGATATCACCTCCTATTATGCCACTACCACTAGACATACATAGAAGCCATCCAAAGAGAAATCCACCCAACCTGTCACATTAAAATATCATAAAATCCTGTACCGACTGAAATTCCAAGCACAAAAAAACTTGATCCAAAGGTAATCACATGTATCCATAGTTTTCAAAATATCCATAGCTGAAATAGCACCCACAACAAGTGCTAAACCCATCCAACTATCTATACCTCAAAGGTATAACAAGTGAATCTCATATCACTGACATATCCAATCTGCAACCTGCAATCACAAGCCTCAAGAGCAATACCTACCACATATATACTAAGAAGCTCCCACTACAAAAGATAATGTCAAATCTATAACCAATCCACTCACAACATCTCAAAGAAGTGAATTCATGTAGTATCAAAGACATCCACAATACATAAACTAATATCTTGCAAGAACAACTCTCATAACAAGTCTCCAATAGTCTCCCAATTTCTCCACAACCAACAGAGGAAAGAGATAAAAGAATAACCATGTCATCTCTCACATGACACACATGAGCACAAACGAGTGATCACAATCTCCAACCAATCTCAAATCCAATGTAGGCAAAATTGAACATCCAGGAAGATAACCAAGACTAGAGAAACCATGAAAATCATAACCTGTATCATGTCCTCCTACAAACACCTCTAGATGTAAACTATGCAAGTATGATCTCCTCCATAAAATCCCAACAAGAAGCCTGAACAACATCTAAACCATACCATATAACTAATCATGTATGTAAGCCTCTCACAAGAAGATCAAACTCATAAAACCATTCCTAAATCAAAGAATATGCTCAATATAAAACCATCTCCTAAACTCAACCAACATAACAACATATGCACATGGAGATAACCAATGCTAAACCATCTCTCAAATAAACCCTCTAGAACTAAATCATGTACCATAGCTCAAGATCCATATCCATGAAAGACAAGCATAAATATAATGCAACTAAGAGAAACAATGGGCTATACCTCTCTAGTAGAAAACTACCGAGTAGACCAAGAGTGTGGAATGAGAATGCTTATCAAGATACCCAAGTCTCTAACCAAGACTCATTTAAGAAAAATCTCCTCTCAAGTCCATATTAGGTGACTGGCCCTCGAACTTCCTGTTGAAACCATCAACCATCCCAACAAATACTTCTCTAATCCAAGAGAAAACAACATCACCACCATCTCTAAGTATCCATGAGCGGCTATAACCAATCAATACATGCCAACTCCAAATGCAACATAGCAATATCATAAAGTATCCAGCTTATGATTAGTGTACTCAATACTAGGAAACTAAACCAAGATCAATGTCAAAATTCCAACCATGGCCTCAGGAACATAAACATGACAACATGATCTGACCATCTCAATCAAAGAGATAACATGCTCCACATGAACAAACTATAACATGTCACAACTCTAAATGTGTCTCAAGAGTATACCATGACATAATAATGAAACCATCCTCATATCAAGGATAACATGCCAAATAAAATCATAAACCACACCTTTGCCAAGAACCTTGTGAGTCCTCAAGATGCAACCATCTCCATACACCATGAAGAAAACCATCTCCTCATACCATAAAGATAACAAGTGCACCATGCAAATGTCAAAGACACTTTCTACAGCAACATGATCTAAGACAAACCTCCAACATCTGCAAACACTCAATAAATATATCAATGCCAACAAATCCCACTCAACCGTGGTACCAAATCACCTATGGCATCACAAAATCCATCTCCTACATGAAGATCCACACCAAAACTAGAAACTAATTCTACATTGTCACCCCATCACTATCACAAGCTCCCACTAAATCATGTATCCAAGCTATCCATGACATAATGATGAAATACCATCCTCTAACCATGAGAATCATCAAAGAACTCAAAGTGCACATCATGAGCTCCTCAAAAGAAACTAAATAACCATGATCCTCAACCAAGAATATATACCACCATAATTGAATCAAAAAATTCAAACTAACGAACATCAAGGATGTACCTATATAGCCAATCATGTCATGCCAAAATCCATGACACCATGATCACATCCATGAACCAAGCATCTATCTCTCAAAGTGTCTAACCTGTCAGCATAAAATAGTCAACCACAATCCTCCACCATCATTATACCTAGTAACAACATATCATCCCTTCTACATGAAGAAAAAATTAGCCAATCATGTGACTTAGGGTAGAGACAACCCAAATCCAAGCCACCAATCTAAATATGCATCAATAATGAAAGATCAATGGGCAAAGACAACCCATAACCAAGCTATAAAAACCTATAAGTATAGACCACTTACAACACTGCACAACTTGTAGATTTAACAAATCATCATACATATCAAAACCAAATACTAATAACCATATCATCATGAGAACAATCTAAAATATGAAC
Organism: Cupressus sempervirens; assembly: GCA_028749045.1. Taxonomy (NCBI): domain Eukaryota; kingdom Viridiplantae; phylum Streptophyta; class Pinopsida; order Cupressales; family Cupressaceae; genus Cupressus; species Cupressus sempervirens. The sequence goes on along the minus strand of CM053786.1, from coordinate 834,462,956 downwards.
TGAGTATACAATGACATCAAATCTTAAATTTTCAATGCCATAAACTCACAATGTTACCATAGTCAAAATATATCATAAAATATTCAGATAAATATATCAACAAATAATCCATGTCAAACTTGCACCAAATCTGAACCAATGTGTAGAGCTCTCCAAGAGCTTTCTGTTAACTACTCGAAGTCCAAAATCTGACTCTGCATGCCCAAGTTATGCCCTAATTTGTGCTCAAAATAAACAACATCTGACTTTAGGGCTCTTAAAACCTCACAAAATGTCAAAATCATAGAACCAAACCTACACCATGTTGTAGTGCTCTGAATTATTTTTTCAACGCCTAAAAGAACTCCAAAATCTGATATTCTGAGAGAAAGTTATGGTCATTTTACTAAGACAGTCTTTTTACCATTTTCACTGTGATTTTCCACTTTTTAAAATTGTTTTTCTATGACAAAAATTCTAACAAGATTAAATTTGACTGCCATCATGGGCTGAAACCAAAAAATTCTTTCATTTCCTCTTAACATTGCCAAACTAGGGCATATTATATATCAAAATTTATGAAAATGTCGACCCAGATCCAATGGTAAGGTCTGTTTTTACCCAGGATGTCATTTCTGCATGCTACCCCCCAAATCCCTCCTTTTAAATGAAACATCCAAAAAATTCTTTTGTCCAAAAAATTTCCCATGCCCAAATATTTTAACATCCCATCATAACAACAAATCCAAAACCCTCAGATCTGTAATAAATCACTCATATATCTTGCCCTTTTCTTTTATCCTCTTATGCATTTCCATGGATTCAATCTAGGGCTACAATAATAAAACCATAGCTCTGATATGACTTGTAAGGAAACTTGGCAACAAAGAATATAATCATTTCCACATAACCCATAATAGATATAAAATAAATACGGAATTAAAAGCCACATGCAAGAGAATAAACAACATACCCACAAAATTGTGACACAAGATATACCTTGGGAAACCCTCATTGAGGGAAAAACCCAGAATCCAAAAGCATCCATTACCATGTATTATTCAGCCAAAAATACCAGTGTCATACAACCATGGAAGCCTTCATGGCCATAGCCACAACCAAGCAAACTATGTGAACAAGCATGAATCCACACATCCCATGCCATGCTTGCAACCTTCACAAATGCTCCCTTGGCTAACCTGTCAAGCCTTGTCCCGCTCGACTCTTTCCTTTCTCACTCTTAATCTACAACAACTACCCTTGTGGCTGCTTATGTAGTAGCAAGTCTCACAAAACCACTAAGTGGTATTACACAAACCATGTGCTAAAACCATGTCCTACCTAACCCACTGACCCCACATTTAATATTAGGCATTTAATTATTTTCTCCAATATTAAATAATTACGTGAAATATTATCACAATGTTATAATAAAAATCATCAAGAATATTCCATGGGAATCTTTACATGTTGCACATCCATCTAGGTGGAACATTACATGATAAAATAAAATAATAAAATATAACAATATTATGCAATGTGTGCAACACCCATTATCTCAACACATAGCTCCCAATTTCATAGTTTTGCATCAACAAAGATATAATAGCATCCTCTTTAGCATCCATGGTGATAAAATGGCATTGAAACCTATAGTCTTCAAATTCTAAGGCTTTCCTCTAGCAAAATCAAGTTTTCATGATGACTACTCAGAAATTAGGAATACAAACTTGGGGCATACTAATTTGGGGGAATTCCTAAAGATTTGTAACAAACCCACTAAGAGATTTGCTATGGTTTCCACTTTGATTCATTTAGTTTTAGTGAATGTAGCATCTTATCTAGTGTTAGTGTAATCTTCGAAGCTCATTATGACACTTATAGGACACTTTGTCCTTGAAGAGAGGGAAGAGTGTTACAAGAGAGATCATTTTCAATCTACAACCCAACAATATTGAGAAAGTATTCCATCTCCCAAGAGTGGATCAATTTATTAGGTTAACGTATGAGGAAGTAGAGAGATGGTATAGAGAACACATAAAAGAGGCTTCTAAGATCATCCAATCTTTTTATCTTATAGAGAAGACTCGTCTATGGAAGACAACTAGTAAAATGGGCATCACAAGGGGATATATGCAAGGAAGATATTGGATACTCAATCATACTTTTGTGTAGAGTAATGGGTCTATCAGTAGCCAGACACCTTCTTGGTACATTTTATCAAGAATATCAAGATGGTGAAGACGCCACTTGATTGGGCCACTACTTTGATTGAAAATTTATATGAATAGTTGGGGGTGAAAATTAACAAAAGGAAGTTCTACATGATGTCCTACTTGGTGTACATATTAGCCATAAGGGTGAAAGACTATCGAGGGCTATACAAAAGAGGTAGTATGCAAGAGCCTAATGCTTGGCCATATATTGTTTATCCACAATTGGTAAAGAAGAGACTCTCAAGGTAGAGCAAGGAATACAAAATTGTTAATAATGCCTTCATATTCACTATAATCAAATTCATAGAAGGAGATTATGCGAAGAGGTTATAAGATGATGCAGTTGGAAAAATAGTGGCACATGAAGCATACTACATTTATTTTTGAACATTCACATATCTAAGGGTAACTAGTACCATATTCAACCGAAAGAAGCTTCCAAGGTATCCTAGTGATAGACTTGTTCTCTTATATATTACTCCACAACTCTCATCTACATACAACATGGTTAGAAAATAATGTAAATATTGTTGGACACAACCTCTAATCATAAGGACCTTTTCAACTAAAATGGAATCAAAATATTCCTTCCTTTGAGTGTGAATGGGATTAGTATCACTTGGAAGAGTACAATTCTCCATGACCATGTTTTGATAATATTAGGAGAGTATAGTATCAAGCAAGAAAAGCATTCATACATGAAGAAGCTATTGAAGACCATTGGATGAATGTGACAAATAACTATGATGTTTATATTAGGGATTATTGTAGGATGACTTTGTATTTGGTAGAAAAGGCCTAAAAAATAAATATTCCATTATAAATATTGCAACAAGACTTAGGGGAGTTGCTTGACCCTTTATTCAACAAAGATAAAATTGGGGAACAACCCATTGTGAATGTTGAGGTGGACAGAGAAGAGAATGTTGATATTAACCATTGGGTGAGGCACATCATCAAAAATGACACAGGATTGTATTCAGAAACCATTTAAACTTGACCCAATACTTGAGATGGTAATTTTCCATGCACAAGCCCACCTATCCAAAGGTAGAAGGAAGAAAGTCGCCATCCTTACCTTTGTAGCTCAGTCACCGATAAGGCCTGAAATGGTATACCAACTTGACCAACTAGTTGGATACTATCATACTCAAGAGAAAAAAAGAAAGGGAAAAAGAAAAAGGAGCTCTTCTCAAAGAGTCGAGCCAAAGGAAGGTGAAATCATGAAACCCCCACAGCAAGAAGAAGCAAATGTATAAGGGTCTGAGGATACTAGGGCACCATGGGTTTAGATTAACCCACAACTTCCATTAGCTACTACACCAAGCCAAATGAAGATAAAAGTTGAGATTCAAGAGGTTTCTCCACCTCAGTAGATAGAACAAGCCTCACCTGCTACCCCCAAGAAAGGAAGAAAGATTAAGACTCTGATCAAGAAAAGGAAAAGGGTGATCACGATGGTAATGCCTTTAAAATCTATCTTGGAAACCATTCCTAAAGAGGAACATGAAGAAGAGGATGATGAGGATAATGTGCCCTTAAATAAAAGAACATGACTAGCAAGATCCATAGAGCAAGAAAGAAGGAGAAGTTCCACTATTACAATTCCATCAATCCTAGAAGAACCTTTGTAAAAAACTACATCAGAGGATGAAATGCAACAATGGATTGATGAGAAAGATGTGGAGTATACTAACGTATTTAAGATGTTATATTTTGATCTTATGCTTGTAGGGGCAGAATTAGTGGGAGACAAAATTAGGAATACCCCAAAAAATGAGTCTTAATAGGAAGACTAGATACAAATGCCACCAGAATCACAAGATCCAGAAATAACTCCATCCCAATTGCAAGTTTCAATTATGGATAAAGGCTCTGCTACTCCCTTGCCTCCAAGTATCAAAAAAATAAAAATTCAAAAGGAACTAGAGGAAGAACCACAAAAAATATAAACTAATGAAGTGTTTGGGGAAGGACAAATTGTTCAATATCTTCAAAAAGTTCTCCAAGACATTGAGGTAAGAACAATGAGCTCCACTAAAATAGAGATTACAAAGGGAAAACCATCACAAAGGGAGAAAAACCTAGAAAGGAGCAATAAGGCAAAAGGGGTAGTAGAGTAAACTCCTTCATCCTCAAGAGGAAAAAATTCAATGAAATGGGTTTTTGATGTGGTTGTGAAAAGAAATGATAAGAAATAAAAAGCCACAATTCAACTTTGATGAAGGGGACATGATTGAGTTGATTGAGGATCTGAAAAAACCTAAGTCCCTCTCAAGAGAAGTGAAATCATTAAAATTCAAAAAAAATTATTAGAATCAATATTTGTTTGCACAAGTGGTTATCTATCATCTTAATTTGGAAATAGAAGATTTGGGTCCAAAAAATTATCAGATCAAAGAGGTTATTCTTAGGATGCCTACATTAGATACATCCAAGTTGATGGCTACAATGGGAATGAAGGAGGTGTTTAGGAGCTTGGAGTAGGAAGGAGAAAAACTAAGAATGCTTCAAAGGCCAAATGAAATCTTGAAAGGATATTTAGCCAAATTTGTAGGTCCCTTGGATCTTGAGCACCCTGAAGATTATTTAACTACAACACTTCAAAGAAGAGATAGGGGAGGAGTACAACAAGATCCATTTTTGAATGCCTGTTAGCAATGGTTAGAAAGATTTGAGGAAAATGGCGTGCTTATCATCCAAGGAAATCTAAAGCTACTTCATGCTATGTAGGAAAATTTAGATAAAATGGTAGTAATTTTGAAGCAAGATTTTAGTATTATGGATGACGTACATGCATGGGGTAAAGATTTATAGGTATTATAGGCCATAAAGGGTTAAAGGTATAGAATTCTTGTAGATGTATATGCAATAGAGGAGTTAGATTTAATTGATGATTGGATTGAAAAGATAGTAGATAGTAATAAAGTAATGGAAACATTACATGCAGAAATCCATCAGCTCAAGGACCAAGCTTGAGAGGAGAAATTCAAGGGTAAGCATCTAGACATAGCTCTAGTATTAAGAGGGACAAAACCCAGAAGTCGAAGTTTCAATTTTGACAATTGGTAAAATTTTTGCATTTTTGGACCTTTGAGGTGCGTTGGTGTTCTTTTTGGTTACAAATTGTTGGAAGATCATATGAGAAGTCAAAGGTGCATAGGTGCACTGATGCACTTTGTCTAAGGTGCACTTTTCTAGGGTTGCACCTACAATTAACTGCTAGTTCCAAAATTAGAGCTTTCCATGCATTAGAAATGCATTTTGACAATAGTTTGACTCTAATAGACACCTAGTGAAGGAGGAACTTCTATTTTTGATACTTCTAGACACTTCTACTTCAACTAAAAGTTTTCTTCTTCTTCTTCCTCTCTCATAATTTCTTTGTTTTATGACATGTAAATGCTCATGCATCCAATTAATGAATATAAAAATGGATGGAGTCCTACTAAGCACCAGTCAAATTGTTAGTTTATACATTATTAGTTTGTTTTATTAAATTAAAAGCATATTATTGCATGAATATATCTCTCACCCTCAACAAAAATTGAGGAGATTATTTCTTATAAATATAGGATTGTAATATATAATCAACACCACTATTATTTTGCAATAATATTATGCTTTTGGTGCTTGCATTTGGAGTGTAGTGATTCTTTCCTAAATGTTTCATTGTTTTGTGAATTTATGCTTATGGAATTGTGATTGGGCCAAAAGTTTATTGGTTTGTTTCTAGTTTTGTGATCTTTTAATTCTAGTGTTTTCTATGGTTTTACAAATTCTACAGACATGTCTAGCTTGAGAAGAAACCACTAAATTGTTCCTGCATACCTCTTTGTCTCACATGAGCACATTTTTCATGGCCTTGTGATTCGATGAAGAGTGAAGCATCATATATTTATTATGTTTCCCATTGACGATTGCATCAGTGGAATCAAGGAAGCATTGCTCCTATTTTTAATGGTTACCCACCAATTTCTTTGAAAGCTTAACTCACAGACATGTTGTTTCTGTAGCATATGTCCATTAGGATTTTACTTTCTTGTTATTTTCTTTAAAGTTATTGTTATTTTCTTTAGTAACCATTTGTTAAGTTAGGAATTCTTATAGTTGCATTAATCAGAAAACATAAAAAATACAAAAACATAGTACTTTTTTGCATGTTTGATTTTGAAGAAGAAAATAGATTCTACATCTCATCTGAAATCAAATGAACTAGTAAAGGCCTCCTCATGAACAAAAAAATTTATGTTCAGCTGAGAAGATTCCACTAAGTTACAAGATTGCCTAGAACATTGGAGTTGATTCACAAGATTGATTTTTCAAGAGAGGAGTTTGCAAGATTGTCATTTAGCATTGTGATTAATGATAGCTCAACAATCCCCTTCTCTCTCTCTCTCTCTCTCTCTCTATATATATATATATATATATATATATATATATATCCCTATCCCACCATCTCCCATCTCCTATTCTCCTTCTTTCACCTATCCCACCCTCCCCCATACTCCAGTCTCTCTCTCTCTCTCTCTCTCTCTCTCTCTCTCTCTCTCTCTCTCTCTCTCTCTCTCTCTCTCTCTCCCTCTCCCTCCCTCCCTCCTAATGGTGCAATGGCACCAAGGAAATCTAAGCAAGCCAAGAAGGCCAAGAGGACCTAGAAGGAATAGGTGGTTCAATTAGACAATCAGAGGCCAAATCAAATCAATCGGGACATAATAAAGCCTCTCATGACTTTTTCATTATATGTAATAGGAATAAAATCTAGAAGTTATTACAAGTCCTAAATGGACCAAATCTTGATTGTATAAGGACCAAAAGTGTCCAAACATCAATATTTATGTCTAAGAGTTTAGAATAGTTCATTAAGTAAAGTCTATGTTTTTAAGAAAAGGACTCATTTTCAAATAATTAAACATAAAACAACTAGTTTTGGAAGCTTAGAGGGAAGTTTTGATTTAGAAATAACTATTCAATCTAGTGATGGTAGTTGGTTGAATTGGTTATTAAAGAAGTTATATATTCATGTATGTAGTCTAGGTTGTGAGAGAGAGAGACAATGAACAAGACCTGGTGTATGTATTGGTAATGAGCAGCAATAAAAACTTCTCAATTTCTGCAAGTTGATACAACCTCTAGACTCTTGAATTGATTAAACTGATATTCTTATGAATTTATAGCAGTTTCTAATCACTTTAATTGTTTAGTTTGATGAATTTCATACTGTATTAGTTCTCTATCACACCATTTTGTAGAACAATGAACTTTCTTTGCTTCTTACTATTATAGTAGTAGGGTTTTAGAATTAATGAAGACCATTCCATCAAGATTAAGGCCTAATTCTCATGGAGGGTCATTGTTTAACTTGTATATTATGTCACTAACATTGCATATGTAGAGATTTGTGGAAAACAGTGTGACCATAGGATAAACAGTGAGAGAATACCGTGAAGTTGAATGCTAATGTATAGCAGTGATTGATCTATCCAAGCAAGGGGTGAGGTTATGATTTAAAATATTGTATAGTATTTGTTAGATGGTGAAACATCCATTAATTTGATTCATAAGTGTGCAGGAATAGGAGATTGAAAAAGCCTTAGTTGATAGGGGTTTGAAGATACCAATTGGGGATACCTATACTTCCTTTGTAAAGTGAATCATTTTTGTGCATTGAGAATAGGGGGTCAATCATGGTTTGGTATATTGATCCAAAACAAGCATAGGAAATTTTTAATATGTCATAGAGCTTTGAAAAGGGTATCCATTAAAGGCTATTATTTGTAATGAACCCAAATTGGGGATCCATCATTTATCTACGACTTTCCTTTTGTATAAATTCTTTTGCCATATTTTTTCTTTGGATGGTTTTGATAATTTCTATTTGATTTCCTTCAATGCTATATATCCCTCTTAGACCCCCTCCACATCCTTATTTATAACCTATAATTATGATGTGATGCGACCGTGACTAGAGATGTCACTCTTCATGCATTTAATGACATTGGTTTTATGTACTATGTTGGTTTAGGTTTATTAATCAGACTAGCTTACTGAATGTATAGCCATGTGTTACATTAACAATATTATTAGTAACATCGAATACTATAATCATTGCATAGTGTATTTTATTTATTTATAAGAACAATTATTACTCATATCTAGAGTAATATGATATTTATTTGTATTATAATGATATTTTGTAATATTATCCTTGGATATGTTCTTCCCATTATAAAATTATTATTGTTGATATTATTTATAATTAATATTTTTATGTCTTATAACTATATATATCTCATAGATTATATATATTATATAATTATATATTTTAAGCTTAGTTATAACAATTAGTATAATAAGATATATTATATTAATAGTTATATTAGAATTAATATATCAACTATAGTTATATTACTATATTATAATACTTTATATTAATAGTATCATATCTTAATCATATTATTGTTTATTTATAATTATATTAGATTATCATTTAATTAATTTCATAATTCCACATTGCTATTATAATGCGAGGATATTATATATAATTTTACACATAAAATATTTTTATTTTGATATTTTTATTAATAATACTTTATATATAATGGTTTATTTATTATTTATATTACATGTCAGAACGGGGACATTACTGTCCTCCCCTCTCGAACTTGATTGCCCTCAAGCAAACATTTCATACACAAGTTTGTCACAAACACAAAACATACTTGTATTCTTATTAGATGTTTTGAATAAAAGTAAAACTATGTCCATTTTTAGTCTACTATAGGGCTACTAGGTTGTTGTATTAGGTTCCTATGATAGGTTAGGAGAACCTTACCAAATGTGGAGCATGGGTTTGTCATAGAACCTTAGAATCCATTGAATCATTGTCATTAATATCCTATAACACCAACAATTTCATTTAGGAGTATTATGGGAACCTTTGATGAGCCTAGTCCTTATAGCACTTTTGTTGTTTGAATAGGCCCAAGGGCCTAAAAACCCCTAAAATTATCAACTTTCTTTGTGATTTGAATACCACCACCCTTCCCTCTGCATCAAGTGGTATTAGAGTGGGAAAGGTATTGTGGAAGTGTAATTGGTCTTGTGAAGCTGGTTTTTGAATATCTTAGTAGCCCTTGCAATTGAACTATCCTGAGAGGAGTAGCCCTATAGTAGATTCTTGTACCAAGTTGATCAAGTAGCCATGTCTAATGGAGAAGAAGAGATTCCTATAAGGTTGAAAAATATGGAGTTGGAAAAGATAGTGAAAGAACAAGTGGCACATAACAAAAAGTTAAGGGAATCATTAGACCAAAGGGACAAAGAGAATGTTGAAAAAGATAGATTGATAAAGTCTATGATGGAGAGGCTATCAGCACTAGGGAAGAAGGATAAGAGCATCATATTGGATGAAGGAATCAGAGATGAAGAAGAGGAAGGAGAACTTGAAGAAGAAGACAACCTTGAGGAAGTAAGGATGGCTGAATTGGAAAAATCCATAAAGAATGGAGATAGAAGGTAAGGAAAAACTTACCTATGTATGGAAGGAAGATGGATGATGAAGAACTAATAGATTGGTTAGAAGCAACTAAAAATTTCTTTGAGTGTGAAGGGATAGAAGAGAAGGACAAAGTAAAGATAGAAAAGTCCAAGTTAAAGGGACATGCTTTGGTGTGGTGGGATTGTAATGAGGCTAATAGATGGAAGAATGGTAGACCCAAGATCACGTCTTGGTATACTATGGTGGAAAAAATGAAGGGAATTTTTTTTTCAAAGGATTACAGAGTACAATTGTACAAGAAGATGAGGGATCTTAGTCAAAAGGAGTTGGATGTACAGTGTAATACCCCAAAATTGGTTCATTGCCATTATACCAATTCTAGTCTATCTAAATAAATTCTAAAGTCTTATTTCACTAGGAAATTCTTATTCTAATATTCGCTACTTGACTTAATTGTCAGATGTAGAAAACCCTAATCTGCATTCATCATACTCTTTATTTAATTCTTATACTATTTACTCATATTAGTTACATTAATTATACTTTATTAAAGTTAAATTCTTACCTAAGGCTTATGTACTAAGGAATTAAATTTAGTTAATTTAATAACTATGCTTATTTTAATTAATTGAATGTAATTATTCAATTAAATGAAAAAGGTATTTATGAGGTCATATCTCATTTTATTAAATTAAATATCTTTCCTAAATTCTATGTCTTAGTTCAAAATGGGAATTCCTAGTTAACTACTTCTTGAATTAGAAGTCATTAAAATCACTTACTCTCACACTGAAGTGAATCTAAGTTAATTATTTCTTGCACTCAGGATCTAAGGTAGTTAACTCCATCTAAATTTGGAATCTTCCACTTTAATTGAATCTTTTCTTCAATCCTAATTGTCGATCTAAGTTTATCTCAACTATTGATGGATTCTAGGAATTCTATTTAAGAGACTCCCAATTCCTCATTAGGGAGGTTGAATTGAATTGCTATTGAATTGCTGTTGAATTTCATACTCATCTAAGCTCATTACATTTTCATAGACTTTTCATTTCCTAGATTAATGTCATTTAGTTCTTAATATGCATACATTTAATCTAGTTTATTTTACAAGTTCTTAGAATAATTGCGTAATCATTTAGACTAAATTGCACAACCATATAGTTGCATTTTAAATCCTTCATTCTAAGAAGGCCTAGTTGCCTGCACCTCAAATTTGAGGGCATTAATAGGAAAAATCCTTCTAGACAGAAGGCAACAGGTTGTCTTGTATGACTTCTTGGATGAACAATCTCATGTTCATTCTGGGATGAATTCACATACAAGTTAAGGACCATGTTGAAGTGTGTGTGAAGTGTAGGCCACATTCCTCATATACATTTCTGGCACCCACTATGGGGCCGAGAATATCAATATCTTTGGCCTCATTTGCATTTTTCCTATTATTTTATCATTCTATCCATATTGTTCCATATAGCCACTCAAATCGTCATGCAAGACATTTCATTTTCATGCGAGGATCTGTAGATCTTTCATGAAGTTTTAAACATTCTCACATGAAAAAGTGTCCCATTGTGCAAGTTCTCGTGTGGCACATCATTTTCTCGCGCGGGTTAGAAAAGAATTTCACATGGCTCTATGCAAGATTTCATGTGAGATCTCAAAACAACAAGTCTAATTTTGTTACTTTTAGCATGTTGTTCATTTAATTTTTCTAATGTGTTTTTCTCTGAATCTTTATTATTCTATTTCTCTAGTTTTCTGTAGCTTAACTATTGTCTGTAGGATTTTTGTCAAAGATTTCTTACAAAACCCACTCAAACATGAACTGACTATTTGCTTACAAGATGATTGTCAAAGAAAACATTTAAAACCCACAAAACAATGTGTCTTATTTCCTATTTTTCAAACTAGTCTAAATAGGGCTTGTGAACTTCTTAGGGTGCAAGACAAAAGAATAGGAGATTATGCTCTTCACCACTTGGAGGTCATGACCAAGGGTGAATCAAAAACCTAGATGCTTCCTAAAGATGGCATTCTGAGGGAGAAAAGTAGTTTAGTGGTTCTCTTGTGCTTATCCTTTTCTATGATGAGATGATGGTTTCATTTTCAAGGGGATCAAAATCTTCAAGAAGTATGAGTCAAGATTGATTAAGCTAAGTGGGTAATTAACTTTTTCTACATGTTTTTGTGAGAAAATAAGGTAGAGGATTATGCTCTTTCCCCTTGAGGGAAATTAGAAAATTGAACCCTTAAATTTAGACCATTAGTCTGAGTCAATCGTTTAGAGGGCCTACCAAAGTGATCCAACCTTTGAAACTGATCCAAGTGAGCACACTCCTTTCATCAAATATTCCAACTCACTCTAATAAAGAAGATTTGTAGAGATAAAGACTCCAAAGCTACATTAATTTCCTCTCCTTCACTCTTGATATCACATGTCAAGGAGAGGATCTATATGTTGCAATGGCCAGCCCTAGCCCTAGTGTTGGTAAGCAAGTGTGTGCACTTTTAGATGCTAGAGTGGGTTTCTGGTCTCAACTCCACTTGTGGAGCCACTCGGGATTAATTCAAATGGAAGCCAAGTAAAAACCTTTAGCTAGAGGCTACCCAATTCACCTCTGAAAGGAGGCATAATCTTTGTGCAAGGAAGGAGGTATATGCACTTGTCCCTTGCCACAAGGGTTCTCATTTAGTGTATACTATTGAGTCCTTTGAATATACCAAAAACATGGGTGCCCTTTAGGGGTTGACATGGCTATGTGAGGTACACACATGCACATAAGATGTGGGACAAAGATTTTTCCTTCTCTACCATTTTCTATTTCTAGGGATAAAGCATGTTTGTTCTCAAGTCATAAACAAGTCCAAATATATCTATGAAAAACAAAGGTCACAACTCCCCCGTCCTTTTGAGTTGCTTTGTCCTCAGTTGGATTGTTTTCAACTAATCCTTGCTTCTCACTATCTTGTTCAAAAACACTTTGCCTTGATTGAAACTCAAACATTGTCCAAATGATTTTTAGACTTAACCTTGTTGCCTATGAAATTAAATAAGTCCAATAAATCTATCTATTCTATCCAAATAGTCCAAAAATCTATTCAAAATCAAACACTATTGTCAATCTGGTCTGTATTTTTTACACAGTTGTGCAAGTTCTTGCGCAAACCCAGTTGGTCCTGTCATTTTCTTGCATGGCTCTATCCAATTTCTCACATGAATAGTTGTAAGTCTCCATGTGAGATCTTGCAGCTATATCTTGTCTTGGTTGCCTTTCTATGCATTTTCTAGCACGACCTAGATCATCTCCTCACATGAAAGGTTGCTACTATTTCAAGTCTTTGCATAGTCTAGAAAAATTTCTCATGTGGCCCCTAGAAGATCTTCTTGTGAGACTTTGAGTTAGCACTATCTTATTGATTTTTTAGAGTTGTCTTCATTCTATACACTATTTATTTTCTACATCAGTTTACTACTTCTTTGTCTACAAACTATCCCAAATGTTGGCACTGTGCTCAGCTGAAGACTTATGTCCTGTACATTGACTAGTCTTGTCTCTTAGTTGTCTCTATCCTCATTCTTTAGTGCTTGTCATACTTTGTGTTACATTAGTCATAATATTTGGCTGTTCTAGCCTTTAAATCATGTTATTTATGCCTTAGCATACAACACTCTTACTTTGTCCTTTTTGAGACTTAGTCCTAGTACAGTACATGTCCAAGTTTTTGCTTCTTGCCCTTGTTTATGAGTGTGGCAACAAGGAGTGGAAACATATTTTATCCCCTTAGGCTTAGATGTGGTAGAGCTAGGGGTTGTAATTGTGGTAGAGATTTCTTTTTAGCTTATACATGATTGGTGTCTAGTTCATCTAGTGAGGAGGAGACTTCACAATCTTCCTCACCTATTAGATCCCCTCGAGTTTAGAGTCAATTTTCCATAAATATGAAGCAAACTAGGAATCCCTTGTTTTAAGAGGTTCCTGAAACCAAAAAAGGTCGTACACCTCTAGAAAATACAATAGCATTCTTTTTTAAAGACTCTTTCCAGTCTCAATATACTAAACCTGGACATGTTCCTATAATGGTTGATTATGAGATTGAGCATGCTATTCATAGTAGACATCACGATCCACCTAGGAGTGATAGAGGGAAATACCATGACATAGATGAAGAACACAAAGAGGTGGAAATCCTTCTTGAACACTTAGCAAATTTTTTTAAAGAAAAAAACTTTCAAAAGGTCTTGGAGATTCTCCTAAACAAAGAGAAAGAGAAATAGTTTCTCAAACTTGTGCAAGAGGGAGCCAAGTTGCCTCATAACTTCAATGTCAAAAGCATCATCATGCCTAAGGAGGAGACTGGAACTTCTAAACTCCAAAAGTAGTTGAAAATCATGTAAGACCAATTGGCTCAAATGATGAAAGACAAAGACAAACTTATAAAGATGTACACTCTCAATGCTCTTTGTCCATTTCCATTTGACAAAAATCTAGACATGCCTCCTTTTTCAAGAGGAGTAGAGCTACCTAAGTATGACAAGTACTTTGGAAACATTGATGCTAAGAAAACTTGCAAGAATTTGATGCCTTATCTATGGAGTTCATGCATAACCAGACTTATCTCATGTGTTTATTCCCTAGAAGTCTAGGTGGTTAGGCAATGGAGTGGTTTTCACACTTGCCTCTAGGTATCAAGACATTTGATGAGATTGCCAACTTATTCATACAATAATACTCACATAATATTCAACATCTTGTCAGTATCTAAGATCTGTGCAATATAAAATAGAAAGTTAGGGAACCTTTCCTCACATTTCTCCAGAGGTGGAGATAGCCCTACACTAAATACTCATACAAAATTTCCAAAATAGAAAAGCTTGATATTTTCATAGAAAACCTTCTACCTGATTTCAGGTATAGAGTCTAGCTTCAAGGTCCATGTACCTTCGAAGACATTGTAACATAGGCTATTTGTATAAAGGAATTCATGGTCAAGAAAGGTGAACTCACCCTTTAAAAGGACACAAGACAACGATCCACCTCTGGTAAAGACAAATCTAAATATGTAAGTAATAACTGAGAAGTTGTACATGATGACGTTATCGACAATATAACTCCCAAACCTACTGAGGTAGAATTTAATCTCACTAATAACCTCAAAGTGTTAAAATAGGTTGAAAAATCTCCTTAAAATAAATAGACATTTGGGAATAGGCCAAGAACTTCATGGGCTATGCATCCTAAGAGAGATTTTACACCTTTGGGAGAACCACTTGATGTGGTTTACAAGACATTATTGCAAAAAAAACTCATATCCCTGTTGGATAACACTTGTCCCTACAATATACAACCTTGACCACCATGGTGGAATGAGACTTCATTCTCTAAATATCACCAAAATAAGGGTCATAAGACTGGCAATTGCATTAATCTACATCACAAGATCTAGGATCTAATCAATGATGGTGATATAGTTGTGGATGGACACAAAAAAAACAAGGATCATAAGGCTTTCAGAGAGCCATTCTCATCTTATGAAAAAGGAGAAAGTTCAAAGTCAAAACCACATAACAAGGTTAACTATAGTTACTCCAATGATGACAACATGATCAACATGGTTGAACTTGTAGATGCAGAGTACTATGATGTTATTACCATTAAGGGCAAATAGGAAAATCCTAAACCTATGACACCATTCATCTTAAGGGGGCCCTTCTTTGAAAAAATATGATCATGAACCATCTCAAACTTGTGCTAATGCTATCACATGCTCTCACACCAAGTTGGCTCTTAAAGGACTTGTGCCTTCTTCTTCTGCTAAATTTGAACAACATAAGAATAAAACCCTTGTTGGTCTATCTGGAAAAGGTGCAAAACCTATGATGAATACTATGGCTTTTAGCTATAGTATTCTCGATCAACTACAAAGGACTAATGCTCAAATAAAAATATTTGAGTTGCTTAAAATCTTGACTGCTCATAGGTAGATTCTAGACAAAGCCCTCACTAAGGAAAATGTTTCTCAAGGTCTTGATCTTGAGAAATTTTAATCCATGGTAGGTCACCTGACATTACCTTATTATATGTCTTTCTCCAAGAAGACTAACAACTCATTGAGTCACTTGCACAATCAACCTCTGCATATTGAGGTCATTATACATTAGAAGAATTTTTGTCAAGTGTTTATCGATAATGGAGTTGGCTTGAACATTGTCTCTAAAAATTTTATTAGACAACTAGATTATTCTAAAGACTCTATTGATCCCCATCACAAGATTACCATTAAAGCATATGATGAAGTTGGATGAAAGTCCTTAGGTCTTGTGGTGCTACCTCTTCATGTCGGTCCTATAGAAAGGGATGTCAACTATCAAGTTCTTGACATTCCCTTGGCTTATAACATCTTGCTTGGAAGGTTGTGGATACATGAGATGTGCGTTGTGCCATCTACCTATCACCAATGCATCAAATTTCCTTTTCATGGCTCTAAAGTCACCATTCTCACTAGCAGCAACTACACTTGCAACCTACTTAAAGCTATCAAATACTTTGTACCTGCCAACAAGGAGTCTACATATTACCATGATAACAAGTTAAAGTAGATTGAATAGTCACTCTAGCTAAAGAAAACTAGAATGGGTGGGTACCATATGGAATCATTCCTATCATTGGCTACTCTTCCTAAGTCTCCTTGTTACTATGGGAGACCATCTAAGGCAAAGAAAAAAAAATTGTTGACACCTTAGACTAAGTTTGATGGTACATTTGTCAAGGCTATAGTATCATTGCATAGCTTTACAAAGATGAGATGTCAATTACTCTCATAGAATAGGCTCATGAGATCACTCCTAAAAAATATAGTCTTGGTCTCAAACTCATGAAGCTCTATGGTTACAAAGGGATTGGTCCTATTGGCTACAATAAAAATGGTTTAATAGATCCTCTCAAAGCTACAACTTGTCGAAATAGAGACAACTCTAGTCTAGGTTTTAAAAAATTTCCCTTTCACTTTGGAATCAACAAGTTTGTACAAAACCCAAGAGTTCATTGGAACATGAGTCACAAGCTAAACCTGAAATTGCTGAAGATAGTGATGATAGTGAGGATCCTTATCCTTATCCTATTCCACATGATTTGGCTAAGTTCTTTTCTAAACCAGATGACTTTGTACCACATGTCAATGTTATGGATAGTACTAGTGATTCATTTGAGGACACTACTAATACACACCATACTCAACCAGAGCAAGGAGAGTCTAGTCAACCTCTATGTATTGAGTATCTTTCCAAGAATCTAGGGGAAGAAGGAGAATATGTCCCAATCACTCTTGAAGAGTTCTACAGTCTATCGCCCTATAACACAGATTCTAGGGAATATGAATTTGACTCTCTTTTAGAGGCTACTATAAAGAAAGACATTGAACGAGTCCATGTCTATGAAAACTAGCTCAAAGTGGAGGAAGTGTCTAGGGTTATGTCTAATGAGTCTAACCCAACTAGTGTTCTTGAGTCTTTAGTTGATGATATTAGTGCTCTTAGGCACTCGAACACACTTACAAACAAAATCATTCTAGGCCTCAATTTTCTAGTCCAAGCATTTAATGACTATACTATGAATGCAATTGAACCCACCACTACTCTCTCACTCACATATCCTAAGCTTATATACTAGAATTCTAATATACCCAATGAAGTTCCAACATTCTAGAATGATTATGCTCTTTCTTTCTATTTAAATGCTATCAAATCAATAACGTATTCCACTAATGAATGTAGTGTCAACATGACTGAAGCTAACATCAAATATCTTATTCAAGCAATTAAAAAGAAGAAAAATAGAAGGTCTAATGGTAAAAACCACATTATGACAGTATCAAAACTGAAAAAAGTAAAAACAAAAGATGTATCCAAGGGTGAAAATCTCTTTGAGGCACTCGAGGATGAGATATTTGATGTACTTCCAAGTCACTTTCAGAAGAGATCATTAGTGTTGATAGAGCCAATAGAACCAATTAACTTGAGAATAGAGGAGCACTCTCATATGATACTTCTTGCACAGTCATTGTCCCTAGAAGAAAAAGAAGAATTTATTGCTTTTTTTTAGGAAAATAAGATAAACTTTGCATGGACATATTCTGACATGACATGATTGGATCCTGATCTCATCATGCACCATTTGTCTATTGCACTAGGCATCAAACAAATTAAACAAAAGCTTTAGAAAATGCATCCTCATGTTGCATTGCTAATCAAAGCTGAATTGGAGAAGCTCCTCAAAGATGGTTTCATATGTGCCATTGATTATGCTGAGTGGAT
Source organism: Cupressus sempervirens (assembly GCA_028749045.1). NCBI lineage: Eukaryota > Viridiplantae > Streptophyta > Pinopsida > Cupressales > Cupressaceae > Cupressus > Cupressus sempervirens. The sequence continues at coordinate 834,444,946 of CM053786.1, read as the reverse complement.
ATCTAACATTGTTCCAGTTTCTAAACATGGAAAGTCTATTAGAGTGTGTATAGAATTTCGAGATCTAAATTTGGCATCTCTTAAGGATGATTTTCCACTCCCTAATATTGACATGATTGTGGACACGATGGTAGGATATGAGATGTACTCACTCATGGACAGCTTTTTAGGTTATAATCAAATCAAAATTGCACCAAAAGATCAAGAGAAGATTTATTTTACTTGTGCATAGAGAAATTTCTATTGGAACATGATGCCATTTGGCTTGAAGAACACTGGTGCAACATATCAGAGGGCTAGTACTACAATTTTCCATGACATGATGCATAAGACTATGGAGGACTGCGTAGATGATACCATGGTCAAGAGTGCAAAATGCAATACACGTCTGCAAGATTTGGCACTTATCTTGGATCACATGGAGAAATTTAGCTTAAGGCTTAATCCCTAGAAATGCACATTTGGTGTCACATCAAGGAACTCTTTGGATATATTGTGTCTACAAAAGGAATCAAGGTGGATCCAGAAAAAGTTCAAGGAATCATGGATATGGCTCCACCTTGTAACATCAGTCAAATGTGAGGTTTATAGGGATGACTCTAATCTATTCAAAGATCCATCTCACAATTGGCAGATAGATCAAAACCTTTTACAAAGACTCTAAACAAGAGTGTGAAATATAACTAGAGTCAGGATTATGAGCAAAGCTTATAACAGATAAAACAATATCTCACTAATCCACCAATATTGATGCCTCCTATCTATGGGAAGCCTTTGATTCTATATATTTGAGAAACTAAAACATCTCTGGGAATCTTATTAGCTCAAGAGGATAAAAATAATAAGGAATGAGCTATTTGCTATCTAAGTCACACATTGATCTCTTATAAAATGAACTACAATATTATTGAGAAAGCTTTCTTGGTGGTGGTATTTTCTTCCCAGAAGTTGAGACACTACATGCTTGCTCATACTAGGAAACTAGTTGCTAAGATTGATCCACTGAAGTACTTTCTTAGTAAGGCAGCTCTAATTGCAAGATTAGCTAAATGGGTCATGATATTTATCAAGTTTGACATCTAGTATGTTGAATGAAAGGCTATCAAGGGATAAGAAATTTTTGATCAGCTGGCAGATGCACTAATGTAGAGCCTTCTTTTGATGAACATTGATTTCCCTAACAAATCAATTCTGACACTCACACACCAAACATGGGTAATGTTCTTTGATGGTTCCTTCACACAATAGGGATTTGGTGCTAGGATAATCTTCATAATGCTATAGAGATATTTGCTACCTAAAGCATATAAGATTATGTTTCCTTGCACAAATAATATTGCAAAATATGAGGCATTGATCATTGGGATGAAGATTGTAGCTGAATGGAGAGTGGATCAGTTGAATGTCTTTGGTGATTCTTAGCTCATCATCAACCAAGTTAATGATGTGTATTAGACTAAGGATGAGAAATTAATTCCTTACAAGTACATGGTTGATGACATGGAGAATTACTTTTCTCACATCACCTTCCAGAAAATTCCTCAAGCAAATAATAAGGTGGAAAATGCTATGGCTACTTTGGCTTCATTATTACAAATGCTAGAGAATGATCTTCGACATGAGTTCCTAGTGGAAATGTTACTCTACCCTACTTATGATAGCCCAGAATCTAGGATGATCTATTATATTGTAGGACATGATTAATCCCACTACCATCATATTTAATCCTATTTGTATGACCAAACCATTTTGGAAAATCTAACCTAGAATGAAAAATGTCACCTTATTTGCAATGCTTCATAGTATGTCATTATTGCTGATGACTTGTTTAGGAGAGGTCCTCATAGAAAAATCCTTAAGTGTCTAGAGTCTGAAGAGTCCAAACATGCATTAGTTGATGTCCACGAGAAAATTTGCAGGTCTCACTCAAACAACTTGAAACTAGCTCGTAAACTCATTAGAGCTAGTTACTATTGGCCAAATATGGACCAAGATGCAATCAAGTACACTAGGGCCTGCAAGTAGTGCTAGCTCCATGGGAATATAATTCATGGTCTAGTTAGGGAGCTAATTCTATCTATCACACTATGGGCATTTCAACAATGGGCCTCTTATTTGGTGGGTCAAATTCATCCATCTTCATCTAATGGACACAGGTTCATTATTATAGCTACAGATTACTTAATGAAGTGTGTAAAGGTTGTCCCTCTCTCAAAAGCTAATGGAAAAACTATAGCTCTATTTATTAAAAACTACATCATATGCAGGTATGGTGTACCTTCCTCCACTATTATTGATAATGGAGGACAGTTCAAAAACAAAGATCTCAAGGAGCTATAAAAAGTTTAAAATTATATAGCACTGGTCTTCTATCTATTACCCCCAAGGTAATGGCCAAGTAGAGGCATCCAACAAGGTGATCCTCAAGATCTTGCATTGCATAGTTAGTAAATCTAGAAGGGACTAACACCTTTAGATTAATCTAGCTCTATGGGCATACAAAAAAAGTATCAAAATCCAATGGGTACAACACCCTTTTCTTTGGATTGTGGAGCAAATTTTGTGCTACCAATAGAGGTAAAGATTCCTACTCTAAGAATCTCTATAAATGGCCCCATCATTGATGATGACTATAGAATATCTCAGCTTCAAGAGTTAGTTCTACTGGATGAATGCTAACAAGTGCCATGTGATCATCTTCAAGCCTATTAGCAAAAAATTTCAAGAAGTTACAACGAGAAAGTCAAGTCACATGACTTCCAACTGGGTGATCTCATCTTGAGAGAGAGCCCCAAGAATTAGCAACAATGAGTCCAAAAAGGGAAGTTTGAACCAAACTGGCTTGGTCTTTATATCATTACTGTAATTTTTGGATCTAGTGCTTACCAACTTTCAACAGCTGAGGGAGAAGTGCTCAAGGAGCCTATCAACACTCTCCACCTAAAGTAGTTCTATAGCTAATCTAGACTCAAAAGATCTATGTAAATACTTAAATATCCTTAAAAAATATAAAAATAGCAAAAGGTCCTTAAAAAATCATTACACTAGTGAAAACCTAATAGTAGGCACCTCGATAATACCAAAAAAAAATTTAAAAATTAAAAATACAAAAAAATCAAAAAAGTGAAAAATACAAAAAAATGAAAAAAATGAAAAAATTCCATTGATGAAAACCTGGAAATAGGCATCATGGTAGCAAAAAGAAAAAAAGAAAAGAAAGTTCTACCAAGAAGGTGAAAACATAGTAAATAGGTGCCTCTTATTCCTAACACTTCATCTTGTAGCACATCTTCTGGCATATTGTATAGTTTCTTCATGCTTTCAACTTTCATACTTTAGCTTCCTACTTTTCGCTCATGTATCCTTGGATTACATATTATCATGACTTGGGGGCAACACCCTATAGTCTTATGGATTATTTTTGTGACATTCACTAGTTGTTCTAACTGTGTCTACCTACTATTGTCAAGTATCACTTCTTTTTGAGATTCTCCTCGTAGGATCTTCATCGCAACAGTCACCAATTGTTTTAACTATGCCTACCTATTGCCACTCTTTGTCAAGATTCTCCTTGTAGAATCTCATTTGCAATATTCACCACTTGTCTTAGCTGTGTCTACCTACTAATGCTAGTGCTATATTTTGGGACTCCTTTATGGAAGATCTCTCTTATGTCAATCACCAGTTGCTCTGACTATGTCTATCTACTATCACTCATTTCTCTTTAGGATCTTCATCTCAAAGATTCCTCTTTGACCTTAGTCACTAGTCATTTAGGCTACATCTATCTACTATTGTCACTTTACTAAAGAGATATCCTCCATTCATGTTCTAGATAGTTACATTAATCCTATAATACAAAATTGTGGACTCTTAATGCTAAATTTCATTGGATATCTTGAGATTTTCTTTGTTTTCTTTTCTTTCTCTTTCTTATGTCCCCTTAAGCAACTCAATGATGTCCTAATCGACTATAGATGTAAGGACTAGAGGCATAAGCTTGTCTTTGCTTTCTATTTGTGGTTTAGCTCCAAATCCTCTGAAATATTCATGAAAGAGGGGTGTCCACTATAAGAGCCTCCATCTTGTGTTGGATGGCTATGTGTACCTCAACTCCTCTTAAATGGATGAATCAATAAGATTGGTGCTTTTCCTTGTTTGTTGAAGTAAACTCTTTATGCTATAGTAATGTCTGATACTTGTCCTGCTAAGTGAATGTATGAGTCATTGCAAGTATATATGATGCATATTTTTTGTAAGTTATGAATGCAAAGGCCATTATAGACATAATACTTACTAATTGCTTAGCATAAGAGGGATCTTTCATGTGTCTAGCATGTCTGCATGCAAGAAACATTCAAGTCATCCTAGCATTTATGCTTTGATGCTTATGTTAACTTACTATATTAAAAGGGACAAATGTTTTGGTCATTCTAGCTTCTTGTGCCTTGAATGCTTACATTTAATCTCAAAAAACCTATAATGTATGTCCTATTCATATTTTCATGATTACAATATCAGTGGGGATTGTAGGACATATCAATTTTGGTCTATGCTCAATGATGATAATTAACATGGCTTGATAACTAGAACTAGGGTTGCATTTAATATAGTCTTGCATTGCATACTTTACTTGCATAAGCACGAGATTCATTTGTAACTCTATTTCCATTACTCATGATGGGGGATGGGGAATCTCTTCAAATGTATCAAGATTCTCCACTACTGCACAAGTGTTTTGGTTCTTTGGTTCATATTCTCATGCTCCAAATATGGGATACATGTCACTATGAAGCAAAAACATGAAACACTACAGGAGATGATAGTTCATTTTCATATGCATTGCATCCATATCCTCATATCATATACTACATAATCACATCGCATCAAATCAAACATGCATTCATAACATAACATTTGCATCTCATAATCATCACATAAACATCTCATGTACATCAAAGTAAAGCATGAACACTGACAATGACATGTACACAGGGATACTCAACTCAAAATCTCATATATATATATATATATATATATATAATGTGTCAGTAGAAAAATGGGTGCTACTTGAGTGTTGTCAATCAAAATGGTGTTGGCATATCAATCGATACATAGCCAAATATCAAAATTAAGGGCAAAGAACATAGCATCTAACTTTGTCCTACACCCTCACCTCCAAGAGGAGCAAGATGAGGAGGCAGTGGCATACCAGGTCTGGCAGGAGGACATGCACCCCTATACCCAAAAGAATACTGTGAAAAGAGAGGCACCCATAGAGCCTCATCAGGCACCACTACCAAGTATGCTATGAGGTAATAGGCTACTTGGGCCACCTATAATTTGACCTCATCCTACAACATCTCTACCCTCTGCTTAGCATCCTATGCTCTCTCCCTCAATTTAAGGATCTCTTGATCCCACTCAACAAGTTGTGCATCCCTCATAGCTACTTGGATCTATAAATCTCCCAACTAATGGGAGGCATGATGAATCCAATCCCTATATCACTATAGTACATTGTGTGACCCTATAGTAGGCTACTCATGCATCTCCTCATCTAATAGATCAGGTGCCTACTCTAAGGGTGTCTGCTCCTCTATCCTCAACCTTTGTCACTGACCCTGCTCTATACTACTACCTTTGGCACCTATATTTGACCCCATCTACCATGGGGGAATACACACCTGCTATTTTTGATGTTGCACTTGTGGCCATTTTTGCTATGGTTCCTACTGCTACTGTGTTGGCTATTGCACAAAGCCCCAAATCAATGCCTACTCGGGAGCTTGTGCTACTATCCCCAAAGAATATATAAACCAAGGAATAGAGTGGCTGATAAAGTATGCCTAGTATGCAGGCATCATGCCCACATCTACTATATCTAGGAGATAATCCCACTATGATGCAACTATGTTGCACACATCTATCATCAATCAACTAGGATCCAATCATGCTAGTCACCCTCGCTCTATATCTTTCACCAACCTAGCATAGGCACAATACTCCTGTCAAATATCTTGAGGTCAGTTGTACTACCACCACACCCATGTAATGGTGAATCTCTTGATAACCTGAGATGCTCGACCTAATAGTGGCCATGAGAAGAACATCTAGATAAGCCCCCTGGGAGCATCATCCTAATCCTTGGTCTCTCGCTAGGTCTGCCATATGATGGAGACTAGGTCATTGAGATGGGTCCACCAATTCTCAGTCTTACCCAGGCCAACCTAGGTAATGTGCCCTTTGTATTTACATATATGTAGCTCCATGGGATCTTAGGCATCCTCATGGATCAGCCTACTCACCAATAAGTGCTCCCATTTCTAGATCTGTAAAACATAAACACCAACGGCCATGGTCTTCTTCCAATGGTATACTATCTTGTGCATCTCATGGTACATATGTGCAAGCATGCACTGCTCCCACCCAAATCTCCCTAGGGCATCCAAAATCCATTGTAGCATCAGACCCCAACCACACTCCAATTTGTGTTGTCCTCTATTAGGCATTAGGAAGCAATTGACAAATATAGCTAATACTAATGCCAATTTATGTGTCAAGCCATAAGTACATATGAGCTCATCCCAGGTGATGGCTCAATCACTAACTAACTATCTCCCAAAGATAGTTCATAGTACCTCTATGCCTACTTAGGGCACCACATTGTAAACCACCCTCACTCTATGCAAGGGGATTTGCAATATCTTATATATGTCCTCGGGTGTGATGGTCATCTCTCCCACTGGAAAATGAAATGTGTTTTTTTTTTTTAATGGAAACACTCGTCCAAGGTAGTTATAAGGCCATGATTCACTAGCACTACTAGGATCTAGCATAAAGATAAAAGTCCCAATCTTTCTATGTGAGCCAAATCAGCATCGTCAAGGCCTCATAATAGCACTCCATATGGTGAATAATGGGACTTGAAAGAGATGTCATCGAAGATCTCCTACATACACAAACAATAATGAAAAGAAAATGGTCAACACTAGATCAATGAATGAAAATGGTAAAGAAATGAATGCAAATTTCAAGCTAAAACATAAAAAAATGCAAATTTTAATTATGTTGTTGTCACCAAATTTCATACAAGCTTGTAAGTTCTTGTGTGAGAATTCATTTCTTTGTGCAAGAAATCAAGTTCTCACATGAGAAACAAAAAACTCATGAGCGAAAATCGATCTAAGTTTCACACTTCTCGCGTGAGATCTGGGTGTCTTCTATGTGAGAACTCCTAGTGACATGCATGAGAAAACATTAGATGGGTGTTTCTTTGCACTCATGCGAGAAATGATAGTCTCACACAAAGACTAATTAACCAACTCTAAAAATGTGCTAAAAATGTAATAAGTGACATCAAAATGCATAAAAATGAAAGTACAGAGCTAGGATATCAATCACTCATCAGATGTTCATAGTCTACTGGTTGGCTATGTCCTCTTAGAGCTCCTCTTCACTAAAGACAAAAATCACAAATGATTTGAAAATGACCCCTTGGGCACTTATATAGGGGTTGACCTAATTTTTCAAATTGCTCTGATTTGTACAAAAATCACCCCCTAGCTAATTTGACTGCTTTGGATCCATTTTTGGGATTGAACTTGAAATCTAACACACTTAAGCAACTCAAAAACATGTTTTAAAATTTTTGGGCTCAAAAAAATCAAACGCTTTTGCAGTCTAATTTTTTTTTATTTTGGGATTCCTATAAATTTTTCCACTCAAAATTCTTCATATTTTCAAAATTTATTTTGGAAATAGTCAACTCAAGTCAACTATGCTCAATTCTGGTTAACTTTTGGTCAAACTTGGTCTTTTGGACCTCGAAATCATGTTGAATTGACTCTAATTTTTCTTTTGATCATTCTAATCTCTTATACATTCTATTGAATCTTATATTTGTTTATCTCTATCAAACACACTACTCTATATCATATTTTTGGTGTGTCATCTTTCAATTTTTCTCCTACGGGGACAAGATGATTACATCATTGAACTTGAATTTCAACTCATTCTGAATCTCATTGCTTGTGGCACCTTGTTCCCATCTTATGTCCTCATCACTTGGGGCATCTCATCACTCAGGGCATCTTATTCCCCTCTTTTTGGCATCTTTTTCATCTATCACATCTTATAAAGAGTTTAATGGACAAGTATCAGGACAGTCTAAACCCCAACTCCTAAGGATCAAGCCTCATTCTAGGGATGGTTCTATCTTACTATCTTTTATCAAATTTTAGGTATCTAGATATCCTATCTGGATCCTAAAAGATTAAAGTCCATTCTGGAGATAACATTTTAAATTCTATTCAATCTCAGGTATCTAGGTGTTCTATCTAGATCCTTAAAGATTAAGCTCCATTCTAGAGATAATCTTTTAAATGTTATTTAATCTTAGGTATCTAGGTGTTCTATCTAGATCGTTAAAGATTAAGCTCCGTTCTAGAGACAATCTTTTAAATGCTATCAATTTTAGGTATCTAGGTGTTCTATCTAGATCCCTAAAGGTTAAGCTCCATTCTAGAGATAATCTTTTAAATGCTATCAATTTAAAGTATCTAGGTGTTCTATCTGGATCCTTAAAGGTTAAGCTCCATTCTAGAGATAATATTTAAATGTTATCAATCTAAGGTATCTAGGTGTTCTATCTAGATCCTTAAAGAATAAACTTCATTCTAAAGAAACCTTTTAAATGCTTATCAACATCAGGTATCTAGGTGTTTTGCTTAGATTCCTTAGTGTTAAGCTCCGTTTTAGAGATGGTTCTTAAAAGCTCATCAATTGGTCTCCAGGACATCAATATCGAAACCAATCTTATTTCTTGATCTGTGCATTACACTTTTTTATTTTCTTTGAATTGAACATGTTGCTCGCACATTCATTCAAAGAGGGGCAAAATGTAATACTGCAAAATTGGTTCATTGCCATGATACCAATTTTGGTCTATTTAAATCAATGCTAATGTCCTATTTCAATAGGAAATTCTTATTCTGATATTTGCTACTTGACTTAATTGTTAGATGTAGAAAACCCTAATCTGCATTCATCACACTCTTTATTTAATTATTATACTATTTACTCATATTAGTCGCATTAAACCTATTTGATTAAGGTTTAATTTAATTTAAAATATTTATACTTTATTAAAATTAAATTATAACCTAAGGCTAATGTACTAAGGAATTAAATTTAGTTAATTTAATAACTATGCTTATTTTAATTAATTGGATGTAATCATTCAATTAAATGAAAAAGGTATTTATGAGGTCATATCTCATTTTATTAAATTAAATATCTTTCCTAAATTCTATTTCTTAGTTCAAAATGGAAATTCCTAGTTAACTACTTCTCAAATTAGAAGTTATTCAAATCACTTACTCTTACACTGAAGTGAATCTAAGTTAACTATTTCTTGTACTTAGGATCTGAGGTAGTTAACTCCATCTAAATTTGGAATCTTCCACTTTAAGTGAATCTTTTCTTTAATCCTGACCATTGATCTGAGTTGATCTCAACCATTGATGGATTCTAGGAATTCTATTTAAGAGACTCCCAATTTCTCATTAGGGATCTTGAATTGAATTGCTATCGAATCTCTACTGAATTCCATTCTCATCTTAGCTCATTGCATTTTCATAGACTTTTCATTTCCTAGATTAATGTCATTTATTTCTTAATATCCATACATTTAATCTAGTTTATTTTACAATTTCTTAGAATAATTGCATAATCATTTAGACTAAATTGGACAATCATATAGTTGCATTTTAAATCCTTCATTCTAAGAAGGTTTGGTTGCCTGCACCTCAAATCAGAGGGCATTAACAGGAAAAATTCTTCTAGATAGAAGGCAATAGGTCATCTTGCAGGACTTCTTGGATGAACAATCTCATGTTCATTCTAGGATGAATCTACACACAAGGACCATATTTATGTGTGTGTGTGTGTGTGTGTGTGTGTGTGTGTGTGTGTGTGTGTGTGTGTGTGTGTGTGTGCGTGCAAGCCACATTCCACATATACATATAGAAGTACACTGAGGAATTCCACAAGCTTAATATTAGAGTGAATTATGAGGAAGAGATGGAAGAAAATATTACAAGATATATGGGGGGACTAAGGTTTAATATCTAGGATGAACTTAGTCTTGCTACCCCAAGGTCGGTTGATGAATGTTATAAGTTATCCTTGAAGGCTGAAGAGAAGATAAAGAGAAGGAAAGAGAAACAAGGAAACAATAGAGGTGGATCTTTCATGAGGGGAAGAGGGGAAAGAGGCACTACTGATTCTTAGAGTCATAGTGACAAAGACAAAGACAAAAAAAATTTAGAATCAAGTGGAGGTTATAGAGGTGGAAGGAGTGGAGGAAGAGGAAGTGGAGTATTCATGGGAAGATGCTTCAGCTATAATGAAGTAGGCCATTAGTCCTTTAGGTGTCCTAAATGATAGGAAGATAGAGGGAGAGAAAAAAAAGTGAACTCGGTTGATGAAGAATCAAGAAAATATGAGCAAAGAGAACCCATTGAAATTCATCCAGAAGAAGGTGAATATTTGTTGGTAGGAAGAGGATAACCAATACAAGGAACTAATATTTTCAAAACCAAATGTCTGATCCAAGGTAATATTTGTAGTCTTCTTATTGATTCAAGGGCTTCACATAATTTTGTTTCGAGGGAGGTCATCAATAAGTTACATCTACAAACATTTCCACACCCCAATCCATACTATGCTACTTGGGTGAGTAAGGATAACAATCTACTGGTAAATGAGAAAGTTATGCTGCATTTTTCACTTGGGCAATATTTTGATAGTATTTTGTTTGATGTGTTGTATATGAGTTGTGGACATGTTATCTTGGGTAGGCCTTGACAAGGGTCTAGGAGGATTGTACATGATGGGTTTATAAACACTTATATAGTGCATAAGGGCAGGGTTACCTATAAGTTGGTTCCACTTATTGATAATGAAATGAAGATTATAGTTATGTGCTTTGGCAAAGATCTTGTAGTGTAGGGTCAAAATAACTTCTATCATGATACTAGTTGGTGTTTAAAATAGTGGAAGATTGAAGGGTAGGATAGTCCAAGGAAGACATGACTGATTGGGGAGTCTTTTATATTGATTGGGACAATCAAGTATCCTCTAAGAGGTCAAGCAGATGAAGGTGATATGATGATAGAGCAGAGACAAATAAAGTTTGTGAAGGGGTCTGATGTGCATTAGAAGTACTATCAAGCAAGAGGATAGTCTAACACAAATATTTTTGTATCTAAACCTTGGTGTGTGACTATAGGAACCTAAATGAAGTAGCAAGTCACTTTTGGGGAGTGTATTATTCCTAAACATCAAGTTGTTATTAGCAAATACAGTGGACATAAGAAAGACAACTCTTGGGGCAAGATTTCTTTGCATGAGGGGGAGTACGGTGAAAGGGCACCAAGGACATCAAAGCAAGCTAGGAAGTCCATGATGACCTACAAGGAATAGGTGGTTCAATTAGACAATCAGAGGCCAAATCAAATCAATTGGGCCATACTAAAGCCTCTAATGACCTTTTGACTATATGTAATAGGAATAAAATCTAGAAGTTATTAAAAGTCCTAAATGGACCAAATCTTGATTGTATAAGGACCAAAAGTGTCCAAGCATCAATAATTTTTTCTAAGAGTTTAGAATAGGTCATTAAGTAAACTCTATGTCTTTAAGAAAAGGGCTTATTTTGAAGTCTCTTGTTGTTTAAATATTCAAATATTTAAACATAAAATAGCTAGTTTTGGAAGTTTAGAGGGAAGTTTTGATTTAGACAATAACCATTCAATCCAATGATGATAGTTGGTTGAATTTTTATTAAAGAAGTTATATATTCATTTATGTAGTCTTTGTTGTGAGAGAGAGATAGTGAACAAGACCTAGTGTATGTATTGGTAATGAGTAGTAACAAAAACTTCTCAATTTTTGCAAGTTGATTCAACCTCTAGAATCTCGAATTGATTAAATTGATATTCTTATGAATTGACAAGAGTTTCTAATCAATTTAATTGCTTAGTTTGATGAATTTCACACTGTATTAGTTCTCTATTGGACCAATTTGTAGAACAATGGACTTTCTTTGTTTCTTACTATTATAGCAGTAGGGTTTTAGAATTAATGAAGACCCTTCCATAAAGATAAAGGCCTAATGTTCATGGAGGGTCATTGTTTAACCTATATATTATGTCACTAACATTGCATATGCAGAGATTTGTGGAAAATAGTGTGATCAAAGGATAAACAGTAAGAGAATACTATGAAGTTGAATGCTAATGTATAGTAGTGAGTGATCCATCCAAGAAAGGGGGGTTTTATGATTTGAAACTTTGTATAATATTTGGTAAATTGTGAAACATCCATTATTTTGGTTTAGAAGTGTGTAGGAATATGAGATTGAGGAAGCCCTAGTTGATAGGGGTTCGAAGACATCAATTGGGGATACTAGTGTTGTAGGGCCCATCAGAGAAATTTCCTTTGGATTTGGGTGATTGAAGATATAATAAGTTAATGTCCCAGAGTTGGAAGCACCAAGAGGTTATGAACCTACACTTCTTTTATAAAGTGAGTCATTTTATGCATTGAGAATAGGGGGTGAGTCATGGTTCAGTATATTGATCCAAAAGAAGCATAGGAAATATTTTGATATGTCATACAACTCTGAAAAGGGTATCCATTAAAGGCTATTATCTTATTAGGTGTTTTGAATAAAAGTAAAACTATGTCCATTTTTATTCTTCTGCAGGGCTACTAGGTTACTATATTTGGTTCCAGTGATAGGCTGGGAGCACTTTACCAAATGTGGAGCATGGGTTTGTCATACAACCTTAGAAACCATTGAATTATTGTCATTAATATCTTATAACACTAACAATATCATTTAGGAGTATTATGGGAAGCCTTGATGAGCCTAGTCCTTATAGCATTTAAGTTGTTTGTATAGGCCCAAGGGCTTAAAACCCCCCAAAATTATCAAATTTCTTTGTGATTTGAATACCACCACCCTTCCTTCTACATCACCCAACCCCCTAATCTCTCTCTTCCCTATCCCAACATCTCTCTCCCTCTCACTCACTCTCTCTCTCTCTCCCTCTCTCAAACTCTCTCTCCAATCCCCTAATCTCTCTCTCACTCATCCTCTCTCTCCTACTATATGAAAAATTTATCTCTCCCTATCCCAGCCTCTCGCATCCCCTACTCTCTCTCTCTCTCTCTCTCTCTCTCTCTGTCTCCCTCCCTCCCTCCCTCCCTCATTTCCTATATCCCCCTACTTGGTGTAGAGCTCCTAATCAATTTTTTTTTTTAATGCAATGTAATAAGGTCTTAGGATTGATAAAAATCTCGTCAAGGCCATCCACCATTTGTGATGTACACAAAACCCCAAGGTGACAATATGAACCTAGGCATCAATTGGTTCAAAGGTGGAATTTGATTCATATTTTGTTTTTTAGGTTGGTTTAGTGGTTTTTAGTCATAAAATAATCATTTAGAATGATTAGAAATCATTTAGGTTGGTGGTTAGTTGAAATTCCAAAAAAGTGCAAAAATTGCAAATTTGCATTAGCAACTTTTGCAATAATTTAGCAAATTTTTGCAATAATTGAAAATAACCACTTTGGTTAGTTCAAACTATTTTCAAATGACTTTATAGGTCCTATGCACTGGATTGAGAGGCATAGAAGGAGTTTATTATTTTTTTCTTCCAAGGATCTAATAAAAAAACCCATTGTTCTAGCAATTTATGAGTGTTTTTGGCCATACAGTATAGATTTTTTTGATTGAAAGGGTGTTGTTTTGCATTGGTCAGTTAGTGTATTTAATGTGATGAATTTTGGAGGTGGTTTGAAGGCAAGATCAGTTTCCATTTAAAAGTTATACAATTTTCTTCCTCACTATATGTGAAACCCTTGAACCTAGGGTTTGGCCAAAGAAATGACCCTAGTTTGAGTTCCCACAGTTGGAATTTCTTCCAAACTTTCATGGTGTAGGCTAGCACTATGGATTTTCATATTTTGATGGTTTTAGAATAGGAGGTTGAAATGGGAATTAATGGGAGCAAGCCCTAGGTCTAATAATATCCATGTATTAGACCTATTTTGAATGCTTTGATTGAGAAATTCAAAAAATAGGAGTTGAGGACTTGAAAAATCAAGAAAAAACCCTCATCTAACCTAGAAGAATTCTTTGGAGTTGAAGAATGAAGTCCATACACCCATTACTTGGTCTTTGCTTTGTAAACCATGCCTAAAGTTGATAATTATGCCTATGTATAAGGTAACGGTTAGGGTATGCTAGTGTGGAGTGGAGCTTTATAACTCTGGCATCTTAATGTACTTGGAAAAGGGTGTCTTGAACTATTATTAGGTTGCCAAGTCCTTTGTCATAATCTCAATTTATTGGTGAAAAAAGGTGTTGAAAAACCTAACTATTTACTAGGTCTGTGGTATCAATTTTCACTACATGTTGTATATAGTGGTTCTAGTCAGTGATATTCCTTGGTTTGATCATTTTTAAGGTGTCTTAACCTTCTTTGGTTTTTGGGAGTCTTGGAGTCTCCAAATCTCAATCATGTTACTTTGAGGGAAACAAAACTAAATGCTACATTCTACCATGTGACTGATAATAGTCAATCTACTCATAAATCTGATTGGTTTGAGTTGTGTTGGATGGTTTTTTGGTTCCTATTAATGATAGGAAGGGTAGAATTGTTAATGTCACATTGTACCAAGGTGGGAAGTATGAGGTCTTGATTGGTACAAGGGAGGAGAAGTTAGAATTCAGTCTTAGTTGAAGAGTTGGATTTGTATAACTAGTGGAATAGTTGTAAACCTTGGTGTAGTCTTTTGGAAAGAGAATCAAGCCATGAGTGATGTTTTGGAGTAAGGGGATTTGAAAGGTAGTTGATTTTCTTGGTGATTCAAAAGTGCTTGGAGTTGTTTGGTGCTTCCAAACTACTGACTCTGTACTCAAGTGGGGTATCAGAGCCACTTTATTTGTGAAGACAAAATGTCTAAAGGTGAGGAGCCTAAGAGGGAGATCCCCTTGAGGATCACAAATCTAGAACTAGCCAAGCTAGTCAAGGAACACATGGCAAAGAGTAGGGTGGTCTAGGAAGAGAATAGGACCATGAAAGGGAGTTGGATAGACTCAAGAACAAGACGAGAAAAGGGAGTGATGATGAATCAGAGCCTAAGGAGATAGGAGGGGATGAGGAGCAAGAAAACATCCCTATAGATCTAAGGCCTTTCCTTGTTGCATTGGAGAGGGCTAGAAAGAAAGGAGAAGGAGACTTACCCACTTTTTATGGTAAGCTAGATCATGATATATGCATGGACTAGATTGAAGCCTTAGACAATCACTCTGAGTGTGATAAGACCCCTAAAAATTAGAGGGTTAGGATTTCCAAGGACAAACTCAAAGGCCCTACCTTGAGTTGGTGGAATTTTTTGCAAAATGAAAGATTGGATGAGGGCAAGGAGAAAATTTCTACATGGAAGAAGATGAAGGTAGAGATAAGAAAGTATTTCATACCAGAGGATTATGAGGTGTTGGTGCATAAAAAGTTACAAAATCTCAGACAAAGGGACTTGGATGTCAGTGCTTACACTCAATAATTTCACAATCTTACCCTTAGAGCCGTATGAGACAAAGAAGAAAAAAATTGCAAGGTATGTGAATAGTTTAAAATATAGTATTGAAGATGAACTAAATTTGATTACTTTGGGTTAAGTACATCAATGCTTTAACATGGCTTTGAAAATTGAAGAAAAACATAAGAGGAAAGGTGAAACAAGTAGTAGGGGTAGAGGCAACAGTAATAGTGACAAAGGTATGTTCAATGGAAGGGGATCCTTCAAAAAAAATTAGGAAGAGTCTAGTGGATCAAATGCTGATGAGGAGTCCACCAATAGGGGGTCTTTTAGGGGTAGGAGACCCAATGGTAGAGGAAGATCTAGTGGAAGGGGTCCTAGTGTGTTTATAAGCAAATACTTTACTTGTAATCAAGTAGGACATCAATCCTTTAGATGCCCTGAAAAAAACAAGCAAGGGGATAGAAGAATTCAGTTAACACAAGAGGAGGACAACCAAAGCATCTCTTCATACCAATCAGCCACTTCAAGGCCTACACTTCTAGAGCATGGGGAACCTTTGATGATGCAAAGGACACTAATTAAAGCCCCTACAACTGAAAAACCCCCACAAAGGAAAACTTTGTTCAAAAATTTATGCAAAGTGAACAATAAGGTTTGCAAAGTTATAGTGGATTTTAGATCCTTAGATAATGTGGCCTTTATGGAGATGGTTGACAAGTTGAAACTCACAAAAAACCCTCACCCTTGCCCCTAGAAGGTGTCATGGCTAACAAAAGACAAGTAAACTCTCATCAATGAGTAGGTATGGGTAGAATTCTAGATAGGAGAGTATCATGATAAGGTCCTATGTGATGTGGCAGAGATGGATACATTCCATTTTCTTCTTGGGAGGCCATGGAAATATGATGTATGTGCAAACCATGATGGCAAAAAAAAAATTTATACCATAACCAAGGATGGGATTGAGTACACCATGCCACCATTTCTTGATGATGGAAGCCCAGCTACAAATGGGGTAATATTAGTAGGAGAAAAAGAATTTATGAGAGTCACTAAGGAGAAGGATACACCCTACTATGCATTTTTTGTTAGGCCTCAAAAAAATCCCATTAAACCATCACAAGATCTACCAAAGATCAACAATGTTGGGCCTAAGGAGGTAAGGGATTTATTAGAGAAATACAAGGGGATAGTTGCAGGTAGCCAACCAGAGACTTTTCCTCCTCAAAGAGATATTAGCCATTGTATCGACTTCATTCTATGGGCTACACTTCCAAATAAGGTAGTCTATAAGATGAGCCCAAAGTAGAATGAAGAGATAGCAAGGAAAATTGAAGATCTACAAGCCAAGGGGTTCATTAGAAAATGTATAAGCCCATGTGTAGTCCCTACTATCTTGGCTCCAAAAAAAATGGTACTTGGAGTTTATGTACGGATTCAAGGGCAATCAATAGGATAACCATTAGAAATAGGTTTCCTATGCCAAGAATAGAGGATCCTTTGGATTGTTTGGGGAAGGCAAGTGTCTATTCAAAGGTGGACCTTAAAAGTGGATACCATCAAATCAAAATTAGGGGTGGAGATGAATGGAAACCAACATTCAAAACCTCAGAAGGATTGTGTGAATGGATTGTGATGCATTTTGGCTTGTCAAATACACCAAGTATCTTTATGAGGCTCATGAATGAAGTCTTGAAACCTTTCTTGAACAAGTTTGTTGTGGTGTACTTAGATGACATTTTAATATTCAGCAAGTATAGGGATGAGCACTTAAGGAACCTTGATTTGGTTTTGAATAGGCTTCATGACAAAAAGTTGATGATAAATTTGGAAAAATGTTCCTTTTTGCAGCATGAACTAATATTTTTGGGCTTTGTGATATCAGGAGGAGAACTAAAGATGGATCCTTCCAAGGTAGAAGCCACCCTTAATTGGCCACCACCCACCACTCCATCAGTGGTAAAAAGTTTTTATGATATGTGTAGTTTCTATAGAAAATTTATAAGAAACTTTAGTGGTGTGTGCACCCCAATGATAGATACAATTAAAGGAGGAAAGAAATGTGTATTTTATTGGACTAAGGAGGAAAATGATTCCTTTGAATGTTTGAAAAGAAAAATTGCAGACCAACTAGTCTTGGTACTCCTTGACTTCTATAAATTGTTTACAGTAGAATGTGATGCAAGAAATAAGGAAATTGAAGGATTTTTAAGTTAAGAGGGTAGGCCTGTGGCCTTTATTGAGTGAAAAGCTTAATGAAACTAAGAAAAAATATTCAACTTATGATCTTGAACTCTATGCTAAGGTGCAGTCCCTTAGAAAATGGAGGCATTACTTGTTGCCTAAATAATTTGTTGTATATATAGATAATCATGCTTTGAGTTTCTTGAATAGGCAGGAAAAGTTGAATCATAGACGTATGAAATGGATTGAATTTCTACAAGCCTATAACTTTAGTATTAGGCATCAAAAGAGAGAAACTAATAAGGTTGTTGATGCCCTTAGTAGGAGGAATCTAACCATTCAAAAAATCCAGTTGGAAAGAATTGGAATCTATGCAGTGAAAGACATGTATGAGCAAGATGAAGAATTCGAGGAGGCCTACCAAGTTTGCAAATCCATGGGTGAAAGGTGCCACATTGATTTTGGTGAGTATATCTTGGAAGAAGGTCTTTTGTTTAAGGGGAGTTAGCTTTGTGTTCCCAAGGGATCCATTTGGGAGAATATCATAAAAGAAAAGCATTGTGGTAGTTTAGCCAAGCCAGACATTTTGGGGCAGATAAAACTTTGGAGTAGGTTAGAAGGTTCTATTATTGGCCAAGGTTACAAACTAATGTTAAGAGATATGTTGAGGAATTTCTAGTTTGCCAACAAGCAAAAGGAGGCTCATCAAATGTAGGACTTTACACCCCACTCCCAATACCTCATAAACCTTGAGACTCAGTGAGTATGGATTTTTTTGTTGGTCTACCAAGAACAAAATCAAGTTTTGACAATATTTTTGTAGTTGTGGATAGGTTTTCCAAAATGGCTTATGTCATGGCTTGCAAAACCACTAATGATGCCTCCCATGTAGAAGGTTTGTTCTTCAACGAGGTTTTTAGGCTACATGGTTTTCCTTTATCCATCATATTAGACAAAGACCCTAGGTTTTTGGGTCATTTTTGGAGGACATTGTGGAGAAAACTAGGCACTAACTTGTGTTTTTCATCTACCTATCATCCTCAATCTGATGGGTAGACTAAGGTATTCAATAGATCATTGGGAAATATGCTAAGATGTCTTTCTAAATAGCTTGGTGCTTCTTGGGATTGTGTCTTACCCCAGGATGCATTTTCCTTCAATGATTCCATCAATAGTAGTACTAATTTAAACCTTTTTAGATTGTTTATGAAACTCATCCAAGGGGCACTTTGGAACTTAGGGAAGTAAAGAACATGGAAAGAAGAAGTGCACAAGCTCAAGACTTTGAAGTGGTAATGAAAGAAGTCCACCAATAAGTCCAAGACAAATTGCAAGATGTTTCCAACAAGTATAAATAGCAAGCAGATATAAAAAGAAGAGAACTCTAGTTTAAGGTGAGGCATATGGTGATGATTCACCTCAACAAGGATAGACTTCCAAAGAAATTACATACCAAACTATAGATGAAGAAAATTAGTCCTTTTAAAATAGTGAAAAAGTGTGGCAGTAATGCCTATCAAATTGATTTGCCTTGTGATATTAATTTGTCCCCTATCTTCAATGTTTCTAACCTATATGCTTTAAAGGGTGATGTTGTAGATGATGTTGATGAAGGTACTATAGCAGATCTCAAGGAAAAATTGGGAAAAACCATTCCACCAAAGCCTAAATCCATTGTGGAAGCCATCCTAGACAAAAGGATTAGCAAGCAGACTAGAAGGAGGACTTACTATGAATATCTTGTATAGTGGAAGGAACAACCTATAGTAGATGCAACATGGATGTAATAAAAGGACCTCAAGTCACATGGTTTTGATCCCTCACTTCACAATACTCCAGAGACTAGAGTTTCTTTTATGCAAGGGAGAATGGTGCAAAGCACCTAATCAATTAGTTTTTTTTATGCAATGTAATAAGGTCTTAGGTTGATAAAATTCTCCTCAAGGCCATCCACCATTTGTGATGGACACAAGACCCCAAGGTGACAATATGAACCTAGGCATCAATTGGTCCAAAGGTGGAATTTGATTCATATTTTTTTTTTTTATGTTGGTTTAGTGGTTTTGAGTCTAAGAATAATCATTTAGAATTATTAGAATTCATTTAGGTTGGTGGTTAGTTGAAATTCCAAAAAAGTACAAAAATTGCAAAGTTGCATTAGCAACTTTTGCAACAACTTAGCAACTTTTTGCAATAACTGAAAACAACCACTTTGGTTGGTTCAAACTATTTGAAAATGACTTTATAGGCCTTGTGCACTAGATTGAGAGGCATATATTGCTTCCAAGGATCTAATAAAAAAACCCACTGTTCCAGCAATTTATGATCGTTTTTGGCTGTATAGTATAGATTTTTCTGATTGAAAGGGTGTTGTTTTGCATTGGTCAGTTAGTGTATTTAATTTGAAGAATTTTGGAGGTGTTTTGAATGAGAGATTAGTTTCCATTTGCAAGTTATACAATTTTTTTCCTAACTACTTGTGAAACCCTTGAACCTAGGGTTTGGCCAAAGAAATGGCCCTAGTTTGAGTTCCCAAGGTTGGAATTTATTCCAAACTTGTATGGATTAGGCCAGGGCTATGTATTTTCATATTTTGATGGTTTTGGAATAGGAGGTTGAAGTGGGAATTAATGAGAGCAAACCCTAGGTCTAATAATACCATTGTATTAGACCTATTTTGAATGTTTTGATTGAGAAATGCGAAGAATAGGAGTTGAGGACTTGACAAATCAGGGAAACACCCTCATCTAACATAGAAGAATGCTCTGGAGTTGAAGAATTAAGTCCATGAACCCATTAGTTGGTCTTTGATTTGTAAACCGTGCCTAAACTTGCTAATTAGGACTATGTGCAAGGTAAGGGTTAGGGTATGTTGGAGTGGAGTGGAGTTTTATAACTCTGGTGTCTTAATGTACTTGTAAAAGGGTGTCATTAACTATTATTAAGTTGCTAAGTCCTTTTTCATAATCTCAATTTATTGGTGAAAAAAGGTGTTGAAAAACATAACTATTTACTAGGTCTGTGGTATCAATTTTCACTACATGTTGTATATAGTGGTTCTAGTCAGTGATATTCCTTGGTTTGATCATTTTTAAGGTGTCTTAACCCTTATTTGGTTTTTGGGAGTCTTGGACTCTCCAAATCTCAATCGTGTTACTTTGAGGGAAACACAACTAAATCTTGCATTCTACCCTATGACTGATAATGGTCAATTTGCTCATAAATTTGATTGGTTTGAGTTGTGTTGGATGATTTTTTGGTTCCTAGTAATGATAGGAATGGTGGAATTGTTAATGCCACATTGTGCCAAGGTGGGGAGGATGAGGTCTTGATTGGTACAAGGGAGGAGAAGTTAGAATTTAGTCTTAGTTGAAGAGTTGGATTTGTATAACTAGTGGAATAGTTGTAAACCTTAGTGTAGTCTTTTTGAAAGAGAATCAAGCCCTGAGTGATGTTGTGGAGTAAGGGGATATGAAAGGTAGTTGATTTTCTTGGTGATTCAAAAGTGCTTGGAGTTGTTTGGTGCTTCCAAAGTGTTGTCTCAGCATCACTACTCTCCCACACCCTATTCTATCTCTCCCCTATCCCACCCTCTCCCATCCCCTCGCTCTCTCTCTCTCTCTCTCTCTCTCCCTCTCCCTCTCTCCCTCTCTCCCCCTACTCTCCCACCCCCACTCTCTCTACCCTATCCCACACTCTCACATCCCCCTCCTATCTCTCTCTCTCTCTCTCTCTCTCTCTCTCTCTCTCTCTCTCTCTCTCTCTCTCTCTCTCTCTCTCTCTCTCTCTCCCTCACTCCCTATCCCTACTCTCCCTCACCGTACTCTCTCTCCTCTATTCCACTCTCCCCCATCCCCTACTCTCTCTTATTCTCTCTCTATTTATCTATCTATTTCTCACTCTCTCTGCCTCTCTCACTCTCCCTTACCCATCCCCTACTCTATATCTCTCTATCCCTACTCTCCTATCCCCTACTCCCTCTCTCCCCTATCCCACCCTCTCCCATCCCCTACTCTCTCTCCCTAATCTCCTCCCTATCCCTTCCTCTCCATACTCTCCCACCCTCTATACTCTCTCTCTCCTTGATCCAACCCTCTCCCATCCCATACTCTCTCTATCTCTCTCTTTGCTATCCCATCCTCTCCCATCCCCTACTCTCTCTCAATCTCTCTCTATCTCTCTCTCATACAAACACAATTCCCTTGCTCTCTCTCCCATCTAATACTCTCTCTCCCTATCCCACCATCTCCCATCACCCTCTCTCTCTCTCCCTCTCTCCCTCCCTCCCCCCCTCTCTCTCTATCTCTCTCCCTCACTCCCTCCCTCTCCCTTAGCCTTCCCCTCCCTCCCTCTCCCTACTCTCCCACCCTCTACACTCTCTCCTCTATCCCACCCGCTCCCATTCTCTACTTTCTTGCTTTCGCCTATTCCACCTTCTCCTATACCCTACTCTCTCTCTCTTTATCTATCTCTCTCTTCTACCACCTTGTCCCATACCCTAGTCTCTCCCTCTCTCCCATCCCCTACTCTCTCTATCTATCTATCTCCCTCTCTCTCTCTCTCTCTGACACACACATAGACATCCCCTATTCTCTCTCTCTCTATCCCACCCTCTCCCATTCCCTACTCTCTCTATCTATTTGTCTCCCTCTCTCTCATCCCCTACTCTCTCTCTCCCTACTCACTCATCCCCTACACTCTCTATCTCTCTCTCATTCTCTCTCATACTAACTCACTCTCTCTTCCTATCTCACTCTCTCTCCTATCCTCTACTCTATCTCCCTACTCTCCCATCCCCTACACTCTCTCTCCCCTATCCCACCCTCTCCCATCCCCTACTCTCTCTTCCCACCCACCCTCCATCACCCTACCTCTACCTACTCTCCCAACTCCTAAACTCTCTCTCCTCTCCCATCCCCTACTCCCTCTCTCTGACTACTCTCCCATTCCCTACTATCTCTCTCCCCTATTCAACCCTCTCCCATACCCTACTCTCTCTCTCTCTCTTACTCTCTATAATTCCCTCCCTCTCCCTAATCTCCCATGCCTACTCTCTCTCTCCCCTATCCTACCCTCTCCCATCCCCACCTCTCTCTTATTGTCCCTACTTGTCCAACCCCTACTCTCTCTCTCCTTTCCAACCCTCTCCCATCCCCTATTCTCTCTCTCCAACCCCATACTCTCTCTCTCTCTCTCTCTTCCCTATCACACCTACTCCCATCCCCTACTCTCTCTATCTATCTTTATATTTTTCTCTCTCACTCTCCCCCTCTCTCACTCTCTATATCCAATCCCCTATTCTCAATCTCACTAGTCCTCTCTCTCCCTCTCTCTCACACTCATCCTCTCTCCCTCTCCCTCTCTCTGCCTCTCCCTCCATCTCCCTACTCTCCCACCCTCTACACTCTCTCTCCACTATCAAAGATTCTTCCATCCCCTACTATCTCTCTCTCCCCCTCTCTCTATCTCGCTCTCCCTCCCTCCCCCTATCCTACCCTCTCTTAACCCTTACTCTCCACCTCTCTCTCGCTCTCTCTTTCCCATCCCCTGGTCTCTCTCTCCCTCTCTCTCCCTCTCATACATCCCCTACTCTCCCTTTCTCTCTCTCTCTATCCCACCCTCTCCCTTTCTGTACTCTCTCTATCTCTATAATATATGAAAAATCCAACTCTCCCTATCCCACCCTCTCCCATCTTCTATTCTCCTTATTTCACCTATCCCACCATCTCCCATACCCATCTATTTCTCTCTCTCTCTCTCTCTCTCTCTCTCTCTCTCTCTCTCTCTCTCTCTCTCCCCCCTTACTCTCTCATCCTCAACTCAATCTCTTCCCTATCCCACCCTCTCCCATCCCCTAGTCTCTCTCCCTCCCTACTCTCCCTACTATCCTTCCCACTCTCTCTCTCTCTCCTCAACCCCCTACTCTTTCTCTCTTCCATATCCTGCTCTCTCTCTCTCTCTCTGGTGTAGGGCACCTAAGGCTCTTAGGCATGAATTCAAGGTGTTTAGTACGTTAGAGTTGTTAGGAATGAAGTTTGGTCCATATTTGTAATGAAGACTCAATTGTAAGGTACAATGGCACATTGGTGTGGTTATAAGCCAAGTGACCATTTGTAACCAAGGAGTCATTATTTATGAATTCTTGAGTATTTTACTATTTTTAGGATGTTTTAGGTGGATTTGAGTCATTAGGACACGTTTGAATTGAAGGTGTGTAAAAAATAAATGCAAAGGTGCAAAAAGTTGCTAAAGAGCAATTTTTGCAAATTTGTTGTCAAACTTAAAAAAAGGAAGTTGTATGGTCTTCCAACCATCCAAATGGAAGTTATAACTGTTGGAAGACACTTATTTAAGGTCTCCACACGTGGGGAAGGCCATGGTACGGACGGGTGGACAACATTTGGTGAATAAAACTCAGAAATTCTGCAATTTTCTCTGTTTTTTCAATTCCGTACGGACTGTACGGATTGGTAACGGTACAAATCTTATATTTTTGGAAATAGGACTGAGTCATAATTCTAATGCAATTGGTTTGAAGTTTTTATCTATTCTGGGTTAAAAGTTATACCTGTTTTAGTAGAGGTAGGTCTGAAATTGCTGCACATTGAGGGTTTCAACAAGATGGCCTCCTAACTTGCAAACCCACCGTGGGATTTCAATGCCGCTTTGTGGAATGCAAGTTAGGAGAGGTGACTTAAAGATGGAAGAGTTTCAGGGCTATAGGAGTTGGGCACCTATTTTTACCAGCAAGCCCTAGGCTGAACATAGTCTTATGTCTAGTCTAGTTTTGAAGGAAAACGAAGGATCACGCTCCCAAGTTGATTGATTTGACCCAAGTGAAGGGTGTAGAAGGAAAAATAAAAGGTGTAGAAGAGATCCAAGGGGTTGAACCAAGTCTTTGAACCCATTTATTTATGCTTTCCTTGTAACCCAGCCTAAACTGGCCATTTAGGACTGTGACACAAAGCGGGCATAACTTGATGCTGGAGTAGAGTTGGTAATTGATCTTTTGGAATCTCATAGGAGTAGTTGAAGGGTGTTTGGTGATGTGAAAATATTGTATGTTTCTTTGTATTTTTTGGGAGTTTGACCATTGAAACTAGGAATTGTTCTAATAAAAGTGCTGGTAACAATTTGTAATTTTCAGTGTTGGGTGTTGAGAAACTTCAAAGTGGGGGTTTTTCTTGTTGTTTTGAGTTAGTAAGCACCATTTCTATCATAGGAATGGAGTTCTAACCCAATCTAAGAAACATTTTCTATTTTAAGCCTATTTGGTGTTAGGGAATCCGTAATAGGTGTGATTGTCCCAAGTTGTTTGTGAACCCTAGGTTTGAGGGTTGGGCTTGTGAAGTGGAGTCCACTTTGAGGTAGAGTCTACCAATGTTAGAAGCCATTGGGTCAGTCATTAACCTTGGAAGAAAGCCTAGTTGCTGTTTGGAGGTTGGAAGCAAGTTAAGGTGCTGATCGGAGTTGGAAGAAGAGTTGGTGCTTTTGCTGCATACTCTGCATCAGAGTGGTATCAGAGCCACTAAGAGCCTGATTAGAGAGGAAAGATGTCAGATAATGGGGAAGGAGAGAGGGAGATACCTCTTAGGATCACAAATGTGGAATTGGCCAAGTTGGTCAAAGAACAAATGGCAGAAAGTAGAGCAGTAAGGGAAGAAAATAGAAGCATGAAAAGAGAATTGGAAAAATTGAAGGGCAAGATGGCTAGAGGAGTCATGGAAGACTCTGAAGGAGAAGAAGAAAGGACTGAAATTAGAGAGCCTAGGCAGGTTAGAGATGAAATGCCTACAGATCAAAGAGCCATGTTGGAGGCCCTAGAAAGGGTAGGAAGAAAGGATCAAAGATCAGACCTACCTATGTTCAGTGGTAAGTTGAATCCAGAAGAATGCATGGATTGGATTGAAGCACTTGAAAATCACTTTGAATGTGATAATGTGCCGGAAAACCAAAAGATAAAGGTGGCTAAGTCTAAGATGAAAGGATCTGCCCTTAGTTGGTGGAATTTTCTTCAAAATGAGAGAATAGAGGAAGAGAAGGCACCCATAGCCACGTGGAAGAGAATGAAATCAGAGATGAAGAAACAGTTTGTACCAGAGGACTATGAGGTCCTAATGCATCAAAAGTTGCAAAGTCTCAGGCAAAAGGACTTGGATGTAGGAGCATATACAGAGGAGTTTCATAAACTCACTCTAAGGGCTCAAGTTCCTGAAAGTGAAAAGCAAAAGTTAGCAAGATACATGAATGGGCTCAAGTACTCCATCAAGGATGAACTAGTTTTGTTCAATCCTAAGACCATCCACCAATGTTATCAAATGGCCCTCAAGATTGAGGAGAAACTCAAGAGGAGAAGTGATTCCCATGGAAGAGGGAGAGGAGGAAATAACAGAGGTGGAGGAAGATTTGGGGGCAGAGGTTCATCTAATAGATCTCAAGGTGAACCTAGCAGCAGTCAAGAAAAATCAGATGGAGAATCCAATCCTAGAGGAGGATTTAGAGGTAGGAGACCTAATGGGAGAGGAATATTTGGAGGAAGGACTCCAGGGGTATTCACTGGAAGGTGTTTTACCTGCAATCAAACAGGGCATAGATCCTCTAGGTGTCCAGAGAAAGGGGGCAGCAGCAGTCAAGAAGGAGATAGAAGAATCCACTTGGCTCAAGAAGAGGATGCACAAAGTGACCAAGGAGCAAGAGGGAATGCTGATCCAGAGCAAGGGGAATCTTTAATGTTCAATAGAACCCTGCTGAAGACAGTTGCAGAACAAGAACCTCCCCAAAGGAAGACCTTATTTAAGACCTTGTGCAAGGTAAAAGGTAAAGTGTGTAAGGTAATTGTTGATTCCAGTTCAACTGATAATATTGCATCAATAGAGATGGTAAATAAGCTTGGATTGAAGAGGTCACCTCATCCTAACCCTTACAAAGTTTCGTGGTTAAGTAAGGAGCAGCAAGTTGTTGTTAATGAACAAGTTAATGTTGAATTTCAAATTGGGGAGTACAAGGACAAAATTGTTTGTGATGTTGTAGATATGGATGCTTGTCATTTGTTGTTAGGTAGGCCATGGTAGTATGATGTCAATTCCAAGCATGATGGGAGGAACAATGTCTACATCATCACCAAAAATGGGAAGGAGTACACTATGACACCATTGCTAGAAGATGGAAAGGAGACCCAACATGCATCTAGTGTAATGATGGCTGGGGAGAAGAAGCTTTTGAAGACTCTCAAGGTGAAGAAAACCCCATGCTTTGCCATTGTAGTAAAGCCAAGACAAGAGGAGAAAAAGGAGGAAGGCAGATTAGGAATAAGGAATGTGGAACCCAAGGAAGTGAGGCAGCTTTTGGATAAATACAAGGAAGTTATTTCAGACCCTACTACTGATACCTTGCCACCATTTAGAGAGGTAAGTCATTGTATTGACTTTATTCCAGGTTCTACATTGCCTAATAAGCCTGCCTATAGGTTGACACCAGAACAAAACAAGGAATTAGCAAGACAAGTTGAGGAGTTGCTTGAAAAAGGGTTCATAAGAAAGAGCATCAGCCCTTGTGCAGTCCCTACTTTGTTGGCACCCAAAAAGGAGGGTACGTGGAGGTTGTGTACGGACTCAAGAGCCATAAACAAGATAACCATCAGATATAGGTTCCCAATGCCTAGGATGGAGGATTTGATGGATCACCTAGGAGGGGCAAGGTACTATTCCAAGATTGATTTGAAAAGCAGTTACCACCAAATCAGAATAAGGGAAGGAAATGAATGGAAAACTGCCTTCAAAACTAATGAGGGACTTTATGAATGGATGGTGATGCCCTTTGGCCTTTCTAATGCCCCTAGTACATTCATGAGACTCATGAATGAAGTTTTGGAACCTTTCATCAATCATTTTGTTGTTGTATATCTTGATGATATATTGATTTTTAGCAAATCTAAAGAGGAACATCTAACACACTTGGAATTGGTTTTGAAGAAACTCAGGGAGAAGGAATTGAAGATAAATTTGAATAAATGTGTCTTCATGAAAGAAGAGCTGGTGTTCCTAGGCTTTGTCATCTCCAAGGGCAACCTCAAGATGGATCCAGAAAAGGTGGAAGCAATCCTCAACTGGCCTACACCAAGGAATGCAAGTGAGGTAAAGAGCTTTCATGGTTTGGCAAGCTTTTATAGAAAGTTTATTAGAGGTTTCAGTAATGTGTGTGCCCCTATGATTGATACAATCAAGGGTGGAAGAAAATGTAAATTTGCATGGACAGGAGACGCTGATCAGTCCTTTGAGTACTTGAAGAAAAGGGTTGCAGAGGCACCCATCCTTGCTCTACCTAATTTCAAGAAGGTATTTACTATTGAATGTGATGCAAGTAATAGGGCCATAGGAGGAGTCCTAAGTCAAGAAGGTAAGCCAATAGCCTTCTTTAGTGAAAATTTAAATGAAGCAAAAAAAAGATATTCTACATATGATTTAGAATTGTATGCTATGGTTCAGTCTCTAAGAAAATGGAGACATTATTTATTGCCCAAGGAGTTTATTGTCTATACAGATAACCATGCATTGAGTTTCTTGAATAGACAGGAAAAGTTGAACCACAGGCATGTGAAATGGATGGAGTACCTTCAATCATACACCTTCACTATTAAGCATAAAAAAGGGGAGGCAAATAAGGTTGTTGATGCCCTTAGTAGAAGGAATTTGACCATTCAACAAATGAGGTTGGAGAATGTGGGATTCCACTCCATAAAAGACATGTATGAAAGTGATGAAGACTTCAAAGAAGTTCATCAAGTCTGCAGGGATATGACAGGGCAGTACCATAGCATTTATGTAGATTTCATGCTGCAAGAAGGATTGCTCTTCAAAGGGAGTCAGCTATGCATCCCTAGAGGATCCTTGAGGGAGAACATTATAAAGGAGAAGCACTGTGGGGGTCTAGCTGGTCATTTTGGATTGGACAAGACCCTTGAACTAGTAAGAAGATTTTATTACTGGCCTAGGATGCCTACTGATGTAAGAAAGTTTGTAGAGACTTGTGTGATTTGTCAAAAGGCAAAGGGAAAGACTTCTAATGCAGGACTGTACACCCCATTACCAATACCAAATAGGCCTTGGGATGCTGTAAGTTTAGACTTTGTACTTGGATTGCCAAGGACCAAGCAAGGCTATGATAGTATTTGTGTTGTAGTAGACCGGTTTTCCAAGATGGCACATTTTTTGCCATGTAAAACCAGTCATGATGCCTCTTATATTGTAGGTATCTTTTTCAAGGAAGTAGTAAGACTACATGGATTACCATTATCCATAGTCTCGGATAGAGATTCTAAGTTTCTTGGGCACTTTTGGAGGACTTTGTGGAGAAAACTTGGTACAGACCTCTCATTTTCATCAGCATACCATCCACAATCGGATGGCCAAACGGAGGTGGTTAATAGATCATTAGGCAACCTATTAAGATGCCTTACTAAGGAACATGGATCATCTTGGGACTCAATCATAGCACAAGCAGAGTTTGCTTATAATGATTCAATGAATAGGACAACCGGATTGAGCCCATTTCAAATTGTTTATGGCACTCATCCTAGAGGGGTAATGGAGGTCAGAGATGTCAAATCTATGGAAAGAACCAGTGCTCAAGCATGTGATTTTGCTGAGGTGATGAAGGAAATTCATCAAGAGGTCAAAGATAGGCTAGGGAAAATGACAATGAAGTATAAGGAAGCAGAAGATACTAAGAGGAGAGATCTTCAATTTGAAATAGGAGATCTGGTTATGGTGAACCTTAAAAAGGAGAGGCTTCCTAAAGGTAAGTTTACTAAGTTGATGATGAGGAAAATAGGTCCTTTTAGGATCTTGCAAAAATGTGGACACAATGCCTATAAGGTGGAGTTGCCACCAGACATAGGGCTCTCCAATACATTTAATGTCTCTGATTTATATCCTTACAGAGGTTCTCAGACTGAAACCAGTGGCATTGAATCAACCACAGTAGATAAAGAGATCATGAACTCTCTTCCCAAGGAAGGGGTAGTCACTATAGAAAGTGTTTTGGATAAAAGATAAGGAAAAAGGACTAGGAGGAAGGTGTACATGGACTACCTCATCAAATGGACAGGTAGACCAGTTGAAGATGCAAGTTGGCTGCCTGAATCAACTCTAAAGAAGATGGGATACAATGTGTCCACATTAGCAACTCAAGAGACTTGAGTTTCTTTTGACCTAGGAATTAGGCATGAATTCAAGGTGTTTAGTACGTTAGAGTTGTTAGGAATGAAGTTTGGTCCATATTTGTAATGAAGACTCAATTGTAAGGTACAATGGCACATTGGTGTGGTTATAAGCCAAGTGACAATTTGTAACCAAGGAGTCATTATTTATGAATTCTTGAGTATTTTACTATTTTTAGGATGTTTTAGGTGGATTTGAGTCATTAGGACACGTTTGAATTGAAGGTGTGTAAAAAATAAATGCAAAGGTGCAAAAAGTTGCTAAAGAGCAATTTTTGCAAATTTGTTGTCAAACTTAAAAAAAGGAAGTTGTATGGTCTTCCAACCATCCAAATGGAAGTTATAACTGTTGGAAGACACTTATTTAAGGTCTCCACATGTGGGGAAGGCCATGGTACGGACGGGTGGACAGCATTTGGTGAATAAAACTCAGAAATTCTGCAATTTTATCTGTTTTTTCAATTCCGTACAGACTGTACGGATTGGTAGCGGTACAAATCTTATATTTTTGGAAAGATGACTGAGTCAGAATTCTAATGCAATTGGTTTGAAGTTTTTATCTATTCTGGGTTAAAAGTTATACCTATTTTAGTAGAGGTAGGTCTGAAATTGCTGCACATTGAGGGTTTCAACAAGATGGCCTCCTAACTTGCAAACCCACCATGGGATTTGAATGCCGCTTTGTGGAATGAAAGTTAGGAGAGGTGACTTAAAGATGGAAGAGTTTCAGGGCTGTAGGAGCTGGGCACCTATTTTTACCAGCAAGCCCTAGGCTGAACATAGTCTTATGTCTAGTCTAGTTTTGAAGGAAAACGAAGGATCACGCTCCCAAGTTGATTGATTTGACCCAAGTGAAGGGTGTAGAAGGAAAAATAAAAGGTGTAGAAGAGATCCAAGGGGTTGAACCAAGTCTTTGAACCCATTTATTTATGCTTTCCTTGTAACCCAGCCTAAACTGGCCATTTAGGACTGTGACACAAAGCGGGCATAACTTGATGCTGGAGTAGAGTTGGTAATTGATCTTTTGGAATTTCATAGGAGTAGTTGAAGGGTGTTTGGTGATGTGAAAATATTGTATGTTTCTTTGTATTTTTTGGGAGTTTGACCATTGAAACTAGGAATTGTTCTAATAAAAGTGCTGGTAACAATTTGTAATTTTCAGTGTTGGGTGTTGAGAAACTTCAAAGTGGGGGTTTTTCTTGTTGTTTTGAGTTAGTAAGCACCATTTCTATCATAGGAATGGAGTTCTAACCCAATCTAAGAAACATTTTCTATTTTAAGCCTATTTGGTGTTAGGGAATCCGTAATAGGTGTGATTGTCCCAAGTTGTTTGTGAACCCTAGGTTTGAGGGTTGGGCTTGTGAAGTGGAGTCCACTTTGAGGTAGAGTCTACCAATGTTAGAAGCCATTGGGTCAGTCATTAACCTTGGAAGAAAGCCTAGTTGCTGTTTGGAGGTTGGAAGCAAGTTAAGGTGCTGATCGGAGTTGGAAGAAGAGTTGGTGCTTTTGCTGCATACTCTGCATCACTCTCATTTACTCTCTCTCCCTCTCTTAAACTCTCTACCCAATCCCCTAATCTATCTCTCACTCATCCTCTTTGCCTCTCTCTCCCTCCTACTATATGAAAATCTATCACTCACTATCCCACCCTCTTCCATCCTCTACTATGCTTTTGTCTCTCTCTATGTCTATGTGTGTATGTGTCTCTCTCCCTTCCTCCCTGCCCCTACTTACCCACCCCCTGCTCTATCTATCCCTTATCCCACCCTCTCCCATCCCTTCCACTCTCTCTCTCTCCCTCCCTCCCTCCCTTCCTCCCTCTCTCCCCCCATCCTCTTCCACCCCCTAATATCTCCCCTATACCATCCTCTTGCATCTCCCTCCCTCGCCCCCCCTCTCCCTCCCTCACCCCCCCCTTCTCTCTCTCTCTCTCTCTCTCTCTCTCTCTCTCTCTCCCCACTATCCCACCCTCTCCCATCCTGTACTCTCTCTCTCTTTCAAAGTCTCTCTCTATCTCTTATACACACATCTCATACTCTATCTCCCATTTTATACTCTCTTTCTCATCCCATTCTCTCTGGCTCCCCTCTCTCCCATACCCTACACTCTCTCTCTCCCTCTCTCCCATACCCTTCTCTCTCTTTCTACTTTTCCATCCCCTACTCTCTCTCCCTCCCCTCCCTCTCCCTCCCCCTCCCTGGCTCTCCCTCCCCCTCCCTCTCCCTACTCTCCCACACCCTACACTCTCTCTCCATTATCCCACCCTCTCCCATCCCCTACTCTCTCTCTCTCACCTATCCCACAAATAAATCCCTTTTTCTCTCCCCCATATCATACTCTCTCTCTCCCCATATTGCACCCTATCCCATCTCCTACTCTCTCTCTTTCTTGGTGTAGAGCACTCTAGTTTCAAAACATTTAAGAGATATAATCAGGTCATTCAGGACACAATGCATTTATTGATCAGCATGGAACTATACTTTTTTTGTTTCAAAGTTTTAGACATGGCCCATGATGGAGCCCATTGAAATAAAGGTATTAGAATAGTTTAGAGTCACCAAAAAGGCCATTTGTAAAGGCTGAAGATTCATTTTGTGTTTCTATAAACCATGAATCCTTAAAGACCTATAAGGGCTAAATAGGCTTAGAATAAGGAATATAGTCCAAAAATGGTTGAAAAGACCTTAGAATAGGTTTATATAGGTCTTAGGAAAGTTTGAGACTCTTAGGACTCAATTAGTATCAAAATTGCAAAATGCAACAAAAAGTTGCTACGCAACTTTTAAAAGCTGCAAAGCAATTTTTGCTTAACTAATTACAAGGAAGGATTTTGAACCAATTATAATTATTCCTAATGTAGTTTATAGGTAAAAAACACTTATAAATGTATGATCCAACCTTGCTAGCAGAACAAGTTGTTTGATGTACAGATCTTTACAAATTTCAATAAAGATTGCTAGTGTTTTTTCTCAAAATTGCTACATTTTTATCTTCACATGTGTTTTATGGTTTGGGAAGGAGGGTTGAATGGTCAAAAGAGTAACCTAATTGAATTCCCTATCCGTTGCACTTGGTTTAAAGGTCATTAGTGTTTTCTATTCAAAGTTATAGCTATTTCTTTCAAAACTATCTAAAAACCCTAGGTTCAACAGAGTTTTGTGAAAAAGGACATATAGCTCATGACTATATGGTTCAAATGCCATAAAAGAAAATGAAAATGGGAGCCTTGGGAGTGTTCTTTTAGATTAAAAAGGTATGAGTTGAAAAACCTAAGGGAGATAATTTTTCTTGCAAGCCCTAGGCCAAATATTTGTATGTATTTGGTCTAAATTTGAAGGAATTTAAATTGTTAGAGTTGTATCTGAAGAAAAGCAACCAAGTGAAACTAGATTTGGTGTTTAAATAGTCCCTAGAAGAGATCCTAAGCCCTATATCTGATTCATATACCCATTTCTTTGGTCTTCCTTTAAAAATCAAACCTATTATGGCCCTATTAGTTCTGTGTAATTTGGTGGATCCTTGGAGTGCTAGAGTTAATCAAATCTTGGTCTTGGGATATGTTATTAGGGTCATCAAACCTCATCAAAATCCATCATCCTTTTAGTGGTTGTGAAGTTGTTGG
Source organism: Cupressus sempervirens (assembly GCA_028749045.1). Taxonomy (NCBI): domain Eukaryota; kingdom Viridiplantae; phylum Streptophyta; class Pinopsida; order Cupressales; family Cupressaceae; genus Cupressus; species Cupressus sempervirens. The sequence continues at coordinate 834,411,303 of CM053786.1, read as the reverse complement.
AATTAAAAGCTTGAATTTTCTAGTTTTGGCCTTATAGGCCTATTTTGGTAAATAGTTGTTATATCTCTGTTCCAAGTTGAGAATTGTGTTGTGAGGACTAGTTTGAGGTCCTTGAGGTTGTTAGAAGTCATAGAAACCATTTCTAAGTGTTAGTACTCCTTGTGATTCATTTATGTGAATGTTGATGGTTTGAACCCTAGTTGTTCAAAGGTTAAAAGTTTGAGTTCTTTTGTTGTGCCACTCTGCATCATTTCTCATCCCATTTTCTCTCTTTCTCTCTCCCCTATATCCCTTCCCCTACTCTCTCTCCCTCCCTCCCATCCCCTTCTCTCTGTATCTCTCTCTCACTCCCTAATCTACCATCCCTTACTCTCTCTCACATTTTCTCTCTCTTTCTCACTCTCTGCCCATCTCACTCTCTCTCTTCCATCCTCTACTCTCTCTATCTCTCTATGACTCTCTCTCTACACTCCCATCCCCTAATATCTCTACCCTATCCCACCCTCTACCATCCCCAAATCTGTCTCCCTTACCCTCCCTCTCCCTACTCTCCCAACCCTACACACTTTCTCTCTCTTCTCCCATTCCCTACTATCTCTCTCGATACCCTCCCATCCCTTACTCTCTCTCTCCCCTATTCCACCCTCTCCCATCCCTACTCTCACTCTCTTTCTATCACATTCCCTCCCTCTCCCTAATCTCCCACCCCCTACTCTCTCATCCCTATCCCAATTTCTCCCATCCCCCCTCTCTCATTATTCCTACTCACCCATCCCCTTCTCTCTCTCCCCTATCCCACCCTCTCCCATGCCCTCTTCTCTCTCAATCTCCCTCTCTCTCAAACCAAATAATCTTTCTCTTCACTATCCCACCTACCCCCATCTTCTAATCTCTCTCTTTCTCTATCTCACTCTCTCTCTCTCTCTAGCTATCTATCTCTCTCTTACACACACTCTCTCCCCATCTCTTACTCTCCACCTCTAATTGCCTAATTATCTCTCTCTCACTCATCCTCTCTCCCTCTCTCTATCTCACTCTCTCTCTCTCTCTCTCTCTCTCTCTCTCTCTCTCTCCTTCTCCCTACTCTCCCACCCAATACTCTCTCTCTTTCTCCCCTATCACACCTTTTCCCATCCCCTACTCTCTCTCTCCCCTACCCCTATCCCACCCTCTCTCAAACCATTCTCCCCCCTCTCTCTCACTCTCCCTCTACCATTCCCTAGTTTCTCTCTTTCCCTCTCTCCCATTTCCTACTCTCTCTTTCTCTCTCTATCTTAAACTCTCCCATCCCCTTCTCTCTCTTTCATGCATACACACACATATCCCCTAATCTCTTTCTCTTTATCGCACCCTCTCCCATTATATACTCTCTCTATCTTTCTCCCTCTCTCTTACATCCCCTACTATCTCTATCTCTCTCTCCCACCCTTTCCCATCCCCTAGTCTCTCTATCTCCCTCTCTACCATCCCCTACTCTCTTTTCCTCTCCCATTAGCCTACTCTATCTCTTTCCCTCCCTCTCCCTAAACTTCCACCCCCACACTCCCTCTCTCCCATTTCTCCCTATCCCATCCCTCTCTCTTCCTCCCTCTCTCTCCCTCTCTCTCTCCTCTCTCCCCTTAATATTTGAAAAATCTATCTCCCCATATCCCACCCTCTCCCATCTCCTACTCTCCTTCTTTAACATATCCCTCTCTCTCCCTATTGTCCCAGCCCTGACTCTCTCTCCCATACACACATACATCCCTTACTCTCTCTCTCCCTCTCTCCCTCTCTCCCCCTCTCTCCCTCTATCACTCTCTCTCTCCTATACCCTAATATCTCTCTCCCTCTCTCTCAAAACCCCTACTCTCTCATCCCCCATTCTCTATCTCTCTCTCTCTCTCTTCTGCCACCCTTTCCCATACCCTAGTCTCTCCCTCTCTCTCTCTCTCACATACACACACATCCCTTTCTCTCTATCTATCATCCTCTACTCTCTATCTCTCTCTCCATCTTTCTCACCCACCCTCTCATTGCATAGTCTCTCTATATGCCTCTCTGCCATCCTCTACTCTCTCCCTCTCCCTCTCACATTTCCCTATAATGTCTCTCTCTCCCCCTTACTATGTGGAAAATATGTCTCCCTATCACACCCTCTCCCATCACCTACTTTCTCTCTCCCCTATCCAATAATCTCTCATCACCTAATCTTTCTCTCTCTCCCTATTTTACAATCCCCTATCCTCTCACTCTCCCCTATCCCACCCTCTCCTCTCCCATCCCCTACTCTCTCTCTCCCTCCAATGCCCTACTCTCTCTCTCTCTCTCTCTCTCTCTCTCCCTCTCTCCCCCCTAGTCCCCTCTCCCCTATCCCACCCTCTCCCATCCTATACTCCCTCTTGTTAGATTGTGGTGACTAATCAAGAAAGTATTGTACATACTTCATAATTAGTGGGGTTTGGGTACTATTTTCCAATCATTTTTGTACTATTCGCCATTCATAGATTTTCCACTAAAGTTATGGCTAATTATGGCTGACATGTTATAACCCTAAAGTGGTTTAATACTTGTATAAAAGGGTTTAGGGTTGGGTATTTTTCATTATGTTGTGATGCAAAATTGGTTCTTGTGGCAGTATTGAGCTGTAACGGATTACAGATTGTAATCAGGTTGTAATCACTGGATTGTAATAAGATCGGACTTACTATTTGGTGGATGTAGCCCATGGATTGGGTGAACCATGTTAAATCTTGGTGCCTTGTGTTCATTTCTATGTGATCTATTATTTTATGTTATTGGTTATATTTGCATGTAGTTTTTATTTCTGTCTATGGTTTATCCTAACAAGTGGTATCAGAGCAAGGTTGTCTTTCAGTTATTCTCTATAGGAAAGTCTCATAGTTGAGTGGGAGTGATGGCAGATGAGGGTAAGATAAGGGTTTACAGGTTTAATGGGCAGAACTTCTAGTTATGGAAGATGCAAATGGGAGACTATCTATATCAAAAGGATTTATGGAAGTTGTTGGAAGGCAAAGCCAAGAATTAGGGAACTATGTCAGAGCTGAATGGGATCTTTTGGATAGAAAGGCACTCAGAAACATTCAATTATGCTTGGCACCATTGGTGTCATTTAATATTACATAAGCAAAGATGATAGAAGATTTCATGAAAACCTTAGCAACACTGTATGAAAAGCCCTCCGCTTCAAACAAGGTATTTCTCATGAAGCATTTATTTAATATGAAAATGGCAGAAGGTGGATCTATTGTAGATCATCTAAATGGGTTTAATACTATTACTAGTTAGTTATCTTCTGTGAGTATCAATTTTGATGAAGAAATTAGGGCTCTTTTGATTTTGTGTTCTTTTCCTAAAAGCTAGAATGGCTTGATAATGACGGTGAGTAATTCTGTTCCTGGATCTAATACCCTAAAATATGACAATGTGATCAGTGTTGTTTTGAGTGAGAAAATTCATATTAAATCCTTAGGTGGATCTACATCAGGAAGTGCTTTGAATGTACAAAGTAGGGGCAAAATGACTGAAAGAGGAAGTAACTCTAGAAATCGTGAGAAATCAAGAGGAAAGTCAAAGGGGAGGAGGTCTCAATTGAGAGGACCAAATGATTGCTGGTACTATGGGAAACCAGGGCACAAAAAGAAAGATTGCTGGAATCGAAAGAAAAATGAAGGAGATAAATCAGATGGAGACAAGGAGGCAAATGTAGTAAGTAACAAATCCAAAGAGGATGCTTTGCTTTTTTCTTTAGAGAGTGTTGATGATGCATGGGTTTTAGATTCTGGTACTTCATTTCATGCTACACCTCATAGAGGTTATTTCATTGATTATGTCCAAGGGGATTTTGGGCTTGTTTATTTGGGGCATAATGAACCCTGTCAGATTGTTGGAAAGGGAAAAATTAAGATTAAGTTGCAGAATGGGAATCATTGGCTACTACATGAGGTAAGACATGTTCCAAGGCTGAGTAGAAATTTAATTTCAGCAAGGCAACTCGGTGATGAGGGTTGTGTAGTTACTTTTAATGATACAAATTGGAAGGTTTCAAAAGGTTCCCTTGTAGTAGCAAAAGGTGTGAAAGTAGGCACCTTATATCTTTGTGCAGGTCATATTGTTCCTACTACTTTGATTGTTTCAGAGAAAAATGAATGTTTAGGAACAATTGCTGTAGTTGAGCAGGGAGAACAAATAGCTATTGTAGATTCTGATACAACACTGTGGCACAATAGACTTGGGCATATGAGTGAGAAAGGTATGAAAGTAATTCATTCAAAGAAATTTTTACCAAGTTTAAAATGTGTTAATATGGATTTTTGTGAAAGTTGTGTGTATGGAAAACAAAAGAGAGTGAGTTTTGTAAAGACTTGGAAGGAAAACAAAAAGGAGAAATTAGAGTTTGTGCATATAGATGTATGGGGTCCAGCTTAGGTATCTTCCCTTGGTGGCTCTCATTATTATGTTACAATTATTGATGATGCAACTAGAAAAGTATGGGTTTATTTCCTTAGACAAAAATCTAATTTATTTCAAATTTTTAAGAAATGGAAATGCTTGGTTGAAAATGAGACTGGTAAGAAATTAAAATGTCTCAAATCTGATAATGGTGGTGAGTATTGTAGTTATGAATTTGAAGATTATTTCTCCACTAATGGTATTCATAGACAAAAAACTATTCCAAGGACTCCACAGGAAAATGGAGTGGCTAAATGCATGAACATGACTATAATGGAGTGTGCAAGGAGCATGAGGTTGCATGCTGGGTTGCCCTTACACATGTGGGTGGAGGTTGTCAATACTATAGTATATTTGATTAATAGAGGTCCCTCTACTCCTTTGGGCTGTGGTATTCCAAAGGAACCATGGATTGGTAAGAAGGTGAGTTATTCTTTTCTCAAGACCTTCGATTGTGAAGCTTTTTGTCATATAGACTCTAAAAATAGAACCAATCTAGAAGCTAAATCAAAGAAATGTGTTTTTGCTGGATATGGCATTAATGAATCTGGTTATAGGCTTTGGGATTTTGAAAATCTTAAAATTGTTAGAAGTCAGGATATCATATTCAATGACAAAGTGTTGTACAAAGATCTGTTGCAACAACATGAGAAGATCATTATGTAGCGCTAGATGACACTCCAAAAGTTGATGTTCTAGCCATTCCTCATGATGTGAAACAACTGCAACAACAAATACCACATACACCAGTGAATGTTAGACGGTCAATGAGACAAATTAGACCTCCACATAGATTTTCTCTCTCTTTGTCTTCTATTTTACTTACTAATGCTGGTGAACCTGAAAGTTATGATGAAGCTGTGTAGGTGGATACTAAGATTGAGTGGGAGTCTGCAATGAAAGATGAAATGGATTCTTTGCTACAAAATAAGACATGGGATCTATGCAAGTTGCTTGTAGGTAAAAAGGCTTTACATAATAAGTGGGTTTATAGGTTGAAAGAAGAGGAAGGAGGTAAGAAAAGATTTAAGGCTAGGTTAGTTGTAAAAGGATTTGCACAGAAAAAGGGAATTGATTTTGATGAGATATTTTCTCCTGTTGTTAAAATGACTTCTATCCGTACTGTTTTAAGTCTTGTGGCTATGAAAGATTTGCATTTAGAGCAGTTGGATGTTAAAATATCCTTTCTTCATGCTGATTTGGATGAAGAAATATATATGGCCCAGCCACGAGGATTTGAGGTCAAAGGTAAGGAGAACTTAGTGTGCAAATTGAAGAAAAGTTTATATGGCTTGAAGTAAGCACCTCGGCAATCGTATCTGAAATTTGACAGGATTATGCATGAGCATGGCTATAACACGTGTCATTCAGATTATTGTGCTTATTTTAAGAGGTTGGATGATGATAGCTAGATTATTTTATGTATATGTTGATAATATGCTTGTAGTTGGGTCTAACACAGATCTTATTAAGGGGCTAAAATGCTAGTTAGCACATGGATTTGCTATGAAGGATTTGGGGGCAGCAAAACAAATCTTTGGTATGAAGATTTATAGAGAGAGGAAGAACAGAACATTAATGCTATCTCAAGCTGATTATGTTGAGAAGGTGTTGCAACGTTTCTCTATGAAGAATGCTAAAGCTATCAGCACACCTTTACCTGGTCATTTGAAATTGACTAAGGAGATGTCTCCCAAGACACAGGAAGAGGAGAAAAAGATGTCCAAGGTACCCTATGCTTCAGCTATAGGAAGCTTGATGTATGCTATGGTATGCACTAGGCCAGATATTGAACATGCATTGGGAGTCATTAGTAGGTATATGAGTCATCCAGGATTTGAGCATTGGAATGTTCTAAAGTGGATTCTCTAATATTTGAGAGGAACATCCAATAAGTGTTTACACTTTGGGGGCTCTACTACTGATTTCCAGGGCTATGTTGACTCAGATTTGGCAGGGGATATTGATACTAGGCAGAGTACTACAGGTTATGGCTTTACTATTGGTGGGGCAGCTATGAGCTAGGTTTCTAGGTTACAAAAGATTAATGCTCTATCCACTATAGAGGCAGAGTATGTTGCTGCTAGAGAGGTAGCCAAGGAGATGATATGGCTTCAATTCTTCTTGGAAGAATTGGGACATCCTCAGAAGGATAATTATTTGTTTATAGATAGTCAAAGTGCCATTCATCTTGCTAAGAATTCAGCTCTACATTCTAAGACCAAACACATACAATTGCGGTACCATTTTATTCGGTTAGTTTTGGAGGATGGAGAGTTAAAGCTGGAGAAGATACATACCAATGAAAATCTAGCAGATATGTTGACAAAGGTTGTAACAATGGAGAAGCTAAACTCCTCTTTGGCTTTGATTGGTCTTTTAGACTGAACATGAATAAAATAATAGCAGTGTCTAGGGTGGTTTGATCTAGTGGGAGCTCCATGTGGTAGTGGTATTGCTACAAGATCAGTCTCCAAGTGGGAGATTGTTGTTTAGTGTGGAGCCTGATTAGTCCCCAAGTGGGAGATTGTTAAATTGTGGTGACTGATCAGGAAAGTACTATACATACTTCATAATTAGTGAGGTTTAGGTACTATTCTCCAATCATTTTGGTACTATTCGCCATTCATAGATTCACCAATAAAGTTATGGCTAATTATGGCCGACATGTTATAACCCTAAAGCAGTTTAATACTTGTATAAAAGGGTTTAGGGTTGGATATTTTTTATTATGTTGTGATGCAAAATTGGTTCTTGCAGCAGTATTGAGCTGTAAGGGATTATGGATTGTAATCAGCTTGTAATTACTAGATTGTAATAAGATCGAACTTGCTATTTGGTGGACGTAGCCTAGGGATTGGGTGAACCACATTAAATCTTGGTGCCTTGCATTCATTTCTGTGTGATCTATTATTTACTGTTATTGGTTATATTTGCATGTAGTTTTTATTTCTATCCATGGTTTATCCTAACACCTCTCTCTCTCCCTCTCCCTCCCTCTCCGTACTCTCTAACCCCTTACACTCTCTCTCCTATCTCACCCTCTACCATTCCCTACTCTCTCTCTATCTCTCTCTATATCTATTTCTCTCTCCCATAATATATAAAAAATCTATCTCACCCTATCCCACCCTCTCCCATCCATTACTCTCCTTCTTTCACCTATCCCATCCTCTGCCATACCCTACTCTCTCTCTCTCTCTCTCTCTCTCTCTCCCTACTCTCCCATCCACTACTCTCTCTCTCTCTCTCCCTTATCCCATTCTCCCCCATCCCATAGTCTCTCTCTCTCCCACCATCTCCCATGACCTACTCAATTTTTGCAATCCCCCATTCTCTCTCTATCTCTCTCTTCCATACCCTAGTCTCTCCCTCTCCCCCTCTTTCCCATCCCTTACTCTCTCTCTATCTCTCTCATCCCTCCCTATCCCTATTTTTCCATCACCTATTCTCTCTCTCGCTTTGTCACTCTCTCTCTCTCTCTCTCATGCCTTTCTCTCTCACATCAGATAGTCTCTCTCCTTATCCCACCATCTCCCATCACCTTATCTCTCTCTCCCTCCCTCTCCCTCTCTTAGTTTCTCTTCTATACCCTAATCTCTCTCTCTGCTACTATGTGAAATCCCTATCTCTCCCTATCCCACCCTCTCCCATCCCCTACTCTCCCTCTTTCCCCTATTACACACTTTCTCATCTATTAATCTCTCTCCCTCTCTCCCTCTCTCTCTCTCTCTCTCTCTCTCTCTCTCTCTCCTATATCATAATCTTTTTCTTTCTCTCTCTCTCTCTGCACTACTATGTGAAAGCTAGCCTATCTCTCCCTATCCAATCCTCTCCCATCCCCTACTCTCCCTCTTTCCACAATCCCATCCTCTCCCATTCCCTACTCTTTGTTTCTCTAAGACACACACACATCTCCTACTCTCTTGTTCTCTCTATCCCACCCTCCCCCATGCCCTACTCTCTCTCTCCTTATCAAACTCCCTCTCATCCCCTAGTCTCTCTCTCTCACCTCCCTATCCCACCCTTACTACCCCCTCTTTTTGTCATCCCACAATCTCTCTCTTTTTCTCTACCATCCCCTAATCTCTCTTTTTCTCTCTAACTTACCCTCTCCCATCCCCTTCTCTCTCTCTCTCACACACACATACAAAAAAATCCCCTACTCTCTCTCTATCCCACCCTCTCCCATTCCCTACTATCTCTCTATCTCTCTCCCTTGACTATCTCATCCCCTATTCTCTCTCTCACCCTCTTTGATATGGTAGTCTCTCTCCTTCTCTGCCATCACCTAATCTCTCTCTCCATCGCTTATCTCCTTGCTTTGTATCTCTCTCTTTATATGTGAAATCTCTCTCTCCCCTACTATGTGAAAAATATATCTCTTCCTATCACACCCACTCCCATCACCTAACCTCTCTCTCATATCCTACACTCTCCCATGTCCTAGTCCATCTCTCTCTCTACACTTTCCCATCCACTACCCTCCCTTATCCCCTACTCTCTCTCCCTCTCTCTCTTCCTCTCACTCTTGCCATCTCTCTCTCCCTCCCTCCCTCCCTCCCTCTCCCTCCCTCTCCCTCCTTCTCCTATCCTCTACTCTCTCTCTCCAACCCTCTCCTATTTCCTAGTCTCTATCTCCCTTTTTATCACCCCCTACTATCTCTCTCCCCCAATGTAAAATCTCTCCCTCTCCTCTACTAGGTGAAAATCTATCTCTCCCTATCATATCCTACCCCATCACCTAGTCTCTCTCACCCTATCCTACCCTCTCCCATCCCCTAGTCTCTCTCTCTCTCTCTCTCTATATATATATATATATATATATATATATATATATATATATATATATGTCCCCCTCTCCCACTCTCTCTCCCATATACCATCCTCTTCCATTCCCTAGTCTCTCTCTCTCCCTATCTATCTCTCTCTTCCTCCCCACTCTCCCATCCTCTAATCTATCTGTCTCCCCTATCCAACCGTCTCCCATCCCCTATTCTCTCTTTATCTCTCTCCCCCTCTCTCCCTCTCTCCCTTCCTCCCTCTCCCTCCCTCTTCCACCCCCTACACACTCTCTCTCTCCTATCCTACTCTCTCCCATCCCCTACTCTCCTTCTTTCACCTATCACACCCTCTATCATACCATAGTCCATCTCTCTCTCTACTCTCCAATCCCATACTCTTTATCTCCCCAATCCCATACTCTCGCATCTCTCTCTCTCTCCCTCTCCCACCATATCTAATCCCCTACTCACCTTCTATCATCCCCCATTCTCTACCTATATTTCTCTCTTTAGCCACCCTCTCCCATATTGTAGTCTTTCTCCCTCCCTCTCTTTCAACATCTCTCTTTCACATACGCACAAATCCCCTACTATCTCTCTCCATATCTCTTTCTCCCACTATCTCATCACCTAGTCTCTCTCTCTTTCTCCCTCTTTGCCATCTTCTACTCTCTCCCCCTCTCTCACCGTCTTACTCTATCTCTCCTTATCAGACCCTCTCCCATCACCTACTCTCTCTCTCTCGCCTATCCTACCCTCTCCCATCCCCTTCTCTCTCTCTGTCTGTCTCTCTCTCTCTCTCTCTCTCCCTCTCCCTCTCTCTCTCCCCCTAGTCTCTGTCTCTTCCCTATCCAACCCTCTCTGATCCCCTACTCTCTCTCCAACTCCCTACTCTCTCTCTCTCATCTCTCTCTCTCCAACCCCCTATTCTCTCACTCTCCCCTATCCCACCCTCTCTCATCCCCTATTCTCTCTCTATTCCCTATTCTACCCTCTCCTATCCCCTACTCTCTCTCTTTCTCTCTCTCTCTCTCTCTCTCTCTCTCTCCCTATTTTCCCATCCCCTACACTCTGTCACTCTCCCCTATCCCACCCTCTCCCATCCTCTACTCTCTCTCTCTCATCCACCACTCTCTCTCTAACCCCCTACTCTCTTTCTTCCCTATTCTATCCATTCCCATCTTCTAGTGTCTCTCTCTCTCCCTCTGCCTACACTCCCACCCCCTACATTCTCTCCCCCATCTCTCTCTCTCTCTCTCTCTCTCTCTCTCTCTCTCTCTCTCTCTCTCTCTCCCTCCCTCCCCCAATATATGAAAAAAAAATCTCCCTATTCCACCATCTACCATCTCCTACTCTTCTTCTTTCACCATCCCACCCTCTCCCATATCCTAGTCTCTCTCTAGCTCTCTCTCCCCCTATCCCACCATCTCCTATCCTCTACTCACTTTCTCTCATTCCCCATTATCTCTATCCCTCTCTTTCTCTCTCTTCTACCACCCTCTTCAATGCCCTAGTCTCTCCCTCTCTTCCTCTCTCCCATCCCCTACTCTCTTTCTCCTCCCTCCATCTCCCTATTCCTTGAACCCCTACTCTCTCTCTCTCTCACACACACATAAACACACATCCATTACTCTCTCTTTCCCATCTCATACTCTTTCTCCCTATCCCACCATCTCCCATCACCTTATCTCTCTCTCTCTCTCTCTCTCTCTCTCTCTCTCTCTCTCTCTCTCTCTCTCTCTCTCTCTCTCTCTCTCTCTCCAACCCCCTACTCTCTTTCTCTCTATCTCTCTCCTTGATGTAGAGTGCATAATAATGAAGCACAATACTAGGCCAATTCCAAATCAGCAATTCAAAATGTTTCAAGGTTTGAACTTATGGCTTTTTCTTTTCCTATAAGTATCTATCACTCCTATGAAACACAATGAAAGGTTTCAAGGATTTGGAAAACACAAGTAAGACACAAGCAATTTGAATCCAAAATAAATCTTAAGCGAAAATTTCCTTGAATTCGATGAAATATTGATTTTATGATTATAAGCCTTACAACTCTCAACAAGGGATAGAAATCACTTAATCTTCACCCAACAACACCAAATCAAACACTAGTTACACTTCTAACAACCAACAACACAATTCACAAGAATAGATCTAGAATCCTATTAGGCCTTCAAACTCTAATTTTTGCCAATAACTCTAAAATCTTCCCAAGGACTTGATGAAAAAATTACAGTTTCAACCACCATTTCCATGTTCTTTCAAACTCCAAAGTTGAAGAGTCTAACCCCACTCCAACATATCATAACCACAACCAAGTCCACATGCCTAATTAGCTAGCTTGAGCTTGGGTTTCAAAGTAAATGTTTAAGAATGGGTGCATAGGATCTTAACTCCATCTCTAGAATATTCTAGTAGTTCAAATAATGGAACTTTTTTCAATCACCAAGTCTCCAAAGTTACTCCATCTTTCTAATTTGTCCAATTTCTTCAAAACGAGGTAAAATACATATAAATATTTAACCTAGGGCTTGCTCCCAAAATTTTTTACCTTCAACTCCTATCTCAAATCTTATAAAATCCTACAATATGCATCCCTAACTTGCTCCATGCTAATGGAGAAGAAATTCCACTAGTGTATTAACAAGTTAGGACCATTTCAATGCCCAAACCCTAGAATTGAGTGTTTCTCAAACTAGCAGGTTAAAGAATTTGATATCTTTTGAAAGAGAACAGATAGGGACCTCAAACCACTACCAAAAATCCTTAAAGAAATATCATAAAATTTTTAACACACAAAGTTCATCCTTCAATCCTCGGATTCCATACTGAACTTGCAAAAATAGGAAAATTGCAATGAAACAACAAATTTTTATTAGTTTTAGAGAAAGATTACATTTGGATCTACTTCATTGATCCATCTTCAAATTTCATAAGCATATATAGGTCATTTCCAACTACTTTACCCAACCACTAGATAGTTTGGACCATTCAGCTACTAAAACAAAAAGTTGCTTAGCAAAATTGCAAAAGTTGCTTGACAACTTTTGCAATTTTTGTGCTATAGCAAGAAATATTGCAAAACTTGTAAGACAAAGTTTCAATTGGATTTTATTGTCTCCTAGAACCTTATTAGGTTCCCAAACCTCTAGAAACACCCTAAAAATATAAAAATGAATGAAAATCACCCATGAGGACCAAATGATGCCCAAGGTTTATAGTCATACCAAGGTGTCTTGTGTCCTTTACAAGATGGGTGGGTCATAGGGAGATCATTAGATCTATCCCTACACCTTATTATAAAATTTAAATAAAAGATAGTTAGGTGCACTACACCACTCCCCCTATCCCAGCATTGCCCATACCCTACTCACTCTCTCTCATCCTTGATTCTCTTTGTCTCTCTCTTCTACCATCATCTTCCATACTCTAGTCTCTCCCTCTCTTCCTCTTTCCCATCCCCTACTCTCTCTCTCTCTATCTCTCTCTTTGTCTCTCTCCTCCCTCCATATCCCTTACTCTATCTCTCCCATCTCATACTCCCTCTCCCTATCCCACCATCTCCCATCATCTTCTCTCCCTCCCCCTCTCTCTCCCTCTCTCTCTATCTCTCTCTCTCTCTCCCTCCAATACAGTAATCTCTCTTGCTCTACTTATCTCTCTCTCCAACCCCTACTCTCTCTCCCCCTAATCCCACCCTCTCCCATCCCCTACTCTCTCTCTCTCTCTCTCTCTCTCTCTCTCTCTCTCTCTCTCTCCCCCTCCCTCCCTCCCTCCCCCCTACTATATGAAAAATCTATCTCCCTATCCCACCCTCTACCATCCCATACTCTCCTTCTTTAGCTATCTCCCTCTCTCCCTAATCTCCCATTCCCTACTCTCTCTCCCCTATTTGACCCTCTCCCAACCCCTACTCTCTCTTCCCTATCCCACCCCCCTCTCTCTCCCTCTCCCCCTCCCTCTCTCCCTCCCTCCCTCCCTCCTTCCATTTCCCTCCCTTTCTCCCACCCTCTCCCTATGTATCCACCTCTATTATCTCTATCTCCTCCTCTCTCCCTTTCTCCCTCCCTCTCCCTAAAATTTCATCCTCTACTCTCTTTCTCCACTCTCACATCCCCTACTCTCTCTCTTTGCTCTCCCTATCTCTCCAAACACCTACTCTCTCTCTTCCCAAACCTACCTACTCCCATTCCATAGTCTCTCTCTCCCTCTCTTCCCCCTCTCCCTAATCTCCCACCTTCTACACTCTCTCTATTTAATCCCACCCTCTCCCTTCCCCTACTCTCTTTCTTTAACCTATCCTACCCTCTCCCATACCCTAGTTTCTCTCTCCCCCCTTTCTCTACCTCTCTCTTGCTCTCTCTCTTTCTACGCATAGATCCCCTATCCTACCCTCTCCTATCCCCTAGTCTCTCTCTATCTCTCCCACCATCTCCCATACCTTATTCACTTTCTCTCATCCCTATTCTCTATCTATCTATCTCTCTTCTGCGAATCTCTCTTGTACCCTAGTCTCTCCCACTCTCCCATCCCCTACTCTCTCTATCTCTCTTACTCACTCTCTTTCTCTCACACACACATCCCCTACTCTCTCTATCCCACCATCTCCCATTCCTTACTCTCTCTCAATCTCTCCTCCTCTCTCTCTCTTATCCCCTAACCTCTATCCCTACTACTCCATCCCCTAATCTCTGTCTATCTCTCTCATTCTCTCTCTCTCTCTCTCTCTCTCTCTTTCTCACTCACTCACTCTCTCTACCTATCCCACTATTCTCTCCCATCCTCTGCTCTCTCTCTCTCTCTCTCTCCATAATCTATCCCCTATCCCATGTTCTAGTATCCCCTACTCTTTCTCCTTCACCCTCCCTTACCCTCCCTCTACCTACTACCCCAACCACTACACTCTCTCTCTCCTCTCCCATCCCCTACTATCTCTCTTTATCTCTCTCATGCTAATCTCCTATCCCCTACTCTCTCTCTACCCTATTCCACCCTCTTCCATCCCCTACTCTCCCACTCTCTCTCTCATTGCCCCCATCTCCCTAATCTCCCACCCCCTACTCTCTCTATCTCCTCTATCCTAAGCTCTCACATCCCCACTCTCTCTTGTTACTACTCACCCATCCCCTACTCTCTCACCCCTAACCCACCCCCTCCTATCCCCTATTCTCTCTCCTTCTCTATCATCCCCTACTCTCTCCCTCTCCCTCTCCCATCCCCCTAATCTATCTCTCTCTCCCCCTAATATGTGAAAAACTATATCTCGCTATCACACCATCTCCCATGTCCTACTCTCTCTCTCTCTCTCTCTCTCTCTCTCTCTCTCTCTCTCTCTCCCCCCCCCCCCATACTATGTTCTTCTATCCCCTAGTCTGTCTCTCTCTCCTTACATTTTAATCCCCTAATCTCTCACTCTCCCCTATAGCATCCTCTCCCATACCCTACTCTATCTCACTCTCTCTAACCACATACTCTCTCACTCTCCTCTCTCTCTCTTCCCTATCCTCTTGGATCCTGTCCACTAATCTCTCTCTCTCTCCCCCCTCCTTCCCCCTCCCTCTCCCTACTCTCTGACCCCCTACACTCTCTCTCCTATCCCACCCACTACCATTCTCTCTCTCTCTCTCTCTCTCTCTCTCTCTCTCTCTCTCTCTCTCTCTCTCTCTCTCTCTCATATATGAAAAATCTCTCTCCCTATCCCAATCTCTCCTATCCCCTACTCTCCTTCTTTGGTGTAGAAGCACATAAAGTACAAGAACATGAGAAAGTTAATATTTCTTATTTGAGATATTTAAATTCATTTCAAGTCATTTATGTGTATTTAAGTCAAGTTGTAAAGGCTATGAAGTCATTTTGTCATAAATTGTAAAAGTTGTCAATTTTCCCTAGTTGTCCTAGTAAGGTCATGAATTGGTCAAGAGGTCAAAATATGTTTGTAAATCCAAAAAAGGATAAAAATATTGTAAATGGTGATTAATATTCAATCATGAAATGTTTTTAAGGTTGGTACAAAGTTGTGAGGTCAAAATTTCTAAAATTTAAAAATTGCTTAAATGTTGCAACTTTAAAACTTTGCAAAAAGTGCAAAAAAGGGTTAAAGAATGTAACAAGTTGGTTCAAAAGTTGATTAGGAAGTTATCAACTATAAAAGTTCATATAAAATAATTGTAACAGTCATTAAAAATCAATTAATTAGAATAAGGAGAAGAAAAAATCATTTTGGAGAATTTTGGTGTCTTCAACTATTGCTATTTTGATTGGTATTTGTAGATTTGTGTGGGTTCCATGCCTTTTATGACCATTAACAGCCTAAAAAACCTATATAATCTATATTTTTAGATATTGGTATGAGTTATGATTATTCTCTCTTCATTTTGGATTGATTTCATTTAGTTTTGAGGAAGTTATGATCATTTTGGTGAAAGTGGATATTTGCAAATTTGAGATTCCCTAAATATAGTAATGTTGTAGCATGTGGTATAGACATATTTTGGAGGCTTGGGACCTATAATAATATTCATTGGAAATAAGTGTGAGTTATCTTTCATTTACAATTGGTTTGAATCATTTATATACATATTTGTAAAAGTTATGAAGATTTAAGTGAAAACTAGTTTTTAAATGCCTTCAATGGTGTTGCTAGAAATGATTTGATCTTATAGAATGATTTATGTATTGGATAAACTAAAGGCTTAAAAATTTGGAATGTAGACTCACAAATGGACAATATGGAAAGTTTTTTGGGTTATTTGTATTTTTTTTTGAGAAATATATTTGATGCCCCAAGCGGGGTTACTAGTTTTGTTTCTAGTTTATGACAGAGAAAATGGGTCTAAGTACAGAGAGTATAAATCACAATTTTTATTTTTTTTTGGCTCATGTTTGGATGTTTCTTATAATTCATAATTTTAAACAATTTCACAAAATATTTTGGGAAGAAACATTATTGATTAAAATTTATGAATAAAGGAATCAGATATAGAAATTAGGATATGTAAATGGAGAAGAATTGTTGTTTTTATATTAAAACATGTTGTGTTTCGCCTCATGAGATCCATGTATATAATGGAATTATCTAATATATTTTGAAGCTATTAGAATGGTTCTTACTGATTGGTTGATTTGTAAGATGCTTTGCATCAAATTGGTATCAAAGCTTGAAGATCTTGAGTGTGTGGGTAGAGCACGAAGGGAGGAAATCAACACCAAGACCTTAAAGATTTGGTATTTGTTTTGTTGATGAGTTTTGGTTGCAGGGTTCTTATCCATCAAATTTGTAGTAAGAAAGTGTATTTGTGGAAGAACTAAGAAGGGGTCTTAATATTTTCTCCATCAAGATGAAGCTGGGTAGAACATGTAAAGAGAGAAACCACTAAGAAAGCATGATAGTGCATCTTCTAGGATCTTGGATGGGTAAGATGGAAATAGTGATACATAGTGCAATAGTGGAAGGTTTAGTCTAAGTGCCAATACTCTCAAATCACAAAGTATGAAATAATGACTTCAAAGTGCTTCAATCACCCTTTTTTGACTACACCACACCATTATCAACCTCAAAGGAAAACAATCCAGTCTTCAAACACACTTTTCCAAATTCAATGTAAGTCTCACCAACCTATTCCCAAATATGGCTACAAGGACTAAAATTGAGAAGTTGCTATATCTACCATAGCCACACATCCAATACCTAATCTAAGGGTGGAAATGAGAAGTGTTTGACAACCATAAAAATATCCCACAAGACTAAGTTCTTATCTACTCCAACACTCCACTAATATGCCTAAGTACACATACCTAATAGGGCCCTTTAGGCTTGGTTTTCAAAGGAGGACAAATGAAATGGGTACATAGACAAGAAATAAGTCATTAGGCCTCTAAGGGTTAATCATTATACTACCAATCCACCTTTTATTTGACTACTTTCCTTCACTTATAATTCCAACAATCAAATTTCTTCAAATTTAGACCAAATACATACAAGTATTTGGCCTAGGGCTTGCAAGAAAAATAAGCTCCATTTGGCCTTTCAACCCCTGCTTCTAGAATATGAAAGTACATTCCTAGAGCTTCCATTTTCATTGGGTTTTGTGTCATTTTAACCATATAGTCATGATCTATATGCCCATTTGCACAAAACCTTGCTAAACCTAGGGTTTCTAGGTAGTTTGGAAAGAAAATGCAATAACATTTGATAAGAATCACTAAATGAGATCAAATCAAGTGCATTATATAGGGAACTCAAGAAAGTTTATCTTTGGACCATTAAATGACCATTCCCAATCCATACAACATGTGAGGAATTAAAGAAAATTTGAGCCAAAAGACCAATAAACTTTATTGATATCAGCAAATTTTCATACATCAAACAACCTATTTTGTTGGGAAGGTTGGATCACACATTCATAGACATGTTTGACTAATAAAATACCTAGGGAATAGTTGTAATCAGCTCAAACTCCCTTATTAGCATTTTTACAATTTTTAAGCAAAGTTGCTTAGCAACTTTTTAAAGTTGCATAACAACTTTTTGTTGGATTAGAAATTTTTATTAAAAATAATTACCTAGATCCTCTAGACTATCGTAGGACCTCTATTAACTTCATTTAACCTATTTCCTAACTATTAAATTCCCTATAGACCTTGAAGACTCAAGGTTTATAAAATTACCAAATGAGCCTCAAGCCTTTACAAATGGGCTTATAACAATATAAAACTATTCTTATTTTTCTACAACCTTTTTGTCTTCCTCATGAGTCCTTTAGGAAGGTGGAGTAGTGTAGGATCCTTGAAGTTCCTTGTGGAATGCCTTGTGATGCCTTTGAGTGCCCTACACCATGCCACCCTCCTCTAAAGAACTCAATTCCCTTGAGTTAGGATTGCATCAAGATGATAACCTACTCTTTCAATGTCTTCTTGACTCATCCATGTTGCATCTTCAGTTGGTGCATTTTTCCATTTGACCAAATATGAGTAATAGGTACCCCTCCTAGTTTGATTTGAAAACCTCTTGTCTAATATGCATTCTATTTGTGGTTTGGTTGTCTTTGGTAACTGAGTTACATGTGCATTATTAGATTGACCTATTCATGCATCAAAATCATTAGTAGGAGGCTTATAAGCATAAAGATAAAAAACATTAAAGATGGGAGAAGGTCCTATATCAGGTAGAAGGTCTATTTTATAGTCACTATTGCCACATTTCTTTAGAATCTTGAAAGGGCCTACTTTCTTCATCATGCATTTTGTATATTGACCCTTTGGCAGCCTCTCCTTTTTAAGGTGTATCATAACCATGACTCCCACCTTAAATTTCAAATCTCTTTTTTTGTATTTTGCTACTATATGCTAAAATCTATCCCTTGGTCATGAATGTCTTTCATGACTTGGGTGAAGTCTTCTACCTATGCACTCTTCCTTTCCATGCCATTGATATTTCTAAGTTCCAAAACTCCTCTTGGGTGGCTTCCATAGATAATTTGAAAGGGAGTCATACTAGTACTTCTATTTGAGGAATCATTATAGGAGTATTCTTCATGTGGAAGGACTATATCCCATGATCCTCCATGTTGCTAAGTCAAACACATTAACAAGTTTCCTAGGGACCTATCTATAACTTGAGTTTTCCCATCAAATTGTGAGTGATAGGCAGATGAAAAGTTCAAATTGGTTCCTAGCCTTTTCCATAGTATTCTCCAAAAATGTCCTAGGAAATTAGGATCCCTATTAGACACAATAGACATAGGTAGGCCATGCAATCTAACTACTTCTTTAAAGAACAACCCTACTATATGAGATGCATCATGTGTTTTCCTACAAGGAATAAAGTGGGCCATCTTTGAGAATCGGTCAACTACTAAAAAAGTTATTATTTCTTGTCTTGGTTCTTGGAAGGCCTAGTACAAAATCCATGTTGATGGAATCATAAGGCTTGCAAGGTATTAACAAAGGATTTTATAGTCCTGCATTAGAATTATTCCCTTTTTCTTTTTGAGAAATTTGACAACTATCTACAAACTCCCTAACATCTAATTGCATTTTAGGCCAATGATAAAATCTATTTACCTATTCAAGGGTCTTATTTATTCCAAAGTTCCTTGACATGCTTCCATAATGCTTTTCTTTGATGATTTTCTCTCTACAAGATCCCATTAGCACATAAATCTTCCCTCCTTTAAACAAAAGTCCCTTTTGAATTAGGTACTCTACAAATTTAGTATGGTATTTTTCCTCCATTTTTTGGCATGTTTGATATATCTCCTTGAAATCTTCATATTCAGCATACATATCCTTCATAACCAAAATATCCACACTTTCAAGTTCAATATTTTGAACCATAAGATGCCTCCTACTATGGACATCTTCCACCTTGTTTACTATCCCCTTTTTGTGCTTAATTGAAAAGGTATATACCTAAATGAATTCCATCCATTTAATATGCATTTGACTGAATTTATCCTATCTATTCAAGAAACTTAAAGCCAAATTATCAGTAAACACAATGAATTATTTTGGCAGTAAATAGTGTCTCCACCTTTTAAGTGATTTTACCATTGTATACAATTCAAGGTCATAGACTAAATATTTTTGTTTTGCCTCATTTAGTTTCTCACTAAAAAAGGCCACAAGCCTACCTTCCTAACTCAAGACTCTCTGTATGGCTTTAGTACTGGCATCACATTCCATTATGAATATCTTGTTGAAATCAGGGAATCTTAGGATGGGTGCTTGTGCTATCTTTTGTTTAAGTATCTCAAATGCTTTTGCTACTTCCTTGGTCCAAACAAATTGAAATTTTCTCCCTCCTTTTATAATGTCTATTATAGGTACACATACCCCACTAATTTTTTTAACAAATTTTCTATAGAAGTTACAAAGTCCATGGAAACTCTTGACCTCTAATAGATTCTTTGGAGGTGACCAATTAAGAATGGATTCTATTTTGGATGGATCCATTTTAAGACAGCCCCTAGAAATGACAAAACCCAAAAATATGAGTTCTTCTTTCATGAAAGTGCACTTTTCAAGATTTATCTTGAGTCCTTCCTTGTGTAACCTCTTTAAGACTTGGTCTATGTGTCTTAACTGTTCTTCTTTGTCTTTAATAAAGATTAGGATTTCATCAAGATAGAAAACCACAAATTCTTTTAGAAAGTGCTTGAGGACCTCATTCATGAGCCTCATAAAGGTACTAGGTGCATTTGATAGCCCAAATGGCCTTACAAGCCATTCATAAAGATCCTCTGTGGCTTTAAAGGTTGTTTTCCATTCATCCCCCTCTCTTATCCTGATTTGATGGTATCCACTTTTGAAGTCCACCTTAGAGTAATAGTTTACTACATCCAGGCAATCCAAAAGGTTTTCCATTCTTGGCATTGGGTATCTATATCTAATAGTAATCTTGTTGATTGCAGTAGAGTCTATACAAAGTCTCCAAGTGCCTTCCTTTTTGGGTACTAGGAGTGTAGGAACAACACTAGGACTTACACTCTTTCTAATTAGCCCTTTAGACAAAAAGTCTTCAATCTGCCTTGCAATTTCTACATTTTGTTCTAGGGTTAGTTTGTATCTAGCCTTATTAGGCAATTTTGCACCAGGAATAAGGTTAATACAATGGATAACTTCCCTTTTAGGTGGCAAGGATGTTGGAATACTATCTGCAACTATCCCATGATACTTTTTTAGAAGAGCCCTAACCTCCTTAGCACCAACATCTTCCCACCATTGTCCCTTCTTGGGTTTGTCTTTAGGTTTCAGTAAAATCTCCTTTTTAGGCCTTATTATTATGGAAAAATGTGGGGTATCCTTCTCCCATACCAAGTAAACATTTCTAACTACATGGTATAATTTATGCCTCCTTTTCTTATAGTATATACATTGGTTTCCCCATCATGATTGTCTTTAACATCATATTGCCATGGTCTCTCTAGTAGGAGGTGGCAAGCACCCATATCTATGACATGACAAAGGATTTTGTCTACATACTCTCCTAGGGTGAATTTTATCTATACTTGTTCATTGATAAGGGTTTGCTTCACTTTAGTAAGCCAAGATGTTTTATAAGGATAAGGATGTGTTATCTTTTGCAATTTTAATTTATCAACCATCTCCCTAATACTATATTGTCTGTTGATCCAAAATCCAAAATTAGTTTACATACCTTGCCTTTAACTTTGCAAGTTGTTTGAAATAGGGATTTCCTTTATGGTGGTTCTATGGGGTTGGACACCTTAAAGAGTGTTCTTTGCAGCATTTGGCATGCACCAGTTTCATGATCTGCAAGTCTAGAAGAAGTGGAATTATAGGAGGATATGGTTTGACCATCTTCTTGTTCTTGCAGTAATTGGACTCTCCTATCTTCCTACCTAGGATTGTCTCCAAGATTTTGAGGGCATATAAAGGACTAATGTCCTATCTGATTGCATGCAAAACACTTTCTAGTAAACACAATGCTTCTCCTTCCTCTACCATTTCACCCTCTTCTACTATTTTTAGGCCTCCTTCCTCTAAAAGTACTCTTGCTACAGAACTCATTTTTAGTATTTTGGTTCTTTCCCTCTTTTTTGGAATGATTATTCTTCCCTTGAAAACTTCCTCCTCTTCCTCTAAAATTATTTCCTCTCCCTCTATTGAAACTAGATTCTCCTTTCCTATTTTTCTTTTCTTCAATCTTCAAGGCTATATTAAAATATTGATGCACTGAATCAATAGTAATGAGAGATAGTTCATCTTGAATGTTGTATTTCAAAACATTTGTATACTTTTCCAACATTTTTTTGTTTTTCTCATACATCTTTTCTTTAAGAGTCAAATTGTGAAACTCTTGGGTGTATGTGCTAATGTCCATATCACTTTTTTTGAGATTATGCAACTTTTGATGTATTAGGACCTCATAATCCTTAGGGATGAATTGATTCTTGATCTCTACCTTCATCCTCTTCCATGTGCTAATTTGATCCTTTCCCTCATCCTTTCTTTCACTTTGTAAAATGTTCCACCAACTAAGGGTAGGACCCTTAAGTTTTTCCTTTGCTAATTTGAACCTCTGACTTGCAAGGACCTAATCACATTCAAATTGGTTGTCTAATGCTTCCAACCAATTCATAAACTCATTTGGATTTAGTTTTCCATGAAAAGTAGGCAAGTATCCTCCTTTCACCCCTACTCTTTCCAAGGCTTGTAAGAGGGGTGTTTGATCCAATGGGATCTCCTCCTCATAGGGCTCCCTTTCAACTTCTTCTTCCTCTAACTCATCATTATCTCCCTTTGTCATCTTACCCTTGAATTTCTCCAATTCCTTTTTCATATTTCCATTCTCTTCCCTTATTGCTTTGCTCTTTGTCATCCGATCCTTTACAAGCTTGGCCAATTGAACATTTATAATCCTTAGAGGGATCTCCCTTTCTCCTTCTTCTCGTTTAGACATATTTCCTATATCTACACTCCTCAAGATCTAAACCACTCTGATACCACCTAATGTAGAGTGCAATAGTGGAAGGTCTAGTCTAAGTGCCAATACTCTCAAATCACCAAGTATGCAATAATGACTTCAAAGTGCTTCAATCAACCTTTTCTGACTGCACTACACCTTTATCAACCTCAAAGGACAACAATCTAGTCCTCAAACACACTTTTCCAACTTCAATGTAAGTCTTACCAACCTATTCCCAAATAATACAACATGGGCTTAAATTTAGAAGTTTCTATATCTAACACCCACAAATCCAATACCTGATCTAAGGGTGGAAATGAGAAGTGTTTGACAACCCTAACAATATCCACAAGCCCAAATTCTAATCTACTCCAGCACTCCACTAATCTGCCTAAGTACGCAGACCTAATAAGGCCCTTTAGACTTAGTTTTCAAAGGAGGACCAATGATATGAGTACATAGAAAAAAAATAAGTCTTCAAGCCTCTAAGGGGTAATTATTACACTACCAATCCACTTTTTATTTGACTACTTTCCTTCACTTATAACTCCAGCAATCAAATTTCTTCAAATTTAGACCAAATACATACAAATATTTGGCCTAGGGCTTGCAACCAAAAATAGCTTCCTTTGGCTTTTCAACTCCTACATCTAGAATATGAAAGTAAATTCCTAGGGCTTCCATTTTCATTGGGTTTTGTGCCATTTGAATTGTATAGTCATGATCTATATGCCCATTTGCACAAAACCTTGTTGAACCTAGGGTTTTTGGGTAGCTTCAAAAGAAAATGTAATAACTTTTGATAGGAATCACTAAATGAGATCAAACCAAGTGCATTAGATAGTGAACTTAACAAAGTTTCTCTTTAGACCATTAAACCAACATTCCTAATCTGTACATCATGTGGGGAATTGAAAATATAGTAGATTTGAGCAAAAAAACCAGTAAACTTTATTGATATCAAAAAAATTTCTTACATCAACCAACCTCTTCTATTGGGAAGGTTGGATCACACATTTATAGACATGTTTGACCAATCAACTACCTAGGGAATAGTTGCAATTAGGTCAAACTCCCTTATTAGCATTTTTACAAATTTTAAGCAAAGTTGCATAAGCAATTTTTATTGAAAATAGCTACCTAGAGCCACTAGACTATCTGAGGACCCCTATTAACTTTATTTAACCTATTTCCTTACTATTAAATTCCCTATAGTCCTTGAGGACTCAAGGTTTATAGAATTACCAAATGAGCCTCAAGTCTTTACAAATGGGTTCATAACAACATAAAACTAGTCCTATTTTTTTAAAACCTTATTGTCTTCCTTATGAGTCCTTAAGGAAGGTGGAGTAGTGTAGGATCCTTGAAGTGCCTTGTGCAATGCCTTGTGATGCCTTTGAGTGCCCTGCACCAAATAGGTTGGTAGTTTTGTAGCAGCAAGAGGAATGGTGGATTTATGGAACCTTTGTATGACAACCATTAATGCTCCACTGATAGGAGTATTTGAGAAGATGATTTTGAGGGCATTCATGTGTCCTGAAGGAAGATATGATGGTGATAGAGGTATGAAGAGGAAAATAAGTTGAGTGAAGAAAAATTTGAAGATTTTTGGTCTAATTTTTTGCACGTTATTGGTGCCATGTTTCCAAGAGACTTGGAAACTTTTCAAGGTTGGGAGTATGGTGTAGGAGAAAATAAAGTACAAGAACATGAAAAAGTTAAGATTCCTTATTTAAGATATTTAAATCCCATTTGAGACATTTATGTTGTATTTGAGCCAAGTTGTAAAGGCTATAAAGCTATTTTGTCATCAATTGTAAAAATTGTCGATTTTCCCTAGTTGTTCTAGCAAGGTCATGAATTGGTCAAGAGTTCAAAATATGTTTGTAAATCAAAGGAAGGATAAAAATATTGTAAATGGTGATTAATATTCCATCATGACATGTTTTTAAGGTTGGTACAAAGTTGTGAGGTCAAAATTTCTAGAATGTAAAAGTTACTTAAATGTTGAAACTTTAAAATTAGGGTTAAGAATGTAACATGTTGGTTCAAAAGTTTGTTAGGAAGTTCTCAACTATCAAAATTCCTATAAAAGAATTATAATGGTCATTCAAAATCAATTAATGAGAATAAGGAGAAGAAAGAATCATTTTGGAGAATTTTAGTGTCTTCAACTATTGCTATTTTGATTGGTGTTTTCAGATTTTTTTGGTTCTCTTTGGTTTGGAGTGATTTCATTTAGTTTTGAGGAAGTTATGAACATTTTTGGTGAAAGTGGGTGTTTGGAAATTGGAGACTCCCTGAATACAGTCATGTTGCAATATGTGGTACATATTCTTTTTGGAGACCCAAGACCTTTAATAATATTAATTGGAAAGATATATGAATTATATTTCATTTCCAATTGGTTTTAATCATTTATATATAGATTTGTAAAAGTTATGAAGATTTGAGTGAAAATTGGTTTTTAAATGCCTTCAATGGTGTTGCCAGAAAAGATTTGATCTTATAGAATGATTTATTTACTAGATAAACTAATGGATTATAGATTTGGAAAATAGATTCACAAGTGGATAATATGGAATTGGTTTAGGGTTATTTTGATTTGTTTGAGAAAGATATTTGATGCCCTGGGCAGGGTTACCAATTTTGTTTCTGGTTTATGACAAAGAAAATGGGTCTAAGTACAAAGACTATAATTTAAAATGTATTTATTATTTTTGGCTCATCTTTGGAGATGTTTTAGGAAAAATTTCATCAAATAGTTTTGGAAGAAATATTAAGGACTAAAAGTTATGAATAAAGGAATCAAAATATAGAAATCAAGATATGCAAATGAGAAGAGTTGTTGTTTTTATATTAAAACATATTGTGTTTTTCCTCATGAGATGCTTCTATATAATGAAACTATCTAATGGATTTTGAAGGGATCAGAATGGATTCTACTGATTGGTTAATTTTAAAGATGCTCTACATCATTCTTTCACCTATCCCACCCTCTTCAATACCCTAGTCTATCTCTCTCTCTCTCTCTCTCTCGTCTCTCTCTCTCTCTCTCTCTCTCTCTCTCTCTCTCTCTCTCTCTCTCCCATCCCCTACTCTCTCTCTCTCTCTCGCTCTCTTTCTCTCTCTCTCTCTCTCCACCCCACCATCTCCCATACCCTACTCACTTTATCTCATCCCCCATTCTCTCTTTGCCTCTCTCTCTCTCTCTCTCTCTCTCTCTCTCTCTCTCTCCTCTATCTCTCTCTTCCATACCCTAGCCTCTCCCTCTCTCCCATCCCCTATTATCTCTATCTCTTTCAAAATATCTCTCCTCCCTCCCTCTCCCTATTCTCCCACCCCTACTCTCTCTCTCTCTCTCTCTCTCTCGTCTCTCTCTCTCTCTATCTATCTATCTATCTATATATATCTCTCTTACACACAAATCTCTTACTCTCTACCACATAATACTCTCTCTCTCTCTCTCTCTCTCTCTCTCTCCTCTCTCTCTCTCTCTCCCCCCTATCCTAGCATCTCCCATCACCTTCTCTCTCTCTATCTCTCTCTCCCCCTTTAACTCTCTCTTCTATACCCTAATCTCTCTCTCTCTCTCTTTGCTACTATGTGAAAACCTTATCTCTCCCTATTCTCCCTATCTCACCTTCTCCAATCCTCTACTCTTTGTCTCTAACCTATCCCAAACATTCTCATCTACTAGAATATCTCCTTCTCTTACTCTCTCTCCTATACCCTAATCTCTCTCTCTCCCTCTCTCTTCACTACTATATGAAAACCCAAACTTCCTCCCTATCCACCTTCTTCCTCTTTCCCTTATCCTATTGTATCCTAACTAATACTCTCTCTCTCTTACAGACACACACACATCCCCTACTATCTCTTGTTCTCCCTATACCACCCTCTCGCATCCCCTACTCTCTCTCTCTCTCTCTCTCTCTCTCTCTCTCTCTCTCTCTCTCTCTCTCTCTCTCTCTCTCTCTCTCTCTCTCTATCTCTCTCTCTCTCTCACACACACACCTCCCTATCCCACCCTTTCTCATCCCTTACTCCCTCCCTCTCTCTACCATCCCCTAGTCTCTCTCTCCATCTTTGACATCCGCTACTCTCTCTTTCTCTCTCTATCTTACATTCTCCCATCCCCTTCTCTCTCACACACACATACCACACACATACTCTACTCTTTCTCTATCCCACCTTGTCTCATTCCCTACTCTCTCTCCCTCTCTCTCATCCCCTATTCTCTCTATCTCTCTCTTCCACCCTCTCCCATCTAGTAGGCTCTGTCTACCTCTTTGCGATCACCTTCTCTCTCTATCCTCCTCTCCCATCCCCCTACTCTATCTCTCTCACCCCTAAATAGGTTGAAAAGTATAGCTATCCCCTATCACACCCTCTCCAATCACCTACTCTCTCCCCCCTATCCTACCCTCTCCCATCCCCTAGTCTATCTCTCTCTCTACTTTCCCATCCACTACCCTCTCCCATCCCCTACTCTCCCTCCCTCCCACCCTCCCCTCTCCCATCCTCTACTCTCCCTCCCTCCCTCCCTCCCTCTCTCTCTCTCTCTCTCTCTCTCTCTCTCTCTCTCTCTCTTCTCTCTCTCTCTCTCTCCCTCCCTCCCTCCCTCCCCTCTCTCCCATTCTCTAATCTATCTTTATCCCCTATCCAACCTCTCCAATCCCCTACTCTCTCTCTCTCCCTCTCTCTCTCTCTCTCCCCCTCTCCTCTCTCCCATCCCCTAATCTATCTCTATCCCCCATCCAAACCCCCTATCCAAACCTCTCCAATCCCCTACTCTCTCTCTCTCTCTCTCTCTCTCTCTCTCTCTTCTCTCTCTCTCTCTCTCTCTCTCTCTCTCTCTCTGCCCCCCTCCCCTCTCTCCCATCCCCTAATCTATCTCTATCCCCATCCAAACCTCTCCAATCCCCTACTCTCTCTCTCTCTCTCTCTCTCTCTCTCTCTCTCTCTCTCTCTCTCTCTCTCTCTCCCTTCTTTCCTCCTCCTTAATCTCCCACCACCTTCTCTTTCTCTCTTCTCAATACCATCCTCTCCCATCCCCTAGTCTCTCTCAATCTCTTTCTCTCTCACACACCATAGCCCTTGCTCTCCCTTGCTCTCCATATCACACCCCTCTCCTATCCCCAACTCTCTCTCTCTCTCTCTCTCTCTCCATATCCAACCCTCTCTCATCCCCTAGTCTCACTGATTCTCTCTCATATTCTCCCATGCACTAGTCTCTCTCTATGTGTCTCATCCTCTCCTATGCACTAGTATCTCTCTCTCTCTCTCTCTCTCTCTCTCTCTCTCTCTCTCTCTCTCTCTCTCTCTCTCTCTCTCTCTCTCTCCCTACCTCACTACATCCCTCCCTCCCTCCCTCCCTCTGATGCAAAGCTTACAACCTTCTTTCACCAAAAGCTTCATAAGTTCCTAGTAGCACCCAACCCCCTGCAAGATGTGCCAAATAGGTTTACCAGCCTTTACCCAATGTTGATTTCTATCTCTCCAAGTGGAATCCATTTTTCTAAGGTCTATCGCCCTCTCTAGGGCTCTTAACAAACTTGCATCAATTATAGGCTTTTAGGGACACTAGCCCTCAACTAGGCTAAATAAGGAAAAATAGGATGCCAAGGTTCAAAACTCTAAAAAAAGGCTAGTATCAACACCTATAGGTTTATACCATAGAAATTTATGCACTTTTAGGGCTTTCACTCCCCCAAAAGACTAATTTCCAAAAATTAGACCTAGAAATCCTAGTAGGTCAATTTTCAATTTTCTACGGCTAACTTCCAAACTTTTCAAATGATGTATCACAAAAATAACCTTTTCAAATACCCTTTCCCTAGTTCTTCAATAATCCAAAGGATCAACTATTGACTCTACTCTAGTCTGTCCAAACTCCACCTTAGTCTACAGGCCTCATAAGCTTAATTAGGGTGGATTTACAAAGAAAGTGTTTGAAAATGGGTGCATAGAATCAACTCAACTCCATGGATATCTTCCTATCCTTCTTAAAACACTATTTTACCCTTTATTTTATTTCATACAAACAATTTGGAAGTTTTTTATGGCACTTCTCCTTCACTTTCAAGCTAAACAAATGAGTATGTTCAACCTAGGGATTTCTTGTAAAAATAGTGAACCAACTCCTCCAAGTCTAAAAGTCTACCATACACTCCCCTAACTTTCATCCCTCCAATTGGCATCAAATTTCAACCATGGGATTGCAAGTTAGAGGCACATGTTTGCCAAAACCCTTCAATTTATGCCCAACAAAGCAACTTGAACAAAAAATACAATGGCTTGAGAAAATCAAAAGATAAAACCTTAAAACCAAAATAAAATGAATCCTAGTTCATTAGGATATTCAACCACGTCATTTTATCATTTCTCCCCAATCCATATAGTTCCATACAACACAAAAAAACAATGAAAAAGGGAAAAAAATTAGAGTTTTATTCATGCAAATGTCCACTAGTCTATACAACCATGATGTTTTATTCATGAACATCATTATATAACCTCTATTACTTTCCTCCAATGGTCATAACCATCATTCAAATGGTTAGGCCAATTTTCAACTACTTTTTTCTTATTTTGCACAAAAATGTTGTCATTAACTTGCATTTTCTACATGACAACTTTGACAATTTTGCATTTGTGACCTCCTAGACTCCTAAACACTTTCTTAATGATTCAAACCAAATCCAAATCTCTCTAAGGACCTAAAAAACACCATATTAATCACTAAAACAACTCAATTTTAAAAATGTGACCATTTGGTTCAATGTGGCATCTTGGTTTATTGTGACACTAAGGATCCACTTGACCTTAGAATTGGTCTTATTACATAAACCTCATTAATTTGACTACCCTATGGACCTATCCAACTACCTTGACCTATAAAAATACCTTGGTGCTCTACACCATACTCCACATGCCAATAAAATTCAAGTCTCTTGAGTTGGCGAATCTTCCTCTTTAAGGCCCATCTTGATTAGATCTATTTCAGTCAACCAAGTTGCATCCTCTATAGGATTGGTCTTCCACTTAAGTCTCTCTCTCTTTATCTCTTTCAACACTTTGGTATCTAAGAGGCATTCAACCTCTTGTGGTAGTTTTGTAGGTACCTCCACTCCATTAGTCAGTAGTTCCCTTATAGGGATACAAATCACAAACACTAAAAATGTTAGATAAACCAATTTTAGTAGGGAATTCTAGTTTATATGAATTTGTGCCATATTTTTGAATTTTTTTGAAGGGTTCCATCTTTCTCATCATTAGCTTGGGATATTTTCCCTTGGGTAATCTTTCAGCCTTTAGGTGAAGCATCACCATAACTCCCTCTTTAAGTTGAAGGTCTCGTTTAGTTTTATTTGCCCTCTCCTTTTACTTTCCAAAGGTTTTCTCCAACCTATCCTTGAAATCTTGGGACAAATCCTTCATGACTTCTAAAAATTCCTCTTCTTTTGAACTCTTCCTTTCTATTTTATTGACATCTCTTAACTCTAATAATCCCTTGGGATGAGTGCCATAAACAATTTGGAAGGGGCTAAAACTAGTACTTCTATTAAATGAATCATTATAGGAAAAATCTTCCTATAGTAGGACTACATCCCATGAAAAACCATATCCTTTTATAAGACATCTTAATAGGTTCCCTAAGGACCTATTTATGACCTTTGTTTGGTCATCTGACTATGGGTGGTATGCAGAAGAATAGGCCAAATTTGTTCACAATTTTCTCCACAACATTCTCCAAAGATATCCTATAAATTTAGGATCTCTATCTAATATTATTGACAAGGGTAGCCCATGTAATCTTACTATTTCCTTGAAGAATATCCCTATAATATGTGAATTATCATTACTTGTTTTACAAGGAAGAAAATGGGCCATCTTAGGAAACTTGACCACTACAAAAAATATGCAGTCATAATCTTGTTTAGTCTTGGGTAGTCCAAGTACAAAATCCATGCCGATGGAATCCCATGGTTTTCTTGGGATAGGTAGTGGTGAATATAGACCTACATTTTATGATTTTCCCTTGGCCTTTTGGCATAACCATATACTTTTTAATAAACTTCCTGACCTCTGTCCACATTTTAGGCTAGTAATAAAATCTTAAACAAGTTCTAATGTCTTGTTTAGACAAAAATGTTCTCCTAGCCCCCCACACTAATTTTCCTTTATTATGTTCTCTCTTATAGAGCTCTTTGGAATACATAATTGGGTGCCTTTGAAGAAAAATCCTTCCTACAACATAAAATCTACAAAATCAGCATGATATTTGTCAGTCATTTCCTTGCACACATGAAATGCCTCAGAGAAATCTTCATCTCCTTCATGCATATCCTTGATTGCATTAATACCGATGCTCTCCAATATAGTCTCTTGAATGTTTAGAATACTTCTACTAAGGGCATTTTCTACTTTGTTAACAACTCCTTTCTTATGCTTGATGATGAAATTGTATGCTTGGATGTACTCCACTTGGAATGTCTATGGTTTAGTTTATCCTATCTATTTAGAAAGCTCAAATCATGGTTATCAGTATAAAGCACAAATTCCTTAGGGAAAAAAATAATTCTCCTCCACTTCCTTAAGGATTGAACCAATGTATACATTTCTAAATCATATGTTGAATATTATTTCTTTGCCTCATTCAACTTTCCATTAAAGAAAGCTACTAGTTTACCTTCTTGGCTTAGGACCCCTCCAATGGCCCTATTGCTTGCATCACACTCAATGGTGAACACATTTTTAAAGTTAGGCAAAATAAGGATATGTACCTCTACAACCTTCTTCTTCAAATACTCAAAGGACTGATCTACATCTCCAATCCATGCAAACTTACATTTTCTTCCTCCCTTTATTGTATAAATCATAGGGGCACACACACTTACTGAAACCTTTAATGAATTTCCTATACAAACTTACTAAGCCATGGAATTTTTTTACCTCACTTGAATTCTTTTGGGCAGGCTAGTTAATAATGGCTTCCACTTTTGTTGGATCCATCTTGAGGTTGCCTTTGGAGATGACAAAGAATAGGAACACCAACTCTTCCTTCATGAAGACATATTTGTCCAAGTTGATCCTTAACACCTTCTCTTTGAGTTTCTTCAAAACCATTTCCAAATGTTTGAGATGCTCCTCCCTAGAATGATTGAAAATCAGTATATCATTAAGATAAAAAACAAAAAAATGGTTAATGAAAGGCTTTAGGACCTCATTCATGAGTCTCATGAATGTACTTGGAGCATTTGAAAGGCCAAAAAGCATCACCATCCATTCATAGATTCCTTCATTAGTTTTAAAGGTTGTTTTCCATTCATCTCCTTTCCTTATTCTGATTTGATGGTATTGAATTTTCAAATCAATCTTAGAATAGAATTTTGCTCCTC